>CAWVOJ010000019.1:1200000-1800000 GCA_963930925.1 Coccomyxa viridis | reverse complement strand
CCGTTGAACCTGCAGACAATGTGCAAGCAACGCAGCAAAGGCAGGTTTTTGCCAACCTGGCGAATTTGCTTTATCTGGTCCCGGGTGAGATTCACACACTCATGGAGCCCTGCCAGATTAAGGAACAGAGAGTGGCTGGTAGGCCACCTGACCAGCTGCAGCTGAGTCAGCAAATCCGGCTCGTCCCTTTTGAAAGTACTCCACGCCCTTGCTGCAACAAGAGCTGGCCTTTGTACAGCAAAGGTGGCACGGCTAGTGCCGCAAGCCAGGAACCACTCCTTGCGTGTCATATGTTGGCTGATTGTGGCCCAGACCCCGGCTGGTAGATACACGGCCTGCACATGTCAACAAATCAGCTTGAGCCACGCTACCAGCCGATACATTGCCTACCGACCAGCTCTTCCGACATGAGCTAATGTAAATCGGTGGTTCTACAAAAACTTGCATATGCCCTGCGCAAAGGACTGTTAACACACTGCCACTGCATCATCTCAGCTGCCATAACGGCTCTTCTCTTGACCTGCCAGATAACACAGCCAAGGCCTACACAGTAAGCCGTCAGCTCGAGCACTATGTGGGTGTCTTGAGCATACCTGGCTCTCGACTTTGGGTCTCTTTGATAGCATTGATTGGCAAGTCTGTGACGGACGAAGCACGAGCGGAGGACGTCTAGCGCAGGGGTGCACCCTAAAAAAACTTTTCGCTGTGTCCGTTACTTGTCTTTGGGTCTTCTTAGTGTGTGTTTGGCGCCTCAGTGAAGCATCAGCTTGACTTGGGAGCATCGCTTGAGCATCACTGATGGGCATCGCCATGACTCCAGTCTGGCTGAAAGCCGCTTCCAGAATCCCGGAAGCTGAGGACGTTTAAACTGCACCTTGACAGCAAGCTACATAGTCGGAGGAGCAAAGCGTTTCACACAAGATATCAGCGGAATGCTTCCATCGAGTACGATATGTCTAAGAGTAGTGCTGTAGCAACATACGACCACACGGCTTTCCGTCAGCTGAAGGTTACAGGGCTGCATAATCTCTTAGTGTCAGGTTCTTGAGTGGCTGTGAGGTGTATATCAACAGTCATCTCAGTCAAGCGATCCTCTTCTTTAAGGGCCCCAGGTGCTCTCAAAAGTCATCGTATGTCCATCTTTTGTCACACAGGACGGGCACACCAGCCCGCACTAGGCACTCAGGACATGCATTGCAACAGCACCCTTGCATACTGCGAGGTGTGAAGCTGGTGGGCATTTGCAGTATCCAACCACTTTGCTCCCCCTCGTAGCATTTTGAGAGTCTCGTTTGTGCCCCAGGCCACATTATCGCCAGGTAGTATGTTTCCAAGCAGCCATTGTAAGCGGGGCATAAAGGGGCGCCTGACTGAAGATACAATTGCTTCAGGCTGCCTCTTGAACAATTGCCCGCCAATGGGTCACACAAATGCCGGAGCACCAGATGCCCATCCGTAACAATAATAATCGACCTCAACAGGAGGATGGGATCTATATGAATACTTAGACTGCTGTGCACATAGACCTCAAGCACCTCCAAGCGTGGTGCCATACTTTGTCCGATGTCTATGCTCATTGAATCCCACAGGGAGTGCTTCTCTAGCATTTTCCTACTCAAGATGAGCCGCAGCACCTTTCAGGTTCCCAACTAATGGCTCCCACATGAACAGATGCAGAGGCGAGGAAACTTTCAATTTTGAATTTGTGCCATGGCGCAAGGTCAGCCCAGAAATCAGGCTTGTAATCGGAGAAGTGACACACTCGTATAGGCTGAAATTACTGAACACATGCAGAAGACATCCCGCTGGGAGGGTCAACACACCTTTTACAGTGACCTTCTGCAGCGCTGTGACCTGCTGCAGTCGTGCGCACCCTCGCAGATCTAAGGGCCCCTTTATGTCGTAATAATACCCGTTAGACCGCACATAGAGGGTTTTCAAATTCTTGAGCGACTCAATCGCTGGGAAGAGTGCATCAGAGGGCTCCTGTGGGATTGGGAGCAAATGCAACACCAAGTGTTGCAGATTGGGTAAGTTCAGGGGCACACCCACCAAACAGACACGTAAAGTGAGCACGGATACATGTTGCGCAAGAGCTTCCATCAGAAGGGCTTGAACGCTGCCCTTGACCTTTACGACATCGTAGGAGCTGCCAATGATGTGCAAGCATTGCAGCAATGGCAACATGCTGCCAGCTTGTTCAATCTGCTTGATCTGCCCTTCAGTGACATTCATCGTCTTGTAAATTCCACGCAGATTGAAGTACAGGGAATGGCAGGCTGGCCACTTGTCTAGCCGCAGCTGCCACGCGAGGTCTTGCTCAGCGTCCCAAGAGGAGCTGCATACCTTTGCTACACCGAGAATTTTCCTCAACTTATAGGTTGTAGAGCAGGTGCCGCACGCTAGTGCCCACTCCCTGGGTATCATGTACTTTTCAATCATGGCCCAGATCTCTATAGGAAGGTACACGGCCTGCACAGGTTCAGTCACTCTGAGGCCCTCAACAGTTTGTGACACTTGGGACCATCTAATGATGCATTGGATTTAAAAATTTGGCAACCGTTGTGACATCATGCTGGGGACCCACACCTATCCTATGTATATCACCAATGTTGAGGACAACCTACAACACTGCCAAATGTCTCCTCAAAGCTTCGGGCTGTCTCACGCAGCTCAGCGTGTCAGAGGCTCCGCCCTGACAGGTGTAGCGTTTACACTTACCGTGGTGGCCTCCTGAACAATCTCGGGCTGATCTACTTGGATTGGTTGCTTTCTTCTCGAGAGCTTGAGGGCTTGAAGTAGGCCGCAGAGCGGCATCTGCTCCTTTGGGATGCGTGTGGAAAGTCCTGTGAGATCGTGGTGGCCTGCATTGCTGAAACTCCGGTAACCGCTCTTTCCTGTGGGAAGAAGCTTCCGGAATCCAGGAAGCTGGAAATTTGTATCTGGCATCAATGAGAGCATGATGCTCAATACAGCAGAGCAATCCTTGTAACCGTCAAATATAACAACCTATGATCAATTCAAGAAAACACCATCGCAACTCAGAAGTTTCTGTGGCAATACAGGACGAAGGGGAGCATTAATAATGCGATAATGCAGATGTGGCAGCCTGCTAAATCTAAGGACCTTCACCACGCTTGGTATTCTGGCGCGGTTCACCAAAAGTGCCACGTAACTTTCGGCACTCTGAAGAGGTGCAGGAGGGTCCAGATGATGCATACAAAGTATTTCATCCACGCTGTATGACTCATTCAGATTCCAGCAGCTGAGGAGCCTTCAAGCTTGCAATGCTCGAAGTGAGCCGCTGCTGCTTCAGGTTTTGACATCACCGATGCAAATTGAAGCAGGTTTGAGTGGGGGCTGATGTCCAGCTTGTGGCAAAAAAGCACCCCAGAGACCCGATCTGCAAGCGCAAGAGTGAGGCTGTGGCCTAGATGGGGCTCACCAAACACATGCAGATGGCAACTTGCTGGCAGAGCTACCAGACCTTGAACATCAACGTTCCGCAGCGCCACACGTTGCAAGTTTTGGCACTCTCTTGGATCCATACTCTCACTGACTTTGGGATTTTAATCATTACTAGCAATAGCAGTAGACTGGACATATAGAGTTTTCAGATTTCTCAGCGTACTTATGCACGGGAAGAGTGCCACAACCCCTTTACGAACCTGGCAAGAGCCCTGAGGGCTCGGTACAATTTGAAGAGGTACCAAATACAACACCAGATGTTGCAAATTGGGCACTTTGAGTAGCACACTTCTATGATGCTGGCATATAGAGTCAGCACAGAAGCATGCCTGGAAAGGGAATTCAGAAGGGGGACTTTGGTGCTGCCCTTGATCCTTGTGAGAAGGGGATTGCCTATCATGTGCAAGCAGCGCAACAATGGCAGTGAGCTGCCGGCTTCAATCTGGACTGAGTCAACTCCACATTTGCATACACCGCTGCAGATTGAAGCAGAGAGAATGGCAAAGAGGCCACCTCTCAAGCTGTAGCTGCCTGGCAAGTTCCTGCTTGTCTTTGCTCAGCTTTGTCCCTGCATCTGCCGCCACAAGTGGTCTCAAGGCATAGGTTGCAGGGCTGGTGAGGCAGGCCCAGTCATCCTGAGGAAGCGTTGAATCAGCCAAAGCGCATGCGGGACACCATAATGGCATCCGGCTGGTGTCATTTACCGTTCTACTGTGACAGGCTTCCCCCCAATCGAATTACCTCATGCTGTGTTGAGTCTCATCACTATTGGCATTGATCAGTCGCAATATCAAATGCCGCAGCAGGTACCAAGGATGAGCAATAGTCTTGAGATTAGTGACCAGCATATCTCTATGTAATGTTCCAACGGATGCTTGCGCATGCTTCAACATGAGCATTCATCCACCAGCAGCGCCAGCTACAGCAGCCGCTGCACCACTGGTGGTCTTGCTGTCGCCAAAATACCTCTGCAGTACCTGCAACAGCATAAGTGCTCATCGCACCATAGTCTGGAACTTCCTAGTTTGGAACACGGTGCACACGTACACTGAGCCCACACAACTGCACCTGCATTAAGGTCACCAGACGGTCTTGGGCGGGCTTCGGGATCTTCTGCCCTGCAGCCACTTGCCCTGAAAGGCCGCCCAAACTTCAGACCACGAAGAGATGCTGTCCGCACAATAGAGGCTCACCGCACTGAAGCCTCCAGGGGAGGGACTGAGGCCGGTCAGGTGTTGAATGCCCCCGGCCACCTTGTCCAATTTCGCAATGATGTTTGAAGACGGATCTGGTGTGGGCGACGGTGTCCAGCTCTCAATCTCTGTTTGCACGCTTGTCGGAATCTCACCGACCCCCTGTGCGCAAGAGCATACTTCAGCTCCAAGGCTGTTGCTAAATTGGAGATTGGGTGAAAGCGCTACGTCAGAAGACCACCAAACGCAGAAAAAGATATCAAGGCATAAGGAAGTCATGCGCAAGAATGTGAGCTGGTGAAGTGCAGGCTCCATATTTTTTGGAGGAGCACGGCTGCAAAGACAGGGCCATACTACGCTCCATGCATCACACCAGACCCAAACACCTTGGGGGTAGACACGTATGAGTCATTGCCTTTGCAGAGGATGTGGCGTAGCGCCAAAGTTGTGAATTTCCTTCCCGTGTACTGCAAAAATAGTTATGCAATTCATTTATTATGCTATAAGGCAAGAGTAGCTCACAGCTGGCTGGACAATGTAGAACGTGGTGTTTGCGGCGCCCACTGTGAAGTTTGTCAGCGCCTCATCGGCGGAGCCCTGGCCATAGTCCGTGAGCTCATTCAGTAAATACTGCCAGACGTCCCTGGTTATATTAGTGCACAGCTCATCCTGAGCGCACTTGTCCGCTGCATGGCAATGCGCATGTCAGCACGTGCCTGAAGTACCACAGTCCGTTCCTGGCCTTGCTAGATCCCAGTGCTGCTGTGACATGGCGCAGCTCGCACTACAGATTAAGCAGATATGCTGGCCAAAATGCCTACATGTGCCTGTGCATCGGATGCAGTTTCAAGCAATATTGCTGAAGTCATTGTGCCGCTAAGGAAGCTCACGCTTGGTGATGTCATGATGGCCCATGGAAGCTGCAGTCTGAACATGAAAGGTGTCTGTTTCTTTATGCAGAGATGGCCTTCTGAATGCCACAAGCCCCACAAAGAGAGGCAGACACTTTCCAGTGCGCGTGAAAGTCCTTTTGTGAGCAAATGCAAGATTGGCTTCAACGCTGCTGCCAGTGAGTCTTGGCTTCCGACCAAGTGCGGGAAGGCAAACTGCCTCAGGCCCCAAGCACCAGAACTAAAATTCCATGCAACCTTATGTGTCTAGATGCAGAAATCTCCAGGTGCAGGTGCAGGGACGCACGGAAGGTCTGTTGGTGGAAGAGGGTGACATTGGCTGCTACAGTGCTGGCGAGGTCTGGCTTCTGCTCCTTGTCAAATGCGTTGTTGCCCAGGCCCAGGTTCACCGCACTCACCGGCAATGAGTCGCTGAACACCTTTTCGCCCAGCAGTGGCCCAGTATTTGCCTGCAGGTGGTCCTTTGCTTAGCCCCACGTGCACATTCCAAGTTTGAATTGCCGGTCAGTGGTTCATGTGCCAAGTGCTGAGCGCAGAGCAGTGTGCGTCAGATACACAGCTTGCGGTATACAAAAGAAGATTGACCAAAAGAGATCTCTAACAATCTGCGAGTTTGTCCCTGCGGCCTACTATGGTAGTACCTTTGTGAGAGGCACAGCATTTTGTTCAAGGGTGTTGGCAGCGTTCAGTATCCTTGTGGGGAGCTGAAAAGCGGGAAATTGTGGTCCACTGTTAGTCCCTGGTCCCTGCTCAGGTCAAAAAAAGCGTGTTACAAATTCATACAAGTTTGGCCTGCAGACCAATGGTTCTGCATTGCAATTGGCATGGCACACTGGTGTGTGCAGGAGGACAACCTTTCCACCTTCTTGCAATCGAGTGAAGGTCATGTACCTGTAGCAGACGTCGAATAGTACAGTGGCAAGGTCTTGCTACCAGGCAGAAGACTATCAGTGCAGTAAGTCTTCTCCTGGCACCGGTTACAACGGTCATACCCAGGCCTGTTCCGCAAGGAAGGACTCACTTTTCCTCCCACTCGAGTACTCGATTCCCACAGGATTCTTTTGGCAGGTGTATGGTTTAGCTAGGCAAGCTTAAAGCTCGATCACATCGTCCCAGGGAAGTTTTCTGGGATGATCGAAAGCTGGCCGAGGTTGTCGAGGGGCCCACGCCTCAGCCCGCATGTGACTTCCTCGGACGCAGAGCAATGAAGACTTTCCCAGTTTCGCCGACATTAATAGGCATAGGGAAGATGGTGTCCCTATCAAGCGCTCCTCTAGCGTTTTTAGCCTTGTTTGTAGCGTATGCTTGCGCTGCGCACACACCGAAGAGTCTTCAGAGTAGAGGCTCTCCAGCCTACCTGTCCAGGGCCACGCAAGTGCCTGCGGCGCCTGCTCCAATAGATGAGGCCTACACAAAAGCAGCGGAAGAGGACAGGATAGACATTCTCCCTGGCTGGGGCAAGCCAGACTTTGGTCTCTTCTCAGGTATGTGCCAAGATGCCCCTGCAATCCGAATTGACCTCGGAGAGACCCATAGGGCACCTCGTGCAAAGTTCTGATTGTGTGACGTGCAATTGTACCAGCGAGGGCCCTTTCTGGTCCGCTGTCCGCCACTTGGCCTGCATCACCCCTGCTATGGCATCGCCCTGACTAATTTCATCTCTGCCTACGAGGCCCCGCCAAGTCAAATGGTGCAGCAGATTCTATGAGGACATAAAAATAAGAGCAACGAACTGCTTCCAAAAGTGATGCCTGGGACAAGCATGGCCTTGTTTGTTGCAGCATGCTACCTCATGATTCGCCCTGGTTTCTGCAGGATATGTGACGGTGAATGAATCTGCTGGCCGGACATTGTTCTATTCGTTTGCTGAGTCCAAGAAAGACAAGGAGTCGAAGCCCCTTGTCTTGTGGCTGAATGGCGGCCCTGGCTGCAGCAGCCTGGCCAGGTCTGCCCTTTTTCCTATCTGCTGTTGACAATGCAGTAGTGTTTGCAGTCCTTTTCACATGCCCAGTGGTTCTGTACTTCTCTTGATGCGCTTCCAGTGTTATTCTGGTCCCATGTCTGAGCGCTGTGTACTTCCCTGCAGTGGTTTCCTGTCTGAGTTGGGCCCGTTCTACCCCACAGCGGACGGTGAGTGCACAAGACCACCATCCCAGCTTCTGCATGTCTTCCTGGTGACATGCATGCTGCCTTGACGCACACCTGCCACCAGTCCACGCGCCCTGCGGCGTGCTTTGTTGGTATTGTCATGTGTATGCGCCTTGGTCTGCACCCCCAACGTTGCCTGCATGAGCTCTCGGCGTACTACAAGATGTGTCAGCAAGCAGCTAGAGCGCATTGACTGGGGCTTGAGGGGACACTCAGGATGGTGCTTCCAGTTTTGGAAGCTGCATGTCCTGACACTTCTCTGGTTCGTAGGCAAGCTTCAGGAGAACAAGTACACGTGGACACAAGCAGCCAACATCATCTTCCTGGAGTCTCCTGCCTTTGTCGGCTGGTCCTACAGCAACACCTCCAGCGACATCATCGTTGGTAAGAGCTCTCATGAATGCGCACAGATATGCTGTTTCGCTTGCAGCAGAATGCTGCGGCGGAGTTGGACCTGCATGCCTGGATTATGTGCAGTGCAAGCCCGGGAGGACTGTAGCTGTGATCCAGTAGAACAGAGCTGCGTCACTGTCCGCCTGGACCATGTCGCCTCATGTAGCTGCATAAGTTCTTTCTGACGCGCTGCAACCTATCAGTTTCACTGCCTGGCACAAGCAACGCAAGGCTCTGGTTGTTGTATATGGCTTGTCTTGATGGGTGTTTCTGCTATTTGCAGGTGACGCCAGGACGGCCAATGACGCCCTCAAATTCCTGCAAGGCTTCATGGAGCGCTTCCCTGCCTACCAGGGGCGGCCCTTCTGGATTGCTGGCGAGAGCTACGGAGGTGGGTCCCGCAAAGTCATCTCCCAGTGCCATCAGTACCCAGCCCGATAATGCCCTCGGCCCTGCATGATGAATGCCAGAACACACTTCCCATCCTGGGCCTGCGCGCAGTATGGCTCAGCTGGCTGAGATTGCAGTCTCATCTAACAAGTCGTGGTCCATTGAGGAGCCACTAATGCATCCTGTGGCTCACAGAAGGCCCTCTATAGTTGCATGCTGTGCGCTCTCATGTCACAGCTTCACCTTTCAGAGACAGCAGAAGCTGGAGTGTGTGACATCTGGCAGTACCCAGGCTACTCCATTCAGGGAATGGCATCTCCTGAATCTGAATCTGGGGTGCTGCAATTGCAGGTCACTACGTGCCTAACCTGGCTCTGGCGGTCGTAAAATTCAACGAGGTGGCCGATGCCAGCGACCGCATTAACATCAAGGGGTTCATGGCTGGTAGGATCTTCCTATGCCCTTGCGCCAGTCCCATGCTCATCTGATGTGGCTCTCAAAGCAAGGCAAACGTTAGGTCCATGCTTGCATTGCTGAGGTATTCACCTCAGGTCCTGCCAAGTCAGGTCAGGCCTGCAGACCGTCTCCTGCTGGGTGTCTTAGACGGGAGACGCCGGCAGGATTACATTGGCTTTACCAGCATCCTTGCATAGCTCTCATGATGAGTGGTCTTATGTGTGATGAACCTGATGGTACTTCCCAGTGATGGGAGCACCCGGCGGCCTTAACAATTCAGCTGACCTTGCCTGGCTAAGCAGTCTCAGGCCTGCACACACTGTTCACCCTTGTTGATGTGGCTGCGTCGTGCAAATAATGTCTGATTCATGCGGGCAATGCCTGGGCGGCTCCCTTGTTAGCCTCTACGGGGTCCGTCCAGACATTGCCTGCAAAATCATGCTTGACGCAGCACCACCACAAGGGGGCTGTGGACTTCAGAGACTATAAAAGGAGGCCATGCATGCGGTACACATGCCGCTGGTCCACTGGAAGGGAGCCGATGAGGCCATGTGTATGATGCAGGGAATGCCTGGACGGACCCAGTCGAGGACAACAAGGGCGCCGTGGACTTCTGGTACTCCCACGCGCTGATCTCGGAGGACACCCGCGACGGCATCTTCGGCCAGTGCAACTTCTCCCGCATCGGCCCCCTGCAGGTCTCTGCCAGGGTGGAGTCCGAGAACAGCAACGTGAGGCCCTCTCTTGTGCATGCTGCCCTGAGCTCATCTTGCAAGGCACACTCTGCTATCCTGCAAGCCCGTCCTGTGAGCATTGTGCTCCAGTGCCTTGCTGGCAGAAAGCTCAATCAATAGTCTCCGTACCCAATACCACAGAGTAAGAGAAATAAGAACCCACCTGAGAACACCTATTAAATCAGAAGGCTCAATACTACTGGCTCAATCAGCAGGGCATGCAGAGATTGCAAGCACTGCCTGAAGATGTCAAGAAGTGAGCCCGTTCCTGTTGCATGGCCGCCTCATGACCAATCTCCATGCAGAAATCGTGCAACGACTACCTGACGGCCTCGCAACTGGAGAGCGGCTTCGGCAACGGGGGCGTCAACATCTACGACATCTTTGCGGACGTGTGCGGCCCCGACCGGGAGGTGGCTGTTGTGCGCCAGTTTGCGCGCGTGCTGGGCACGCCGAGCGCCAAAGCGGGCACCAACAGTGTTGTCAGCACAGCCAGTCTGGCTGCTGTGGTGTCGCTGCCCACACCAGGCAAGCACCGTCCTGATGCTCTTGCCATCCTGGACGATTGCACATGGCAGCATGCAATGACAGCCCACGCAGGCTAGCATAAACCCTGCCTGAGCAGCTGATGTGCAGGAGTTCAGGATGACCTGCCACCACCGCCAGGCCTGCTGCAAATTAGATACATGCCAAATACATACAGCCGTAGCAGCACTGGCGCCTCTCAGCAGAACTGCAAAGTGGTGAAGATTGCATGCATGCAAACCTTGCTGCTCAGTATGTGTGGTGACAGACAAGTCTGGGCGTGCAGGGGCATACGATCCATGCATAGACAACGAGGTGACCGCCTACTTCAACCGGCCGGACGTGCAGCAGGCGTTCCACGCAAACAGCAGCGGCAACGAGCTGCCCTACGCCTGGGAATCCTGCAGCTCCCAGATCCTGTACTCCAGGTGCATTCATGTCTTTCAATTTTCTTATGTGCGAATTCTACAGCGTCAGCATCCGCTCTTGGACTCCTCTATGACCTCCAGACTCTCATGGTATTGAGTGCTATCAGCTTCCTCTTTAATGGTCAGCTACATACCTGTGAATTGTCAACGTCCGCAGTTAGTGAGGCACTAAGGGTCCAGGATGAGTCAATTAGTGACAGCATGTGGAACCTGGGTCGCTGAAGATTTGCATGAGAATATGTCTTGTGGCAAGCGTGGACCCTGAATGGGCAGCCATGTGAGAGAGGATAAAGTCCTGTGCTGTGCTGCAGGACGGATCTGCTGACCTCCATGCTGCCCAAGTACAAGGCGCTGCTCGACTACGACCTCTCCATTCTGGTCTTCTCTGGAGATGTGGACGCCATTGTACCAGTGAGCTGCTGTCTCACATCCTATATTCAACACGTCTCAGACATATGGTCCTTGACCCAGAACTGTAGATCAGCACCAATATTGGACTGGTGCTCTGTACAGAAATCCCTGATACATTGAATGCGAATACTGGACTGGTGCTCTGTACAGAGGCCCCCGATACAATGTACATCACAATGGGAGGGCGCATGCAGCGGGGGCATTCGCAATGGTGCAGGTGACGGGGATGAGGCGGTGGCTGAGGAAGCTGTGTCTGCCGGTGTAGCTGCAGTGGAGGCCTTGGGGAGCCAAGCTCTGGTTCTCTTACACAGTGTCAGCCATGCTTCATGCAGCACGAGCTTGCTCTCTGATACCCACAGACGGTGTGCAATTTTGCAGGTGCCAAGAACGAGGCGGTGGCTGCCGAAGCTGGGCCTGCCTGCAAAGCTGCAGTGGCGGCCCTAGAATCCGGGGCTGGCGCAAGTGTCTCTGACATTGGCTGAGACCTCCTAACAACCTGTGAGACCTCCTAACACTTGTGCAACGGCGCAGGTGACGGGGACGAGGCGGTGGCTGAGGAAGCTGGGTCTGCCGGTGAAGCTGCAGTGGCGGCCCTCGAATTCAGGGCTGGCGCAGGTGTTTCTGACATTGGCTGAGACCTCCTAACATCTGTGAGACCTCCTAACACTTGTGCAACGCCGCAGGTGACGGGGACGAGGCGGTGGCTGAGGAAGCTGGGCCTGCCAGTGAAGCTGCAGTGGCGGCCCTGGAAGTCGGCCACCGGGCAGGTGGGCGGCTACTACGAGGTCTACGACGGCCTCACCTTTGCCACCGTGCGCGACGCCGGCCACATGGTACAGCTCCCCCCAAACCCAGACCCTAAGCCACAGCCTCTCTGGGGGCCTCTGTGCAAGTAGACGGGGTAGCCTCTGACGCCTGCTATGGCCAGACTGCATGCTTTGAGAGTTCAGAGCAGAGTGGTCTCTGCTGCTGCCAGGCTGTCTGCTCGACAGTATGAGTGTGTATGGTTCCCTGGTAGCAGCATACAGTGCAGCTCCTGAGAGAATCCCAGTATCACCATGGAAAGCTGAAAGCTGAAAGCTTTATGCTGGTGGAAAGCTCTCAGCAGTCATCCTCATAGGTTCAATGGGCATGTTGATCATCAGGCTACTGACCAGTGGCCATAGCACCTCATGCCATCCTGACACTGCCTGCCTGTTTCTGCAGGTGCCCTACACCCAGCCTGAGCGCGCCCTGTTCCTCTTCACAAAGTGGGTCACCAAGAGCACGTCAGTGACTCCTGACGACTCCGGCACCTTCTACTGAGCGCCCCTGGCGTCTCTCAAGGATCTATACTGTCAAGGCCAGTGGTGGAAACGCATGCGCAACCAGCAGCGTCCTCTCTCCCTCACGGCGGTGCTCTTGGGATTTGCGCAAACCCCTGTGCTTTCTTCGGGTTTCTTAAGATGAGAGGCCCGTCATGCGGCATCTCTACACGAGCGTGCAATAAGTCCAGGTGGCATGGCGTGGGCCTCTGCGCTTGATGACACTTGCGGCTCCTGCTTCATCAGTGATGTGGGAGATATCTGATTGGCATTTCTGCAAACATGAGTCGCTTCTTGAGTTTACACGCACAGCCTGCAGCATTGTGCAGGCTTCAGATAGTGAGAGACACCTGAATGTCAGTCAGCCAAACCTTCCAAACGCCACAGGGAATCAGACTTTGGGCGTCCAGAATGCATATCGGAATTAGCAAGCTCTTGTGATATCTGAGAACACCTGGGCTAAAAGCTACCCCCTTGTAAGGGGTCCCCAATTGATGTAGGCCACGAGTGATAGATTTGACACTGTAAGTGCAACAGCTTAATGTGAAACATTAATGCGTCTTTTCTGCTACAGCAAGAGATAGTTGATTGCTCATGAACCTTCAGATACATTTGTGCACGTATTCCTTTGTTGCACACCTGTCTCCACCTAATCATGGAGACGGCGCTCATGTCACAGTTCTGCATGACTCCGCTCTAGAAGTTGGTAGCAGAGCGCCCTCCAGATGCTCATACCAATACACTGGAATGCATATGCATGGTCTGCCCCTTCTAGTCTACACCTGTGAGTCAAATGCCGTTGTACAAAGCCAGTCCCATATGATAAAACAGATCTGCTTGCGCTCCCCGTTCACAATGCAAATACACACACAGTGACCATGATGTTTGACTGAATGCTGGGCACCCGCAGAGCTCAGCGCACAGCAACAGGTATGACCTTCCTGGGCTTGCGCTGTGCTGCATTGGCATTCAGATTGTTCTCCACAAAAGCCTCTGCAGGGTTCCTGATCGGGAGTGCTTGACGCAGTGCCTGCTCGTGAGAGTTGCCCTGTCTCCGTGCCTGCACAAGCTGTATAGTTCAGGACGGGAAGCGCATATTGGGGTCTCCCCGCCCGATACATCAGAGGTCTGCCTGTCCTGACCAGGCGCATGTAGACACTCTTGGTAGGTCCCAAGCAACCTGTAGCTAGGGACTGTTCAGATGCATTTGATCACCATGCGGCCCACAGCTCACAGGGAGAATATTGTACAGCCCAAGACAGCCCTGAAGGATGCCAGGGAGTGCACCTTGAGGAAGCGCTTCGGCTGGCCAGGAGCATCTGGAGAGGGATCAGGTGGGGCAGCGTCACTGCCGTGAGAAGCCGCTGCAGCGCTGCTGGGTGACTGTGCGGCGCCCTGTTCTGCCTGCTGTGGCCTTCTCACGCGATGGGTCCTTCGCCCCTTGCTGGCAGAAGCACTGCTAGGCAGGGCGCCATCCTCGGCCGTATGATCCTGCACAGCCATTCCCATTCAGCCCACCACAGTTTCTTGGCAGACACAAGTTGCATCTCTAATGACTGCGTCGTCACGTGCTTGCGCAACAGCAATCTCTGACTCCTACAAGCTGGCAACATCCTGCTTAAAATCTGCAGGCACATGATCTCACATTGAAGTTGTGAGGCTTGCATACTTGCTGCCGCCAACAACTGCAGAAGCACGTCAGGCACGCCAAGCCATGCCGTACTGAGGTGAGCAGGCTACAACATAAGCTGTACAACAAGATTGGCGGTCTGTGGTGCAGGACAGGCACTTGTGGTGATCGCGATGATAGTGAGGCAGCCTGCCTCGGGACATGTGCGCGCCACTTACATGCTCACCGGCGCTATGAGCAGGCGCAGGCGCTGCTTCGCTGGCAGGGCTCTGCCCAATCTTGAGGACGCGCTTGAGCTCATCCGAGAGCGCTTGGTTGGCCTGCAGCAGCAGAGACATGCCTGCTCAGGATGTGTTCACCTGCAGTCTACAAGAATGGGCAGCATCTAATGCATCCTGCCTGCTGGGCAAGTCGCAAATGATGACAACCTCATGGATGGCTTGCTGTGGTGTTTTGGGACTGGTGAGGCAGCACAATGCATTTCCAATGGTACATAGGCTTCCTCAACTGCAAGTATTCAGGTGCTGCCTGTCAGTCTGACATGATGAGGGAGGACACCTGCTGAGCTGGCATGTAGTAGGGTACGGCTGCTGTGGGTCTGTGCCTGATAGCGTCAGCAGAGCTAGCGCTATTCCCTGTGCTTTGGCCTGCAGCTGTCTGAGGCTGTCGTTCTGGCATGGCTAGTATGGCAGCAGCTGCTGAATTATTGTTTGTGAGAGCCCGCAGCGCTGCTTGATGCGCATCTCTGGCCTGAGCGGGTTGTATGTATGGGCTAGCGACGTGGCTCCTCGCATGCTGAATGCCGGGCAGACTGGGACTGAGGCCTGCATCCAGGTAGCCTGATCTGGGCGCGAAGCCGGGCGGAGGGCGGCGGGAGTCCTGCCCGCTGCCCGCTGACTGTGGCATGGCCGGCGATGACCTGGCGTGCTGCGCTGCGCCGCTCTGCGCTATGCTTTGGCTTGGGAGCTGCGGCAGCGGCAGCTGCGCAGCGCCCAAGCCGGGCGGGGAGCCGTGCTTGGGTTCTGTCATCCTTCTGCCGGGTCTGGGCGGCGGAGGTACTGGGGAGGCTACAAAACTGGGATCTCTTGCTCCTGCAGATTGCCACATAGTCACTCAGTACCTTGAAGGGGGATCGGCCGCTCATTGGGCTGCAAGCACCCACAGCAGCAGGTTCTTGTGAATTACAAGCACGGATAAATGGCGCCAGCCCATGGCAGGCAGATGGGACGCCAGCTGTCTTGACTGACCCAGCAGGGAATGCAGAGGTCATTCTAGCCACGCAGGGGGCCTTCTGACTCCCTGAGAGAACACCTTGCATCTGCTGCGCAAACTTGGGCAGCCGGATGGGTGCAGCGGAGCCTGCCGGGCTCGAGAGCCCGTTTGCACTGCTGCCGCTGTCCCTGCGCCGGGCGATTGCCGCATTGTCACGCGCATAGGTTCGCTGGCGCCACCTCCGCCCCTCAGCCTGCAGCATGACAGTGTGGTTATTGATTCTGACACATGTGAGACATGACTAGACTTAGTCATTGCCCGTGCTGGGTCTATTTTGGCACCAAGGAATGATGGGCTTTTGTGATCATTGATCTGCTGGAGACTCCAGCCCTGAGCATGCTCAAACTTCCCAGGGATTGCACACTCAGCTGTTGCAGTTGCCAAGCGATGCAGATGCAACTATCGGCTCTTGCTGGCGTGACAAGATCTTGCAAGCCCAGTCATGTGCCAGCACGATTGTATATCCAGACCCAAGTAGCACACAAAATCCTTTATCATACACCAGGATGAATCAAGGGCGAGCAGGGGTGCAGACCTCATGGGCAATCATCTTCTCCATCCTCTGCCTGTCGCACTGCCTGAGCTCGACAGTGGGCACTGGGGGGAGCTCTGGAGGCACTATGCCTTTGAACAGATATTCCATGGCAACTTGGACACCTGCAGCAGCACATCTGTCAGCCCTCAGGCCTTCTGCAGCTCAAATGCATGTGCATCATCACCCGCAGCTCCATCCTGCAGTGCAATGGGGGCACCGACACTGACATAGCTAGCATATACTTGAAGAGTTATAGTCATGATGATTTGCGCAAGCAGTGAAATGCAAGTACGCACCTGCATCGTCCCTAGCAGCGTTCATGACGGCAGCAGCGCGGCCGAAGGCTTCGACAATGTTGTCGATGCGGGAGAAGCCGATGGTCCGGGCGCAGTTGTCTGTCGCGTCAAAGGGATCCTCCACAGCTGCAGACAGACTATCGTTTAGCGCACTGTTGCTATATACTGTCCACATGTAGCCAGATAATGCGGCAGCCTGATAGGTGGTAGAATGATGCGCATGCATACTCCTGAAGCATTCCTATGTGCTTGATGTGACTGCGCCATCTGCAACATAGGTAGTACCTCACTGGCGTTAGATTAACACCCAAATAAGGCGAGTGCGCGTAGGCTAACTGCACGCATCACTAATTGCGATTTGGCCGCAGCCCTCTACTGTGGTGTACTGAGTGCCAGACCTGCAACATAGGGTTTCTCCCATTGGCCATAGGACCAGCGCCCGCACCAGGCGCTCGCGCGCACGCTAGCAGCGTCCTCATCGTTGCGCCACATCAGCATGGCGGCATGGAAGCGGTTAAAGAACCCGCTCATAAGCTCCGCCAGGCCCTGGTGATTATTGCTGGGCTCATAGCTCTCCACGCTCCCCTGCAACACCTGCGCAGCACGGGACACTCCTCGCCTCGATCATAATCTATACAGGGCGCAGGTACTGTCACCAGGGCAGCCGCAACAGCCAGGGCCTGGCGCAGCCTCATGAACAACCTCATCAAGTACTTCCATGCCGCGCTAATAGAGATCTGTGTGTCATCACTCGATAGTGTCATGACTGAGGCAAGCAGTATTGGGTGTGCTGTGCAGGTGTTCCAGGGTTGCAGCGAGGCGTATGCAGCCAGCAGCAACAACCAGGGCCTGGCGCCACTTATGAGCGGGTTCTTAAACCACTGGTGGCCACTTACAGAGCCGCTCATGAGGTGCGGCAGACCCTCGCTGTTCCTGCTGGCCTTTCACCCCTCAGTGCACCCCAAAACAACCTCCACGGCACGCCATGCTTCCTATAGCACTGATTGTCTGTCTTGTCTGAATTCAGGTTCAATAGGACTGTTGACTAAGATGATCTGAGGCAGCCTTACCGCCAGCTTCTGCCAGTCGATGTCCTTGCCCATGTGGATGGGGCGGCTGCTGATGGCGCTGCAGCTGTCCTGGAACAGCTCGTGCAGCGGCGGGAGCACCGGGAAGTCGCACGTCTGCAGGTGGAAGATCACCTGCTCGGCACACCCATGCAGGTCAGTGCTGGCACAGAAAGGGCACACCCTCGTGCCAGACAGCCTAGGAAACCAATGATGAATGACTGGCATAGTCGAGATCACTTCATGCGCAGCCAGATGCCATATAGCTGACCGTCTGCATGGTGAGAAGGGGCACTTCAGGGTGTTGAACATGAATCCAGGCTAAGAGCAGCGGGCATGCAACTGTCCAAAGCATGCTCGTGACATTTAGGGAAGGGTATCCACCATGAGGCCCAGGGCGAAGGAGTTGAAGGTCCCCTCTGCCCCGTCGTTCAAGCCATGCACTGCCGCCCAGGCCTTGACGAGGCGCAGCATGTCCGCGAAGCGGCGCTCCCGCGCGGCCAGCGCCTTGAAGGCCTTGGCCTTGAAGATGGCGTTGGAGCTGCCAATGCTCACATCGCAGTCCACCCCTACACATGCAGGGACGCAATTGCTCCACGCAGGCATAGCACAGTCAATGTCATGTCACGCTCCCAGGTGAAAGCACTTGGCTACCTGGCAGGTAGCCAGGTTACGCATAGATTCCCTCTGTGGCATATCTTGCTTCAGTAAATGTTTGGAGGCTGGCAAATCAGGCCTCTCAGGCTATCGGGATTCTGGATCGTGCACCTCATACATCTCTGGTGTGCTCAACTGGGGGCTGCGCTGACTTACCCTGGATCTTGAACTTGAGGATGGGAACCCGGGCATGCAAGATGCGCTCAACCCAGCCTGTATGCAGCCGCCTCCTCTCCAGCTTCTTAGAGACTGTTCTGAGCAGGTCTGCCTTCCCGCCCTTGCTGATGGACTTTACTGGCATGCCCTCCGCAGGCCTGCATGCATTTCATTTTCTGTGCTGGACATCAGATTCTCTCGGAGTGAGTCTTCATGAAGGTTGGAGCGCTGACTCCAGCATGAGGTAACTGTCACATCACATGATGTGCCATCTGCAGCCAAACTGCTTGGATGTCTCGAAGCATCAGGCATGACGGTCAAGCAAGTCCCGTATGACAGCGCGCTACTGACCAGCGCTTGCTCGGTGCAGTGCATGGATGCTAGAACATCTCATACTGTTCCGGCTGCTGTGCATGGAACACCCACGGGCAGAAAGGATGTATCATTGTGCGCATCAGCACAGTCGTGCAGCACGCTGAAAAGGCCAGTCAGTCTAGGGAATGAAGGACACGCGCACCCTCCAGAAGGCGTGCCCTCTATGGAGAGATCCAAGTCCCCACTGGGGGAGTAGAGACCGCTCACATAAGAGCCATAGGGGCGGATGCACAGCCCGGGGTAGTCTGGCAGTCCATTTTGGACAATATCATCTACTGCCTGTATAATCTCTCTCCTTTTGTCTGCGTCTTCGGTGTCAGGTGTCTGCTCCTGCAGCATGCATGCCCCAGGCCGCTCAGCAGCACTTTCTGATGGTCATACTCACAGAGCAGACAGAAAGCGTTTCGGAAGCACCATCAGCGACCTCACGTTGCTTGCTGCAGAGCACTGATACCACATGGACGGTACGCTTACCCTCACCACCCTTGCAAATCCCTTCTCGAGTTGGTAAAGCACTCTTTCTCCCCACAGCTCTTGGGCTTCGTCTGCCCCCTGTGTGGCCTGCTGCCATGCGTTTCTCACACAGGCAAGCTCCTCATGATTGACGTCCTCCTCGTCTACATTCCATGTCGGTCATCTCGGCATCATTACTTGCACACGAATCCGATCTGCTGCAATGGACGGGCTATGCATCTGCTTCAGCTGAGCCCACTCTACCGTCTTGTCATTCTCAACATATCTTTCTGAAGATGGAGCACATGTGTCTCAGCTCATGCTTACCTTGAAACAAAACAGCGGGCACATCTTCTGTTCTTTCTGCAATCGGGACGAGATGATCCAGGACTGCAGACTTCCCCCTCTTGTACCCCAGCTCCATATCATGTGTGGCAGGACTGCTCTTGATTTCGAACCAGTTCATACCAAATGGTTTCCCATTCGCTGAGAATAGAATCTGGGGTCACCCTCTGAAGCCTGGCTATATTTTGTCTGCACCTGCCTGTGCCTCGTGGATAGTATCTGCATCAGCATGCAATATTCAGGGATTGCCGACTGCATATAATGCCGAGAGGCCACCAACACATCCTTCAGGATACTCACTGCCTAGCTGGAGATTAGGTGATCACCTTATGATGCTCAGAACACGTCTGCAAAAAGTTTCCATGCTGCTAAGTTGCAGGCTGTGCAGTGCTGTATTTCTCAACATATACCTGTAATTCTGATACCAGCTGAAGCTGTTAAAGCAATCATTCCTAAAGACTACAGCTCACCGTACTAGCTGGTAAAGCAGGCAACGAGATGTTCTGTACTCAGCTGAGCCAAATTGGCACAGCATCGAGCACCCAGTGTGGAGTGCTTCCAATATCGCGTCCTCAATGTGCAAGATGCCCATCGGTGCATCCCGATAAGGGCGTGTATGCAGGTCTGGCCCGACCTTTATGTATCAGAGCGTCAGGCAGGAGAGCATGCTTCTAGCATGCTTCTATACATGCTGCCAGACAATAGGCCCACTATCTTTGTAATGATTGCGAGCTGAGAAGCACATTGTCTCGTCAGGAAATAGTCTGCCAAGGAGACAGCACGTTTTTACAGCAGCTTTCAGACAGGGGACTCTCAGAAATTTCGGAGCCAGATCTCGGAAGTCAGCAGTCACTAGAGCTGCCGAAAATGAGAGCAACGGCAGCCAGAAGCAGGATCCACCTCCAGTAAGCAAGCCTGACCCTGGATCCTGATGAACTTTCATGGAGCACTTCTGCACCTTGCCGGGGATACTGCTTGCACCCTCTGCATCCTCCCACCTTCATCCTCAGCAGCAACCACTGTGCGTACATGAGGCAACACGTTGCTGGGTCGCTGTTCCCTCTGATGGGTCTGTCTCTCTTGCAGTTTGGCTACACAAGGAAGGATGTGATCCTGCTTGGAGGGGGCATTTTGGGCTTTGGCTATGCCCTGTACTATGGCCTTCAGGCAGCAGGCTATGATGCCCTGGTAGCAGGGAACATCGTGCAGATCTTTGTCTTCCTTGGGATCGGCGTGGGATACATCTCCACGTACATCTTCAGGGTTGCAAACAAGGTGCGCTCTTGGGCGCTCTCGCACAGGGCTTCCTGTGAAGAAGCTTACTTGGCCTGGAGCATGACAGACATCGAGTTCCTAAGTACTGTGGCACCAGAGTGCTCTATACCAGCAGCGCATGAAAATAAAATGAAATAAAATATTGACGCCCTGTCGAGGTCTGGGGCGTGATTTAGGAATGCGTCGTGCTGGAGTACTTGGCCTCCCGCACAATGCATACCATGAGGTGCAATTAAAACCGCACCCCTCAGCAGCGCATGCTGGGACTGTTTCGCAGCCATGCAGGAGTAGCTTGTCCTTCTTGTAGGGCTCTTCACCCACCTGCACGTTCTGTGAGGAGGAGGGTCAGTGGTGCTGCAGAAGCTACAAGAGGTGCACTAAGCAGAGTGTCTCAGAACGTATGAGGAGGCATGCGTGCAGGCTCGGCCTGCAAGCTTTGGGTACACCTGAACGCCACTGCTGCACCTGCAGGAGATGACGTACGTGAAGCAGCTGGAGGATTATGAGGAGGCCGTGATGCAGAAGAGACTAGATGAGATGCCTCAAGCGGAGCGCGAGCGCATCCTGGGAGAGATTGAGCAGCAGAAGCAAGGAAACGGGCAGCAGGGAAAGCAGTGATCCTGACTCTCATGCCAGGGTCATCTAATGTACCTGAGATCAAAAGCAGGGTGGTACAAGGTGGAGAGTCTTGCGCTTTGTAGGGAGACTGGATAGCAGAAGCACGGTGATGGGCAGCAGGGGAAGCAGTGGCTCTGCTTTGATACCCGGTCGTCGCATATATTCACAGACCTTCCTGGCACAGTGGTACAACTCGATAGACATCTGCGCAATTGGGCAGAGATGATGAAGCAGAAGGCAAGGACTGGGCAGCAGGGCTATGCGATAGCTATGTGGATGGTGTCTTTTCGACGCTGAAGTGTGATACAGGTTGTACAGCATGCAGAGGGCATGCGCATTTCAGTAAAAATTGAGTAGCGCAAGCAAAGAATGTGCAGCGGAGCAGCTTACAGCTCTGTTCACATTGCAGAGCTTCACCTCTCTACATGTCGCAGGATGGCATCCATCGATGCTGTGCTATGCCATGTTGTACGGCTGACAGCTGTGAGCCGTTAGACCCATTCCGGTGCTGCGCACGTAAGTTGCAATTGCATGTCTGCTTAAATCAGGGATGTACAAAGCCATGCATTGGCTTCTCTTGCCTACACTTGGCAATGCGCTGTGCTGAGACATCGTGCTTTATTTACAGCAGCTGCACAATGTCCTGCCTTGTGTGCTGCACCTAGCTGCTCTAAATGCATGCAGCTTCTGCATGACATCTCTGGCTGCATCCTGAGGCAGCAGCGTGCAAGCATATATATGCGTGAAGGGCCTCCTGTCGCCTTGCCTTGAACCCTCAGTCAGGGCTGCGCTGTGCTGGGCTGAGCTGCTCAAAATCCTGCAGCTTTTGCAGAACGTCCTTGGCCACATCCTGGGGCAGCAGCGTGGCGTCGTACTGGATGACCAGCATTCCGTCCGGCCCAAACAGGTGCAGAACACCCTCCTCTGTGACAGCCTCTGGCTTGACTGCTGCCCCGCCGGCAGCTGGGCTCTCTGCAAAGCGCTGCACGGAGTCCTTGATCTGCAACAGCAAACGCGCTGCATGGTCAGCTAGGAGAATGAGGAATTTCCTTAAAGAATGCGCAACGCGCTGGCGTCTTGGTTTTGTACATGGGCGCAGGTACTCCTGGGTGGCTGCAACTTGCCCACCTTGCGGCCAGGCTACTTGCAAGTGCTGCAAGGATTCCTGTCATCGAGTTAAGTGCAGATGCCATCCCGTGATCTTTACTGTACATACTGTACCAGCCGTCCTGCAGACTGGGCTCATAACAGCCACCAGACACAGGCCAGAAAGGCCCCACTGCAGGCCAATCAAGGGAACAAATCTTGCAGAGCAGAGGCATGACTGGGACTTCTGCTAATAGAGCCTCTCCCGGTCAAGCGCTTCCCCACTGGCCTGCCTCAAACGCTAGAACACCCACCTTGTTAGCAGCATCCTCGCCCGCCAGGCCGCGTATGGGTGCCATCTCAGGGTCTGCACGGCCTTTCTCGCGGCTCTTCAGGTTAGTCAGCAGTCGCGCCAGCTTGCTGTGCTCAGCAGGCTCTCCAGACGTCATGTCCAGCGCCAGGGGCTGCAGTGGCACCTTGCTGGTCCTGCCTGCAGGGGACAGGTCACTTGTCATGATACATGGTGTTGTGAGGTCCTGTACCGTTCCTACGCATACCCTGGCTCTCGCTCTTCTGCACCATTCGTTGAGCTACGTAATAGACTGTGGCTGGTATGATGTGGTTCTGTACCATGGCTGTGATTCTCACTCACCTGCATCATACTTGCAGCTATGTCAGGTCCGAGCGACATGCTGCATGCAGCCATGGGTTGGCGAATGACATCTATTCTGCCTGGTGTCATGAGGCACGTGCACCGCCAAATCCTATTGGATTCTACTTCTGGGAAGAAGCTGCAGCAACGCACACCTGCCTCTGCGGTGACATCTTGCAGGCGCTCCAGCCCGTCCAGGGCTGCGGGTGATGTGGGATCCACAAACACCAGGATGACCGCGGTGTTTTCCAGGTCATCAGGCGTCACCTGCATGAGAGCCTTCTCATGGAACCTGGGGTTCAAATTGCAGGCTAGCAGGCGCTCTGCATAAGATTGTTAGCATGAAGAGCCAAGTACCCCATGCCCTCTGGCACGAAGCGATATCTAAGCAGATGGGTTGCAGAGACTCCTGTGTGATATCTCTCAGAGTGCTGAACCTGGTAAGCCATCTGCGCCAGAGATGGTGGCCACACCACTGAAGGCTTCTGAGGGAGCTGGTTCACTGCAGACGGCACAACAAAGAGAAGTTTACCGTGGTGCCTTTGGCAACGTCTGTTGCCTTGAAGGGCGGCAGGGTGATGGTGGGCAGCGGCACAGCAGCTGCCTCAGGTAGCGGAGCAGCTGCGCCTTTGTAGTCCTGTGTGTAGCCTGGCCCTGAACGGCAGTCCAGCATGTTAACTCACAGCACCTGCTCTTGTTCCAGGCTTTCAAAGTATAGCTGATGAAGCAGTATGGGGCTATGGAGCAACAAGGTGCTGTGCAGCCTGCTCTTGGCCGCTACACGGAAAGGGTATAAAGGGCTATGGTGCTATTTGTAGTGCTATCCTGTCATGTCAGGAGGACTCATGCTGCCTGCAGGGTCCTGCTTGGCACACAATGGCCAGCCATCCATGTACTCGGTGCCCCCGCTCATCTTGACAGGTCAGACGTTAAGTAGGTTGACATGCCCTACCTGTCCATGGCTCAGCATGCGCATGGCTGCCGCGCCTGTAGAACTTATAGGAGTATATCAAGCCCCCAGCTCCAGCACCGCCCGCTACAAGAGCCCACATTGGCACGTCCGGGATGTGTATGTGCCTATCCCACCACTACATATCACAGCGCAAGCGTCTCATGCATGAAAGGATAGTGTGGGTTTACATGAGCCTGCAAAACCATACATTCCATCCCATGGCCTGAGTGCCAGGCGGGTTTCCAGGGCCCTCTACAGCTGATGTATGCTTTGGGATGCTGGTAGCGGAGGCCTTGCGTACCCTCTGACCTGCAGCCTGACTGAAAGCCCTGGCGCTCATGCCTCTGGACGCCGCAGTCTCTTGGACCTGCGCACAAGGCTCTGTAGGCTTACAAGGCTTACTAGTTGAAATTCAGCTGCTTCTTGAGCGGCTGAGAGGTCATCATGTTCCCTACCTTTCAGCCCGGCATGGTCGCTGACAAAGCAGGTCATGTACGGGTGTGTCAAGCTTCTCACCTGCCCGCCCAAGGTGTATGAAGTACCATGTCTTCCGCACACTTGTGCAACTCTCAGAGCTTGACGCTGTCGCAGCGCGAACGCCATCACTACGTACACTGATCTGAGTTGCAGCCGATGCACCACATACCCTTATAGACCGCGTCTGATGGCAACCACAGACGATTTTAATGGCATACATATACCTCAGGCTACAACTGATGGTGCGTGCTGAGAGTCCTTTCAACAGCGTAGGATGACAAGGAACTTTCAAAATTGCACATGACAGCTACACCGATGCAGCCATGAAGCTTCATGTGAAGCCCCTTTTCGATGCACCAATCATGTCAGATAAGTAAGCTAGGCTGTGAGTGTCTGTGAGAGGACTTTGCTGCAACTTCAATCGTCAGCCCTCACATGTCTCACATGGCCTTTTCAGACCTTCAGCAGCGCTCTTGGCCTGCTCTCTAGCCTTGACAATCTCATGCCAGGTGCTCAAGATGCGCCTCAGCAGTCTCACAGGCCTGTGTTATACATCAAGGACCATGCTGTGCATAGCTGCACATTGTATCTAGCAGCTGGAATTCCCCACATCGTACAATCTGATGTGAGTTTTGGCCTGGTCACCGGAGGTCACATGCTTGTCCATCCAGCACTGGTGTCACATGCGCTTCATAGGTTCCTAGGACCCTGCGGTGAAGTACGTGCTCTTTGGATCTGGCGACGTGATTTTGTCCAGACCCTGTAGTTTGGTGCAGGTTTTGGCCTGTTCGCCAGAGGTCACATGTCTGTCCATCCAGCTCTTGTGAGCGGCATCCTGAGTGACAACCGGATTTCAAAACCGGTCTGTGGCCAGACTCCTAGGGCCTCAGCATGTACTGTGCTCTGCTGTCATCAATCTTGGCCCTTCTTTCACTTCATCTCCAGTTTCGCATCACGCTCGGTCAACTGCACATCAGCTGTGATTGAACTCCTGGCCTCCACAAGAGTGAATGCTAGGGATCTACTCTTTGGGGCGGCGCACTGGCCAGGGTGGATTTGCAACACGGATACCTGCACAGATGAGATGTGCCTGGTCAATTTGGCATCATGCTGATGCAGAGAATTTGGTCATGTCAAGAGGGATCAGCAACTGCCTCAACATGCAGTCTTTAAGCACTAGCGGCTGCTTAAGCCCTTTGGCTAATTTAAGCATACAGGGTCGCAGAGCTGCATGCAGAGCAATGCTAGAGATGCACAACACGCCAAGGATAGTGCATTTTATATAAGCCCAGAAGACAATGCAGCTATCTGATGTGACAAATGAAGAGTTAGGTGCGTACTGGCAGGCGCATGTCCGTGCCTTTCCCTCCAAGCCGGATCACGGTAGTGCATGTATGAAGCCACACTCCCAAGGACAATCGGGAGCACAAAGCAGCTGATTGGAAGGATGGCTGACTCCACAAATCTCCACTGCATGGCACCAAAGGATCAGGGCTGCTGCTATGATACATGGCAGATACATGTTCGATAATATGCCTCACTGAGGCCAGGCAGGCAGCATGGAGCATAAAACTTAGGCATTGAGATGCGTACCTCTGGCTGCAGGAGCTGCTCTCCAGGGGTGGCTTTGCTCGATGCTCTTGCGACCTGACAGGCATTCTGAACCTGCAGTAAGAGACTGACATGTCTTAAAAGACGATAGCATGCTGTTGGTGGTGGACATGGACACATCTGAGTGTAAAATGACAGGCCTCTGATGATGGAGCATGCTCGCTGCAACTGGGCTCATGCAAGCAGTCCTCGTCACAGCAGGTTCAAAGCTTACCTTTGACGCTATGCTGTTACATCTGAAGCGCATTATACCGCGTCTGGGCCGCCAGAGGCGCAGCACTGAGTGACCAGCTCAGACTTGGCCTTTGTGGCCTTGGACGGGCGAATACTCTTAGCTCTGGTACCTATCTCAGACTTTGACTACTGTGATCTGTGAATTGCTCTCTCTCATCGCTCATCCGAAAGTCATACAAAAGTGGTGAGGCAGTGTCGATTAGTCACCTCACCTCCGAAACCTGCCTGCGAGCTTGAAGCTGCAGATTGAGCTGGTTCGCACTCCGACATATCTATATCGATGTTTCAATGGCATATATAAGGTCTACGAATAAAGGCGGCGCGCAAGTTGAGGGTTATGCGTACGCCCGAGAGATGTGCACCTATTCTTGACATTCCGGAAGCTGAATGTGTGTCGTGGAGCTTTGGCATGACCCAAGTACTCATCCTTACTATATTTTGGGAGATTCCATAGAATGTACGCTCCTAACAGCAGCTTTTACCAGCTCTGACGCCGCCAGATCACTGGGCAATTTAAAGGGCAGCTGGCCAGCCGCGGCAAACAAATAGCCAGGAAAAACTATACTATGACGACAATGGTGCGGGGAAGCGGCGAGCCACCGCACAAGATGGCAAAGCTGGACACTCCTCTGCCTGCCAATGTCATCATCCAATTCCAGTCCGACACTGGTGACATCGTTGGTGAGTTTGTTCGGGGCCTTGAGCATATCTTGAAGCAACTCGAAGCAGTTTTGCAGTATGTCTTGCTCGAGCAGCCGTGTGATGCCAGACAGAGCTGTTTGCAGCAGTGCTTTTCCAGGGAGCAGGCTGGGTGGCAGGTCGACCTGTCCTGGCAACAAGCTATTCAGCTGAGCCTCAACAGCCATTGTCTTGCCCACAGGCATGTCTGTGCCTGCTTGAGCTGATACCGCAATTGCCTGCAGGTCCTCAGCTTGATCTGCCTCACGATGTGACGCCCAAGCAGCTTGAGACGCTGCTGAACGGCCTGCTGAAGCAGGAAGAGAAGCTGCCCTACTCCTTCTTCGTCAACGAGCAGCAGCTGTCCCAGGAGCTCGGCTCGCACCTGCTTCAGCATAAGGTCGGCCTATCGCGTGCTCTGTACAGCGTTGTGCTCATGATTCAAGAACATAAGCACAGCATCTGGGTCACATGCTGCCCAGCCTGCTCCCCAGCTCTCCCAGTGAGAACTGCACACAGCACCTTTGCGCGCAGGCTGCAATTGCAGCCGGTTGATCATGTTGCCAAGCATGCAGACCATGGCCCTCGCTGCATGGCACAGAGATGAGCAGCATGGTGCCCTCTCTGTACAGACGCCCAGCCGCCTGGGAGACTGTACACATCTTCAGCACATTCCCGCAACATGGGCTGATAGCGGGGTAAAGAATCTGGGTGCCACAGAGGCTGAAGAATGGCGCTGAGTGCAGGTGTCTGTAGAGGCAGCCCTGCGGGTTGTGTTCCAGCCGCAGGCCATCTTCAGAGTGCGCCCAGTGGCGCGATGCACCGCCAGTATGCCGGGTACAGAAATTTCTGCCGAAGATTCTGTGCTTGACTTGGATTCGCCAGTCATCTGGTAGGAAGCAATTTCATGGTGCGGGGATGCTGCCCAAGAGCACATGCGTTTCCCTGCCTGAGTCCCTGGCTGCTTCGATTTGATCAATCTGATTGCTGACTGATTGACTACATCAAGAGACTACATTGGGAGAGTAAAGCAGGGACTCAGACAGTATCTACAATGCCCAAGAGCACATGGGGTCTCCTGCCTGAGTATCTGGCTACTCTCCCAAGTGTAGTCGTTTGCTGAAATCAATCAGCCAGCAATCAAAATTGAGGGATGGGGCCGTTCGGACATCTTGATCTTCTCAAGCTGCAAGCTTGCCATGCTGGTGTCCTCAAGCCAGAAGCACACCCCTGGGACCGAAGTGCACATTTGAGTGATGGGCTGGGCATGCCGCAGGTCACACTGAGGCTGTTCTGGCAACAGCCTTCAGCCCGGACGGCCGCCAGCTGGCGAGCGGCAGCGGCGATACCACCCTCAGATTCTGGGACCTCGGAACCCAGACGCCCCACAGGACCTGCAAGGTGGGATCCGCAGGCAGCTGCTGCAATTGTTGTGTCTTCTGGTCACCGCCATGCCTGTTGCCTATGCAAGGACCTTGCAGAACCACTGCTGGGGTCTTTCTTCGGGCAACAGGCTGGCCATGACATACTACAGGCCCAGAGTTAGTTTCATGAAGCAATTGGCAAGCAATCTTGCGGCAATATAGCAACTTCTGCAGTATCCCAATCTTGATGTGCAGACACGAGGAGCTTTTCCAGTGTGCTGAATCTTGTAGGCTATGCCTTCTGATGATGACTCAATTGCCTGCAGTGCAAAGCATTACCATTCTGAGCTCCTGGCGCTGGTGCAGGGGCATAAGAAGTGGGTTTTGTGTGTGGCCTGGTCGCCCGATGGGGAGATGGTGGCCACTGGCGGCATGGAAGGGGCTCTATGGCTGTGGGATCCCAAATCTGGCAATCCCATCGGCTGCTGTAAAGGTGGCCCTTCCCCTCTCGCCTCACTTCATGTCATGCAAGGGGGGATGCCAGGCAGGTTCAAGCAACAGAGCCATGCTTTCTGACGGGATGAATGCGACCGATAGGATGGCTCAGGTAGCTTATTCCATGCAGGGCACTCAAAGTGGATAACAGCCATCGCCTGGGAGCCAGCGCATGCCGTGCTGCCAGCAAGGCGTTTTGTCAGCGGCTCCAAGGACACCACTGTCAAGGTATCAATTCTGTCTGGCCTCCTGCGTCTTGACATCTGTCTCTTGGTACGGCGACTGGCCACATATTCCGCTATCGTTGAGGATGTAGCAGAGGGTGTGAATGAGTAGCGCAGATTGAAGTCACTCCTGCAGGTTTGGGATGCCCAGACGCGGCGCTGCCTCTTCAGCATGGCCACGCATACCATGGCTATAACAGCGGTCAAGTGGGGCGGAGACGGCCGCATTTACTCGGCGGCCAGAGACTGCTCCATAAACGTCTGGGATGCTGAGGTGTGAGACCTCTGCTATCCGTTGCTGCCTTTTCCTGCCTGCCCTTGGTCCGCATCCTGTTGCACCACACACCATATTGCTCCCTGCAATGTTCAGCCCAATTGCCTTTGTGGTTCAGATCACTGTCATCAACATCATATGTGCTCGCTTTTGCTTTGCTATGGCATTGGTCCCTGCTTGCATTGTGGCAGGACAGTTTGTGCACATTTTCTGGAGCATGAGCACTGCTTTTGACCCGCAATGGGTGGCCATTGCTTCCTGACCTGTACTTAGCTCTTGATGCATGGTGGAGTGATGCACGACCGTTTGCTGCAGGACGGGCATTTGGAGAAGAGCCTGAAGGGGCATGGGCATTGGGTAAATACCCTAGCGCTGAGTACAGAGGCCGCTCTTAGGACAGGCGCCTTTGACCACACTGGCTCCGCGCCCAGTGAGCCAGAGCAGGCCCAGGCCAAAGCCCTGGAAAGGTGGGAGTGCTCGTCTCGACTGGCAGCAGTGTCGAGCTTCAATATCTGTTAGCACCATAATACCTGTCTCAAAAGGCCTAGAGAGGCAGCTGACTAGGGGCAGCGTCAAGGGTTTACTTGGTACAGGTTCATGCTTCACAGCAATACATAGGTCACATGGTATGTGCATGCCATAAGCTGCTAAGGAGTGTCCATCATCCCTGGCCCTTTGCTGGCCTGCATGCTGGCAATTCTGTGTATTACATATAATCATGTATACCAGGATTCTCGGCTTTCTAGTTCCAGTATGGTCATCTTAGCAGGGCCCCTGTTAATCCCTCTCCCCGCTCCAGCAGCCAGGCAGGGAGAGTTTCAGATGGGGCTCACAGCACCCTCAGGAGAGAGTTTCGCTGACGGCACTTAGGGCCCCGCGCTCGATGAGTGTTTTTCTGATAGTAGCTCTCTCACATCCCGATCACACCCTCACAGTAGTGACTCCTGTTCTTGCGCAATCCCAGCCGACAGCTCTGCCTTGCAGAAGCTGCCTTTGCAGTACGATTCGTTGGCGTTTCTGCCCTGCCAGTATGAGTTATTGGCAGTATGAGTTGTAGACCTTCCTGCCCTGCCAGCAGCTTGCTGGCGGTAGACTCATCTGGGCTCAGTGTTAGTAGTGGGATATCGAGGTCTGGTCCATGCTCTGCCCATGAGCTCTATAGGGGTGGACTCTCACAGCAGAAGGTAACTCGCAGGCACAGCCTTTGACACGGGCCGTGTGGTGCTTACAGGTATGAGACAGCACGAGGTGGGCGGCCTGAGCGATTAGCGTCTGGCTCAGATGACTTCACCATGTTTCTGTGGGAGCCGTCCACCAGCCAGAAGCCCATAGCGCGCATGACAGGCCACCTGCAGCTCATCAATCAGGTATGTATGCCCGGCAGAGCTCTGCTCAAGGCCCAAGAAGTTGCTGAAGCTTCAGCCAAGTAGAATGTGACATGCACGCCAGCAGCCTTGGGGCGCTTGAGCACATGTCCTGCATCGTGAGGAGCTGCAATCATGCCCCTTTGTGGGCTTCATGTCAGCAGATGTAGCTGATGGGATTGGACGCGATGTACACATGATTTTCAAGAAGGGCACTGCATCACAATATCGCAGCTCTTGCTGCTGACGCCAAGGGTGCTCTTAAGGTGTATCGAGCTGCTGCTGAGACCAGGACTTGGCCAGTCAGCGTCCAAGCTATCGCAAAGCCCCTCAGGAACAGGACACAGCTCAGATCCAGAACTGGCTCAGCGACAGGGATTCAAGCATGACAGAATTGCGGATGCATGCGCAGGTGCAGTTCTCGCCAGACGGGCGGTGGCTGGTGAGTGCGTCCTTTGATAAAGCCATCAAGCTGTGGGACGGTGTCAAGGGAACCTTCGTGGCCACCTTCAGAGGCCACGTGGGGCCAGTCTACCAGGTTGCCTGGTCGGCGGACTCTCGACTCTTTGTCTCCGGCTCCAAAGACAGCACTCTCAAGGTGCACGCCGCTCCATCCCTGCAGTTACTCTGTTCTTCATTCTCGGCGCCCAGGGTACGGCTGAGTAGCGATCGTGCTAGAGCGCATGCTCCTCAGAATGTGCAATGGGCCAGCAGCTCAGATGTCCTGGGTGCTGGCAGAATATAGGTCTGCGCTCTCTGTCTGCTCTGTCAGAGATATAGACGGAAAGGCCTAGATCCCCCCCTGATGATTGCTTCAGAGCGTAGCAAAAGAGAGGGTTGCACAGTCCGCCATCCTAAGTGCTGTGTCTGCAGCGCGGTGAAAGGACACGCTAGCTGCACCACTGGTTTCTGAAAGAGTCTGGCTCTTGCAGGTCTGGGACGTGGCTTCTAAGAAGCTGAAAATGGACCTCCCAGGGCATGCGGATGAGGTGTACACTGTGGACTGGAGCCCAGACGGCAGCTCTGTGGCATCAGGAGGCAAGGATCAAGTACTGAGGATCTGGCGGCAGTAGCTGGCACCTCGTAGGGTAGATGTCTACATGACGCTGCTACCCTGATACAGCCGTCCAGATTGAGACCTGTGCGCAGCAGAATCTAGAAGCTTATCCTGCAAAGAAGAGAGGAGGTGGTGTTGTGAGGATGTTGAGATCTTGCAAGGAGTTATAGGATAATCGGGATGCTTAAGGGGGGCGATGGCAGAGTGATGTTTGGCCGCATAGAATATCTTCTGTCCCTGCTCCCATTTGTACAACGGGTAGGGCCTGTTTTGGCTATGGATTTGCCGCTCATCATGAAGTCCATGCGTCGCAAGTACCACATTCAGCGCGGGGAACTCTACGGAGTCTTGTTGGTCTGACGCTATCAGAACAATGGTGTTACACGCCACGCATCGTTGCGCACAGTTGCCGCGGGCGAGCAGTGTGCAGTCACTTCCCGCCATCGCTGGGCAGCAAGGGCTTGGCAGCTCCCACTCGCATGCAGCATTGCCTTTGCTTAGGCGCTGCAGCGCTGCAAGCAGAGGATCAGTCTTGTCAGCACGAAGACAGAGAGACAGGCTTGTAGTGCCCGTCGCAGCCGCTTCAACATACGAGAACGGCTATGGCTCAGTTGGTAAGCCCGATGAAGATGTTCCCGCAGTGGACAACTCACCAACCTCCGCGCCCAGCAGCCCTACTCCCTCGAAACCTTTCTATCAACCTGCTGGAACGGCCTCAGCGCCAGGTGCCCTCACGCGCACTTCAAGGCGCTATCACTGTCTGGATGTTACATGGTGCTTAATGCATCTGGGGCGAATTTGAACGACGTGATGCGCCCCTTCAATTTAATATTTATTCCTTTGCAGGAGGCGACGCCCGCATCAAGGTGATCGGCGTGGGCGGAGGCGGCAACAATGCAATCAATCGTATGATTGGCAGCGGGCTGCAGGTGAGTGTGGTCAATGGCCACATAACGCTTCCCACGTATCATCGTTTTGCACGTTGCCAATACAATGGGCTCAAGTAGCACTGATATTGCTCTCGTGTAGTTGACTTATCTTCCAGATGCAGTCAGATGTCTGCCGTCCATCGCCTCAAATCAGACTGCTTTGAGCCTTCGCCCGGATCCAAATGCTTTACAATGATGTTCAAGCCCCATTCGTGGTCTTTTGCAGGGCGTTGAATTCTGGGCAGCAAACACGGATGCACAGGCTCTGGATAGCTCAGAGGCGCTCAACAAGATCCAGATGGGCGCAGAGCTCACCAGGGGACTTGGTAAGCATCCACTACTCATTCCCCAGTAGGAGGTGTAAGTCTATGCAACAGCTGGAGTGGCTCTGTGGGCCTCACAGCTTCTGACGGGTCCTGCTTTTGAAGAGCAATCTGCAAAGCATCTCAGCTTTGAGTGCTCTGTGAGCTCCAAAGCTCTACCGCTGTACTGCTGAGCCCCAGAAGACTACGGCAGCAGTGTCAACAATGATGGCTGAGGGCAGGTGTCCTGCATCATGGAAGGCGCCAGCGCATGCAGCTCAAGCTCAGCATGCGCATGCCTGCTTGCCAGCACAGTACCTCACCTTAGGGCAACAGCAGCTGACAAAGGAGCAGTCCTGTATGCTCTCATGGATGTTCATGGCCTGCACAGGCACTGGCGGGAACACCAGCCAGGGCGACAGCCAGCAGGCTGACTGAAAGCACCAACTCTTGAGTGCTCTCATGATTGCTCATGGCATGCGCAGGCACTGGTGGGAATCCCAGCCTGGGCGAGCAGGCTGCTGAGGAGTCCGCCAGCACCATTGGGACTGCTGTTGGCAATGCAGACATGGTAGAGCCTCTCACGAGTCCTACAGATCACCAAGTCAAGGGCTGTCATGTTTCTGTGTCCCCATTGGCCTCAATAGCTGCAAGGATCAGCAGCAGTCGCTCATGTTCTCACAGAGACCCCCAGTCCCAGAGAGGTTCAAGGCCGAGAATTGTCCAGCCTTACAGGAAGTCTGGCGCTTGCAGGGATGGCAGATGGCTGATGCCTGCTTCATTGTACGGGTGTCCAATACAGCACAGGTGTTTGACAGCACTGGCACAGAAAACTTCAGCATCTGCAGGTAATGCTAATGACCGCGTCAATGCGCAGGTGTTCATCACAGCGGGAATGGGCGGCGGCACAGGCACAGGAGCTGCGCCTGTGGTGGCGCGTATCTCCAAAGAGCAGGGAGTACTCACAGTTGGAGTTGTCACGTACCCCTTCACATTTGAGGGACGGAGGAGAGGCACCCAGGTATTTTCACTCTGCTGTATCACCAAATACCACTCATGACAGGGCGCGTGCCTACGAGGATCAGCGTCAAGTTGTTCCCAAAGCTCCTAGGGAGGCATGCTGGGGAGACTGGTAGCGAGTATGGAATTTGTGGTACTATGCAGAGCTTCATCTGCATGCACGCTGTGCTCAGCCTGCCCCTTGCCATGCAAGCTACACTGAGAGGCAGCTTCATTGAGTAGTAACAGCACTGTTGCGGTCTCTTGAACCCAGCCCGAACTACTGTCGCAAAGAGACCAGCGTGACATAGCTTGCCTCCGAGCGTCCCCGCATCGTGTGTGGCATCCTCCAGCATTACAAGTTGCAAGACAGCACGCATACTTGTCTGGGGACTCCTATGAATAGCTTCCCATGACTGCGTCGTCATGCTGCAGGCATCTGACGGTATTGAGGCGCTCAGGAGGAATGTGGACACGCTCATCGTGATCCCCAATGACAGGCTGCTGGACGTCGTTGGAGAGTCAACGCCTCTTCAGGATGCTTTCCTGCTGGCAGATGACGTCCTCCGACAGGTCTGTCACACATCTGGCGGCTCATTCCTTGTCTTTTCTCGCTGGAGATACAGCAGAGAGGGCACCATTCTGCTTCGAGACATCAAGGGCTGGCTGCCCCTGGCCGGTCCCTGAATGCAGCAGGCCTGTATCCATGCTGTCAGCATCTGTGTAACCTGCTGCAGATTTCACAGACTCCTGCACACATTTGTCAGCATCTCTTCTGTCAGGACCTGGGCGACACCTCTTTCAGGAGCATGGCCTGTGCTGCGTCAGTACAGTGCCTGCGTGCCATGACCTGGGCGTGGGCTGTGCAGGGAGTGCAGGGTATATCAGACATCATCACGATTCCTGGGCTGGTGAATGTGGACTTTGCCGATGTCAAGGCCGTCATGTGCAACTCTGGCACCGCCATGCTGGGCGTGGGTGTTGCCACGGGCAAGAACCGTGCTGAAGAGGCGGCGCTGGTAAGCAGGCTCTGTCTGTGTCATCTAACATATCTGCTAAGCTGGCCAATGATTGCTGGGCAGTGTGCATGCTCTGCTAGGTTATAGATAGGGTCCTGTGCTGTGTGGGTGTTGCACAAGACATGTACTGTGCCTGGTGCACAAAGCTGCTCGCTCATTGTACTGCATGTGCTGCAATGCTATGGTTGCTGGGTGTCCTGCAATCAGCGCCCTATGCTTGTCTTAGGGGGTTACGCTGGGCCTGTGACTGCAGCTGCCCGCTGCCCGGCAGCTGTCATGTCAAAAGCGCTGTTGAGTACCGCTACTATGTCATAGCTTGCAGAGGAGGCAAGAGTATTCCATAGCGGCAGACCTCCTTGGCAGCAAGACAGCTTGAGAAGGGTGCTGAGGCGTGACAGCTGTGCCCATGCAGGCCGCCACATCAGCGCCCCTCATCGAGCGCTCCATCGAGCGCGCAACCGGCATCGTCTACAACATCACCGGCGGGAAGGACCTTACCCTGCAGGAGGTCAACAGGGTCTCGGAGGTAGTCACGAGCCTGGCTGACCCCTCGGCCAACGTCATCTTCGGGGCAGTGATTGAGGACCAGTACGAGGGCGAGGTCCACGTCACGATTATCGCCACGGGCTTCAGCCAGTCATTTGAGGAGAACCTGCTCGCAGGGAAGACGCCGGTGAGTACACAGGCCGGCTGGCAATCTTGGGGCTGAGGTCCCCCTTGCAGGTGTGTCTGTGTGAATAGGGCCCTCTCTTGTAACTGTCCCTCATGCATCCCCCTTGCAGCACCTGCTTAGGCCCCCTGACAAAAGACAATCTCCTTTTTGCCTTCCAGCATGCTACACGGCCCCATGCATTGCTCTTGGGCTGCCCTGAGTATCATGCTAAGAACCCTGCTGAAGAGCTACCGCAAGAGGCTTGCTCTGCATGGTCCCTGGGTTGCAAGCAGAGCCGCTACTAGATTGCAGAGCATCTTAGGGTTGCAAAAAGAGTTGTGAGGCTGACTTGGTAACCTCACTAATCCTGTACTGCAGTAAAATTCCAGTGCTATCTCCATCAAACATCAGAAATCAGGCTGACCTGAGCAGCTTGATGTGCAGGAGCCTGTGCAAAAGAAGGAGGAAAAGCAGCTATCTGCGGCTACGAATGGCAACCTGCCGTGGAAGCGCCGCGGAGGCGCTACAGCTGGCGGCTACCTGAGCCGCAGTCTGCTCTGAGCGCGCAGCTAGCGCTCTGATGTCATGTGACAGTGAAATGTAGAGAGCCCACTAAACCACGCCACACAACGGGTACGACGACAGCTCATAGGAGCTGTGCGAGGGTAGCTCTGACCCTAGAGATTAGTTGTGATTGAGCCATGAGCGTGAAGGCGTCGCAGCGAGTGGCTATCTCAGCCACAGCCTGCTGTGAGGAGCAGCTGCATCGGAGGACACTCAGTGGCTGGTGCAATGAAGAGCAATAACTGTCTTGTAAGCTGCTGTTTGAATCATGAGGCTTTCAGTAGTAGCAACAGCGTCTGTAAACTAGGTTGAGCCTCAAAACAGCTAGGGAGCCTGAGGAGAGTGCTGACAAGCTCACATGAGATCCCAGAATACCTGGACTGCAGACATATCATTCACTGATCTCTTGTACACTGCCCAAATGGCTTCCCAAAGTTGCCTTTTGCCAGATTGATCAACTAGTAGGAGACCATCTGTGACAAGGTACTGTAAGAGCTGCTTGATCAGGCAAAGATAACACAACCTGAAGTGATGCTTGCTATGCCGAGACAGAAGCCCTTCTAGCTTGCAGATCGGGGTTGGCAACAGTGTCTGAGATACACTGAGGTCCAGTTGCCTCAAGCTCGATACAGGATCCCTGTCTTTCCTTTCCATAGGCCAGTGAAACCTTGAAGGTGCTATATACCATTCCAGCACCTCTGTGTCCCAGCTCTGCCGAACTTCCTGATGTGCATGTTGCAGACATAGAGAGCAGGCACAGCACGGCACCCATGTCTATAAGGACCATGTGCAGCACGGCCGCGGAGCCCTGTGAAAGATCTTGCATATCAAATAAACTGGCTTGTCACTTGCCCGTTTTACGGAGGTGCGGCGGCAGTGCCCGTGAGGCGTTCCCAGGCGGTAAGACGCCATCGGTTCTGGTGTTCAACCTTGGGAGGCCTTAAAGACCACCCCAAAGATGCAAAACGACTTCAAGCAAGTTTTCGATGTTTCTGGTTAGCATTAGGGCTGCAATCGGGGTTGGACCAGCCGTATGGCAGTGCCCCACGTTTCTCCATTGCTTTTGGTCTGACAGCAGGATGCCCTGCAGCCTGCTTTTTGCCGCTACAGATCCTATAAAATACTTCAAGAAATCTTTCAATCGTTTTTATCCTGTCCAAGGGACCATTCCGCTCACTGCAAGGTTGAGCACGAAGTAAGTATAGATTCCCATCCCAACCAGATCTGCAAGCTGCCAGGGATCCTTGATGCAATAAACAGATTTACTATGCTTTGATGTATGTTGCATAACTTCTGCATGTCGTGAGCCCATCCATGTCAGATGCATGCTGTCGCTCCTACTAGACTGCAGCTGCATTGCTGAACTTTGGACTACAACACTGCTAAAGTGTCCATGGCCCTGTGATCACGTCAAAGGTGGCTGGGCCTGCAGGTGTCAGAGGCGTGACATTTAGTGTCTGATAGACAATGGCGCGCAATGTACCAGCTGGCTATGCACGCCCGCGTGCTGCTATCCTTCAGGTGTGTAGCCAAATAATGGCGAGAGCGTGATGTGTAACCCAAGCATGCTACTAGTATGTCAGCCAAGGAAACACTGCCTGTACACACCTCTCAGTGTTCAACACGAGCAGTCCGGCTACATTGGTCCTCCTACCACTCTGCAGCACCTCTGCAAGGGCCCCTGTTGGAAATGTCTATGATGCAGTCTACTAGGATACATTCACACTGCAATGCTGCTGATTTGTAGTACAACATTGGTCTTCCCTGGGCCTGAAATGAGCCTGTCTGCCCCAAACCGTCCAGAAGTCTCCTGCTGTATGCCTTTTGCAGAAGTGCAAGCCTAGACCCTGATGGTGCATCTGTGACGGATGCTTTGAAGCTGGTGTCAATGAGCGCTGTGCTGGCACCTTGAGAAACCACGCTGAGGCTTTAGAGCCTGGAGTTTGAAGAATGTTTGACATGCTCAGCGCGATCATCTGAGCTTTTTCTGGCTTGTGCAGGAGGATGATAACCAGGGCCCTCCGCAACAGGCTCAGCGCAACAACAACAACGGCAATGCAGGTGGGTGTCAGCACCCTCCATGGCCGCACACATTTATGAGCTAAACAAGAACCAGCCAGAGTCAGAGGGAAAGGAAAAGCAGATGACCCTGCAGTCTAGAGGATTGGGGGTTATGGCAGGGCGCAGCCCATTTTGTCTGTAGAATTGCCAGACATTCCTCATTGGTAGGGACTGGCAGGCATGCGCTCTGGCGCTCAGTTCTTTCCATTGAGATGTCACACCTAGCTGAAGCGTCAGAGATGGAAGTTGAAGTGCCATTAGGGCAACAGCAGCAATGAGCCCATAGTTACAGGCCAACTTGCAGGCCACAGCCACGCAAGGTCACACCCATAGGAGCTGACACTTTTTCTGATGTGCGCCCGCAGGTGGGTCGTGGGCAAGGATATCGCTGCTCATGGTCATCCTTGGCATTGTCATACTGCCACCGATAGTGTACTACACAGCTCAGTACTGCAGCAGCGCCACTACCCCGGTCCCCGCTCTGATCACCGTGTGCTCCTGGCTGACACTGCTGAGCCCTCAGGAGTGGGTCACCGTGAGGAAGGTCTTCTGGATCGCTATGATAGCGCTCCTGGCTGTGATGAAGGGCGTGAGTGAGTGGCGCAACGGGTCCACTCCGCTCAGCATAGCAGCAGCAGTCATATACCTCCTGCTGCAGGATTCTTTCTGGTATGACCTCAGGTTTGGCTGACTCAATGCAGATGCGCACTTGGGCAGCACAAGAAAGTCTGCTGGCTCATTTCATGCTGAGGGCAGCAAAGGGTCACACACAGCTAATGCTCAGCTGTCATGCTGCCCCATCTGAGCTTCTGGGATAACAGATGCATCAGCAGAAGCGTCCAGAGCAATCACTGGTGATCTTTGTGTGGTTCGCTAGGCATGTGAATGTAAAAGGTGATGAGCGGTGTAGACCTGCTCTGCTCCATGTCAATCCAGACAATCTTGGGTTCACTCTCTGGTCCATGTTTCTCAACCTGGTGTGCATGTGCTACAAGCAATTTGCATCACTTGTCTCTTGGCCATGTCAGTTCATCAGCCATGCTTCTGTCCAGGAAGGCTACCTGTATGCGACAGCCATACACAGAGAAGCCTGTCCATCTGCCTCTTACTCTCATTCCTGTGCATGAAAAGGTGCAATCATGATACATGTTGGCGGCCAAATGACACATTCCGTGTCTACACACTTCATCCCAAGTGCTTGAGGCTCTCTGGAGGACCTCTACCATGCTGGAGTATAGCGGGGCATCTACATTGACAGGCCATACAGCTCTGTGTCAGTCGAGCTTCATGTGCATGGAATCTTGCTAGTGCAAAGCAGGCAGAGCATGGGACATTCTCACATGAGGTTCCTGGCCAGCGTAGCTCTTTAGCTCTATACATATCGTCGTCCACTGCCTTCGGGCTGACTATTAACGTGTATCTAAGTGAGTAGCAGCCGCGCTCGGCAGTTGCGAGCCGCGGCAACGTGGTGAGTCACAACCCTCTCTGACCTGCAACCATCGACGGCACTGTAGGCCATTGTACGGCTTCAAAACACTTGCGGCTTACTGAAATCCATGAGGAAACATCGCTTTGGGCGCTAGATTGCGCGGAGACAGCCAAAATGGCAAGCTTTCCATCCCCAGATAGATGCTTGGTAAGACTGCAACTACACATGCAGGCCCGGTCAAGCGCCCGGAGCCTCCAAGAAGACTTTCTTCCGCTGTTAAGGTGTGTCACAAGACTTCGACAGCGTTCCAAGGCACTTCCGATGGCTGTGGCCTTAAGCCAGGCCTGCTGGTTTTGTGAGAAGGACCGACCTTGCATAGTGATGGATACGCTAAGACACCACTTCATCAGAGCTCCATGATTTTTTCTATTGGTCAGCATAGAGTGACGTTTGCCCCGATGCATTTGTGACCACCTCAGTGGTGTCATGATGGAGCTTTCACACTCACATGATGCTGTCATGACCTCCTCTGTTCTGCTATTGCAATGAAGCTGAAAGGCAGGCTTGCCTAGATGATGATGCAGTATCTGGTCTGTCATGTTGTGAGCCTTCCTATGCCTCAATGACCTGACATGAAGGACTGCTCTTCCAATACAGTGCCTTTGCACACCCTCTCATTGCTGGGATTCTGCTGCAGGTTCAGAAGCTGAACAGGATATCGCGTTCAGGCAGCCAAGCCGCCCTCCTGGTTCGCTGCAGGTCTGTCTGATGCTCTTTGTGACCAAAGCTGTCAATGCCAGAATATCTGAGGGCCCTCAGAGGCTCATAGGCTGTCACCTTGCCCTGCTGTGAGAGCAGTTGATGGTACAATGCAAACAACAATCTATCTTGCACACATGAGGCCCTCTCATCCTTTTCATCCCCAGGATTGTACTTCTGATCGTCCTCTGTTGTGCCCTCTAGTGCAGCCATCTTCCAGCGCTCTGTTCTGAGGTCAGCCCTGGTATGCATTGTGGCTGGAGTCCTGCTTAAAATCAGGGCCTTCTAATCCTTGGTCACCAGGATTCGTGCTGCAGGTCACCTCCTTAGGTATCATTGCGCGTCTGAGGGCATTTGCTGCTCCCTAAGACCGCTGCAGGTAGGTCAGCCCACCTTTTCCTGCCTCCAGTATACCCGCATACTTACGTACCATGATTGAAGCCCATCTGTCATGTGGCAGGTCAGGTCTTGCATTGATGCTACTTCATTCCTGGCACCATTTGAGATGCATGGCTCATCTCATTGGCCTGCGTTTGCCTCACTATATGAATGTCTTTGCAGGAAAAGGAGGGGAATCCTTTCTAGGGTCGAGTGTTGTCTACGCATCCGCCTGAACTGTACAACATGGCACGCAACTGCAGAGCTTCTTGTGCTGGACTGCCATCGAAGGTGTGAGGCTATTCGTGGTCATGAAGTACCTTTCCTGGCTGAACACTATCTCTGTGGCCTTTACAATGATAGAGACAGCCACCAGGACGTCGATACCAGCATGCTCTGAAGCTGTAGAGCCAATAGCATGTGTAAATATTGCTGTGAGAACAACACCCTGCTATAATGCCTGTCTGCAATTCAGATTTCCGCATGGTATAGGACCGTGCTAGTCGGACCGTGCGGACTGCACTAGGACCACATGCAGCTTGCATATCACAGCAGAAAATCTCTGAGCGGAGGGGATCTCATTCGTTAGGTCCTAGGCCTACCAATACAGCATCAGACCCTTTGGGAAAGCTGTGATAGTTGAGTGCTTTGCAAAGCATCCCCTAGTTCTTTCATAGCTCTCAGCCTCTCCTGCATACAGCTTAGACGCCTTCTTTGCATTACCTCTAGGGCTCGGCGCGCTCAGATTGCTGGAAGAAGGTGAAGCGTGGCGTGCAGAGCGCCTACACAAAGTACTCAGGTCTGTCATACCTACACATGCCTACAGCTACGCATGATTAGCCTTACTAAGCGCTGCGTGTCCAACAAGGATCATTGGTGCACCTGCCCAAACAATGACCAGCTGCTGATGATGTCTTCTGCGCCCTGTTTTATGTCAAGCAAACCTCCAAGTGTTTGGGGCAAGACCTTGAGTATGAAGAGCCAAGACTTTGGGTACCACTGTACGGTCCTCTGTCTGAGATGCATGCCTTTATTCAGCTGCATTGTGATCTGCAATCCTGGCATGCAGGTTACTCGACCATCAAGCAGGGGAGCATCCTCATAGCTCCGATAGCACTCATACTGATCATCATCGCAGTCGTTCAGGCGACAGTCCCTGTGCCCTCAGCTGCCCAGCCTCCAGCAGCTGCAGCTGGCAGCCCCCATGCACCGTCAGAGACAGCCAGCACAGGCCTGTCAGCCAATGGCCTCGTCAGCACGCTCGGGGCAGGGGCAGCGCAGCTGCTCAGTCCCCAGCGCATCCCTGCGCTCCAGACAGTGGTCGAGACGGTGATGCTGACCTATGTGGAGGGCCTGGAGGCCAGGAAAGCTTGCTTTCCAGACACCAGCGCCCCAGCCGCCTACGCAGCCGTTCTCGCAGAGCAGGGTGTCATCTACAGCCTCGGTGTTGTAGCCGGACAGTACATTGTCCCAGGCATCACTAACACCACTGTCCATGCCAGCATGCTGGTCATGACGTCATCAGCCATCGCCGCCATGGATGCAGCCGTCCTCAAGGCGATGATCGAGAACAAGGCCACCAAGGCGCAGGCTCTCAGCACCGCCAAGGTCGTCACAGGCTGCATCTTTGCTCTCGGGCTCATCCTGCTCTCCTCGCTCGTCCAGCTGGGGCATGACTGGCTGCTGGACGCCATCATGAAGATCCGCCTGGCTGCCAAGGTCTTCTCAGGGGTCACCAAGTTCAAGAGGAAGCCCACCACCCCACCGCCGCAGGCAGACGCAGCCCCCCTGAACCCTGTGCAGGAGAACCCTGCAAGCCCCAGTGGCTCTCCAATCACCTCACAGGTGAGCTGTCCTGGCGCATGACTAGAAAGTCGTACACCTGACGCATCTTCTTTTCTGCATAGCATCACCATGTCCTCAGCAATGTGATTGGTGGGAGCACACGAAGGAGCACATCTGTTGGTTGCGCAGGAAATGTCTCACAGGAGCAACCCAAAGAAGACTGGTGCGCTGCAGCTCACCAACAAGGGCGCAGAGGGAGAGGATGCCCTGAGCGACGTGTTCTGAAAACATTCTGCTGCTATGATTCAGTCCCATCAGGGTGTTACCGCAGTCCTGTAGCCTCTGTATTCTGTAGTGTGTACTGCAGTGTGTACAAACAGCATACAGTGTAGCCCTAGCAGACTTCAGAACCTTTTTGGGCAGTCCCTGTGTAGGATCTGATGGTCTTTGCATACATGGTGAAACATGAGATGCCTGGTGCCATGTACTATGGCCTTGTTCGATGGCCAGAACGTAGACACGAGGAGCTATGGCATACAGACTTTTCAGTCTCCTAAGCTCTGAATATGCTTGCATGTAGGTCCAAATTCCCAGTAGATCTGTAAGAGGTATCAGCTGGACGGATTTACTAGTCACTGCTATGCCAGCTTGCGAAAAGCGACCCTGCATTGGCCAGCAACGAAACATCTCTAGTCCTAAGGAATAGCATTTGTCTACAGCGTGCCCATATGGTCTGCAGCTAGCTCGTAGTTGACTTCTACCCTATTAAGCTACTAGCGTAGTAAGGTCCGGCTGAGTCAGCAAGGTCATGCTCAGACCAGCTTCGAAATGGTTCCGGTGCGCCAAAAGCCGAAGTAAAATAACGTGCGAGGCTTGTTATACTGCAATTGAGCTTCGTACAGCATGATGAAATAGCAGGCAGCACCAAGCTTTCATCGTGGGATGCTTGGGGAGGTGTCCCTTCATAAACAGCATAAAGAGCCGCACGAAGCATCCTATGGCTGCAACGAAGTTATTACATGACAAGAAACATGTTGCAGAATGGTATACTTCAGCCGGCGAGTCATTGATACCTTGCAATTTTCCCGCATGCACCATATCAAAGGTCAGGGAGGCCAAAACTAGCTGAAGTACTGTCTACAAACGTCGTTGAGAGGCAGAGATTGATAATTAGCTGTCTTGTGTATAGCGCGAGCAGTGAAGGAACATAGAGTACCTGCTATATTGCAGGTACACAACGACCATCTGAGACATTCTGACGTTTGCGTGTCATGGACGGGGCATGAGCAATGGATCCCGACATCGACCATGATTGCTAGCTCTTCTTGAACGCACCCTGGATGATAGGGTGTGAAGAAATATCCCCCTTGCATTCTGTGAACTTCGCACTCCTCTTCGGGTACCAATTGGGTCTTGAGCAACACCATTGCTACAGAACCCTTCTGAGTGAGCCTCTATGCGTTCTACAGCAGCGTGAGTATGTGCTCTGCTGTGTGCAGGGCCCTCTTATATCACCCATGTGCACTGTTTCGGAAGTGAGGTGGGAGACCGTGGATGGAAGAAATTCCTGCCTATGGAACTCAGTCACCCCAGCCTTGGGGGAGTGAGGAGGTGGAGGGCAGCAGCGGCTTCTGGGAAGTCATTTAGCCTGAAGCTGCTTTGACAAAGACGAATTCTATCAGACGCCTCTGTCTGGAGCTAAAGGTATATCTGGCAAACGCCAGACTGCCACATTAGCACCATTGCAATTCTGTGAGAAGCTGGCGCTCTCAATGGTGGCTCGCTGTGACAGGCCATGCAAGGCTGGCTGAGAGCAGGCAAAGCCAGAGGCAAAGGCAGATCATGTAGCAGGTCATTATGAGCATATCTCTGTGGGTGGGGAGCACCTTAACTTGCAAGTACTGGTTCAGAAATGAGGAGTGCTCACACACTGGCCTCCCTGCAGGGGCTTTGCCTCACATCCAGCATGTGCGGCGCAACAGCTGCTCCAGAAAATGAGGGGACCTGCCAGAAATTTGCAGTGGCAACAATAAAGGTCCGTAGCACCCTCCTCTATGGCACATGGCCGTATGTTCTGCTGTGACGAAATGTATTCTGGCAAGGACCAGCAATTGTATGCTTTGAAATGATCAGACAGCTGGCCTGCAGGGGTGTTGTAGAATTATCTCAAGGGATTGATGCACATGCCGGCAAGGCTTGCAATGTGGGGAAGTGTGCTACGGTAAAGTGCGCCCTTGACAAGGTGAGACTGTTCACCGGGCCTTCCCGTGGCATGCAAATTTTGAGACACTTTCATACTATCATACAAGCCTTGCGTCTCGGGCAAAGTTATTGATCACCGCAGCGGATGCTGCATTGTCACTGGCGTTGGCTTTATCAGTGTGCCACTGATCTGCTTAGATGCTCATGTGAATTTGAGCTCTCATCTCTCGCTGTCAGCCTTGCCCAGGTTTTTGTCATGCTGTCCAGCTGCTCTACATGACGCGGCAAGTCTGCTGGGTGAATTGCATGCATTTGATAAGTGCAACTTTGAGCTGATGCAGTGCTTGATGCTTGCAGTGACAAATTCATCATACCCAGAACTACTGCTTTAGGCCATACCCAATGGAGCCAGCCTTGGTGTCCTTCACAGCCTGGGTGACTGCTCCGTCGCAGGCTACAGGCCATCCTCGCTGGTGCGCTCACCAGGCTTGTGCCCCAGAAGGTGCATCTGAAGCCTGTACGGGCCTTCTTACAGAAGGAAGCCATGTCAGCAGTGTGTTGCTTGTATCCGCCTCGGTCATCATCCACGAACCCTGCCAAATTCTCCAGACTCAAGAGTTGCTCTGACATCTTGGCAGGAAGCATGAATGTCACAGATGAGTAATGCAGGTTGCAGGTGGCAAACGACAGGTATTCTGCAAGGCTCACTATATGCAGCCCCTGCAGGTGCAGCTGCGGAGCACCTACTATCTGCTGAGCCTAACGGTGGCGAACATCACTTCACCTCGCTGGATGTGTCGGTCTGTGGAATGAGTTGTGTTGAGGACGCCCCAAGTCCCTTGGGCCTATGCACTTCTAAATCATCGCTCGCCCGGCCAGTGCCATGCGTTGCATGCTGAACCAGGTGCATCAACCTCCGCTGTCCGCTGTGTGAGCAGTTGCAGCTACTGGGACCCATGCGTGTTGTGGAAAAGTTCTGTACAAAAATTTGCAACGCTCCCTGCGTGATGCACCTTGGTTGTGCTGGAAACGGCCTTGATACCCTCCCCGAGCTGTGAGGCTTGCTTGTGGGTTTTGTGTTGGCTGGTCTTAACCCGATGCGTCTGATGCAGGCTCCTGATTAGCTGATCTTCCCAAAGCTCTTGAAGAGGATATCGAGGCAGAAAGCCTGTGCCACAGCTGGTGGGGTCTTCATGCTTGGGCTTTTGAGAGCTCAGAGCTCATATGATATCCCAGCCCCCTTTTTCTGCTCTGACAGATGTGCTTATTTCACAGCCTGGCCATAAAACTACTTGCCTAGCTCTAATGATGCACAGACTGCGCAAGTGTATCATAGTATCATCAGTGGTGCGCTGCGAGCAACTCTAGGTTGCAAGCATGAGTTACAAGACGACAACTGAAGATGATGCGATGAGAAGCTTCAGGAGGGCTTTGCCTGTCAGAAGGGCTGCACCTAGCCTTAGCACAGGCTGTTGCCCACAAGACAAAAGCACGCTCTGGCAGAGCTGAGGTAGATACAGTAACACTGACAAGCCTCCGGGATGCGAGTACAAGAGCATTTGCTCAATCATGATGTCATCAAGCTCGTGTGGCAGCCGAAATCGTCTATTGTGACCCTAGCTTATGTTTTCTACTTCCTAGGGTTGAAGAAGCGTCTTGTAAGCATTCCAACATGCAAGACCATATATCATATGCAAAGGCTGCGCCGCATTGCTAAATGAGCACTCCTTTTGGTCGTTTACAGCCAAAACGTTTGTGATGTCAGCGCTTTATCAACACATTTAGTGGGCCACCGTGGTGACCTTGAAACTCATCAGTAAGGGACCCACTAAAAGATCTGCAATAGCCCTCGAGCTTTCTGTATGAATAGAGATTGTCACAAGCTTCACCAGAGCCTCTGATTACTTGGAATACACCATTTCTGCATGGTTCATTGCTGCTTCTTGCCCCTGCATTTGCATGTAACAGACTGCTTTATTGGAGCCCTCATAAGCACTGGGTCAAAATGGCTGACCTTTCATACGCAGCATAATAACATGTCACAGCTTCCAAGATGCAAGACAATTACCCATTTTTAGCTGTATGGGCTCTCGGCGGTGTTGTGGGTGAGGTTGCTGTGCCTTTGGCCTCCGGGTCATGAGACGTACTTCCATCTGCAAAGCGACACCACGATCTCAGATCTGGCCTTGAAGGCTGCTACAATGTTGTGTGGCAATGAGAACCTTGTCCGGTGATAAGCTCAGCACCTCCTTGGCTCTGCAGAGTCATCTTACGGCTCACTGCATGCGGCAAACCCTGCAGTAGCTTCTCGAGAAGCGGCGCTTCTGCCCATGGCTCTTCCGCTATGTCTGCTCTTAGCCTAGTAGTATGTTCCTTTAAGTCCACATGTTCCTTGTAGTCCCTTAGCCATCTCCGTACGTCTTCGGGGATATTTGGGTCACCCAATGGGATGTCCTCGGGGCCTACATGGGTGCCAAGCCCACAATTAGCGTGTTGTAAGAGAATAATCATCTGTAACACCCACGTGTATAGTCATGTATGAGGCAACGCATGTGTATATGTAGACAGTACAAGCAGTCCCTTCAAATAGATTGACCCACCATATCCCATGTCTTTTAGCTTCCCCACCATCTCCGCCCTCCTGACGATGATTTGCTCACGGAGTTCAGTGTATACGTCCTCAAGGTGCAACAACACATTCAACTCAAGCATAGTAGTTTTTGCCGCCTTCACTCCAGCATCCCTGAACATATCTTTGCCCATGGATCACTATGCAAAAAATATATATAACCTTGTGTGGGCAACGTCATCATGAGGGTAGCCCCAATATAACATGTGTGATGAACAATCCAATCATAGAAAGGTTTTTCCATAGCGAATCAGCTTGAGTTAGGGCTCACGCTAGCTTGGCTACGCGGGCTGACAGTGTTAGTGCTAATGTAGAAATGATGGCCTTTGGTTCGCACTGGACTTGACAAGTGAAGCTTTCGCCCGCAATTGTATTGACACCGTCACCTGAGAATAATGTAAGGTCATCAGTGAAATGGCAATGAGGCCCTGAGCCTTGGAGAGCCTCTCAAAGGTCCAGGGGCGTAACATGGTGAATTGACCGCCTTCAAAGCTGCATAGAGTGGGACATACAGCAGTCAGGGTGTCGTAGGGTACGTGATGCCATAGTGGGCGGTACCTTTCCGTTTGCGCAATGAAAGTTGGTGCTCTCCTACATCCGGACCCTTTTTCATCTTCTCGTCCTCTGGCTCATCAACGAGCTCTGCACTAAGCTCATCGACCTGGTCTTTGAGGTCAGCACACTTTCTGTAGTCCACAAGCCATACACAGACATCTTGGGGGATACTGGGGTCGTCCACAGGGATGTCGTCAGGGCCTATGTGAGAGAATGGCATGCTCAGTGAAAGGGCCTGTAGTGCTGCATGTACTGCTTAGCAGATCTCAGAGCACATTGCTGGAAGCACCACACGATGCATGCACGAAAAGGGCAAGACAGGGACAGTGCGCCCACCATAGCCCAAGTTTTGCAGCTTGCCCATATTTTCTTTGTATTTGCTGTCAACCCGCTTACGGAGCTTGTCATGATGTTTCTCCATGTGCATCAATACCATCAACTCAAGTACTGTCGTCTTTGCCTCCTTCAATCCAGCTTCCCTACGCACATGATGGTAGTCCTTGAACAGCAGAAATGTGAAGTATGGTATTCGGTGTGTTATCCTCAGGCATCATATTCAGCCCACTCATAAAGGACAACATGTGAATTGTCAGCAATTGTTGCCATAGCCACAAGGTGATCTCACAGCACACCAGCAGAAGAGACGTTCAGGGCTTACCGGAGCTTGGCAACGCGAGCCGACAAAGCTGTCGAATCGAGGAGCAGTAGACCCATGGTACCTCAACGTCGTCAAGCCAGTTTGTAGTGTCTACCGAATTGGCAAGGGGCTCCTCGCACAGTGTGAGCACGACAGGACAGCTACCCACGAATGACAGCCTGTGACCGAGATGCCCGATCAGGCAGTGCGCAAATTGTCGACACCAAGGCAATCATGTGAACCACATGCCCTGAGGAGCCATATTGAGAATTAGATGTGCTGACTATGGTGCTCATTCGCTTGTTGAAATTATGACACACACTTTCTATGCCATGTTCTAGCCCAAGAACTGACACTGGAAAAAAATTCCAGCCTAGGCGAGCAAGCTTTCCAGGCGTTAGCCAGCACCACTGAGAAAACTGTCGGCAATGCAGACCTGGTACAATCCCCTAGGACCCTACAGATCATCACTACGAGAGCAGTCTATTGTGGACATGCCTCCTTGTGTCTGTGTGGCCTCAACAGCTTATAGCAGCAAACGCTGTCACGGTGCTCCTTGCATGGAATCCTCAACCCATGCTGGGCGTATTTATAGTGTGTATAGTAGACTCCAAAGTGATATAGCATGCCTCTGAGCACCCCTTGATATTGGTTGATAAAGCCATCTAGTCACTCATGACGGCAGGTTATGGATAACACCAAATAGTTGTCAGTGGCGCGTCTGCTTGCCTGATTCTAATTCTTGTTTAGTCACTAGGACTTTATTGTACGTTGCAGGCTCTTGATTGCATGCATGCGCTCAATTTGAATGTGGACACCGTAATCGTGATCCCCAATCATGATGACGGGTTGCTAGCCAATGCCAGGGAGTCAAGGCCTCCGTTGGAAGCTTTCCCACACGCAAGTGACGTGCTCCAATCGGTTTGTCACACACCCCGCAGCTCTACCCTTATGTATTTGGGCTGACCAATTCTAATCACGCAGAACAAGACTGCATGTTGATCAGGCGCCCGGCACCCACTGTTACACGAAAACATGCCTCCCTGACTGGGGTGCTCCATGGAAGGGGTTGTCAAGTATTATACCCTTACAGCAAGCCTATTTCAACCTATAGAAACCATGTCACCTCGCTACTACAGTCATACTCTTGACTTGCGCGCCATGGCGTGTTTACACAAACTTGAAATGGAACACCAACTCCCTTCGTCGCTATGCTGTTGATACATGCTTATGCTCATGTATATACAAATCTCTCGGCACGCCCAACTGCACGATAGATATGACCAATCTATGCATCAATTGTTACTCCTTCTTACACCTACGGGTATAGTGAGATTTAGCCATACGTAATGATATTTTGCTCACACGTCTGCCTTTGGTATTTCTCTAGCATGTTGAGGCTGCGCCAAAGCCGACGAACAACACAATGGTTTTGCTGTTGTTGGGGATTCCTCTGATTTCCCTCAGCGCTACCCTGAGGTTAAGAGCCAAAAAGACGCCTCTTAATGATAACGTTCATACAAAACGACCGTGTGCATACAAACCCGTATTTTCAATGTCACAAAATAAATTGGCAATGGGAGCTTGTGGGGTATCGGAGGTGGTACCTCTCTGTGTTTGGCACTGCCATCCGATGGGCTGTTGCATGTGCCAAACCGTGTGCGTTCGCTGGGAGCGTTGCGATTGATTGCAGTTGGTCAACACAGTCTTGCCTCAATCTCTCCTTCTCGACTTGGTCTTTGAGATCCAATTGTTTAATGTACTCTACCACCTCTTTGAGCGCCAGATATGCTTGTGCTTGGTCAGTGAGCTCTGCCCTCAATCTCTCCACGATTTCCTTCAATTTCACCTCATCCTTATGGTCCAACAGCCATTTCCGTACATCCTCGGGGATGCTTTGTTGTTCTGAGGGGATGTCATCAAGTTGAAGGCCTGCATGATAAATTTGTCAGACTTGAATGTCAATTAGGTAAGGAGGATTGACTGCTAGCTGGTAAGTAAGCCTAAAGCAGTGCATGCGGGTATTGAAGTGCGAGACATGGCATAAAAGCCTACCATAGCCCATCTTGTGCAGCTTTTCCATCATCTCTACCTTCCCACCGCCAACACGCTCTTGAAGCGCGGCAAGCTCATCCTCGAAGCTTTTCAAGACCATCATCTCATAGATTGTGGTTTGTGCCGCCTTTACTCCAGAGTCCCTGTACATTGGGTTGCCCATTTACACCATTAGGTAGAGTGAAACAATCAAGACTTTGGGAGTCGCCACTGGACACAACGAAACAGCTGGGAGCTTACGCAAGCTCTCCAATGCGGGCTAATAGTCTTGACGTCATCGTTGGGGCAGCTGCTCTGACTTTGGCCTTTAGCTCGTGACATGTGCTCCTGTCTGCAATGCACCACTGAGCTTGCTCAGTCCCGCCTTAAAAGCTGAAAAGTCACAAGCACAATGGCAATGGTAGTGGGAGTCTCTTACATTTGATACCTCTTCGATTCCGCAGGGTTATCTGGCTGATTGCCGCATCGGACAATTTCTCATCCAGCAACTTCGGTAGCTGTGCATCTGTCGACGGCCAGTCTGTGAGTTCTGTGTGTAATTGCACAATCTGCTCCTTCAGATCACCGTGTCGTTTGCACTCCAGCAGCCATACCCGCACGTCTTGGGAGATGCTCTTGTCTTCAATTAGTTCTGAGGGGTACCCATAGGAGCCTGCGAAGACGGGTTCATGTGTCCAGAAAGGTAGCAGCTCGTAAGACCATGACGAATAAGCCATGCATGGTAAGAACAGAGGAAGACGGATAAATGTACTCACCGTACCCCATGTTCTGCAGCTTCCCTACCATCTCTGCTCTCCTACTCAAGATGTGCTCCCGAAGCTCAGAACATTGATCCTCGAGATGCTTTAGGACCATCATCTCGAGTACTGTCACAGAGTCTAATCTGCACTGCAGGACAGCTACCCACGAATGACAGCCTGTGACCGAGATTCAGACAGTATTGAGAGATTGTCGACATGACGGCAATTACGTGCACCATAGGCCCTGATAAGCATGCCGCAAAACAGTCGTGTTGCCTATGCTGCTGATACGCTTGAGTGAAATATGATACAGAATCTGCATGCGATGTTCTAGCCCAAATATTGGCATGAGCAATGTATGTAAACGCCAAAAGTCGACACCTTCACGATCCAGACCTTTGAACACATGTATAGCAAGCTATCAACAATGAAAACTTGTGCCAATGACATCATAAGGAATCCTCAAATGGTAACACAATTGAGTCTGCCCTATACAGTCTGAAGTGACTCCGACTCTCTGTATCTAGGACACCATATGTGCAGCAACTCAACTGTAAGACGTATAACCACTATATGCGGCTGGGTGAAGCTAGCCCTAGATACACTGCAAAGGTCAAATCTGCAATTCCAATGGGCTATCTGAAGACTGTCTTGTCCGGGGTGAGACGGCCTGTATGAGGGACATTCAAGGGGATGGTCGCTATATACATGATACCCCAACCACGCCAGCTTGCTACACATATTATGGGTGCCCTCTCTTCACATCTCCTTCTTGCTCCTGTGCACAATCATTGTGTACAATGGGATTTGGTTTACATGTTGTCCATGGCCAGTCATAGGTGCAGGATTGCTTGTCCACACTTGATTCTTGCAAGAATTGAGTGATACGAGAAAGAAAATGAGGATATTAGCAGCAAAGTCCGCCTACCCATCACTGGCACTGTCGGCTGCTGTTGGTGTTGAGGAGCTATCTGGGCTCAAGCCTGCAAAGCAATAGCATCTGGGAGCTCATGAGTCTATCTTGAATATCGCAAAGCCGCAATGCTATAGGAACAGTGCACCAACAGAATGCTTTTGGAGTGTGGACTACACCTCTCCGGCTGCGCAAGGTCTCTTCAAGGGAAGCTGCATGCGCCTGGCCCTCTCCCAGCTCCTGAGAAGCACCTACTCGGGGCTCGCCAAACACCTGGGCCTTCAGCCTATAACAATTTGTCCTCATTAGATTATGCTGTTCATATTTCTCAAGCCACTCGCGTACATCTGACGGGATGTCTGGGTCATTCATGTTGATCTCGTCCATCTCGTCCATGTCATCCATGTCGTCCATATCTGCGCAAGAATTTGTCAAGCTCATGGCTGCAAAGCGCCTTGCAAGTATTGCATTATTCCTCTTACAAAGCTTGAAGGAGCACATGCTGAGCAACACATTAAGAACCAAGGTGAGAGGCCCACCATATTCCATCTTGTGAAGCCTCCCAAGCATCTCATCTCTCTGGCTTACGATTTGCTTCCTGAGCTCAAAGTACTGCCTCTCAGCCTCTTGATAGACCAGGAGGTCATACAAGGTTGCCTTGAAGGATATCTCATCGGAAGTCCTCCTGCGCACCCCAGAACAGTGATTGCTTGTGGAGACTTGATCAAGTGCGAGCGAAGACAGCGGGACTAGTGCAATATCTAGATGTACGAATATCCTTGATCCCAGCACTAAAGAGATGCCGAGTAGCTTGCTGACACCTCACAGTGACCCAGAGTGGAAGCAAGAGCAGGAATGCACAGCAAAAGGTGCCCACCCAAAGTTGCGAATGCGGTTTGTTATTGGGTCTCTGGGCTTGGCATCACAATGGCTGCAGCTCGAAGCCAGCAAGGTGCGTCCCAATGTGACTCTGTCTGCAAAGGAAATAATGAAAATACGCTCATCAGCCTCGATAGCAAAGACAAGCGAGACCCACTGTGAAGACTTCGAGGTCTAGTTACCTTTCTGGCCAGTCACGTCTTCCCTCATCTTTTCAACCTTGCCCTTGATGTGCAGGTGGCGCTTATATTCTGTCAGCCATTCACGCACGTCCATCGGAATATTTGGATCAGCGAGGCACAGATCGTCAGGGCCTGCATGACACACTGAGAGCCGTATGTCAAGATTCTCAGCTTGCAGCTGCCTGTTCTGGGTGTACCGTAAGAGGTCGCGCCCTCAATATAGAACATAATAGGGAAAGAAAGCTTGCCGTAGCCCAATTCTTGAAGCTTGCCCACCATTTCAGCTCTTTTGCTGACAACCTGCTGCCTGAGCTTGTCGTACCTCATCTCAGCTTCCACAAGTACTGCATACTCGAACAATGTCATATCGGGCGCCATAGTACAAGGTCACCTCAAGTCATGAGTCTAGCCCTTACTTTAAAATCACCGCCATTTTATATCGGCGAGCAGGCATCACCCCAATGCGTATTTGGGGATTTGCTCTGGAGCAATGATAAGTTTAGGCAATGTTGTGTCATTCTCCCAATCAGGCAATCTGATGCCACATGCTGTACGGTGCATGACTTTTCAAAACAAGCAAAACGTGACTGCTTTATATGTTTGTGAAGGTGGACACATGTCTAACTACAATCACTGATGTGGCACTAGGGTTGTGAACCTTACGTTTACGTTTTACAGAATTTACGTTTTTGACCGTAATTACAGCTGTAATTACACTGCCTCTGCTGTAAGGATGAGTTTTACACTGTTTTACGCCCATATGTAATTACAGGCAGATTGGTGCCACAGGCGAAAATTCTGGAAATATGTGCCAAAAATATAGCAAATTCCACAGTTTTGTGGGAGAAAATTGCTTTTGGCAGCCGTTTGTCAGTGACTAATATGCAGAAATGCCGTTTTTCGGGCTTTACTCATGCTCTTTGAGCACCTGCTGACCTGGCAGACGGGAATAGAGTCATCAAGCGTGCCAACTTTGGCAACCGATGCCACTCTGTGCCAGCTTAGGCATCCAGAGCTGGAAAACGTAAATTACACTCTTGCAAAAGGTGTAAAATACGTTTTACAGTAAAACGTAAGATTACAGCGGTATTTACTACAGAAATTTGAAATTACAGTATTTCCACAACCCTATGTGGCACGCAACGATTCCTCGTACTACTGCAGGGACTAGTATGTGGTTTTACTACTGCCTGAGCATGCTCATACGCATCCCCAGTTGAACACGTACATGAATCCCAGTCTACCTTACGAATGAAACTGCAAGAAAATAGAGAATTGCATACACACTATTGTCCGTAATGCTAGTTTGGCTTCACAGCACTGTTGCTGGTAAAATCAATCGCAGACCATGTGTAAGGTGCATCTGCACACCTTCATTGTTGGTGTTGTCGGGCTGAGAACCCATCCTAGGCCTTTCAAACCCTGAGCTTTCCCACGCATACATTACACACCATGCACAAGCCCTGCTTGCAATACCACGTCTTCGGTTACAGATGTTGGCTGTCATATGGTGGTCTGTGGCATGTGGCAAAAGCTGTGACTTTTCAAGAAGCAGGGAGTCTAGCTGCGGCAGATCGGCCAGCTCTACTGCTATACTTCTAAGTAGATCTTCTAGGTCCCCATGTTGCTTGTGTTCTCCCTTCCCATGAAGCAGGAACTCTGTGTGCGGCTCATCAACGAAGACTGCCCTCAACTTTTCAACCCGCCGCTTGATATGCGTGTGTTCCTTGTTCTCCGCTAGCCACGTCCGCACGTCTTCTGGCATACTCTGGTCATCTGGGGGTAGATCATCAAGGCCTGAGCATATCAATGACAATCTTGTAGATGATTTAAGTCCTGGGTCATTGCACTCAGCTCCCAAGTAGATATAACCCTGCGCATTCTAGGGGACAAGGCAGGACAAGCCAATGGGCTCACCATACCCCATCTTGTGCAGCTTACTCACCATCTCTGTGCTTCTGCTATTGACACGCTCCGAGAGCGCAGCACACTTCCGTTCAAGGTGCGGCAATGCCATCACCTCAAGTATGACCGTTTCAGCCGCCGTCACTCCAGAGTCCCTATCCACAAAACACGCCCATGAGGACGTGGCAATGCGCGTGAAACGCGTGTTGTAACATTAGATTCCAGCATGGCGCTCATGGCATGCCATCGAGAGCCACATGGGACAAACCCCGGGTCAATCTTCCCTGAATAGCTTGCAAGTACAGATGTGACTGGTTCCGACCAACACCATTTGCAGAACCACAGGGAAGCCTGCAACTGTGCTCTGGTGGCCACAAGGTCATGCAAGCAAAGCTGAAGAAGCGCTCACGCAAGCTGGGCGACGCAGGCTGACAGCCTCAGCACAATGGCTGGTGTGCAAGTTTGAATGTTCATCTGGTCGTCTGCTGCACCCCGCACACCTTCACCCGGCTTCAGCCTCTGGATGGGCGGTGCGAGCGCAAATGGCTGGTCCGTGAGCCGCTTAGGGGTATTTAGGGGAGAATGCCTCTACGCTTCCTCAAGCATGTGTTGCCATCTGTTGTATGTGACACATGGTGTGGCCTCTCTGGAACCAAAGCATCTCTTCGCGGCGGTTTGGTGAGCTCTGCCGTCAATGCCTTGATTAATTCCCGTATATTCATGTATTCTTTCTGTTCAAATAGCCCATGTAGTGGTAGGTCTTCTTGCGGCTGGTCAGTTAGGTCTGCTCTCATCCTTTCAATCCGCCCCTTCAATTCGACGTGTTCCTTGTGATCTACCAGCCACTCGCGCACGCTTTGGGGGAAGCTCTGATCTTCTAGGGGTGCATCTTCTAAGCCTGTATGAAACATTGTCGAGTCAATTGTCAGATCAAGGTAGAGATCTTATGCGTGTACAGCCTAGCATAGTTCAATGCATGTCATAGAATAGCACAAGACAACCCACCATATCCCATGGTGCGCAGCTTCTGTACCATCTCTGCCCTCACGCGCTCAACACGCCCCTCGAGCACGCTATGATTGCCCTCGAGTTGCTTCAATGCCGCCATCTCATCAACTGTAGTTTTCGCTGCTTTCACTCCAGCATCCCTGTGTGCTACATTCCTGATTAACAATATTTTGAACAGTACCAGAGTAGAGTCAAAGACGAGAGGCTTCGAAATCTCACTTCAATGTTACATTTCAGAAATTCGAAAGAAGCCCACAAAGTTGAGTGCCTGCAAGTAAGAAAGCTATGCTATTGCAAATAAGTTTGGAGGCGCTTACGCAAGCTGGGCAATGCGTGCCGACAGTTTTGCTGCCTTGGCGGTAGGTACTGTGTAGCTTGGGATGGTCAGCTCGTTGTCTGTTGCATCCAACAAGGCCTCTTTCAGCTGCTGAGAAAGTGGTCCTTGTGCTGGCGGCAGGTCTGCAAACTTTGCTTGTAAGTGCAGGATTAGCTCCTTAAATTCGGCACATCGTTGGTTTATTAGCAGCCATGTCCGCACATACTGAGGTATGCTCCAGTCAGCGAGAGGACTGTCATTAGCACCTGCATAGTAGGTTGTACAATCTTCTTTGGTAGGGTGTCTCTGATAATGCCGCTGAAACCTGAAAGTAGTGGAAAGGAGGCATGAAGCAAGCCCTGCTTGGTCAACTCAGAAGAACGTATTGAGCTAGCCCTGATGAGCATAAGATTGCCTGCTAGAACAAGGCAAGACAGGGACTCCGGCCCCACCATATCCCATCGCCTGTAGCTTCCGTAGCATCTCGGCTCTCCTGCCGAGAAGGTGCTCTCGGAGTGCGAGGTACTGGTGCTCAAGATGTGACAGCACCAGCATCTCGAGCCAAGTTGTTCTCGCCGCTATACCTCCAGCGTCCCTGTAGACATGCCAATGAGCATGAGGCAGAGTGAAAGACAAGAAGCCTTCAGACTGCCATCCTGCTGCAGGGACATCATGTGACGAGAACATTTGCCTACTAACCACACGGAGAAGGGCTTCTCACAACAGGCCAGCTGAAAGAGCCGCTCACCGAAGGTCAGCGATGTGGGCTGACGGCTTCGGTTCTCCGCCCTGGATGGTCCCCATGAGGATCCCAAAGCCTTCTCAAACAAGCAGCAGCGTCTATTAGATCTATTATTACCAAGATCATAGGACATTCTCTGTCTGTCTGTGAGGAAATCTGTGATTGACAGACATGCACAGTAACCGTACACATGAGTCACTAACGTAACCTTCATCCATCGATGCCCGATCAGGCACTGACCTTTAAAGCCCTTAAGCTTAAAAGGCAAATGCACATGCAGACAGCTTTGATGCCTCGCTGCAGCAGCAACAAGCCTTGCGGCTGCTTTCTATTATTTCTTACACGCCCGCTGACACCTGCTTCCAGCGCATACCACCCAAGGTTGCAAACTTGGACAGGGAAGCATGGTTGACTGGGGTCCTGATGACTGGAGTAATGACATTGATTGGACCGAAGTGGAGCAGCAGGGCGCCAAGCGACACAAATTGCATGACACGGGATGCCCAGATGCGCTTGCTACAGACCAGGTAGCTCTGCTGCCGTGACTTGATGACAAGCCCGAGCTCACTATATCTGACAGCTGACAGATGACACTGAAGCTCAGTTCTTACCTTTGAGCTCTCATGCACGCAGACTGTTGATCCGCAGCAGCCAAAGCTCCAGGCACCTGAGGCAAGGCTGCCACTGAGAGCCAGGCACCCCAACCTGGCACTGCGACAAAGATTCCTCATCAAGCCAGCTCTTGGCAGAGCCGCAGCTGCAGCAGAGCAGGCACCCAGCAGCATACTAGTGGCAGAGCATAAGCCTTCACTTGCCAATCCGCAGAACTCAGGAGGCGTCCCGCCTGACAGTGGTAACAGCCCGCCCCTACATGACAGCCTTCCATGGCAGCGTTCCAGCGCAGCTGTGCAGAGTGAGCAGCCTGAAACAGGGTCATCAGCTTTGCATCCCAGCCGCCATGCAACATCTCCAGCAGACGAGGCAGGCGCACAGCATCTCAGCAGAGCGCTTGCCCCAGAGCCTGCCGGCCCATCTACACTAGCACCAGATGGCAATGCAGCATGTCTAGCAGCATGCTCAGAGAGCGTTTCAGTAGGGCAGAGCCGCGCATTCGGCCGTGAAGGACCGAAGCTGTCAGCTCAGCATGCAAGACCAGCCCCTTTGCCCGCCTCAGCTCTGTTCGTGGACCTCACATCATGTGACTCACATCAGCCTGTGCATCAGCATACTGGAACACTCCAGTCGGGCCCCAACCTCTTACGGGGAGGTGCACTTATATGCCAGAGGGCCGAGAGCACAGCCGGCAGGCAATTGCAAGGCCATGAGCAGCAGTGTGCATCAAGCACCGGCGTGAGGCTTTCAGCTGTATTGCCATGTCAGGCGAGCGCACAGCGGGACAGGGAAGAGCACCAGCCTGCCTTCAGCAGGCGCCTTAGCAGCATAGCCACCCTACCACATCAGGGAACGGCAGACCCAGGACAGACAGGCGCGAGGCCGCAGACGACTCCCGCGCAAACAACATTGCCTCAACAGGCAGCTGCGGAGCGGGTGCAGCAAGGCTCAAAGCCTCAGTCAGCTTCAGCGCCGGGCTTAGCCCCGGCATCCCGCGGGACTGGCGTCTTCTCGAGCGCTCAGGGCGATGACAGTGATGACGACGACTTCATGCCTTCCAAGCTTCTGGCGGACATCAGTAAGGCCGCCAGCGCGCCCAGCGTGCGCACATTGCACCACAGCAACGAGTCTGCTGCATGCCCGCAAGGGTGCGTCATCACACACCTGCAGTGAGCATAGGCATTGACAGTCAGATACCTGGGCATCATGCTGCGCTGCCCTCAGCCAGACACGTTTTTGGTAGGAGTAAAGTCGCTCGCTGAGCTTCTGAGACTATGACTGGGTGGGACTGCTGCCATTGATGCAGCTGCAGTTGCGTGCTCCCTATGTGGAGCGATTCACCTAGCAATTGGATTTTTGACATGCAGGCCAAGCAGAGACTGCAGCACTGCAGCTTCAGCAGCAGGAAGCGCTAGACCTGTGCCCAGATCACTGGCCAGCTCAGGCGCACAGCAGAGGCCCGGTCAAGGGCCAGTGACCAAAGCAGTGTTCAAGATGGGCCAGGGCGCCTGCCTGGAAGTGCATGTGGCCAACCACCCTCCGCTGAGAGATGCACTGCAGCAGTAAGCAGCGGGACCTCTGATGCATCATTTACAGTGTGCCAGGTGTTTCATGCGCATTCCTGGGATGTGCGCAATGTGAACCAGCATTGACAGCCCCAGCACATTGTCAAAGCTCTTTGTGGTGTCGGCAAGGACGCTGCTTGGTGAACATATCGCCGGAGGCAATTCATGTCTAGGGAAGGAGGAAGAGCGCGGGGGACCAGTGCCTGAGCTTGAGGGTCTCGCCATGCAGGCTTGGAGGGGGGACCCCCAGCCACGCACAGTGGGGCCCGCAGGTGTGGCGGTTCCCGCTGACAGCGCGCAGCGCAGTTGCCGAGGCCCTGGAAGCCGCCATGGGAGTGCGCTGCACCGTGGAGGACGTTCACCCCGTGCCCAAGGCGTATCTGGAGGTACGTCATGTGGCCTCAGGCCATGAGAGCTTTGCTTCTGGCCTGAAGCCCCAGTGTATGAGCATGACAAGATTCTGCTTGGAAGAACTTGAGGGACCATGCTGACCCCACTCTGATGAAGTCTACCCATAAAAGGCTACCTCAGAGCAAAGGGGCCATCAGTGAAAGCAAGCCCTGCATGGCCAGACACAATGTGCACAGTCTTCTTGCTTCTCGATACGACAGCACACAGCAGCCCTGTGTGACTGGTGACAGGGTCACAGCTTGAGCCGCTGCTTGTGCAGGCGGCAGCCGCCATGCCAGACGAGTCGGAGCGGTACGGCCTGATTCCTGCCAGGCTGGAGGGCCGGCTGATGGCCTTCCAGCGGGAGGGCGTCAAATTTGCGCTACGCCACGGCGGGCGAGCGCTAATTGGCGATGAGATGGGTCTCGGCAAGACCGTCCAGGTGCTTGACCCTTGATATATCTTCACAAGAGACCCGTAGTCTCTGTCATATTACAGCTCTTTGGCAGAGAGTTGGGCCTGGTAAGACTGGCCAGGTCTGCACTGGGACTTATTGTCGGGAAATTGACTCACATAAGCCAGTGCCTGTTCAGGCGCTGGCGCTGATGGCTGCCTTCAAGGATGAGTGGCCCTGTCTCATCATTGTCCCGTCCTCCCTCCGAGGTGAGCTGACTCAGCAATCTCTGACAGTGCTGCTATTGAGTGAGCTGACTCAGCAATCTTACACACTCTGACAGTGCTGCTATTTGAGTAGCCTCCCTTGGGGTCGACGTGAAGGCCATGTACAGCTGGCAAGTGCAGGGCAGATGAGCGTTCCGAAAGATGCAAGCTGCCTGCTGCAGGATGCTCTGAACACCTTGTAGCCCAAGACATGCATATGCTTGCTGGCAATATTGCTTGACAGGTGCAGAGCAGTGTATGGATGCGCCGTGGCATGACAGGGCGTCGCAGGCTGTGATTGTTGCCTGCATACTGAGGTGGCTGCCCGCATGCAGAGCAGTGGGCGGATGCGCTGGTGGAGTGGCTGGGCATCACCGAAGACCACATCCACGTCACCAACAGCGGCCGCGACACAGACCTCACCGGACGCTCATTCAAGGTCTGCTCACCTTCTGCTCATTCTTGCTCATGTAGTACTGATCACAAGGGTAGGGTGCAGCGGATGATAAGCAGAGAATAAGGAAGTTGGCTTGCAGTCGACGTGCCTATCTGGCAACTTGCCTCAGTGACTGGAGACGACTCTGCACTGTGCATGATTCTGAATGTGCCAGACCACTAGCGCTTTGGCAACACAGCAGTCGGTTTCTCTCACGTCTGTGATCCCAGCTTTTGGCGTGCAGGCTGTCATCACCTCATACAACTTTCTAGGGCAGCTGCGGGATACCAGCAAGGATCTGACATTCCGGGTTGTCATCATGGACGAGGCACACTACATCAAGAACAAGAAGGCAAGACCCCCCCACCTTGCTGCACATTTGCGCTGTGTGCTGCTGCCTATCATCCTTTCCGCAGCCGGCGTACATCCGTCTCTGAAGGAAGCAGCATCTGGCACGTGGAACACGTGCATACTTGCTTCAGGTGCACTGCTTGCACCAATACCACGCCTGCCTTTTGGGGAGAGCAAGTTTCTGTGTGATGAGGATGCTGAAGGCATCTTGTCTTGCGCAGGCTGGGAGGTCACAGGAGGCCAAGCCCTGGGCCCAGCGTGCAGAGCGCACCATCCTGCTGACCGGGACGCCCGCCACGTCACGTCCCAAGGAGCTCTACACTCTGGTGCGTCCTCAAAACCTTTTGCCCCTGAGCCTATGTTACTCTGCTTGGAATATGTACTGCTCAGTCTGAGGTCAGAGCTACCGGCTGAGTCTCTCTCAAACTTTGTGTGCATCACGATCAGATGTCAGGGTGGTGCTCATGCGTGCAGATCGAGTGCCTGCTCCCCAAGGCGAAGGTGACCTTCACCAAGTTTGGCGAGCGCTATTGCCTGAGTGCCAGCTACCACCCTAAGGCCTACTATGGCAGCAAATACGATGGTGAGAACGCTGTTCAGTGCTGACAACAAGTACCAGCATACTGGTGTGATGATCAGGCCATATACAAGGATGGTGCCAGATGCCTGTTCTGAGAAATGCCTACACTCATGATGTGTGGGCGGGATGGCAGAACGCAGCCAAGTTTGTTGCGGCTATGCATGCTCTTTGTCCTGTTGCATGAGAACTCCTTTCCATAGGCCTTGCGCCTGCATATCCAATGCATGATGTGTGGATGCACAGGGGCCAGCGAGACGGAGGAGCTGTACCATGTGCTGACATCATGCTTGATGGTGCGGCGCCTGAAGAAGGACGTCCTGTCACAGTTGCCGCCCAAGCGCCGGACGCAGGTGCCTCTTACCTGATCTCTGCTTTCAGCACAGTCTGAGAAACCTCAGAGGGCGCTCTGTTGGTGTTTGCACAAGAGCTAAGGCAGACCGAGGCATGACGCTTCTCAGTGGCATACAGCTGCCATAAGGGAGATGGGATGATCTTGAACAGCATCGCGGTTCCCTGTGAGCTTGCAGCAGTGTGAAGGTGGACTGGACACTTCTAGACACGTGCTTGTGATCCATGCAGGTCTTCCTGCAGCTAGATGCGGAAGCCAAGAAGAAGCTAGAGGGAACGCAGAAGGAGCTGGGCGCGCTGAGGGCTGCAGTGGCGTCTGCGGGAGAGGACGCCACGCTGGACCAGGCCTGCGGCGGCCAGCTCAAGAATAGCGTCCTCGAGCTCTACACCAAGAATGCCACCATCAAGGTGCGTCCTAAGTAGACTCTTTGTTGATTGCAATGAGCACATACCCTGGTCTGATGTTCTTCTGCAAAATAGGTCTGTGCAACGTGATTGCATGCACTTGTAGCCAGGTATTGCAGCTGTTTGGCAGGGGAGTTTGTGCATACTGCACCAGAGCAGCTCTGAGTGAGGAAACACTTCAGCCCCAAGGGGGTGCAGAAGGAGATCCTGGAAAACACAGATAACAAGCTGCTGATGGTCATGCAGTATGCATTGTACAACTGAGAAACTTCGTGGGCAATCTTGGCTGATACATGCCTTCATTGCTGCAGGTGAAGGCGGTGCAGGAGTATCTGAGGGGGCTGTGGACGGCGCCCATGCATTCACGGAACATGGGGTACACTACAGAGCCGAGAATTGCAGTGAGGTGACCGGCAATTTTGCTGGTGCAGGTGAAGGCGGTGCAGGAATACCTGAAGGAGCTGCCAGACAACAGGACCCTGAAGCTGCTGATGGTGATTGGCGTTGGCATGCATCAAACCACTGAAAATGACCTTGTGGGCAATGGTGGCTGGAATATGCCTTCACCCTTGCAGGTGAAGGCGGTGCAGGTGTACCTGAAGGAGTTGCTGGAGAACGCTGCATATGAGCCGCTGAATGTCATTGCTTCAGTATATAGGTACTGTGTTAATGTGACTGGGTGCAGTGATTGACCCCTCTATTTCTTGGTGCAGGTGAAGGCGGTGCAGGAGTATCTGAAGAAGCTGCTGGAGAGCACCGACCAGAAGCTGCTCATGGTCATTGCTCTTAGTATGCATCATACCATTGAGAGACCTCACGGGTGGGTTTGGCTGAAACGTGCCTTTATCGTTGCAGGTGAAGGCGGTGTAGGAGCATCTGAAGGAGCTGCTGCAGAAAGCTGAATGAGGGCTGCTGGATGCCATTGCTTTAGCCTATTGGATACAGCGTAAATATGACAGGAGGCATTGATTGACCCGCATATCTCTTGGTGCAGGTGAAAGCGGTGCAGGAATACTTAAAGGAGCTGCTGGAAAACACCGACCAGAAGCTGCTGGTCTTTGCGCACCACAAGGAGCTGCTGGATGGCGTGGAGTTCATCATGAACAAGTGCGCTGCTCTCCAGAGACCCTGCTCTTAGCATGCTAGCCGACCATAGCATACATACCTGCATGGCCACATCCCCTGCACGCCATGATATAAATCTGCCTACTAGATCAATATCTTGGGTACAGTTGCTCTCTTTCCTCTGGAGTTGCCAACCCAAGTCTTTGGCCTGAGAGCTTTCTGCAGAAGTCAGACCTTTTCTTCACTCCCAGGATGGGGTCGTGAGATCTCTGCATTCCTGTGAGACATTCTTGTGGATGTCTTTTGCCAGTTTGCTTTCAAGGTGTAACGCCTTCACAGCCCATGGTCAGCAGGAGAGAGTGTGCGCTCATGTGTAGGACGAAGACCAAGTACATGCGCATTGACGGGAGCGTCAAGACGAGTGACCGGCAGGCGCTGGTGAACGATTTCCAGAACAACCGCGACCTGCGCGCTGCTGTGCTGTCTATCAAAGCCGCCGGCACTGGCCTCACCCTCACTGTGCGCCCCCTCTCCCCAGTACCCCTGCTGCGTGCATGGTTGTTGAAGACATTGCGGCAACACTTTCAACAAGCAGGACTGTATTCACATGGAAATTGATAATGCTTCGGGCGTGAAGTAGATGAATAGGACACTCCAAATGCAGCGTCAGGCCAAACAAGCTGCCACCAGGGACCTCACAGAGACGGAGATGGGGGCTGGTTGTGCTCATCTTAGGATCAGACGTGAGCATGAGGTTTGGTCAGCTTGGCCAGGCTCCCACATGGGTGACTCCGCATCCCAGAGATCTTTTGCAGGCCGCGTCTATGGTGGTCTTTGCTGAGTACACATGGACGCATAGGTCAGGCGCCAGGCCATGGACCGGGTGCACAAAGTAGTATTTAGGCGATCCTGCTCAATGCAAAGATTTCTCTCTGCAGGGCGCATCTGTGGTATTTGCAGAGTACGCCTGGCAACCTGGTCCGGGCCATGGACCGGGTGCACACAGGAGAGCAATGTTTTCATAAGTATTCTGCTCAGAGCAAAGGGTTCCTTTGCAGGGCGCGTCTGCGGTGGTGTTCGCGGAGTACACCTGGACGCCGGGAGACCTGGTCCAGGCCATGGACCGGGCGCACAAAGTAGGGCAGGATTTTCTTCGAGGCGATTCTGCTTAATGCAAAGATTACTTTCTGCAGGGCGCATCTGTGGTGTTTGCGGAGTACGCCTGGCGACCTGGTCCGGGCCATGGACCGGGTGCACACAGGAGAGCAATGTTTTCATAAGTATTCTGCTCAGAGCAAAGGGTTCCTTTGCAGGGCGCGTCTGCGGTGGTGTTCGCGGAGTACACCTGGACGCCGGAAGACCTGGTCCAGGCCATGGACCAGGTGCACAGCATAGGGCACTGCTTACAAAGACAATTTTGCTCAAAGCAAAGTGTTCCTTTGCAGGGCGCGTCTGTGGTGGTGTTTGCGGAGTACACCTGGACGCCGGGAGACCTGGTGCAGGCCGAGGATCGGGCGCACAGGATCGGGCAGGCCAGCAGCGTCAACATCTACATGCTGCACGTGAAGAACTCCATCGACGATCTCATCTGGCAGAAGCTGCAGCGCAAGCTGGAGCATGTCGGGCAGGTGTGTTCATTTTGTTGGTCTCCAGTCTCTGAATGTCCCGGAATTCAGAGAGGGCTGCATGGCTGGGAGCATTGCAGAGCTGAAACGGCCAGTGTGCAAGTCTGACAGTGCCTGCTGCTCAGGAGTGTGCAGCAGTTGGCCTCAGAGCACAGTCCACTTCAGAGCATGTGCTTGAATCTCTCCTGATATGATGTACGCAGGTCAATGTACCCACAGCAGTTGGCCTCAGAGCACAGTCTAGTTCAGCACATGTGCTGAATCTATACAGAATTTGAGATAGGCAGGTCAACATACCCACAAGAGTTGGCCTCAGAGCACAGTCCACTTCAGCACATGTGCTTGAATCTGTCCGGACATGAAGTAGGCCGGGCAATATTACTCAGGTGGACCAGAGCATTTTTGTCGTGCAGGTGCTGAACGGGAAGGAGGATGCGCTGCACCTGGCCTCCCAGCACACACAGATAGAGGAGAACCAGCGCAGCATGAGGGGCTTCCTGTGCCCCGTGCAGCCCTCCCAAAACAGCGACTTTCAGCCAATGCCGGGTGCAGGTGCCATCCCTGCTTGCTTAACAGGTTCCTTCATAAGATAGTCATATGCTGAAAAGATTGATGCGTGACATGGATGTTGTAAGAGAGCCTCAGGGAGCCTCTAGCTGGGTGCAGAATTGATGTGTCATGCTTGAGGCTGAGATGACACCTATGCATGCTGTAGGCCAGCAGCAGAGCTGCGTCAGGCAGCACACCCCCAATGGCCAGCAGATGCGCAGCAGCAACACACAGCTGCAGGGCGCGCCTGGGCAGGGAAGGCCTGCTGCAGGCCCGCAGCACTTCAGGAATGGGGACATCCGGAGGGCGTTCACAGGCGCTGCGATGCAAGGGAAGCCTGGGAATGGGAAGCCCCCAACGCAGGTGCAGCATGTGTGGGAGGTACTTGACTGAGCGGTATGCCAAAGTAGGGTGACCCTGCACCAGTACTGTACCATAGACAGCATCACCAGGTACGCACCAGCATGCTGCAGCGCAACGGAAGCTAGCAGCGCCTGTGCAGCTTATGCGCACGATGTGTTCTCAAGCGCAGTGCAGTTGACGCCATGTACCATAACATTGTGCATGCTTTCTGTTGTTGTCAGGCTTGATACGTTGTTTGTCTCAGAAAACAGGATCTTGCAGTTGCCCTTCCATTGTCAATTGTAGCGGCAATCCATCCTATTACTGGCACCCAGCCGTAGTGTTCAACAACGCTTATTTGTCCACCTCATGCGCTGGCACTTGACACACATGAGCATTAGAACCATCTGCCCTGTTCGTCCTGCGAGCATCTGAGCGTAGGCCTCTACCTTTGGGAGGTGAGACCGCACTACGTACAGCACAGTTTAGTCCTTCTGTAGTCTGGGTTTCTGGATGATTGGCAACTCATGGGCATTCCAACAATCTGCACCAGCAGCATACACCCAAAGGCCAGCTTTGCATGGGTGGCTAATCACTGATCTGCACCCATTGAGGGTTTGTAGTTCCTTCTGCCAAGCTTTGCAACGCTCGAATCCAGCTGGCATATCTCATGGCTGAGCTGTCAAGGCCGGAACTGTCTTGTGCTGCCTCTCCAGCCATCCCATCCCTGCTGATTCTGTGGGGCGAGCTGAGCTCGCCACAACACACTGCCCCTGCTGGCCGTGCACAAGCTCCTATCTATCCACGCATCTGCAGCAGAAGGCCTTCCCTGTCATTTTGTCCCCATATGTTGCAATTTGCACTCAGTTATCAAAATGCACATGCAGAGGTAGCTAAGGCCGGGCAGCCACAGTGGCTGTGTGCATACATTTGTGAGAGCAGTGATATGCTTCGCCCTAGACTGACAGAGGTGCCTTTTGTTTGCAGCTCTGCACGGTGGGACTGTAACCAGAGTAAAGCAGGAGTATGAGAGACAGTGGAGGCGCACCTTTCCAATGATGTGCAATACAGTCACAAAGCCAATGAATCCCAGGCTCATGAACACCACTACGATCTGCGCAAGCACACATAACTTGCACGCTGTTCTATCTTGCAGGGCGTCTTTGCCAGGAACTTTGCGCAGGTAGCATGTGTGCCTAGTGCTCATTAGCCAATGCATGCAAGAGGGAGCACTGGCATTGGAACGCAGTATCTGTACTTCTGCAATCTCGTTGTGTGCTAGAGAGCCAGAAAGGCCCCAAAATTGCAAAAGCTGCAACTTACTGGGGAGAGCTTGAGTCCAGGTGTGTCATCCGTAAAGAAGTTCAGGCCGCCCCCAGCGCCAGAGCTTTGTCGCGCAGATGATGTACTCGATCGTGCTGCACGCACAAAACCCCGCTGGAGAAAGCCACACATGCTATTGTGGGTGTGACTGTTTTGGAGGCAACCCAGCCGACAGTGCTTCTGCCAGCCAGCTCCGGGCTCGTCAAGAATGCGAAGGAACAGTGAATTCAACAACTAACATGCGTTGATCTCTTTGAATGGGCTCTGAAGTGTAAGACGGCGTAGGATGTTAATAGAAGCGACGATCAGCCTTACTTGTCCTCTTTCTCATGCCAGCCGCTGTGGGTGGGGCACGCGCTGAAGCCGTGCCCGTTGTTGTAGGTGCTCTAGGTACTAGTGTTGCTGCCTGCGATGACGACCCTCCCTTCACCATTGTGCTGCTTTGCTTGGGTGGAAGCTGCTCTTGGTCAACTGCTACTGATGCTGCAGTCTAGGCTAGTCAGGTATAACAGACCCTGAGCGCTTTTGTAACACTTGAAAGGACGTCCAAGCTTGTGTATCTCGCGCAAGAGTGCCTGCAATCTGATTTGGGCGGGGCGTCAAGGATGTCCCGCATCCACTCATCTAGGTGATGAACATCTCACAATACAAGTGCCACGGAGACAGAATACTTTCCGGTGATTAGTGGGCTTACAGCGACTGTAGGGAATATTAGTTCGAACACAATCCCTCTTTACACCACAAATCATGCCAGGAGCGCTGGGCGCACGCTTGTGCCATGACTTGGGCAGCGCTGTACACCAAAGACCAATTGGGAGTAGCCATGTAAACCTATGCAGACAATGCAGATTTCGTCCCCCAGCTTGCAGGAAAACACCTGTCACGCTTGCGTTACAATACCAGGTGTGTTTAATGTGAGACTTATTACTAGTGGTTTGCCTACATTTGCCAGACGTTGTGGCTTTCCTCTGTCGCACGCGCCATGAGTCCCCAGAAAAATTGGCAAGAGCTTTCTGTGGGGCTACGAGATCGAACTAGCGTGACCTGTTGCTGCAGGCAGCTCAATATACAAGGACAAGGCACCCTGAGAGACCTTCTGTAGCGTGCCATACAGCAACCTTAGATGCTCCCACTCAAACGCAAGAGCATCAGGTACAATATTCCCACCGCCTCAAAAGCTTCCAGTGAGTGCCTTTATGACAATCACCTGAAGGGCGCAGTGACTGTACGTCAAGGCGTTTGTACCAGTGATGGGCATGTTCCTTCCAGCCACCCTAGCGTGCCAATGCACGCTTAGGAGATCAAAATGTACAGGTGAGCTACCTGGTCATATGTACATGCTGTGCAGGCTCAGGAAGAGGCCACATTTGACTGGGCCAAGCAGTGGTATCCGGTTGCTTTTGTGGATGATCTGGACCCGACAAAGCCGCACTCAATCGAGCTGCTGGGGAAGCGTTTGGTGCTGTGGAGGGACGCAGAGAAGCGCTGGCGAACATTCGAGGACAAGTGCCCTCACCGCCTCGCTCCTCTAAGCGGTGAGCGCGCCTCTGCTCAAGACTGTGGCTGTGCAGAAGGCCTTGATGGCCGTCAAATTCTTGACTGGAGCAGTTCGGTCTGGCTGCGTGGCTGAAAGTCTACAGGCGCATGACAGTCCTTGTGAGAGCTCATTATCGCAACTAGGTGGCAAGCAGAGCTCTGTGGCAGGGGACTGCATACACACCATTGAGTGGTGAGCCTGCATCAGCAATGACAATGTCACCTGTGCCATCTTAAGTGAACTGGAGCTCAAGAGGGAACGCTAGTAGCCTCTCTGGCCTGACACAAGTGCCCACAGCTGTGAAGTTTCATTGTGGGCTTGTCGAGGCTGTTGTCAGTATCGCAAAGCAGTGTTTAATTGCACATCTGGCGCCGGATGCAGAGCAAGAATTGAAGGGAAGATCCAGAGTAAGAGAAATGTTGAAAAGTTATGCGCCCCTGGAGGGACCTCAGTAATGCCCTTCACTTCTTGCAGAGGGGAGGATAGAGCCGGAGGATGGCACGTTGATGTGCTCCTACCACGGGTGGAGGTTTCAAGGTGATGGTGCCTGCACCAAGGTCCCTCAGGCGCTGGATGAGAAAGCCAACGCTGCAGCCTGTAGCAACAGCAGGTCCTCTGCTGTGTCACACCCCACACAGGTACCACAGACCCTACACTCCGCAGCAAGATCATCCCCTGCTGTCCCTCTGTAAAGTTTGTGGACATAAGTCAACCATATGTTGCATGCTGTCCTGGAGACACAGACAAGAGGGCGATCTTGGGCCAGTCATGTCAGCGCATCCTCTCTTATGCAATAGCTACGCTTGGTGGATGCCTAAAAGCTGCTCTGGGCCATTTTGAAACATATGCTCAGCCCATAGCGTTGGACGTGTTCTCATTTGTGAGTTGTCCTGCAGGTCCGACAGGGCTATGTACATGTGTGGGGTGACGGCAGCCCAGCTGCATTCATTGACGCAGCCGCCAAGCCCCCCATGCTGGTGCCTGAACTGGACCCGGAGGCTGAGTCAGCTGTCTTGCGGGACGGCACAGAGCCATTGAATGCTGGGAAGCGCTACCTCAGAGGTAGGAGATGCCTCCCACAAATGTATGAGCGCTGCAGAACACTGTTGTAGGCATCTGCCCTCCCGCACAGCAAGGGAGTGCTCCCCAAGGACCGCAAATGCTCTGGCTCCTGCACAAATAGCCTCCTGCAATGGACGACTTTCTTGCGCCAAAGCTGCAGTGGTATGCTTCTCAGCTTGCACCAGAGTTTCAGTGTAGCAGACAGCTTTGCGTGGTGTGCAGATCTGCCTTACGGGTGGGACTTCTTGGTGGAAAATCTGATGGACCCCTCGCACGTGGCCTTCAGTCACCACGGCATCCTTGGGAAGAGGTACGCGCACTTCTCGTGTGTGTCATCTCAGCCTCATTGGTGATAGCCTCTCCTGCCTTACGTTCTGGATTCTCATTTGAAGGCATCTTAGGGACATTGTACACACAGTTGATTGCCTGACTCTCAGCATGGCCTCGGCAGACCATCCGCACGCAAGGGCTCATTCAATTTGTGGCCCACAGAGGTCCCAAAAGCTGCAGCTGGCATACCTGATTGCGCCCAGCATGGTGCAGTGGCGCAGAGGCAATCTTCAGGACGCTTCCAGAGCTATCGCATCATCCTGAGGCAGGTACACTGCTGCAGGGATGCACCAGGAGTGGGGCATTATGAGATGACGCCCACTCCGGAATCCAGCCCAATCAGGAAGCTAGGACAGGCCCAGGACAGCGTGTCTCTGGAAGTCACAAGCAGAGGCATGGGGCGGCCCTTCACTTACAGCGTGCAGTTCGTGGCGCCCTGCCTCGTGCGCTACTATATGCCTGGGGTGCGCTGCTGACATTCTCTAGCAATACGCACAGTATAAATCATACGCTGGGCTATGGACGCCTTTCGAGGCCTGATGTGCCCCAGCCATCATCTGTTGTGATGTGGGTCATGCAGAGGGAGGTCTTGTGTAAATTTGTATCTTGCCACAATCATGCTGGGCTGCTGTTGGATCTTGACTCTGGGAAGGCTGCCATGCAGGCTGTCTGTGAGAGGAGCACGTTGTACAGACTTGGAATCCGCCAAGCTTACACTGGGTCATTGCCCAAAGCGCAGGAAGCTTGGTTGCTGCATGGGTGCTGAGAGGAGCTCAAGCTTCTCGTGGCATGCAGTTCATGGGCGGGGAGTATGCGCAGATGTGGATGATAGCCACGCCTACAAAGCCTGGGTGGTGCCGCTGCCTGTGGTGGTTCTTCGCGCCTGCACAGACGGCCTCCAAGCGCACCAAAACCCTTGCCCGCCTGCCCACCTGGCTCGACCACCAGACACGCTCAGCAGGTGCGCTCTGGTGCCTGATCCTCCCTGCCTTCCTTTTTTCTGTGACCCTCCATGGTACATGGTGAAAGACTTCAGCTGTGGTGTGGCTCTGCTAAACAGGTAAAGGGAATGGCATTGGGTGTGATTTGCTAAGCATGGGGAAGCAAGCTGGCTGTATGACTGTGCTAGTGCACAGGGCTTTGGGCTGAGAGGCAGTGGTTTCTGGTGCAGTGTTTGATGGAGACAACGTGTTCCTTCACGGAGCAGATAGAATAGCACACGATTTGGAAGAGAGCACAGGCAGCAAGTGGAAGGGCGCATACTTCATGCCTGCCCAGGCTGATAGGTAAGTTCTGCTTGATGGGCGACCCTGTGAGCCTTTGGATGTCTTTGACTAACTGGGCTTTGATAGTCGCATTTACACATGTGCTCTGTGCTTTCTGTATCATGTGGCGGGATGTCACTACTTATACTGAGGCTCTGCTGGGCTTCCTGGGCTCCATGTGCTGTGTTGCATGGTGTTCGTTCCTGTGACTGAAGATGGTCCTGAGCCAGGGCAAGCTTTGAGGCTGAGCAGGGGAACTCTCCTGGGCTGTATTGAGTCAATGTGCTTAGGGAGTGTTTTAGTGCATCATACAAGGTGCTGTGTGGTGCACAGGACAGTGACAGAGTTCCGGAGGTGGCTGGACAAGAGAGGGCAGGGCGGGCCCACCCCAGGGCACCCTGGCCCTATCTTAGAAGACAGACGTGTGCTGCTAGACCGCTATGAGCAGCACGTCAAGCACTGCAACGCCTGCCAGAAGGTCAGCATCCCCCTCACCATGGCCAGTTGATTGCAAGTCTACTTTTACTGGCTTGATCACAGCCTGATGCGTTGTTCAGGACTGTCATAATGGTCTAAGACTGCATGGTGATGTTGTCTTACTGGGATGTCAGATCTGACATCAGTTCTAGTCGTCAAGAAGGACATTGGCGGTTGGACCTTGTGCACCTTCGCTTGCTCAGACACCACACGTCTTCAAAGCTGTACTCTAGGTGACAGCAGCATTGCCATGCAGGCGATGAGTGTCTTTAAGGCTTTGAGGGTAGCTGCTGTGGTTGTGGCAGCAGCTGCACTGCTTACTGCTTCGGGGCTGGTGGGAGGCGGGGCAAGATTAAGCTCCCTGCCTGTTGTGGCACTTGGCATTGTAGCGCTGGCATGCTGTGCTGCGTGGCAAAAGCTATCTGGGCAAGTGGAGAAGTTTTACTTCACAGACTACAAGCATTCGGAGACCTAGACTACTGTTCGGTGATTGGCACCATGATGGGTGCACCTGCTGCGGCAGCTGTATGTGTGCACACATGCATAGCGTGACAGCGCCAGTGTGTCTGATTTTGACAGGCCCTTTTGCACATGTACAACAGCTGTGGGAATTCGATAGGGGAACCCTGTCATCAATATTCCTGGAACAATTACGTACGTACTGATGAGGAAAGGCTTATGAGCCTGTTCAAGGCACAACAGTCAGTGACGTCTCTGAGGAATCATGCAACTGCGAAACGATGTGTAGCTCATTGTAAATATAGGAGGGTAGAGCAATCTCGTAGGTTGTCGGGTGCATCGCTGCTGTTACGCTCGTCCCAACTTCTTCAAGTTTCAAGCACGTCGCGGATGAGAGGACAGGGCGCTGCGCGTATTCTCCTGCACCACAAAGTGGAATAGATCAGACTTCATAGCCACATCAAGAATGCGCCACATGAGACACCAACGCTGTCTCGGTGTGTCACTACATAGCACCATTCACATAAGAGAGCTCAGTCCTATCCTTGCAAAAATCAACTCCTTAGCAGGACATTCATCGCCAGCAATGAAGTCTTAGCTTTAGCAGCAGCACATGACATTGATCAGATTGCTGCAGTACACACTATGGCGCATCTTCAGATTCGGGACTTCCAATGCATATCTTCCACTTGTGGCATTGCCCTTGTCTGAGTGGAAGCCTTTCATTGCCCCAGGCTGCAGCAGAGCCGAGGGCCGAGACACACCTCTAACCATGCAGGGTGAAGCACTCCCACTGCTGAAGTCCAGGAACTCTAGACTGGGGCAAGAACTTCTGGTGTCGGTTTGATTGTGGTCAAACTGCAAACTCACGAAAGGGCTGCCAGGCTGCCACATGGCCGGGCGCAGGACACCGCCACCATGGAGGCGAGCTGGCGGGCAGTACGCATGGGTGATCTCTTGGCGCAGAAGGTCTATGCAGCCTGCATCGCATCATGCCATTGATCACCACATTCCTGACATTGCTATAGACACTCGGCCGCATGTCAGAAGGATTATGATGGCATCAGGGCGCTTCTCAATAGGTGTGACATCATGTTTAATGCAGTAATCTCATGCTAGTCAACTGCCCCACGATGTGCGACCACATCAGCTTGAGGCCTCACTGCATTCTGCATGCAATGCGAGGACTTGCCTTGCCAGCCGCAGGTCAGAGTGTAGCCTGCCCTGGTGTCGTCCAGGGGATCGAGAAGGAGCTGGTGTACATTGGATGCCGGAATGCGTGTCTCGGCTGAGAGGCCCGGGATGGCGGCCAGGGCGTTGCGAATGCCGATGACAGCAAGAACTGGCTGCTTTGCGGGCCCATAGGCGCCCAGCTGATGTACGCCCGACCCTCCCTTCCTAACATCCCACAGGATGATCTGCACTTTAGGAAGGCCTCACTATTGGCATAGATGAGGGCTGTCTGAAGTACCCATCTGTGTTGCTCCGCCCTGTCAAGAGCCATAGACACTGCAACAGCTCGCCAGGCTTTATCCATCTTCTGTGACCCAACATGCGCATGAAAGGGATTGGCAAACTGCTGTATTCAGGGCCATGGGACATGGCAATATGTTGGATCACAATATTGGGAGCTCACACAGAGTGAAAGCTTACATAGCCATTTTTGGTTCCAGCTGTGATGACATTTCCGTCTGAGGATACCTGGACCTGAGTCAACTGCGGCATATTCTGAGGCGCAACCAAAGTTGTCTGTCGTCTGGAGCTGTCTGCTCTGGGATCCCATATTGTCACCTGCACTGGCATGATCATACAATCCTGCTTTCACGCCTTGTACCCTCCGCGCTGACAGACCCAGGAATTCATGGAAGGTGGCGTGTAGGAATGCACAAAGGGTAGACAGGCCTGATTGCACTGCTCAATGACAGCAGGCAGCAAGTAGGGAAAGACGCAAAGTTTTATTTGGATCAGGCAATGTGCTCCACACCCAGCTGAGCATGGCCGCATGGCTGTGTCGCAAGAGCATCTGACCGACCACACAACGACCTGCGGGTCAGATGCACTGCATTGACTGAAGGCTACAAAGACAATCACCTCGCCCTTGCAAGAGCACGCAGCAAACAGCTCCGGGTTGCTCCTGAAAAATGCGATGTGCTCCGGAGCTGCCTGGCAGAAAGCCTCTAGCCGGTCCTCAAAATCCTGCAGGGAACAATCATCACTGCTGGGAGCCTGGCATCCCAATATGGACTGCGGCAACCAGAGACAATACATCTGTGCGATATTCCCAGAGGCGTGTGTGACTTGTCCGCATTGAAGTAGCCTGCCTGGTGGACTGTCTGATTCTCACTAGTGGCACCCAGGCCACCAGGTAAAGCGCAAAAGGCGCTCAAGTCACACAAGCCTCTGGGAATTACCATCCTCAAGCATCTTTGCTGGTAGGCTCGTTCTAAAGAGTGCAGTGCCAGCATGCAATTACATGCATGTTGCCTCAGCAGGGGTGGGGCAGACCTCAGAAGGATGCAATCGCTCGGCGCTGCATCGCAGGATGCCTCTGTGCACCAGCAGGTAGAGCTCCAACTCCTTCTGTGGGTTCCAGGCCATACACCGCGTGGTGAGCACGCTATTTGGGTATGCCCAGTGCGCATCTCCATAGATGTTGTCCCCGTCCGAAGGCCTGTAGGGTACAGTGATCAGAGAAGCATCCTAGCCATAGAGTGAGTCGACCAGTTTGGCCAAAAGGCCCGTGCAGTACAGAGTCCATGAATGGTGGAGCAGCGAGCCGCTCACACACACAACCAAGCAGCTCGGCTCTGTCAGGATACGGACACCAAGCACAGGAATGAGATGTCAAGCACCTCATCTGGCCAATGAGGAGGCATTGCAGGTATGTGGACATGTCTTTGGGGTACAGCAGCCCAGCAGGCTCAGAGACTGCTGGCATGCAATAGAAGGCGCATCTCCAGTCTCTGTTTGGGTAGACAGCCACACTGGCTTGCTCCAAATCTGGCATCGGCGGGGCCCAGACATGAAGTAGCAGGAACGCACCTCGACTGCAGTGCCCTGTAGTCGACAATCCGCACTCCAAGCCCATCGCGCAGGAGCGCCAGCAGGTCGCCGCTCCCGCTGAAGCACGCCCGAGTGGTTCGCCCCGGAAACTCTGGAGTGAGCGCTCCAGGCCTCGCCCCTGGCTGCCGAAAGCAGTCAATCTGCAAGCATCCTCTGAAACTCATCACATGCGGTGCATCCATAGAGCTCTCCAGCATGCTTCAGCGCCATGGACAGCGGCTCCGCTGCTGCTGGGAGCAAGCCTGCACATGCAGGCCTCGCCCGTGCCTGCATGGCACTGTCTTAGGCTTTGCTTCAGAATGGAAGCCCTGGCATCGCCCTAGGCTGCCGAAGGCAATCAGCTTGCAAGCATCCTCCAAGGGTTACAAGTCTTGCGTCATCTTTAGAATTCCTGGCCTGATTTGACACATGTGCAGCGTCTGCGCCGCTGCTGGGAGGATAGCGGCATGTGCAGGCCTCGCCCGCCTCTCAGATATGCCTGTGTGAACCTGCGAGCATCCAGTCGCTCATTATGTGCGCTGGCTTCTATAGAGACTCCCAGCATGCTTGAAAGCCACGGATAGCAGACCTGCTGCTGCTGGGAGCAAACGTGCATATGCAGGCCTCGCGTGCCCCTCATATGTGCCTGCATGCACTGCCTCAGACTCTACTCAAGATGTAAAGCTCTCCAGCACCGCAAACGCCTAGCTAGGAAGCGCCATTGTCTGTGCCATCTCATGTTGATGGTGGAAGCAAGCTTGTCCAGCTCTTGTCTCCCTACCAGCTCGACCCATAGTCCCCGTCATGGGAACTTCACTCCTGACAAGTCTCTATATATGCCAGCTGTCCGCCCAAGGAATCTTCTGTAGCAGCAGAAAGCTTTCCCTGGGCTATGCACTGCTATCGCCTTCCAGAAGCACACATTGCAGATACTCCATCTCTGAAAGACAGGAGCCCAGAAGTCTCCATGTTCCCATTCAGTATGTCCAGCATCCAGGACTACGCCAGCTAGTAGTTCGGGGAATAGTCGTATCAGCAGCACAGGTGACACGGCACACTGAGGGAAATCACTCAATCCTCTTTTTACACACATTTTGAGCTCCGAGCTGGTGCATGCCTGCAGATTTGGACTTCTGGGCTCAAAGAGAAAGGACTGGGCCTCTCAGACCTGCTACACCAGAAGGTGAAGGCCCTCGGGTAAGGCTCTAAGAGCTTACCCAGTTGTATGCCCTGGCTGCCTCTGCTGCAGCCGCAGCGCGTCCAAACGCTGATCCATGTGGCGTCAACTGTCGGTCAAGTATGTGCCTGCCACCACACGAGCTTTCACAGCAAGCCAATCCAAAATGGGTCAGAGCGCAAAAGTGCACACCTCACTTTCGACCCGTGCAGTGCTAGCATCTGCTTGCAAAGTTGATGCGCTGCCTACTCGATGTCTCAGAGCATGCAGCGGTTGATCCCAGGAACAGCAAGCTCTTATCCAAATGCACATCACAGCCGCAGCAAAGCGCTCAAGCCGTCAGGGCATCAAGGGAGTACCTGGCAGTTGAGTAGGGCTGCGAGGCAGGCTGCTTTGGTTCAGGAGGAGGTGCTTCCACCTTCTGAAAGTTCTGCAGGACAAGCACACGTGTGTGTCACAGTGCCTCTCATGCGTGGAGAGCTTTCTGGAAGTTCTGAAGGTGCAGTGTGATGATGCAGGCTGTGGACTTGTGCATGCATGGAGCAATCCTGAGCATGTGGACAAGCTTACCAGCTTTGTCTGCACCTTCCTTGATTCTGTTGCACTCCTGCCGGCAGCTGCCATACATCCAGTAAGATCGAGTCATGAGGAAATCTCCCTCATGCTGCCCGTGCCAACAGAGCACCTATACTCTGACCTGGAAGTTATTGTAGATTTACTGGGCTCTGAGCAAACCTCGTAATTGGATCAGGGTTTTCGCAACAGACGACCCGATAGGATGCGAGGCAAAGCTGAACAGAACACGATGCCGATGACACTGGCTCACAAGCGCGGCGCAAGCGCGCTGAGGCAATGCGTCAATATACAGTATCAGTCATACCACTATTTTATTGTAGCAGTCTCAGTGAAACCCCGGGATCATGCACAGATTTTGGCAGATCAGGAAGCATGCGGCTATCGACAAGGACGCCCCTTTCTGCACCTTTACCTCGCAGCGGGCACCTGTCTTCCCTTCAAACTGTGTTGCACGGGTCATTTGTGGCGCGAAGGGGCAATCAGAGTGGGCCTACGTTGCTATGAAATTCTCTGGGCAGATTGGGGCATGTGGGCACTACAGGCTCTTCACATTCAGCATACATCAGGAAGGCAATATAAAGTACACGCGGGCAATTGGACAGGACATGCGCATGTCAGATGGCTAGAGTAAGCAGCCGAGAGTGCAGCTTGATACGAGACTCAGGAGTGGCAGCACTATGCTGATTTTGCGTCTGCAGATAGGTGTTGCACTGTACATGTACATGGGCACGGGTCATTGATTGAAAAATCACAGTGGTCAGTCGTGACACCTCAAAAGCAAAAACGTCACTCTTCGTTTCTCTTCCCTACAGCCTTGATGCACATTTCATTGGCCATGACCGTAGGCTTGCAGATTTTGATTTGACAGAACTTTCTCGCAAGCCTGCGGCTGCTTGTCTCAATCTGCAAGGACTTTGCACTCTGCTTGATGTTGTCCGCACATTGGCCCTTGTAGCCTGGATTGAAATGCAGTACCACAATCTGCTGACTGCAACTGCGCTGCCCTGGGCAGGCAGGGCAGGCAGGGCGGGCAGCCCAGCTCCCAAAGCATATGCAGGACGTCCTTCTGCCAACAAGTTCTCTCAATTGTTTCATGTCTAAAGTGCATCCGCTATCTCAACGCTCCTAAGTATACTGAATAAATCAACATACCCACCACTCTACTGAAGCTCTCTGTGCAAGCATCCAGCCGTTCTCACAGCTCGCAACTCATACGTGCCACCATTCTCATCCAGCCTTTTGACACGTGTCGTACGCTTGGCTGATACGGATGTTGACCTGCAGTATGCTCTGTATACTACACCCCTGGCCCTGAAATGCCATTGCCTTCAAACGGTATTCGTACTGCACCCCTACAGCTTCAGCTCTGAAGATGGCAATGCTAGAGGGGCGTTATGAAAGAATAAGCAGCCTTGGTGTCTCACCAAATCCCTCAATCTTAAAGCTGCTGAGACAGCTTGCCGCATCTTGAATGGTAGCTACTCAATGTGCAGCACCAATGGGTGCGTCAGGGCTTGTTGGAATGATGGCCCTTGCCAGGCTATGGTTGCTCTCTAAATTCGTCGCCCATGCTCTACACAGCCAGAGGCACTCTGTGAAAGGTGCGGAGCACCCCACAAAGAGTGCAGGCCCTCCACTGCGTGCTTATGCGGACTGCAGAGCCTCACTCAGCCCACACTTGCATTCATTAGAGGGCATGCACTAACTGTACCTCAGACAAAGTACCTGTGGAGCCCCTACACTACCTATCGAAGGCAATTGTGATCTGGAAGCCCAAGATTTATCCAGTATGCTTGCAGCACTTGAAGGTCCTGCTCTCGGACAGTACAGTATAGCATCTGAGGCGCCCTGCAGCGCCCCTCGTACTCATCTCAGCACAGTTGCAGTGCGCGTAAAGGCTTCTTATGAGACCCTTCAGGAGGTGTCAGGGCGGACGCGGCGCCTGAACGAGCTCTTGAGACGGCTCAAAGCGCTCTTGGCAGAATGGATGTTTGTCCTGATAGCGATGTCTGTAAGTGACCCAGCGCTGTTGCAGTGCCTGGAAAGGCTTCTCATGAGACCCTTCAGGAGGTGTCGGAGCGGCGCTTGAACAGGCTCCTGAAGCGGCTCGAGGCGCTCTCAGAAGGATCTGTGGTCGTCCTGGAAGATTTCTGTGAGCTGGAGGACTGCTGGCTGTCAAACAGCGGGTTGCGCCTCTCCCGGTCGCCCTGCACCACCGTCATTAGGATGAGCAGACTGCAGAACTGGTTCTCTCTGCATGCAGGACTCTGCCATCTCACAGACAGACTCAGTGAGCGTGACACAAGCCGCAGGAGCTGCCTTATTTAGACCTGACAGAAGTCTATCGTCACAACAGGCAGAAAAAGGCGCAGCACCAGCGGAAGTATTGATTCTTGCTCCTCAGCCAAGGCGTGCATGCATCCTCTGCAAGAGCTTTGCAAAGACGTTTCTGACAGACATGCAGAGGAGGCAAGGGCTGGAGAGCGCACCTGCTGGGATTCGCTGGAGTCCAGAATGTTGCTGGAGAAGAGGGGGTTGGATTTGCCCTCTGCAGGGGTGGATCCCCCGGCCCCAGCCTCATATACAGGATTCCGCGCGCCTTCCGAGTCGCCGCTGTAGGTGGAGTCGTACAGGTTGGAGGCGAAGGCGGGGTTGGTGGATGTCATGGTGCTGCCACCAATCAGCGGCGCGCGAGGCGCAGGTGACTGTGAGCGCGCGGGTGACCGGCTGCGCAACAACGGAATGTTTCAGGCCACAAGGTCATAGCAGGGGATTGTCAATATCAAGAGCCTGCCCTGGGGAGATGCAGAAGATCAGCTGCACAACGAATCATATCCTTTGATGAAGTGCTCTTGAGGTTGATTGCTGAGGCCATTACTCTTCTGGACTGCTCATCACTATTGGCACCAATAAAGAGATGCCTAATCAAGGGCGGGTGGGCAGCTCTCACTGTATTGATGAGGCAATAGATTGAGATGGAATCAGAGCAGGGGATAGGAAGGCATGTGTACCTGCCCGGTGAAGGCGCAGCGCTGCCCACACGGCTGCCCATCTCGCTGCCCATCTCCGACCCAGAGTCGAAGGTCACAGCATGCGTCTGCAGGCCACCATCACCCTGTACAGAGCACAAACATGTGTCTCAGAGGGTATTGATTCTCCCAATTCTGCAGTGCATGCAGTGCCTCAGGCTCTACACACTCAGTCACAGCCCCTGTAAGCAGCCATGTTCAACCCCTCATGACCTGGCATCTTTCATTGAAACACATCTTCCTGTGTTGACGGCACGATATTATCTGTGGTCCTGGTGCAGCTGCCTGGTGTGCTAGCTGCCCAAAGCGTCTGCAGTAGACTGCCAAAGGCAACAAAGCCAAAGCATGGAGGACTGCCTGGTCGTGTTCAGGGTGATACCCACCTTTCCGCCAGCCCTGGGGCTGGGAGGCTGTGATGTCGGGCGGCTGCCCATCTCGCTGCCCATCTCGCTGCCCGAGTCAAAGGTGACTGGATGCGCGCCGACGCCCTCATCCCGGTTCTCAGCAATGCCCTGCAGAGGCATGTCCCTGCGGCCGTAGTCCATTGACGCAGGCCTTGATCCCATCGGTGTTCCTGCAAGGTCAGCAGTGTGGATCAGTAACACTGTGCTTTTTATTCATGTTGGCACCCCTGCCTGAGAGCTTGAGGGTTTCCCAAAGGCTGTGGAAGGGCAACTTATAGCACAGTGGTAATGACACATTGAAGCCTCGAGGGGGCTCTTGTTGCAGGGGGGCATGGCAGCATGACCCAAAAGAAAAACAGCAATACTTTGTGCCAGCATTTCTCAGCATGTGATCAGTCCACATCTTGCAGAGAGGTAGGCTCTCAGTGTCGCACTGCACTGAAGGTATCATATTGGCACGTCTATTGGTGCAGGTAGCGCACCTGGCATGGACCCAATGTTGGAGCCAATGTCAGAGCCAAAGTCTGAGAAGGCAATCTGGTGGCCTTGGACAGATCCTGGCCCGCTGCCCAACCCGCTGCCCGGCTGCTGTTGACCTGGCTGCTGCGCCGGCATCCTCGGGCCATAGTCCATGGATGCTGGGCGCGATGGCTGAGGTGTCGCTCCAGGTGTCTGAGGCACTGAGCCAGGTCTCGAGCTCATCTCTGAGCCCATGTTGGACCCCATCTCAGAGAAAGCAACCTGCAGCAATAGCTATGATGGTGAGCAATGAGTGCAATGGGTCCTTCTGCGACGATGTTGCCTCAGTGATACCGAAAGGGATCAGTGCCTAGCACTGTAGTGTCTCATCAGTAAGGCCTATGGCACTAAGTGCAGGAGAGCTCATGAAACTCTAGCAATATCATTGCAGCAATGCTTGCAATGAGATCATGCTGACCTGGTGCCCTTGCAAGCCGCGGCCTGCCTGTCCCTGTCCCTGTGCCAGGCGCTGGCCTCCCGGCAAGTTGTGCATGCCGGTGATGTCAAAGGAGGGGCGCCCGCTTCCAATGTCGAATGACGGGCGGCTGGCGCCTCCGATCTCGAAAGACGGCCTGCCGCTGCGCACATCAAATGACGGGCGGCCCATGGATTGCAGGTCTGTACGACTGCCGCCACCGCCGCCAGCCAGACTAGGCGGGGGCGCCCGTGGGCCGTAATCCAGAGAGGCTGGGCGAGAGCCGATCTCTGAGCCCATGTCTGAACCAAGATCAGAGCCCAGCTCATGCCCCTGCACGCTCGGCGGAGGGGCGCGGAATTGGTAATCCATGGATCCCGGGCGAGAAGCTGGTGTCTGGGAGCCTGAGCCGGCCAGATCTGAGCCAGAGCCTTGCAGGGGCCGGCTGATAAGCCCAGCGCGCTGCGCGCCGCCAAAGTCGAATGAAGGGCGGCCCGAGCCGATGTCGAAGGACTGGCGCACAGGGCGCTCGCCAATGTCGAACGAGGGACGGCCCTCTCCAATGTCGAAGGACGGGCGGCCAGATGCGGGAGCAGAGCCCATTTCTGAGCCCATGTCAGAGCCGAGATCTGAGCCCAGAGCATAGCCGCGGACGCTCGGCGGAGGCGCGCGGCCTGTGCCAATCTCAAACGACGGCCTGCCAGAGGGCGGCAGAGACGGCGGGGCGGAGCCAATCTCCGAGCCCATGGCCGAGCCAAGGTCCGAGCCGAGCGCAAAGCCGCGCAGGCCGTGCTGCTGGCTGCCGCCAATGTCAAACGATGGCCTGCCGGACGGCGGCAGGGAGCCTATGTTGGAGCCCACGTCTGAGCCCATGTCAGAACCCAACGCATATCCACGCACGCTGGAGGGAGGCGCCCTTGGACCGTAGTCCATGGAGGTGGGGCGGGAGCCGTGGGGCGTCTGCAGTCTGCTGCCTGGCGCCCAGGAGCTCAGGTCTGAGCCTGCATGAAAAGGCCAATATGTCTCAGGGACATCATTGCAGGACACTCAGCTGTGTATGACTTTCGATCAATGATGGCAGGCACGACAGTGGTCTGGACAGCTCAGAGCAGAAGGCTGCTTGCAGCACAACTCAAATATCATCTGCAACCATGTTCATCTGTTACACATGCCCAAACTGTTGCTCTCACACAGCCATGCAGAGCACAGTAAGAAGTCATGTGCAGCTGCAAAGCTTAGCTGCAGATGGCATCTGAGCCGTAGAGAGCTACATAAAAAGGCCTCACCCGAAGGGTGCTGGCGGCCAGCAAGGCTTGGTGGCGGAGCGTTCGGTCCGTAGTCCATGGAGGCAGCGCGGGACTGGATCGGGGAGTTGAGCTCGCTGCCGGGAGACAGATCAGACCCGACGTCCACGGACTGGCGGGGGCCGCGCGGGGGGCCCTGCCCGAAGTCAAAGCTGACCGGGCGCGCCGGGTCCGGGGTGGTGGCCGGGGTGCGCGGATCGTCCATCGAGGAGTTCCGGGAGCCCGAAGAGCTCATGCCCGGTGTGTGACCCGCAGAATCGGGTGGCGTCATTGTGTTGGGCGTGTTGCCCTTGGACGTTGGCATGGCTGAGCCATAGTCTGACCCCTGCAGCAGCAGCACCATAGGTTAGCCTCATGGTGCAACTTGCCCTACAACTAGCAAGCATACTAAACATTGACCTGCTCCAAAGCCTGACTGTGGTGCTAGACCTGTAATTATACTGTGTGAGGCAGACGCGCCATATCCTGGTGTGAAGGCAATACACAACACCGCCAGCAAAGCAAAATACCTGGATGGGGTGGCCCTGAGCTGTTGCACGTTGAGGCTCGTTGTGGGCTCTTGAGGCAGCAAAGGCTGCGCCACCAGCTGCCGCTCCCGCTCCAGCTGCAGCAATCTCGCCAGCATGCCCATGCCTTTGAGGCTGCAACAGCATCGACACGCGCTCAGTGGGCAGGGATGCACTGGCACCTTCCTCAACAGGGCTGCTCTCCAGCATTCTCAGCCTGATGCATTACCCTCTCGGCAGTCTGAGAGATGAGAGGCATCTATGCACAAAGACAAGCACAACTTTGTGAGGTTCACAACATGCTAGCATGGCCTGAGCCTGTCCTAGGTTGTACACCTGCCAGAAGTCTATCTCGCCTGCGGTATGCTCTGCTGATGCATCATTTTATTGGTAAAGTGCAAGTCCCTGAAGGCAAGGATTGCATAAACTTACCATTGGGGTGGTGGTGCCGGATCCGATGGGGCTTTGTACAGAGGATCCGATGGGGGAGCCCAGGTCCGAGCCGCTGTCAAAGGCAATTTGATGGCCCTGGACGTTGCCCGCCCTTGGGCTCCCGGGCATGGAGTTTGGCGCAGAGCCCATGCCCATCTCTGAGCCGCTGTCAAAGGTTAGCGCATGCCCCTGCAGCATTGTATGCAACTCGTGAGAAAGACTCCTGCAAACTTGCTGCATGAGCAGTGTCTGTCCATTCAAGAGGCCAGGGTGCAATCACTTGTATGACAGTACACACGTTTCAGCGACGGGAAACGGAGCCAAAGCGTTGAAAGGTCATGTACAGCCCTAGCGCCTCATCAGAGTGAGGCAAGAGAAACTTGTGGAGGTTTAGAAGCAGAGGGACCTTTCATGACTAGTGCAATGGCACCCCACTCCCAGAGGCATGACTACGCTCGCGATGACTCAGGTATAGAAAGAGGCCTGCTTGGGTTCTCACCTGCACGCTGCCACCCTCTCCTTCTCCGAGATCCTCGCTGCCAGCGCGCGACATCACAGCGGACCCAGCTCCTGCGCTGCCGCTGTCGAAGGCGACGGGGTGCCCGTGCACGCTGCCCGGAGTGCCCGGTAGGGAGCCTGATCGGGACATGGGCGCAGACCCTGGGCCCTCGGAGCCGCTGTCAAAGGCCACTGGATGGCCCTGGACAGATCCTGGCGCTGCAGAGCAGAGCAAGATGCGCAGCCAGGTCTGCTGGCTTGTTTGTGAGAGCTTCTCCTGACAGCATGACTGGTCAGGATGGACTGAGCGCATGCACATGATATACTGCTCTTTGCCTGCCATACATTGCCTGCCCATGTGCATTGGCAATGCGGCGCATCCAGTGCAAGGCTGTGATAATAAGATCGACATAAGACAGCTCTCAGAGATCAGGTATGCTCTGAGCCACATGAGATGTCGTATGATGACACCAGTCGTATGCACGTTTGTGACTCACTGCCGCTGCCAGAAGTGATGTTGGTACCCCTGGGGGTGGTTGAGCCGGGGCTGATGGGGTGGGCTGCAAGGGCGCCCTGAGTCACGCGGTCCCCGCTGGCGAACAGGGGGTTGTGCGTGGGGGGTGACTGACCGGGCATCCCTGCAGCAGCGCCCACGCCTGCGCCTACAGCCGCTGCCGGGACGGCATCTGCACATGAGAGATGCCTTGTCAGCACAATCGGCATATGTCAGCAGCTGACAGGTGACCTCTGCCGTTGCTGGCATACAGGCTGCCAGGCCGGTCCTGGCTGATAGGAGCACTCTGTTATCAGCCAGGAGGAATACTGCTAGTCGTATAATTGATACCAGCCAGCACACAGGCTACAAATGCTTGACAAAAGTCGATGCCTGATGTCTGTAAACCCCCATGCCAAAGAGAAGGAACGGCAGGGCATGCACAGCTTCTCAGAGAGACTAGCATGAGAGCATCAAAGCCATGAGCAGGCCGTCACACATTACTGTACTTTTGACTGACAGTAATGAGGCTTACCGTCACGACCGTACAGGGGGTTGGCAGTGCTGCGGCTGGGCTTGTTGTAGTCAAAGGACTCTCTGTTGCCCTCCTCGGCATCGAAGAAATCCTGCAAACCCAGACATAGCACCCTCAGCCATCCTGCCTGTGACATAAACGAGACCATCCTGCATGAAAGCTGCTGTAACGAAAGGAATGGATTATCTCGCCTGCACAGCAGGCATTCAACTTATTGTATTCCGTGGGAAGGGACCTAGGGACACCTGACCTGGGGGGAGCCTGCCTGATGTTGAGGGGAACCAGCCATTCTGGGGACCTAACATCCATATAGGGACGAACAGCAATTAGCCACACCAGCATCTTACAAGACCAGTCTTGAAATATTTGTTGCAGGACCTGTTCTGCCTAAGAACAATTGCCACATCTTCCTAACTGATCCTTTAAGTTCCGCAAAGGAGTTCTGTCTGATTGCACTCAGCGCTTTCAGCCGCAGCATAGCTGTCAATAATTTCCTCTGCGCAAAGCTCAGTTTTCACAAAATCTCTAAACTGCCTAAGCTACACTGAGGAGGCTGTCATTCCCCGAGACATCTATAGTGATACATACATAGGCAATATGCCTTGCTGAAACTACCTGACACCTAATGCAGAGGTCAGCATAAGACTATCCCTTGCGCTGATACCCTGAGTGCTGAGTACTAAACATATCTGGCGGGAGGGGGTCTTGCAGGGCTCTCATCCCTGTCGCTGAAGCCGCTTGCATCATAGTACTCCCTAGACTGATCAGCAGACAGCAGGGGGGACTCTGCACGGCTCCTGGGCGGCGTGGGGGACCTAAGGGGGGACTCTGCGCGACTCATGGGGGCCTGGGGGGATCTGTCACCGGTGACAACAAAAGAGGGAGCACGGGACCAATCCTGCAGGGGGGCATAGGGAAGGATTTGGGGACAGCCAGGACATGCGGGGGATACCACGCAGATTTAAAGGGGCCAAAGCCCTCTTCAACAGCACACAGCTGCTGCTGAACAGGCGACAAAGGGCTGGACACAACTAGCACCAAGCGCAGGAACAGGGTACAGGGACATCAAGAGGGCGATGACCTGGCTTCCAACCCTAGACGGCAGCCAGGTCAGCATGCTCGTGTTGCCCATGTACCCAGATCTGAGATCTGTGACAAGGCAAAAGTAAGAAATCATCATATTCAGAAGGTCTTGCGCACCCTATTGCCCGATCTGGCGCTCTGGAAGCTGCGGGCGGAGACAGCAGAGGCCTGCCCAAAACTCTTGGCGCTTGTGAAGCTGTCGTCACGCCCCGCTGGATCCGCAAATACCTCGTCCTTGTCGCTGGGGCGCCCGCTGGAGCTTGCCGGCGCGTTCTTAGCGCTCGTGAAGGAGCCTGCAGTGCAAGAATTGAGCCATTCAGCATCTGCTGTGACGCAGTCGCAAGCCAGATGTATGCACTGCTAGCTGAGTGCACGTGAATAATCCCTTCAGCGCAGGATGCTACACTTTGCAGTTGCAGTAATGCACCTGTCAGCACTAGCACATATGCTGAGACCAGGGTGGCTGAACGCTGGTGAAGGCGTATGCAGAGGTCCTGTGAAGGGGCATACAGGCCGGAGCACACACAGTGGCTGCAGAGCAGTCTGCCAGCTTGCAGGATGAGAGGATCACGCAGCCTTAAAGCAGCCTCAAGGGTGCCAGGGGTGAGTCCCACCAGCATTGCTCTGCGGGCGGGACCGAGCAGAGGCAAAGGAGTCCGCAGACTTGGCAGATGTAAAGCTGCCATCTCCCGTGTTGAGCAAAGGCTCATCCTTTCCAGCCTTCTGTAGCAGCACACAGCCGCAATCATGGTCTGCCACACTTGAGGTCAGCATGCTATCTGAGGCTTCCGATGTAAGAGTGCATGATATATGGATTGCTCTAACAAAATCAGAATGGCACAGAAGCCCAAAAGATGAGTATCCCCAAGGGCTGCAATAGCCCTACAGATAGAGGTCCTGATGACCTGAAGATAAGTGCAGTGGCAAGCGCGCATCTCACAGGGTAGCAGGCTACAACACGGTTGCGAGCAGAAGAAGGTGGTTCTGGGTCTGCACCTTCTTCTTGCCCAATAGCCCGCCCAGCGCTCCAGCGCCCAGAGCGCCGGCGCCCGCCCCAACCCCGGCCACAGCAGCCGCGCCACCAACGCCCGCACGAGGCGTGGCCGCCTTGGTAGAGCGCGGCGTCACGGGGCCGCCGCCGGCCGCCGTTGCGCCGTCCTTCTTGACGGCGAGACGCTCGTAGTCGTCACCGCGCGCCAGCGCGTTCCCGTCGGGGCCGCCGCCGCGGCCGTCGCTGCTGGCCCGCCCCTCGTCATGCTCGAACTCCGGGTTCTGCCTCTCGCTCTTGAGATATTTCCCATGCAGCTCTGACTGCTTGCGCCTGTGGCGCCTCACCTGTAGCAGCTCACATACCGTCAGACGACTGATACTTACCCTGAAAGCTGATGCCAGAAACATGATACCTTAAAGTGTGGCTACTCTCTACAAGCCCAGCCCGGTAGATGGCACAAGTTACAAATATCATACCCTGGCACTGCAGGCCAGACTATATCTTGGAATCAAGCTATGGAATATCATGAGATCAGTAGCAGGCTGCAGGAGCATTGTGGGACAAGAGGTTCTCACCAGCACGTAGGGGATGAGGACAGCGTTGACAGCGAGAAACACTCCCACAACCACCGCAATCACAATCACGGCAATCTGCCAGCCTGGGCGCCCGCCGCCGCCCTGATTAGGCGTAGGGGGCGCGGCTGCACCGCTCTGTTGGGCTTGCGCTGGTGGTGGAGGTGATTGTCCACTCTGCGCAAAACACGTACAGCTTAAATAGACTGCTACATATTCAGGAGCATGACCTATTGTGCATCTGTGTATATCTAGCGCTCTGTATAATGAGTCTGGAGGCTCTCATACACCCCGAAGGAAGGATTTGTTGCAGACAGGGGCGGTAGCTAGAGTTCATGGGTCAGTGCGGTACGACTCAAATCTTCTGTCAGAAGTTCTCTCGAGGACCTTCCATTACGCTGAGTCAGGGACGCCACTCACATTGGCGCTGCCCGGCACATAGTTCAGCCCTATGCCCGAGAGCTGCTGAGGGAGGTTGCCATTGTTGATGGCGCCATTGAAGCCCTGCCGCGCCTGATCGGGGTTGGCTGACGCGATGTGGGAGTTCACCGTGAGGGGCTGGCCACTCCCCTGCACAGAGCCCACACTTTGCCTTAGCTTTGGGATCCTTTCTGAAGGACAAAGCAGGCTGCAAGCACTGCTCCCACTTTTGTGCTCAGGACTGGAATGTGAACAGTGAAGCCTGTCACAGCTGAAGAAGGGGCCGGATCTTAAGCTAAGAAAGCCATCTTGCAGGTTCCCGGTGACATGTCTCCCCATCCTATCATGAAGGATAGGCAAGGTGCCTATGCTGACTCTGACGGGATGGGAGAGTGCAAATCCGGGACCTAAAAGAGGGCCTTGTGGGATTGTCAGTCAACAAAATTTCCCAGTTTCTCCCAAATGCCGAACTTTACCTGTTCTGCTTCATGTCAATAAGAGGAATGTGAGAGGGAACTCTGACCTGCAGGAGGTTGCGCCTGCGCCCGCCTGCAGCTAAGGGAGGCGTCTGGCCATTGCCTTGCTGGATAGTGCTTGTGACATAGTTATCTGGTACTCCAGCAGCCTGTGATAGCAGAGCAACACTGTCAGCCACCTCAGCACTCCGCAACAGCTCAGCCACATGTGACATAAAAGATCAGTTGTCCCGCAGCCAGCTGCACGCTCAGACATAAATGAAGCGCCTTGCAAACAGCCTGCACCTCCTGGCAGCCCAGTGTGATAACAAGGACATGTCCTCTAAGCTTGCCTCCCATCATAGGCACTCAGCAACTCTCCAAGATGCAGTCAGAGCTTACACTGCAAATGAGTGCAACCCAGTGCGTTCACCTGAGCCACCAGGTGGTTGTACTGCTGCTCCTTCTGCGCAAACTGCTCCGCAGAGATGCCTGACAGCTGCAAGGACACGTTGGCGCCCGTGCCAGGCGGCTGCCCGGGGCCGGGCGCGGGGGCGCGCACCGTTGTCTCCACATACACGGGCGCGGGCGCGGGCGCCATCTCCTGTATAGGCAGCTACACCGTCAACGTCGTGCACATGCACATTCTCGGGCTATACAGAGCGAGCATGCACAGACAAGGTCCCTCCTTGGGCAGAGGCTGATGGTGGACCGTGGATATCCAACGCATGGGCATTGACATGTACACATGACTTGCAGGCCTTCTTAAGTCTCAGAGACGCTGCATAGGAGAGCATAGGACGGTAGTGCACTGAGCTCTTGATTCATATCTCCCTACAGGCAGCTGGCTGTAGACACTGACACACTAGCAGGATTGCCAGCTTGCTTGAGGATCCCATTCATTGCTTGCAGGGCGTGATAAAGGGTCAATAGGGTTGTTGAGGGACTTACGGGAGCCATCGTGGCCATGGGCGCTGGTGCAGGCGCCATCATGGGTGCCATCATGGGCGCGATCTCTGGCGCCATCGCTGCAACAGCAACCAGTTTTAGTCAGTTTCCTGGCATGACCCCCATGCAAGCAAGTGATACCCTGAGCTGTCGCTGCTTTCACATCTTTGGTCCGCTTCAGAGATATGCTGCATCTCAGTGTGGTCTTGCTCTGCACAGACTGGGGGTCTTGCACGGAATCCACCAGGAACGGACTTGGGGCATTGGGGATATCTTAGAATGGCCAGGGGGAGGATTCTACTCCGGGCAGGTCTGCCTGCAATCACTTGGGGGAGCATGCATCATAGTTGCTGGAGCCACAGTCCTAGACTTTCAGGCACGGGGAGGGACTATATGCCAGGTAGACTTGCCTGGCGCAATCTGGGGAGCCTGCACAGGGGCGGGAGCTGGAGCGGCAACGGAGTATGCCGCCAGCATAGGGCCGGGCGCTGGGGCGTATATGGGTGCAAGCACAGGGGCTGCTGCTGGGGCTGCAGCCGGCGCTGGGAGAGACAGCGCTGACAAGGTCGGCCCCGGGGCGGGGGCACCAAACATTGCGGCCAGATCAGGTGTGGGCCCGGGGGCCGGGGCGAGGATCGGAGCGGGGGCTGGGGCTGCCATCGGGGGGACCAGAAACGCTGCGGGGAGGGGACCCGGCGCTGGGGCGCCGAAGAATGCTGGCTGTGCCGGGCCTGGAGCAGGCGCACCGAACAGTGCAGCCAGTTCAGGCGCCGGGGCCGGGGCCAGAGAGAATGCTGACAGCGCGGGGCCTGGAGCAGGCGCACCAAACGCTGCAGCTACCTCAGGCGCTGGAGCGGGGGCGCTGGGGAATGCTGATAGCGCGGGGCCTGGCGCAGGCGCACCGAACGCTGCAGCTACCTCAGGCGCCGGAGCAGGAGCCCCAAAGATCGCTGACAGGGCTGGCGCTGGTGCGGGAGCCTCAATCGCTGCAGCTGCCAGTGGCGCCGGAGCGGGAGCGCCAAAGAATGCCGACAGTGTGGGGCCTGGGGCAGGCGCACCGAGCACTGCAGCCAATTCCGGCGCCGGGGCAGGAGCGCCAAACATTGCTGACAAGGCTGGGGCTGGAGCGGGAGCTGCAATAGCTGCGGCCACCTCAGGCGCGGGTGCGGGAGCGCTGAGTTCTGCTGACAGAGCTGGGGCGGGGGCCGGGGCTTGCAGGGAGAACGCTGATAGGGCGGGGCCAGGGGCGGCAGCAATCACTGCCAAGCCTGAGTTCCGTCAACAATCTCTCAGGATTACCACAACCACAGAGGGCCTACTGAACAATGGGGATCGCTGACGCGCACATACTTGTGCAAACAGTATAGTGCTTCTGGGGAGGGAGGGGAGGATACTGAATTGGTGTGCATCTGTCAGATTGTGTCTAGGCAGCTTCCGCTGGCTTGACAAGTACATTCTACCACGATGGAAGCTGTTGCTTCAGGAGCTCACCAGGTGCTGGCCCAGGCGCAAGTGCTGGTGCCGATGCTGGCAGGCAGGGGTTCTGGAACAGGACGCCCTGTGCAGAAAACTTGGTTGGCGCCTGTCCGTACTGAGCGCCATACTGCTGTACCTGGCAAAGCGTTGGGTTGCCTCCCAGCTGCCTGCAACAATGTCTTTGCCATGTCAGTTACAGTAAAGAGAGCCACTGGGATGCGCCCAACGATCATATATATGGCTTGCTTTTCAAGGCACCCTGCGCCACTCTACATCTAGGCCAATCTGCCAAGCCTTGTACAACTTCCCCTGTGTCTCCTAAGATCACAGGCAAGTCATAAGATGCCAACAGACGGTCCGCAGGTGGGATGGCTCGTAATGCTTGCATGGTATTGCAGGGTGCACACAATGCCACTGGCTGTGTCAGCCAGTGTGCTACCTGTCACAAGCAGCACAATGGCATGCAGGATGACGCATATGAGGGGGAAGGCTCACAGGCTGGTCAAATTGCTCATGCCGGCGTCAGTGCTGGCATTGCGCCAGCTGGAGGGTATTGTCCCGGAGAACAGGTTCTGGCTGGCATTCAAATTCTGCAGCTGGTGCAACTTGGACCATTCAGCGGGCAGCGACCCCGTCAGAGTGTTATTGCTGAGATTGATGTTCTTCAGATTGGTGTTGCCCGACCAGGTAGCCGGCAATGAGCCTGCTCAGGACACAAGTAATACTTCAGAGGATTGAAAGCCCATTGTCTAGACAACTTACTCTTTGCTGCTCCGTCAACTTTTCGTAACCATAGCATGTCCTCTGTAGTTAGGTGATGCAAAAAGAGCATCTATCACAGAGATATATGAGGATGCAAGAGATGCAGCCTGACATCTCTCTTGTATCCTCATGTAGCCCTGTGAGCAATATACAGGACTGTTGTGGGAGCATGGGGCTGTTCGCCAGACGCTCTGGGGTGGGAGGAGATACCTGTAAGTTGATTGTTTGAGAACGTCACATTCTGAACACTGCTCAAGTTGGAGAGGCTTGGCAGAGGCCCTTGGAGGCCATTGTTCCCCAGATTCAGGCTCTGGACCTGGTGCAGCTGATCCAGCTGGGGCGGCACATAGCCCTGAATGGCATTGTTGTTCAGGTCTACCGAGGTGACTGCAGGCAGCGCGCCCCACACCCTCTGATCCAGCGGCAGCTGCCCGGACAGCTGCTGCCCCGCCAAGTTGCTGCACAATGCGATGCCCGTCAGACGCTGCACACATATCAACTGCACAGAACTCCCAGACTGGCAGGCAGGAGCGGACATCTGGTGAATCGGCACAAAGCTGCTCTCACAGGATAGATATTGGTCAGCACTGTTATGCTCCTGCGCAGTGACGGGTAAGCATAGCTGATTTTCAGCATCGAGAGACTGACATGCCCCACACTGGCAGACCAAGAAACAAGGACTGGCCACAGCAGAGGGATCCTTAAGCCCTGCATTGCTGGGCAGGGAAGGATGCTCTAGCTGGAGCGGAGGACCTCACATGCTAGTGACCTGTCCCTGGTTGTTACACGCAAGCCCAGACCATGTGCAGGGGTCAGTGGAGGGGCTCCAGGACTGCAGAGAATTCCCCGAAGGATCCAAGGTCGCCTTCAGCAGCAGGAGCGCTGATGTCTGCGCAAAGTTGTCGGCGCCTGCATCGCAGCAGAGGTCATGAGCACAAGCCTCGTTGCCATGACAAGAGCCTGTTAGGGCTTCCCTCGCATGCTGTCCTCGCTCATACCCTTGAGCTCCAGTGTATATTCTCTCAGCATGCCCTAAGCCGGGGCAATGTATGAGCGCCGCTAAGCCAGATATAGCCATGCTAGTATGCATGACAAGGAATAATCAACCAATGGAGGGGCATTGCGTTGCACACTGTGGCATGCAGCAGGCAGATGCAGTGCAGAAAAGGGTGCATGAAGAAAAAGTGACCTCCGGCGGAGGGAGGGCAAGCTTGCAGGGAAATACCTGGTGACTGCGGGTAGGCTTGAGGGACAAGAGCCAAGCTGCACAGCACGGCCAACAGTACCGCTCCATTGGCTGCCCTGTTGGCTGCCATCTGTACACTTGCCTGCATACACCAGCAGCATGTCTGAAAACAATGCAGGGTACATGCATCTCCCAGCTTCTCCGATTCCCTGGCCCCTCAGCTTGCAGCTTGTCGAGCCTAGAAATGATCGAATCTCCTTGCAGCTTCTTAAGCGCAGGAGAAGCCCATCTGGACAACATAGTCCTGGTCCTACCCAGATGATCTGGAATGCAAGCGTCACGAGGAGGATGCCGGAGCCCTCATATTATCTTCAGTCGTACACATATAATGGGACTGGGCTGTAGGTTGGGGCTCCTCAGTTGCTGACAGCGCAGTTTGCACAAGCCCAGAAAATGGTGCCAGCTAGTGAAAATAGGGCCCTATCCACAAGCTGCCAGCCCAGGGCTTGCTTCCCCGCGCGCCATGTGAAGGGAAGGCCTCCCAAACTAACTACGTATTTCAGGCAGGGCTTGCTGGTCAGCGTCAAAGTGACACATCAATTTGCTACTACCATCAAGGGATGTAAGTGCTCAGCCGAAACGTATCTTGGACAGTATGCGGCGCGGCATCGTCTCAGACCCACGGAAGGGCGCCCCAAAATAATAAAACACGATATAAGCCACCTAGGCGCTATCATCACGGAGATGGGCTGTGCTAGCCTGGCTAGCCCTGCACTTGCCCAAGACCGGTAGTAGAAGTAACACAGCCGTACCTGCGTGCGCGCCTGGTGGCTCCACACTCTTTACAGAGTATACAATGCTTCTTTTCGCTTAACTTCTGACTGCCCGACGCCTGGCACTAGGGCTGTTCGCCCCCACTTCCGGTTCGTCACTAACGGATGCCTAAGTCACCGGCTGCTCAAGAATGTCTTTCAGGGGCGCAGGGCACCCTGCGCGCGGCGGCTGCCCATGAGAGGCAATTTGCATAACTGCGTGTGGGCAACCATAGGCGGTCGGTGTGGCCTCACTCAGCGCGGAGCGATGCTTGCTCATGCAGACAGTTGTGTCCGCCAGCTTTCGCCATGCTTAAAAGAGCTGCCGTACTGGGCGAAACTGGCGCAACGGCTTTTGGTCCCGGCACGTCTGCCCGTCTCGGAAGGAGCCCTTACACAGTGCTGGCAGACATTCAGTCAAAATGTTGAGCCTTTACCCATATGTCTACTTCATAATGTGTCTGCGAGATGTCTTGTGGCCAAGGCAGCCGGCAAAGGCGCTCTGATGCTGTCATAAGCTGGAGCACATCGGACGTCTCGGGTTTGGAATAGCAGCAGAAGCTTGAGCATTGAAAGACGGTGGTTGGTAGGATTTTGAGTATCAGCAATTCTTCGTTGCAAGAACCTAGCGCGATCATCTCCTGAGCTCAGCCGAGCGTTCCGGAAGGGAAGCCCAGTGGACAGGGCAGCAGCCATAGGAAGCTATACTAGTCCTCCAACAGGTGGGAGGCCTTTGCGTAAATCATTGGATTATTCAGTGATGTGTTCCGGAATACATCGCATCTTCTATTGCGGGCATGAACGCAGCAGGGCCAAGCTGCATGCTGTTTAGTACCTTCTCTGAAAGCGGCTTGCACTGCCACAGGTGCCTCGAGCAGAAGTCTGTTTATTTAAATGTACCAGTCGATGATGCTGGACAACAGCAGCAGCCACGCAGAGCAGCGAGGGCTCAACAATGAAGCCAGAACAGCAAGGAGCACAAGATGGGCATTATCGCCTGTCTTGCCCATATTACTATTTGTGAGCATGTCAACACTTCTAGTGGGAGCATCAGCATTAGGAGTAGACACGAAGCTTCTGAGGCGGGGAAGGCGAAGCCACACCTCCAGCAGGACGCTGTCAGATCACTCGAGCAGCAGCATGCCACATGGCTTCTACAGCATGTCTTCAGATGTGAGCGGCCCTCACTCTCTCCTGCGTCATCTTTCAGACAAAGCATCACTCTGTTCAGCGCTACTCTGTACCTTGCGCAGCTGCCACCGTATCTGGCTCTCTGTGTGGGGACAGGCGCAGACATGCGCCTGGATCCTTGAGAGCTTGCCCAGCTGGGCAGCAACCATGCGGGATGCTTGCTTGGCATGTAGTCACCACAAGGCGATGCTTGGTCATCGTACCATGCAGGGAGCCTGACGCGACACCTGTGCTCCGCAGAGCGACATTTTCCAGACAAACCTGGCGGGAGTGGTAGACGCCGGGCAAGGGAAGCGCGAACCAGCACTGCTGTACCTCTACCTGAAGGGCATGCGGAACGCAGACAGCACGACCTTCAGGGGCTTCATGTTCCTTGAGAGTGCGGACCATGAGTGGTACAATTGGGGCGGCACCGGCCTGTGCATGCCCCAGGTTGCCATGGAATGGCTCCCTAGGATTTTCTTCAGGTCAGTCTGCGCATCTGCAATATTTCAAATCGGGCACTGCCTTTGGGTCAGTCTGCGCATCTACATCATGTCAGTCTGTGCTCAGCGTCAGGTCAGTCTGGGCGCCTGCGTTCTGTCAGTCTGTGGACCGGCGTCAGATCAGTCCATGCACCTGCATCATTCCAATCTGTGCACCTTCTTCATGAGCCTGGCGAGTAAGGTAGTCAAGCAGGCCAGCAGGTAGCATTGTGGGGTGATCTTTTGCTGAGCAACAGTCAATCCAGGAAGAGACAAGCCCTTCTCTCAGAGGCTGTCATGGCCTTTGTGGCAGCTTCAGAAGGACAGTGAGGGCCAGCTAAGGACTGGCCGCAGCGGTCTTGGACAATAAGGGCCGCAGATGGGGGTGTGAGGTCGAAACAACAAATGCCCCTGAAGGTGAGGGATCAGAGCGCATTGGTCTCATGCATTTCTGCTGATGCAGGTCTGTGACGGATAAGGACAGGGAGTGGGACTTCAAAGTGTACAAGGAGATCATGTTTGACGAGGAGGCGGAGCCTGAACAGGGCACGAAAGAGGAGCGCAAGCGCATCTGCGTTCCCTTCCCCTTTGAGCTGACCATGCCGAACAGCGAGGCGCTGGGAGACTTTGAGATCCACGTGGAGGGCTGGAAGAACTTTGCCTACTATTCACCAGGTGGGGTATCTAAAAGTGCACCCTAGCACTTCTTGAAGGGCTTCATGCAGATAGCTGAGAGCATTGCCTGTTGCTCACCGGATGAGGTGTACCAAGTGAACCTTGGCCAGAGGGCAGCCCTAAGTCAGTGAACACGGATCTCAGAGATGCAGTGCACACTGGTGGTTTCCGTCAGCAGGGCACCTCAGATGCCTGAGTTGACCGTCATGCTGTTGCCTCTGGCGCACTTGCACGCAGTCAGGCTCACTGTCTTGCAGCCAAGATGAAACAAGACTGGGCAGCTGTGCAATCAGACCCAACCTGCACCTGCACATGCTGAGCGGTAACCATGTGCAGGGACCATCCATGTGCCGGTCCCCCCCACGCCTGCGCCCAGTGGACCGGGGGGTCTGAAGGATGTGGTCGCGCTGCTGGTGCCATTTCTGCACCCAACGCCTCAGGACATTGCCAACAACCTCCTCTACTACTATGTGCAGTACCACCTGCACCTTGGCTTCACAAAGTTTGTCCAATACACCCAGGTAGAGCCGCTGCTTGAGCCACTGCCATACGGGATGTCATTGTCACACCCAAAGCTTATTTTGGCCACCGTCTTGCCTGAGGAAGTTAGACTGACCTGGAGGGCCAGAGTGAGTTGCGGCATGGTAGCCGTGGATCTGATAAGAGGGAAGCTCACGCGACGAGTGTGACCGGGAGACAGCCCTGGCATGGGAGGATGTGCAGATGGCATGACGAGGCATGCCACTATGTTCAGGGCGCACCGAGAGGGTCGGCCAGCGTCAAGCAGCTTCTGTGCATGCATGCAGAGCACCTACATCTGGGGGTTCTGGGAGGACCACCGGCTGCGCAAGCTGTGGACGGAGGGAAAGCTGGAGTTTGTGCTCTGGGACAGCACGGCCGAGTGCGTGGGCCACCCCAAGTGCATGCAGGTAACTCTTCCTAGAACTAAAACACCGCCAAGACCAGACGCTGCATCACCGAGTGGCTCCTCGGGAGACCTTGGCTTTGGCTGTGGTAAGTGACGTTTTGCCATGCTGACCTGGCATGATGGGGCCACAAGGCAGGCTGTCCTGTGGCAGAACAGTCGAGGACCTTGCGCTTTGCGTATCAGCACAAAGTACGATGTATGTGCAACCCGCTCAATTGCTCTCCTGACGGTTGTCTTGCTGCGCAGCCGCTGATGTACAGCCATGCCATTCTGGCGTGGTGGGGCCAGAGCGTGTACCTGTCGCTGGCAGACCACGACGAGTACCTGGCGCTTGCGAATCCAGAGAAGGCGGCCAATGTGCAGGATCTCATGGCCAAGTGCTTTGACGACCTGGCACAGGTATATTCCCTGTCCCGCAGAGCACATGAGAAGGCTTCAATGGTGGCCTTCATCGGCAGCGGAGTAATTGTGAAAGTCTGCAGATTTAGCCCATATAACATGGTGCAGGCACAGGTATTTGTCCAGGGCAGTGCCAGATCTCTGCAGCAGTATCTGTCCCTGTTGAACAGTATCCATCGGGAATTGCGGTGCGGCGCAGAGACCAGGGCCATGCTAGGACTGCCATTTTCTGACACCACTTGTCTGACTTGAGCAGGTGAACATCAGGCGGTACAACACAGTGTGCGGGCCCGGGCAATGCGAGTGGCAGGAGCAGGCAGCAGGGCGGCTCCAGAACTGGCAACTGCAGGAAACCCCAGACCCTCAGCTGGTGGAGGTGAGTAGAGTCCCTGCAAGATCTCCTGCTAGTGCATTCGCATGCCCCTGTTGGATGTCAAGCACCTCTAGACCTGAGGACGCCTCACATCTATGCCTGGGGCAGCGGAACAGGAGTATTCTGGAATGCTCCTGACAGGCGTACATGCATGTGCTGCTGAGGTCGGCATGCTATACCTCACATTCTTCACAATTCGACTGCCATGTTGCATCACCTTAGAAAGTGCATGCGCCATTCTTGCAACAGCGCTGAGAAGCGCGGTCATGAGTTGAGCTGGATAGCACGGCTACTTTACTGAAGCCCCACGCCGGCCCGAGGAGGGTTTGGTCGCCTGAGCATGTGCCGCAATCTGCTGGCAGCATGCTGAGCTGCAATCGCATCTGTAGGTTGACCTGTGGAAGAATGCCAAGGATTGGAAGCACCCCATGGAGCACTACACGCTGCGCTCCAGGGAGCCTTTTACAGAGGACCGTGGCAAATCCATGGTCGACCCCGACCACCTTGGCGGCTTCAATGTGAGCTGATGCGCCCCCTGAGACAGTGTTCCTGGCGCTGACCTGCATGATGAGAGCTTTTATGTGACGTGATCACAGCAGTGGGTGTGCCGAATCCTCTACAGCAGGCTGTGCTGACCGCATTGGTCCATGGGTATTCGCCTGCTGCAGTTGGGCTGGCCACTGGGTCAGTTGCAGCAGATGGGCCACTGACACAGGGCTGCGGATGCTGAACTCTGCTGACCGCAATGCTGAGCAGGCGCTGTGATATCTGTACAGGTGCATTATGGGATGGTGTTACCCAGCGGAAAGAAGCAGGGCTATGAGCCCTGGGGAACCCCCATAGACGAGGAGTGCGCCACCTGGCTGCACCTGGTGAACCTATTCAGGGGCCGGGACAACCGCACGACGCACGAGCTGGACACGAGGTGGCACTGGGTCTTTGACAAGGTCTCCGGCTACCGCATGCAGCAAAACAGCCGGCGGCACCGCCTGTTTTAAGAGTAGGGAGGGGTCAGGCAACAATAACGTGAGAGAATGATGCACTGCAGCTGCCCCAACAAGCATGTCACAACAGCAAGATCATGCGTAAGTGAGCTTCACAAGGTGGCAGACTTAAGTCTCCAATAAGTCCCCAGGTACAGCATGCAGCCGAATACCTGCAACGCCATTCTTCCGAGGGCATAGAGCAACAGCACAGACATGCCAAAGAGGGATTTGTCTTCAGCTTGGGGACGTGGAGATTCTAGCTCCTCGTCAGGGGTGCCACAGCAGTGGATTGCAACCCCGGCTGATTTGCATCCGCCCAGGGGTCTCAGGGTACCGCATACAGCAGAGTACCCGCGCCCGCCTTTGCTGAGCAATGACCGATCAGGCAAGCCTTGCAGCCTGCGCATATGCCTTGACAATAAAGGCACATATGAGCTCGACGCATGCTGGCGCTAGAAATTTGATAGATTATCCAGATGCTGTATGCAGAAGACCGTCAGGTGCCGCTTGTCCTGAGCGAGCACTAGACTATACAGAACCTCAGCACAAGAATAACTAAGCTGCAAACATGTCTGTGTGGAGTGAGCAACAAGAGCGTGACGTTCATGAGCTGAACAGCTTCTGTTGCATCACCAGGTCTCAGGCTGCAGTTGGCACGTGCATACAGAAGTGATCGATATGTCAAGAGTCTTGACTCAAGACCCGGAAAGTTGAGGTTCACAGCTCGACAGCTGCTTCATCTGGGGCAGATACATGATGACAGATTGGGCAAACGGAGTGACTGATCTCTCATCTGATGGATGTTACCCACTGTTTCGGCCAGTACATTGGAGAGTTGCTGACACTAGTATCCCTCAAGGAGACTCAAGGAGAAGCAAGGACGATGATGAGCTGAAGATGTGCTCAAGAGAGAAGATGTGACTTGTGGCTGTGCACACAGACTTGTCAACGTCAGTGTCACCAAGAAGTAGGAGGCTCGGTGATCTCAAGGGCAGAGGCCTACTACCGTGAGCACACGCACTACACTACAGCATGGAAAGGCGACGCTGAGTTGGGCGTCGGCGCCTGCTCGAGTGGTTAGCAGAGCAATTGCTAATCGCCGGGTCGCCGGTTCGAATCCCCCCGAAGGCACGGGGAATTTCTGCGATTCCGCCTATATTCGACGGTTGTGGCCACTCCTGAGACACCTATGACCGGCGTTACCCCAAATCCTCCTGGAATTCCGAGTGGTTTACCAAGGGACGGCCCCTCCACGCATTGCCCTAGAGGGGGTATAGGAACCATGTTTAGGAGTGAGTCATTTCCCAGTTGACAAGGCTGCAGACTGTGCATTATTGACTGGCCCCCGGACTCTGGCTGCAGACAGGTCCGTGCATGCCCTATGGCCTCTGGCTGCGGGTTGCCTCACATATATATTAGACGCTGAGTCGCCGATACCGTGGGCTTCCCATTAATATCTCGCATGGGGCGATGAAATGACAGGTCACCACAGTCACGTGCAGCTTCCCGCCCCATTTCAAGCAGGGCACCATAGTATGTCTCATACAGAGTGGCACTGCCTGGTAGTACCTCTGCAATATTTGGCTGATCAAATGTTCTGATGCTCATTTGGCGGCCTGCGAAGGCGATGGATTGGTGGGGGTCACAAGTACAAAAAGACCGTATGACCGGGTACCATCCAGTCGTACGCTGCGCCAACGCTTGGACGCTGTCTTGCGTGATCGCGATGCAAGAGATCTTTATGGCGGTGCTCATAAGGTGCGATCATGTTTTCAGGGCTCCATTGAAAAGATGCCTTTCCTGGGCTCGCAACGAGCCCCTCGCACCATTCACCAGGGACAGTCTCGTATGAGTTCTGTTCGCTGGAATGATCTATTGCGTAGCTGATGTCCGTAGGACTACCTGCGCGGTTTGCTGTCACTGGTTGCCTTCAAATGATTGTGTGCTGCAATGTGCAGTCTGCTGAGCCGCTGCTATAGGCCGCCCCAGCCATACTCTGGAAAGGCCTTTCATCGCCATCTTCGTCTCCTCTTCACCGCGTCGCTCCTCTTTGGCGCTCAAGCCGAGTTTCGAGGTATGCTCAGGGAGTGACACTCACTCAGGCTCAGTATGTGATACATGGCAAGATACCACTGGTGCAAATGACCCACTTGCTTACAATGATCCTGCTGCAGGGAGGCTCAAGGAGCCCGAGAGCCTATTTAAAAATGCCACAGATGGCATTACCAACAAGGTCACCGCCTTTCTTCCCGCCAGCAAGGGCGACGTTCAAGGTTCAATAGAAGCCGCCTTGCAACAGTCTGACGCTCAGAATTCTGAGCTCCGGACCGAATTCCAAGAATACAAGAATGAGACCACAGCAGTCATCAATAGCCTTGTTGGCAAAATCAACTCCCAGACTCCGGTAGGCAGCCTACTCACATGTGTCTGGTGCACCCTTGCAATGCATTTTGTATGCTGAGGGATCTTGACCCTCTACAGGGGTACAACGGCACCAATGGGCTGAATGGTATCAATGGTGCAACTGGTGCGTGTCCCCATCACATTCTTGACTCGTTCATGTGCAGCCCGCACAACTTTGCATTCCTATACATGGCGTGCACGACATGCGGTGGTGTGTTCACCTGCACAGCTATGCACTGTTTAGATGCTTCGCCTGCTTTTAAGAGTGGTGCATGCACTTGCAGGAGGGACAGGAGGCACGGGTCAGAGTGGTGCATCAGGGGACACAGGTGGGAAACCTTTGTAATCATTCCATTTGGGCCCTAGCTTGGGCTGAGCACATGAGAAGTGACTATCTTGTAGGGCAGCAGCGCAATGTTCTTGGTAGCACTAGAGTATCACAATGCCTCTCAAAGCAAGATCAACCTTTGCGCTGCGTGTGCAACAAAGCACGACAAGCACCTGTTGGCTTTCACAACGGTAGCGCATTGCCCTTGTGCAAGCTCTGAAGACGGGTGCTCTCTCTTGCAGGAGCCTCTGGAACGACGGGAGCGAGCGGACTGACGGGACAATCCGGCCTTGGGGGAACCACAGGCAAGTCTCCTTCAGCCCTTATTGTTGAAAAGTGGTAGGGTGCCTTGTACGATCGTACAATATGTTCGTCAGTGGATAGAATTATGATGTACTTAATGTCATGAGGACTTCTGACCTCACAATCCTTCAAGCTTGCATGTATCCGCCACTGTCTAGAATGCTTCATGGAAGCATCATGTGCCTCTCTCTTCATGCAAGAGATTTCATACCTGAGCTTCCGTCTTGCATAACATGAGCTTGCTCTCACTGCACACCCTATTTTGCAAATTCTATATGATCTAGTGCACCTAATGCACCTAAGGCAGCGACTGACTATGTTTGTGCTCTCCGTAGGAGCCTCCGGTAAGACCGGAGTCACTGGGCAAAGAGGACAAACTGGTCTCACTGCCAACACAGGTGGGCTTTTGTTTTGTTCTCAGTATATACATGTATCCAAGAAGACATGTGTGTTGCCAAGAAGTAATGCGGCCTCATGTGTTTCACATTGCAGGAGCTTCAGGCACAGCTGGCGCCAATGGGCTGACCGGACAGACCGGCTCTATGGGGACCACAGGTGAGTTTTGTTCCTTTGCGCCTCTTCACCTAGCGTAGTGTCCATTGAACAGGGGATAAAATAAAACATAATAAATTTAGGGGGGGAAGGCCAGATGTGCCCAAATAAAGCTCGTTGTGTAGGAGGCACGGGGATTAAAGGTGCTACGGGATCGACCGGATCAAGTGGCCTCTCGGGCACCACAGGTGAGACATACGTCTTACCTTAATCTACACATGTGCATTGCACCTAGGCAGCCATGCATGGACGCTTGGGTGATCAATTTGCTCTAATACATGCCTTTGCTTCAAGGGGCCACTGGAATGACGGGTGGCACTGGCTCAACAGGAGCGACCGGCCTCACAAGCAACACTGGTGAGCAATGACATCAGTACCGTGTCCTGTATATGAGCACGCATGGTGCAAGATGGCATGGTTTTGCTTGTAGGAGGCACTGGTCCTGTAGGCATCGTTCTCGGTAGCACTAGAATGTCACAATGCACATTGGACTAAGTACAATGTATGTCCTTCAATAGCAACCAAGCACAACGGGAGTCTCTTGAATTGTATGGTTTCTCGTGCACTACTTTTTTGCGAGCTTGTGAGACAGGTACTCTCTCTTGCAGGAGCCTCGGGGACGACGGGAGCGGGAGGACTGACAGGACAAAGCGGTGTTGAGGGCACCACAGGTAAATCTCCTTCCGCTTGCACACTTAAAGAAAGATATGGCCCCACATTCCTTCCAATCTTGTATGCATTTGTCACTGCTCAACATGCCTCATCAGAGCATCACCTGCCACTCTAAGCTTACAATCTTCATATATGCGCTACGGCTTGCATTTGCTCTCATAGCATACCGTCGTTTGCAGATTTTGTATGGCTCTAGCGCGTGGAATGCGGCGCCTGAGGAGGAAATGTTTTTTGCAGGAGCTTTGGGAGCGAATGGCGCCAATGGGCTCACCGGACAAACCGGTTCCATGGGCACCACAGGTGAGCATTGCATCTTCTCCGCCGTTTGCATATGTATTTCAAGGAATGTGTGGGCTGCCGGAAATTGATGAGCGCTCATGTGCATTGAATTGCAGGAGCCTCAGGAACGAGTGGCGCTAACGGGCTGACTGGACAGACCGGCTCTATGGGCACCACCGGTGAGCTATGCCTTTTGCGCTTCCTCCAATTCAGCTAGAGTTGTGTATATTAGAAAGGAGAAAGAAGGCCAAATATGCCCAAATGAGCTTCATTGTGCAGGAGGCACGGGAGCTACGGGTGCCACAGGGTTCACCGGATTGACTGGTACTTTGGGCACCACAGGTGAGGCATGCATGTCGTCAATATTCTCACGAGTGCACTGCACCTGTGTCAACCATCATGATGTAAGGACGCAGGTACGAACTAAATGATCTGACACATGCCTTTGCTTCTAGGAGCCATGGGAATGACAGGCGGGACTGGCACATCAGGAGCGACCGGCGTCACAGGCACCACCGGTGAACAATAACTCTTCGTGTCGTGTCCATTAGGCATAGTACTCGCTACTGCATATGAGCAAACCAAAAACAGTATTTCTGCCGCTTACCAAGCAAGCACGACTAGCACCTGTTTGTTGCGCTCCACAATCTCAAGCGCATTGCCCTTGTGCAGGCTTTCAAAACACCTACTCTCTCTTGCAGGAGCCTTTGGGACGACAGGAGCAAGCGGACCAACAGGACAAACCGGGCTTGCGGGCTTCACAGGTAAGTCTCCTTGAGCCTGTTTACATATGGAAAGTTACGGCCTCACAATTCTTTCAAGTTTGCCAATGACCAGCATGCTTCATAAAAGTATCATCTCTTTATGCAAAAGACTTTCATATCTAAGCCACTGCTTGCCTGGTATGAGCTCTTTCTCATTCCACACACCCCTCTGGCGTATGGCTCTAGCGCATCCATGCGGTATCTGACAGTCCTATGCTTTTTTAGGAGCATCTGGAACAAATGGCGCCAGTGGGCTCACCGGAGGGACCGGCTCCATGGGCGCCACAGGTGAGCTCTGTCCTTTTGCGGCTCCTGAGCTAGCTTCGTGGACACGAGAAGGATTGACAAGCTCTAATATATGCCTTTGCTTTCAGGAGCTACCGGGATGTCAGGCGACACTGGCACGACAGGAGCGACCGGCCTCTCGGGTACCACAGGTCTGTTGTCTCTCTTTCCGCCTCCTGAGATAGCGTTGTGTTTATTGAAAAGAGTAAGGAAGGTCGCACGTGCCCAAATGAGCTCCATGCCGCAGGAGGAACGGGAACTACAGGCGCCACAGGACTGACGGGTCCGACCGGCCTCTCGGGTACCACAGGTGTGTCGTCTTACTCTCCGCCTCTTCCGATAGCGTGCTGTCCGCTGGAAAGAATAGGAAAGGTCGCATGTGCCCATATGAGCTTTGTTTTGCAGGAGGCACGGGAAGCACAGGTGCCACGGGATTGACGGGACAGACTGGCCTCTCAGGCACCACAGGTGAAACATGCATGTTGGCACCACCTTTATCGCTGCGTATGGTCAATTGCTTGCTTGTGAAGACATAGACTTGACATAGCCATGCACAACCGTGCTTGGCTACTTGTTGAGCAATGAAAGATGGTAGGTCAGATGCTTTATTTTGCAGGAGCCACCGGAGGAAGTGGAGCCACTGGGCCGACAGCATCCACAGGTGGTGCTTTGTGTATGTCACGCCATGTCTGTACAAAACACTCTTGGCTCCTTGCTGGCAGCTTGGCTTCTCATAGGCCCATCCCTTACGCCTGTCAGAATTCACTATCTAAGTGGTGCCAAAACCTTCTGCAGGGTGTACAGGCTTTCAGTCGGTGCAATTGACAACTCTTGGCAATTCTGGTCAAACTGGTCCCACGTCTGTGAGTGGGTATGGCACCAGCGGCCCCTGTACACAAATCGCAGCCTCAACCCCAGCAGGAGTGCAGCGCTTCACTGTTCCAGCCACTGGAGTATACAAGCTTGATGTCGCAGGTAGTCACTATTTTCAATTCCATCCTCCTAATACTTTCATTTCGCGTGTTGATTTCTCATTTGTAAGTACACACTTTCACTCCTAGGTCTAGCATGTCCTCAAGTCTCATAGTCAATATACATAAATATATATATTTTGATTCAACGACATGATCCTAGTATGGTAGATCTTCCTCGATGCTGCAGGTGCCGGAAGTTTCACCAGCATGGGACAAAGTCCTGCAACCGGCGCAATTCTGTCTGGGCTGGTTCCTCTCCAAGGGGGCACCTACTTGTATGTTGCAATTGGTCAGCAGCCGGACTTGACTCAAGGCTCGGGTTTCCTGGATCCTGGCGGCTCTGGGGGAACATTTGTGTACGGCTCTTCATCGAGCATGGGGATTGACAACACTGCGATGTTGCTCCTCATTGCTGGAGGCGGTGGGGGCATTGAGTTTTTTGGCCAACAGAGTTCTGGATGCAGTGCTGCTGCTGGATCGTCCCTCGTCCTTGGTGCGCCGGGTTCTGGAGGAAGCAATGGAGGTGAGGCATAGTTGTCATAACTCCGCTAAAACCTTCTATGGACTTTGCGTGGAGGTGTTGGCATGGCGTTGACGTTGTTCACCCGAGCTTGCAATGTGCAGCATCCAATCCTGGAGCTCCCGGAACCAGATCTGGAGGCGGGGCTGGCGGAAACGCCGCCGCACCAAAAGCTGGCGGAGGGGTAAGGCATCTCTAGCACTGTGTGCACATCACGCGGACACTGAGTTTTGATATAAATCGCAAAGAAGGCTTTCTTGTGCCTATACTATGTGATTCTTTATGCAGGGAGGGGGAATGGGAAATCCGGACGGCACAGGTTTCACCGGAGGTGATGGCGGGGTTGGTGACAGTGGCATCAACAATGGTTTAAGATCTAATTCCGGAGCATTTGGCGGCGGCGGCGGATCTGGTAGTAGTCCAAACACAGGAGGTGGAACTGCGACTGGCGGTGTTGGCGGTGAGTCTGCTATGACACTTCGGTAGACCATATTTGTTGCCACTCATTACACAAACATTATTTGATACCACTCGAAAACCTTTTTCAATCATGAAATGAGATATAACGACTTCATACCTATTGGCTCTGACTCTGTTTTCTCGCCTAAAAGCCACACAGACCTCCAAACATCACTTTTCTTGGCAAGGGATGTTATTCGGAAATGGGAGAGCATTACACCTACTGGTAGGTGAAATAGCCTCAAGAATGGCTGCTTGCAGGCGGAGGGGGCGGTCAGGGTGGTAATGGTGATGCCTCCTCCGATATCGGAACAGGTTGCGGCGGAGGTGGATCAAACTATGTTGCCCCAGGAGTCACTGCTGCTAACGGAGGTTCTGTCTATGTGAGCTCCACAAACATCGGACCGGGCACTTTGACCATCACGCTCACTTCGTGACTCCGTCTATCTGCCAAGATGTGGCATCCTTATGAAACTTGCCCCTTGCGTCTATGTTGGATGCAATGCAAATGAACGTTGAAAGTCTTCAAACATGATTGTTCGTCTAAGACAATGCGGTGAAGCAACCCCACTATAAAGATCAGCAAGAGATGTACTGCACAACACGGCTACAATGTGTGGTATTGTGCATGCTCATATAGAGGACGGTAGGGCACAATATGGCAGCAATGCCTAAATGCCAAGCTAGGCACAACACTCATCTCGTGGGAATTCCCGACTTGACTTGGAGCCTTCTCTTGCTCTTGTGGAGGCTCACCCTAAGACTGAAGTTGTGGTGGCAGTATTGTCGGATATCGGGCGTTTTCAGAAATTCTAGGAAATTGCAAGGTTGGACTGCAGAAGCCAGTGTGCTTAAAGACCGTACCAAGCAAGCAGACTTTGTCGGACGGACATTGCAGCTCAAGAATGTTGCTTACGACGATGTGCATGCATAAGGAAAGGCATGCTATGGTAATGGTGCTCAGGCATAATCTGAGGCTCAAGAAGACTCATCTTTTGGGAATGCCTGACTTAGCTCGGAGAAGAGGTATTGGTGAAGACTCTTCTCAAGGCTCAGCTTGTGGTGGTAGTACTGTCTGGTGTCAAGCATATTCAAAGACCTTGGGAAACATAGATTTTGGACTGCAAAGGCCAATCCGTGTGGAGACCCCACCAAGCAAGAACACTGAGATTGCAGCTTAAGCACACTGCCTAAGATGATACTTTCATCCCTTAGTGGGACCATGTTGGAGAATGCGAAACGAGGGAAGCTCAGCAAGGCTTGTGCCCCTGTCAGCTTTTGTTGCAAGTGTGCGTATAGTCACTGATGTTAACTGGTAGTACCCTAGCAATAGTCTACACTGAGCTCAACATCATCAAGTCTGTAGAAGCATTGTATGCCGCTGCTAAATCAGGGATGGGTTGCCAAAGCAAGTTGGTTGAAAGGGCAGACTCTGGCATATTGACGTGGTGTCAATTTTCCAACTTGACATTGAACTTGAAGGTGGATGCCCTCAGGTTGCCGGTTAGCATAATCTATGTGTCAATGGGCCTTAGACCGACAGTCCACAGTTCAAGGCACCTCGAGGATCATTCTCGGGGTTCAAGCCTCTGTCACCGGTAAACTAGATGTTGTTTCAACGATCGAGACCTAATCGGGCCCACAACTTCCCTCAGGCCCGAAGCTTCCTATATATGCTCCGCAATTTCACAGGATCGACCCTTTCAGAACGGATGAAATAGGTGAGGAGAAATCAGAGACTTTTTCCGCTTAAGGTGAGCGGTTTGTGATGGGCATGTGAGGAATGTCGGCTATAGCGACATGTGCTAAATCCTCCCCTCCAATAATCTGATCCTACATATAATGGAAGCCCCCTAAACGCCACCAAACTCTCCCAAGCAGCCAGGCATAATGCAAGGAGGCTGCCCAGTTTTGAAGAAAAATTCAGGCAAAGTGCAAAAGAGAAGAAATAGCCCATAAAGCAGAGTCGCCTAAACAGGCACCAAGAGGAAATGGCCAGAGGACATTCCCGGACAAGGGAAGCAGCGTGATGCTCGTGCATGCAGGGCATCAAGCAAGCACAGAAGATGCATGACACAGACTTCAATCAAATCCGGCACCGCAGACGGCATCAATTCAGAACTGAGATGCCGGAAAACATGTAGAGCGTATGGCGCACAAACCCTACACGATGAGCGGCGCCATGCGTCCTAGAACATATCTCTCGCATCTCATACCCCGCAGCAGCCGATAGCTGCGCCACCTCTGCGTTCTACACTCCACCCTGCCAGTCCATCGACATCCAAAAGCAAAGACACTCCGCATGGTGGCACAGCGACCTGAAAGGCACACACGCAGCCTCAAAACGGAAGAGCACGGGTACATCTGCTACCCAGTGCCCAAACTCTGTGCGCAGAGAACGTCGCGGTTCTAGGAAGATCGGCTGCCGGCCCATGGGGCACCCTGTCGGGCGCCGCATGGGCGCCAAGCTGGCTTTAATTGTTCATATGTGGTTCCCACATAGGTGATGTGCATGCGCACAAGCTGCCTGCCGTATCGCAATCTTGCCATGTTTGGCAGCCACGCAAGTTTGTTACTGGACAGAGGGAAGTGCATCCCCCACATCACTCTTCCCAGACAGCACATTCATTCTCAGCATGCAACCACTCGTATCACCATATGATACAAAGGATGGTGCCAGGGTACTCCTGCATATAGGCATGATGTGTATTGCAAAGGCTCCTGCGGGGGCGTCTATGTCTCAAGGAAGCTAAGCATTGTATGGGAGTGCAGGGATACACCCAACTCATACAGCGGCGGCAAGAACTGTTTGATTGAGGCGCCAGGGCGCAACCATTTGAAGAGCCGCAGATTGCAGCAGCTAGCCTGAGCGCTTTCATTTGAAACACTGAAGCGAGGTTCTTCCCTGCAAGCTGCGCATTGCTCAACTTGAGCCGCTTGAAGCGGCTAGGGGCACATCACTGCTCTCAGCCTTTCAAGGCTGTAGTGGGTGTGAAAGGAGTGGGGTGTAGAGGTTTTCAGTCAAAATGATGCAAGTATTTTATGTGGTGACGAGGGAGCCGGCATGTAGCTGTTGATCCTGTCTGGAGGGGTACTTTCTCGCACTAGCTTTACACTGGTGACAAAGAGTCCTGTTGCAAACTGACATGTACAGCTGTTGACGGATTAAATGAGCTATAGGCACAGCCGTTGCCTTGGCCGTGAAAGGCCTGACTCTGAGACTCAGATTGTCTTGTACTTTTTGGGACCGTCTGGGCGCCATGCTAGCTGCCGCTGGATTGGGATTCAGCTGGCAAGCCGCACGAGCCACCTCAGCGATGCTTGTCCACACTTCACTCCCAATGCTCTTCACTCCCGTGTAAATTGCTCTCCTTTCTGCCATACCACCAAGATGACGTCCGGCGAGGGCTGTATGTCAGAATTCATCCTGCTTTAAAAGTTATCTGCCATGGAGGGTGCCTTGCAACACAAGGAGAATCTCAGCATAATGGACTTGAGCAGCTGACCCCGGAGTAGTCGTGGAGCTGCAACCCTACTAGGGTAGTACGGGCTAGAGTCCGAGCCCGCCCAATTTCAAGCATGACACCACATGGTGCTTTTATTGGGCCGCCATTCCCTGGGACTGCTATCTGCACCAGGAGTGTACTCCCCACCTCATCCCAGAGTTGACGACTGACCCAGCCCGACTGGCACAGTGTCTGCGTCAGCCCTCGAGTCTCAGTGTGCACTTATGTGACCAGCATCAGCTCCAGGCAGCGCTGTCAATATAGATGATGGTATGTGGCTAATTGCTTGTCTGGACTCTGGATTTTGTGGCCTGCGAGGGCGGTGAATCGGTTGGGGTCACCTGCACAAAAGGCCCATATGACTGGCTACCGTTCATGTATAAGCTGTGCCCGCGCTCGGACGCTGTCTTGCGTGATCGCAATGCAGAAGGCCGTCATGACTGTGCTCGTGAGGTGCGAACCTGTTTTCAGCGCTCCGTCGAAAAGACGCCTTTTCTGGAATCGCAAGGAGCCCTTCCTTCTCACCTTTCGCCAGGGACAATTCTGTATGCACATACATATTTTCGCTTCCGCAGGTGTGATCTACTGCATAGCTGGTGTCCGTACACCTGCCTGCGCGGTTGCTGTCACTGGGTGCCTTCAAAGCATACTTTGCTGTGATGTGCAGTCTCCTGAATTACTGCGAGACATCCCAGCCATACTCTGGGAAAGCCTTCACTCGCCACCTTCGCCTGCTCCTCGCCGCATCGCTCCTGTTTGGCGCCCAAGCCGAATCTCAAGTTTTGCTCATATGGTCAGAGTGTGCAATGCATTGCATCATGCCACTGGCGTTCAACGTTTGTCGTCATTACCTCTACTGCTTAGTCCAGGCCTGCTGCAGGGAGGCTCAGGGAGCCTGAGACCTTGTACAACAACGCAACAGATGGCATTTCAAAGGAAAGGCAGCGGAACTATCAGCGCACGCCATCTGTAAACCCTACATGTGAGATGCTTTGCAAGTTGCTCGAGATGTGCTAAACGAGAGGGGCGGCCACTTTGCCAGTCGTATAACGGACAGTCGATACTTCTCTCTTCAGAGACGCCCAAGTCGAACTTCCCATGAGGCAGCGCCAGGATCGAATTGTTCTACTTTAGCTTACGGTCAGCAATTTGCAACCCTAAGAGGGTTAAGAATCCCACCCAAATGATAAGGCAGCACCAAGCAGCTCTGTCAAGGAAAGATCAGACCTGCAGCAAAGGTGTGACTGAGCTTTTGTCTGTCTCTGGAACTTGCATGCAACATGCGGTACCCTGCATGCCTTAGGTATCAGCCTGAAACGTCAGCATGCTCGCACCCAAAATTGACTTGTTCTTGACACCACGGACCACCAAATAAGCCTTCTCGTGAGCTCCCATACAGGTAATCTCGCTGATCGGCTGACTTGCTGATGGCTTCGTGCATTTCAGAGGCGGTGGGATCGGCTGAGGTCACCTGTACAAAGGCCTACGTGAAAGGGCACTTGTCGGTGCTTTTACCGCGCCAGAGCCTGTACAGCGCTACCGTCCTACGCCATGCAGAATATCTGCCTTATTGTCACTCTGAGGTCCGTCTGGTCTCTCTAGCGCTGCAGTGAAAAGATGCCCTTTTCGAACTGGCATGGTGATAATACACCGACTTTTCAGGCAGCATGCTAACCGACGCTTCCGAAGCTGTTGTTGCACACATGGTCGGTATGTGACACAGCCGCTGTACCTGCATCTATAGCATGAAAGCGTATGTCAATATTCTTGCAATTTGTCACTGTGTGCTGTTTTGCAGGTTCCTAAGTTACCGTTGCAAGCCGCCGAAGCCATGCTCGGCAAGGGCGTTCACTCGCCATATTCGCCTTCTTCTCACCACACTGCTCCTGTTCGGCGCTCAAGCCGAGTTCCAAGGTATGCTCACCATGACATGGTGCACTTGCATCCTATGTGTTGTCGCCACCACACTGCTCAGACTGTGCTCGCTGCAGGAAAGCTTGGGGAGCCTGAGAATCTGTACAAAAATGCCACGAATGGTATACCCTACAAAGTCAACAGCCTATTTCCTGCCAGCAAGGGCGAAGTGCGAGAATCCGACAAAAAGCTTGGGGCCGCTATTCAGAGTCCTACAATCAGAATGCTGAGCTCGCGGCTGAGTTCAGCGAGTACAAGAATGAGACAACCGCGCTCATCAACAGCCTTGTTGTCGAGGTCAACTCCCTGACGCCGGTACGCAGCCTGTTTATTCTCTACTTTTAGGGAAAAAAAAACCATAAACGCCCTGTCGAGGTCTGGGGCATGATTGAGGAATACATCGTGCTGGAGTACTTGGCCTCCTGCATAGTGCATACCATGAGGTGCAGTTGAACTTGCACCCGTCAAAGCCTGTATCTCTCTCAAGCCCGCCCTCTTCATTGTATAATGCAGCGGGCAAAGCAAGTACCAACTCGGCTCCAGGCCGCATCCTCTGGAACTTCAGTAGTTGCTCGAGGGAGGCCCTAGCATGCATTGCCCAAGGGGATGTAGGAACCATGTTTAGAAGTCACTCTTTTGCCAGTTGACAAGGCTGCAAACTGTCGTGATGCACATTGCAACGGGCCTCGAACGTCTGCTACAGACAGGTTTGTGTATGCCCTATCATAGGGCTATGATAGTCCTTGGCTGCAGAATGCCACTGTATAAATCAAAGAATCCCTGTTCTATGTAGGGGTACAATGGCACCAATGGGCTAAATGGCATCAACGGTACAACAGGTATGCATACACATTGCAGGCGTCCGTCGTATGCCCTAACCCATATCAGTGTCGGCACGGTGTAGAGCAGATCAATCTACATTCTCTGCCTGCAACACCAGGCTGATCAGACGCTTGATCCTCAAGACATGGAAGTTTTCCATGCTAGCATCTGTGGACAGATGCGGCAACACCGATCCAGTCCTCTTGCCTATGCATGCCTGCCTTTCTCGCGGACCCACTCCAGATACATTCTGCTAGGCGTCTGCAGTCCCTGAGTGCAACAATCGATTGTCCAAATTCATCATATGTGAGCAAATGGACAGATTGTGGCCTGTGCTTGCAGGCGCAAAGGGACCCACAGGTCAGAGTGGTCTCACGGGAGAAACAGGTGATTCCCGCGCAGCCATACCAGATTGCAGCCTTTTTCTACATCTGTGCAGTGACGGGAGTCAGCTCCTCAGCAGATGGGGAGACGTTGGTGTCCCTCAGCAGATGGGGAGACGTTGGTGTCTTGTTGTCATTTGAGGATGTGTATGCGCCCTGCCGCTTCAAGAGTCACTCTCCTAGTATCAGACACCAAGCTGTTGGAGCACTTACTGCATGCTTATGTTGTATAGCTAGTAGTGCGTTCCACTGAGCAGGCTTTGCGCATGCTTATAATAGGGAGGCATGGCATGAAAAGGGCTCATGCTTGCAGGAGGGACGGGAACGACGGGAGCCACTGGGCAGACAGGGCAGACCGGCCTTATGGGCAACACAGGTGAGATGGCTCTGCTTGCAAGCCTGCGAGCACTAGCAACATGAGGAAGGCTCGGAACCTGCATGCCATGCGCCGCTGCGATGCATACTCCTCTGAGAGGCTTGACTTGCCATGAAGACTGCAAGGATTGAGGACTTCTACCTGCATGTCACAAGCTTGCTCCCTGGTGCATATGTTGAGTAAATCCTGCATGAGCTGAAGCCTCTGTGAAGTGCTATCTTCTTGCAGGGGCCTCAGGAAAGACAGGAACCACTGGGTCGACAGGACAGAGTGGTCAGACAGGAACCACAGGTAACCATTGCCCGAGCGCACAAGTCAGAGATGCGGATGTTTTCAAAGCAAGTGTTATATGGGTCCATGAGTGGTGTTTCTACTCTGTGATGTGGTTTTCTCTGCAGGAGCCTCTGGGATGAAGGGAGCAACCGGGCTGACCGGACAGAGCGGCCTGACAGGCACAACAGGTGCGCAATGCTTGTTTATGGGACAGCCACCTTGCATCTGTACCCAAACTCACACATTTGTGTTCCAGGAAGGTTGTCAGCCGGCTTATGACCTACACTGCCCTTGCAGGAGGCACCGGAACAACTGGCGCCACTGGCCTGACTGGTCAGAATGGCCTCACGGGCACCAGAGGTGGGGCATTTCTGCCTGCAGTAAAGACCTTGCATCTTCTCATGTGCGCAAGGCCTCGCCACATGCACTATTGCAATAAATTGTTTCATGTCAGGTATGTGGTGACTTGTACGATGGTTCTTCTGCAGGAGGCACCGGAACCGCAGGCGCCACTGGCTTGACTGGACAGACTGGCCTCACGGGCACAACAGGTGAGCCACATACTACTGCATCAGCCTCAACGGTGTGCGCATTCCTGAATAGCTTAAACTGGTTCCGTGAAGGTCAGGGAAAAGTCTGAGTAGTATCCTCCTGATGTAGGAGCTACCGGCAACACAGGAGGCACCGGGCTCACATGACAAACTGGCCTCACAAGCCTCACAGGCCTCAAGGGTATGCCTATGCAACCCTGCTCTGTTATAGCTGCAACAACCTCCCGACCTTACAACATGCATGCATCCACCCTGCGCATGATTAGACATCTATTGGTTGCGACTTGACTCATAGTGTCACGCCTCGATAAGGCTTTGAATGGCTGCAACTCTACTCTGAGTGCCATGCTCCCGTTAGGCTTTGACTGTTTTTGAGGCGGTAAGAAAAGGACGTGTCAAGTGCTTGTCAACCTGCAGGAGCTTCAGGAGCCACTGGATTTACTGGAGCCACAGGTGATGCTACACTGATAGGCGTCAAGAATTCCGCGAGATCACAAGGCTTGTTAGCAGATCATCATGGTGTTTGTCATGCCATGCTTGTAGAGCATGCTCTCACTTCCTTGCCAGTACCTGGAATCTCATAGGTCCAGCTGTCTCGCGAGTCAAGAATCTCAGCCATGGAGATTGTTTGTAGGCTGTACAGGCTTCCAATCGGTGCAGTTGACAACTCTTGGCAATTTCGGTCCGAATGGTCCCACTTCCGTGAGTGGGTATGGCACCGATGGCGCTTGTGCGCTCATTGCAGCCTCAACGCCTGCCGGTGTACAGCGCTTCACTGTTCTGGCCACCGGAACATACCGGCTTGATGTTGCAGGTATATGCCAACCGGTTCTTCCAAGTTTTCTGACCTCGGGATATGTCCGTTTTGCGTATGTCATGCTACATTCTAAACATGCACCCTCAATCCTAGGTCAAGCACAGCCTTAGATTTACGGTCGGTGTTTACATACTTAGCCAGTGACATGATGTCTCGCCTACCATTTCTAGTGTGGTCGAGCTTCTTTTAATGTTGCAGGTGCTAGCACCTCCACCAATGATAATCGCAGTCTTGCAACCCGCGCAATCCTGTCCGGGCTGGTTCCTTTCCAAGGGGGCACCTATCTATATGCTGCCATTGGTCAGCAACCAAACATGCGGCAACCGGGTAGCTTTGGTCCCGGCGGCTCCGGAGGAACGTTTGTGTACAGCTCCTCATGAGCACGGGGATTGACAGCACTGCAACACTCCTCCTCATTGCTGGAGGCGGTGGGGGCAGAGATTTGGAATTCCAAGGTTGCGATCCTTTTGCCGGATCGACCCTCGCTCCCGGTCAGCCGGGTTCCGGGGGATTCAATGCTAGTGAGGCCCAGCTTTCATGACTGTAACAAAATCTTGCACTGAACATAATGTAGAGGTAGTGGCATGGCGTTGACAGTCTTGACCCGAGCTTGCGATGTGCAAGAATCCAACCTGGAGCTCCTGGGACTAGATCTAGAGGTGGGGCTGGTGGCAACACAGACGGTCTTCTCGGGGCTGGTGGGGTGAGGCACCTCCAATATTGTTTAAGCATCTCACTAACATTGAACTATAGATTCTGATCCCATCCGTCAGACAAGGCGGCTCCCATATGCCTTCACACAGGCCATTCTCTGAGCAGGGAGGAGGATCGGGGAATCCGGATGGCACAGGATTTACCGGAGGCAATAGCGGAGCCGACACCGATGGCACAAGGCCCAATCCCGGGGGTTTTGGTGGCGGCGGCGGAGGCGGCGGTAATACGAGTCCCCCAAATGTCATGATGGGCGGTTCTGGCGGTGAGTCCCCCATGACACTTCGGCAGACCGGCGATTCTCACTCGTTACATTACATGCGTCCCAATCTGCAGCTTGGAAAGCTTTCTTCATGGTGTGTTTGAAAATGCACGCCGTAGGTCTATTCTGGCATAGTTCACACATGTTGGCTCTATCTCTCATCTCATATCTTACGAGCATCCATACCTTCAAACAACACTCTCCATGGCAGGGATTAATTTCGAAGATGGAAAGCATCACACCTCTTGGCAGGTGCATTAGCATGAAAACCTGATGCTTGCAGGCGGAGGGGGCAGTCAAGGTGGCGATGGTGCACCACGTGTTGTTGGCCCCAATCAGGGCGGGTTGGGCTGTGGCGGAGGTGGTTCGAACTATGCTGCCTTAACCGTCACCGGTGCTTCTGGAGCTTCTGTCTATGTGAGCTCCACAAATAGCGGACCGGGCACTTTGACCATCACGCTCAGCGGTTGACCAAGTCTTTCACTTGGTAGTGGTATCCTTACAAGGGTTGGCCCTTTATTTGTGTTGTTTGCAATGTTATTGAACCCTGAAGGTCTTCAAGAACATGATCGGTCTCCTCAGCAGTGAAGCAACCCCACCATGACGATCAACAACACATGTTTTGGATAATGCCCGATTTGGTGCATGCGCCATAAAAGGCACGCTGTGGCAGCGATGCCCAAGTGTCAGGCCAAGCATAACACTCATCTTGTGGGAACTCTGAGTTGAATCGGAAGAAGGGTCTTGGTGAAGACTTTCCTCGAGGCTCATTAGTGGTGGCAGTGTTGTCCAATCTCAGGCATGTTTAGAGGCGTTGAGAGAACATAAAATTCACGGAAGTCCGACTAGAGTCGTCTATGTTCTGTGCTGGTCATAAAGTGCCCTACATGTGTTGGCCACAAGACTCCTCCCACAGCGGGCATCATATTAAGGAGAACTGTGATGGCCAGCTCTGTGGTGGCTCATGGTGATAGTCAACTTGCCCATCTTTTCATGCCTGTCATACGGTGCAATAATATGATGGGGCTGTGGTACCATGCATAACCCTACATGTGATGCCAATAACAAGCAGCATACACAGTGGGCCTGTGTATGGTGTACAGCAGATGATGGGGTTATGATAAGCATAATAGGGTACGATCACATCAAGGCAGCATGCATCTCTTCCTTGTGGTGGGTGATGCATGAGGACTTGATGGTGAAGGTTGATATAGCTTGTACGGGACCTTACAACGCTCTGTACTCATTGCACTGAGCTCAGACTCATTCAATATTGTCTGTACTCCTATACAGCACGCTCGCAGCGCCTACATTGCCATTGGGATACATACAAAGGCATACACAATACTAGCAGTAGGCACTTCGAAGCCTGCTCGCCGGCTTGTTCCCCAGACCAGAAGATCACTAACATCCTACCCAGAAGGAAGCTTAAATGCATACAGCCTTTGCCGGGACACGGTCAGCGCATTGCACATATGGCCCACTTCGCCATGCTCAACAGCTGCTTTGTAGGTCCTGCCATGGCTGCTTCAGCCGAAGGCACATCATAGCCTGCATTCAAACACAGAGCAGTCGCATATGATTATGGAGCGTGCCGATGCTGCATGTTGTGTTTGAACAGTCTGCAATATATTTCAGGACTGTCGAAATTCTTCAGTCAGAAGCTAGCCAGCTCGCACCTACGCGAGGAATTTCTAAAGGCTCAATTGAGTGACAACCGGGAGCTCCGGCGGCCTGCAAGCGCAAAGAAGCGATCAAGACCGCTTTCCCCGAGCAGCATCCGCGTAGAATGTGAACTCGAACGTTGCTGTAAGGCAGCGAACTGCCCGTGTTGAGACGTCATGTGACAGCTGGAGCTTTGCTCTAGCATTTGAGGAGCCCTGTGGTGACGAAGGCTGAAGTGTTACAGAGATTCTGCAGCTGTCGCAAGAGATTCGTATACACAAGCCACGTCATCGCCTGCAGCTCCACGTGAGCAGCTAAGGGGTAGTGAGAGCCTAATATAGTGAAGGCCAGCTCATGTATGGGTAGTCTCATCATATGACAGCACTCCTGTGCCACCATGTGAAGGCACTGAGTGACGCCCATCACATGTGCACTGTTCCCACCACCATGTCGGTCACCATACTTGATCATGTGAAGGCTTTGAATGACACCCATCACATGACTAAAAAGCTCTACACCATGGCAGCCATCACACTTCAACATGCACCTTCACTGCAAGCATGTAGGCTGGTGTTGGTGAATGAGCATCATCTAGCCCAAACGTGATGGCCATCATGTTCCATCACATGGTGGTCAGCGTGTTGTTACTGCACATGTTGCTTACTTTATAGCTGCAGAAAACATAGACGGTCTAGACTGCAGAGGCCAATGTGTCTAATGGCCACACCAAGGAGATTGCAGCTCAAGCAAGTTTCTGTTGCTTGAGAAGGTACTCTCATTTTTTGGTGGGACTATATTGAGAAATGCGAAAGCAGCAGCAAGAGAGCTTGTGCCCTTGTGACGTGATGGTGGTGCTTCTGTGAGATTGTGTCCTACCCTGCCTAATTTAGCATGGTCTGGGATTTTCTTACTATGTCTTATATTGGCAACATGAGTATTACGTGAGGCAATTTCCAGGAACTTGCTTCAGCATGTTCTAAGCAGCTGGTGTGCATTACATAAGAAATGGGTACACAAGTATACCTTTTGACTGCTCCTGTAATGGATATATGCCAGTGGTCCATGTTGGAGCGGAGCCCTTGCCTTACTCAGTAGGATGAGTGCAAGGGGCCGTCACTAACCATTTTCCCCTTGCCTCTGGGATAAGAGTGCCTATCACATGAATAGCTCTGCACCCTGCAAACCCTTATCACACTCGACTGTGACGCACCCCAATTGCCGGACTACCTCACAGCTGTCCTTGGGCCCACACCGTGACATCACCTTTGCATTGAGCACCTGTGAGCAAGGAGAAGCCGAGAAGTCTTGGGGTACCGCTGCAAATATGGGGGTACAGTTCGGCTGGCCGAAGTACGGCCGAAGTCCTGCTTTTTGGCCAAAATGGTAATGGCCGACGGGAAGCCGAAAGAGGATGTTATTGGACAGTTTTCCGGCTTGCTTCGGCCATGACTGCTTTTGGCCATGTCTTCGGCATGTAGTCGGACACGAGTGGGCCAAGGTCAAAAGCTTCATTTACACTGTCTGGTGTGCTTGTATAGAGCCCCAGTGCACCCCCGCGACATGAACAGCAAATCTGCTGAGCATAGGCGGCCCCACAATCTCTTTGTTGCGGTGCAGCCGCACTAATTGCACAGTATGATGCCAGTGCATCCCACACACTTAAACCCCAGTACGTCTCCGTCTTTCAGTCCTCTGGCGTCCAAATCCGTTCTATCGCCGATTGTGTTTAGCCTACATACCGCGGTGAAGTTGTCAGCAGGCCTTTGGTGCAGACTCTGGGAAGGGATGAGGCTTTAAAGTTTGAATGTGTGCTTGCTGAAGTCGGCCTTTCGGCGCCTACCCTGGGTCTGCAGCCGCTACAGAAATTATGCATCTGCATAGCACACAGTTCAGCTTAGTCCACTGTGAATGCACAGCAAGGGCTGACACAATATAAAAAGATGCCGAGAGGAGAGGGGAGAAGCAGCTCCGCACGGCGCCTGTGTTCGTCAGTCGACACACATGAGACTTTCAATGAGCTATAGGAGGTAGTGGTTCATCATTGTCGAGGCAATGCTCGTCGAGTTGACAAGCACGCTGTTTTCGTAACACGTAGCGCTGCCAAGTAACAGACCGGTGTTCACGCGGACTAGTGCTGTCTGCAAGTAATCTGCTAAGTGCTCTGCAGGTCACCCGGTGTAGAGGCCTCCATACTGCACCATATGATGCGCGGCGTAGGTGATTGGAAAGCTGAAAGTACGACAATGGCACATTTGCCCACGTACATACGCATATAGGTGACTTAGAGCTACAGCAGCTGTTATAAGCAGCTCTCCCAGTGTATGGCCGGGCCTCATCGGCCAATCTGGCCGAACTCTGACTTACACGAGTACGGATACAGTCCGGTTGCGTTTCGGCCACACTCATGACTTCGGCCATCCAGCTGTGGCCGATGTCCCATTGGCCATGGCCCATTAGTGTCCGAAGTATACCCCTTAATTTGCAGTGTACCTGAGATCACGATGTCCCTGCTTGTAACACCACACCCCTTTTTAGCTCTTCATGATCATGTAGGAGTACCTGCCTCGATGCTGCAAGTCTGTGTATATCCTGACTCCTACTGGTGGTCTTCATTATGTACTTAGTAAGCTTGACATTGTTTGATGTCTGTCTATCATTGGGCCTTGAATCGGCAATCTCACCTCAAAGCACCTCGTGGATCATTCTGGGTACTTCAACTCTGTGTGAGAGAGAGAGAGAAACATTACATCTCTTCCAGCCACCTGGGGCTGATCAGATGCCCGACCGAGTAAGATGCTGCCCTGATCTGCCCCACAGCTTCCCTCTGGTCCGAAGCTTCCTATATATGCTCCTCAGCTACCCCAGTCCATTATCTCTCTCCGTGCGACTCGTCCTGCAAGGCACCTTCCTTGGCAGTGCATTTGGATGCCTGAGTACCGAGATGGTTACTGACATACTGCCCTCGTCGGAAGTCATCTCAGTCAACAGCTGAGGCTGTAGCCAGAGAAGGTCATGGCGCTCGATAGCCGACGAAGCGAGCAGTTTGCTGAGGAAGCCGTGGAACTAGAGAAGTTACTGGTGCTGAGGCGATTCCGAGATGCGGAAAAGGCCAGTGTGGAGCTGCTCCAGAAGTTGGCGTATCTTTCCAAATCCCAAACCATACAGCAGCGAGCAGCCCATGTCTACATACAGGCTATGTACGAGCAGGAGAGGTGCGATCTACCCTGCATGGCGTTGCCGGCCATCGTGAGCCTAGGACGATGCTGATAGTGCCAGCTCTGCAGGACTCAGGATGGGCTAGCAACTCTGTTGACGCACTATGGCAGCCTGGAGGCACTGGAGTTCGACCTTTTTATGCTCTGGTAAGCTTGGCCTAAGGTGTAGCATGCGCCATTAACTTTCGACGTTGTGTGCCTCAGTGGGATGTTGCGATCCTTCAGCATAGCGAGTACCACACGTTGCGCAGGGTGGCTCTGGCTCTGGATGCTGGGCTGGCCAGGGACGCTTCCAGCAAGCTCCACCAGTACATCCTGCAGAGGGCATCTCACGCCACTACATCACAATGTGCCCTGACTCCCGCTCAGTGTGAGGCTGCGGCCAGGATGTATGCCCTCGAGGTGATGTCCAAAGACAGCATCACACAATGCCTGATGGCCAACGCGAGCAATATCACCTACATGTTGCCAAAGAAGCAGGGGGCACGATAAGGTGACGCTAGACGTAGAGTGGGCTGCATCTCCTGTAAGCAGCCTGGTGGATATTCGGCCTGGCATGGCAATGACAGTACAGGGCCTCGAAGCCTCCTGATTTTGGCCTGGGACTGTGCTATGGATGAGTGAGGATATGTGCAGGCATGAGCTGAGAGGTGGCAGCTCATAGGGAAGCTGTGGGGTTCGCAGGCTCTGGCTGGGGAGCTGGGGCGTGCAAAGGAAGCAGAGCGCTGGCTGAGGGAGCAGACGCCCTGGCTGGAAGCATCACAGCGCCTAGGCATCCTGGAGGACCTGCAGCAGTCCTTGTCAGAGCAGGACAGTGCAGGGCAGCAAGCTTTTCTGCACGACTCCAGTCCGGCATTGCAGGAGGATGCAGTGTCCTGGGCAGCTCCCGGCATAGCCAAGGTGCCAATCCAGCCTTCTCACGTTGGCTTAGAAATGATGCAATGGGGTGCCTCTGGGCGAGACGTCTTGACCTAAAGATTCTTCCTACTGTCCGCAAGTCAGTGTTGTGATTACAATCAACGTCATGGACGTCAGCGGAGACTGATCTGTCTGTGCGCTACAGCGAGATATGCACATGCACGCCTGGGAGCCAGGAGAGCCCTCTTCTTCTGCAGCAGGCAGCGCAGTGCCATCTAGCACTGGCATACCACACTGCGAGCAGCCCCTAGCAGCAGAGCCTGAGCCAGCAGCGCCCACACAGATGGCGCAAGCAAGAGACCTACCCGAGCAGGCATTGAGCAGCGCCCCAGAACGCCCCTGGGCGAGCTACGTCCCGCAAGGGCTCCGGGACATGGTGAGCAGCTTGCAGAAGGGAGAGGGCGCGGCGGGGCTGACTCAGACACAAGCACTTGCAACGGCAGCTGGAGCTGTCCTGCTCCTCTATGCAGGTGCGCTTAGCTTCTATCCAGCTTACACTGTGCTTGGGATGTGCACCTGTAAGAACTGCACAGGCTAGGGAAGCATGTGCCATTTGAGTAAAATTTGGGCGGACCTTAGGGATGGCAAGGTATTATGTGTTTGAGCGTGAGGCACTGTGTCTGTAGGCATGGCAGAAAGGAGAGCTGTGTATGCTGGAGTGAAGAGCATTGGGAGTGGAGTGTGGACAAGCATTGCTGAGGTGGCTCGTGTGGCTTTTCAGCTAAATCCCAACCCAGTGGCAGCTAGCATGGCGCCCAGGCAATACTGAAAAGTGCAATACGGATTGAGCCTCAAAGTGAGGCCTATCATGGCCAAGGCAACTGCTGTGCCTATAGCTTGCTCGATACGTCAGCAGCTGTACATGTCAAAATGCAACAGAAGTGCTTGTCACCATTGTAAAGCTACTACGAGGCAATATCCATCCAGACAGGATCAACAGCTACATGCTGGCTGCCTTGTCACCACATCACATATTTGCACCAATTCTGACCCCCACTCCTTTCCCATCCCTTATGACTGACATTGCGCTGCAGCCCTTGAAGGCTGCAAGAATTGATTTGCCCCTAGCCGTCCCTGCAATGCGCAGCTTGGAGAAACGACCTCGCTCCAATGCTTTGACTAGAGCGCTCAGGCAAGCTGCTGCAATCTGCCGCTCTTCAGATGATAGCGCCCTGGCGCCTCAATCACATAGTTCTTCTTCCCACCGCTGTATGGGTCGGGTGTATCCCTGCACTCCCATACATTGCTCAGCTTCCATGGAAGCCCACATAGGAGCTTGAAAGAGGCTTCACACATAATGCCAATATGCAGGCTACACAAGCTACTTGCCATAACAAAGTCTTGGCATACTTGGCAGACACGCGCGTCCATAAAGAGACAGAGGGGAATGCACCCTCCACATCACTCTTCCCAGACAGCACACCTCTACTCAGCAAGCCGGCACTCATGTCACCGTAAGACGCAGTGGGTGGTGATGGAGCGCATGCACACCAGCGATGGTCACGGCGCATCAACAAGAGAGGAGAGAATGTACTGCATGTCACTATGGCCAAAAATGCCTACATGCCCGTCATGAGCGCTCATAGCTCCTGAGCATGTCTAGTGTGATTGCCCTGACACACAGCAGTGGGCAGCATCATGTGCTCACCAGCCGCCCTCAGCATTGGTCATCACAAACTCCAGGCGCTTCCCCGGGATGACTATCGTGCGCGCTCCTGCCGGGTCGCGCTCGTCTCTCCGCAGCTCAGTCCCCGGCAGCTCGGTCCAGCCTGCACAGCCAGGGACGCATGCTCAGGCTTCGACAGAGGCCGCGCATGCAGTAGAGCACTGATGCACCCCAGGGAGTGCTTGTAATGACAAGCAGTGCCCCCCTCGAGAGCTGTACATGCTGCGCATGGGGTGTCAGCGATGCACGAGCTCCAGAACAGCTAGCGTGCACAGCGCTCACTGCCTCAGCGCTACTTCAGGATGCGCTTTCAGACCTCTGGAAAGGCAGACAAGCAGCAGGCAAGTGCCTCTTCCTCAGCGCTGCAGCATGCACATGGCAGCCATGAAGGCAGAGGCTTCAGCATCACAGGAAAGGCGCAGAGCTGCTCTCAGGACTTACCTTGGCCATCCACATTGTAGTGCACAAAGGCGCGGGTCCAGCCAGACAGGTAAGACAGGTGGATGTTGGGCCTTCCCTGCCCATTTACAGGATCCTGTATTGGACATGTGAGCGTCTGAGACTGCTTTTGCATAGTGCAATGCTCGTCAGTAGCTTCAGTCCATCATGCACCACTCAGAAAGGGCGATTCTGGTCTACTATAGCTCTGGCGTAGGCGCTTGACAGGCCAGACAATGGCCTGGCACACTTTCGCCACTAGACCCCACAGGCATGTGCAAGTTGTGAAGGATTGTCCTCGCGTCACGGCGAGCCACCATACTGATGGGCATTGTGAAGACGCCACAGGGAAGATCAGGTGGTCAGGCGAGCAGGCACCTGAGGCACATAGGCTCCAGGCTCGTCATGCAGAGCCAAACCAGGCCCTGTGAAGCTCTGTCTCCTACCGCTGTATGCATCGCTCTCCAGCTCCTTCACTTTCGCATCTGCACGCACTGCCTTGAGTCACTGCCAGAGTGATCAGAGTGAGCCTACACTGTGCAGTACTGTATGGACTCATGTGTGTCATCATGCATGCTCTACACAAGGCATAGCTGCTGCTATACATGGAGCTGGTGAGGCACGCTGCATGATGCCACAATCCTGGCGAGCAGCTGCATGTCAAAATCAGGTATGTACTGCCTCCCAATCAAAATCAGCGCTGTCAGAAGCTTTATGCGCGACCAGAGCTGTCGCCCCTGCCTTCACCAGGCCATTCAAGCATGATGGGAGAACCTACACCTGCGCATGAGACATCACGCGAAGTAACTCACCGAGCTGAGAGACCCGCTCCCGAAGGGTGCGCACCTCCTCTAGCGCAGCTAATCTGCTCCTGCGTGCGAGCCACATCGTCGGTCATTGCATGATTGTGGCTCAAGCGCACATCAAGCTCAGTTCCTCCTTGTGCCAGCGCTCCAGTACTTGCATGTTTAAAGACTGTGGGCTGCAGGCAACTCTGGGAGGCTGCTATGGTATAATCGTGTGGAGGCCAGCATCAGCGTCCCAAATTACTGTGCCTTGCAGGTTCCGAGAGAAGCTGGCAGATTTTCCAGAGCAGCCTGTGTACCTGTTCAGCTCCATCATGTTTTTCTGTGTCTCGGCAAAGACCTTCAGCATGTCCTGAGGGCTTTGACCATCTTGCAAGGTGGCGCTTTTCGAGCTGCCACCCACCATTTGGGCACGGCATACCTGCATGAAATACACTAGATCCTTCCTCTGGCACAAAGGCACAGGGCTGCGGAGTGTCCATGTGATTCCTGCGCAAGAGGGCTTTGTACCTGCCGTGCCGATGATGCCCCGAATCTCCCCCTTGGACATTGACAAGCTGTTTTCATTCCAGGGGACATTCTAGCCCTGTTGAAGGCGCTTCAAAATGCTGAGAAGCAGACCGGGTGACCCTAACGCAATGCCTGACCACGCGCGAAGCACGGGCTTTGGCGCACCCTATCGGTGCAAATGGGAGCACTTTTGTTCTCTGATGTGAGTGAACTCGTAAAAAAGATGAGGAACATCCTTGGCGCGCCTCAAGCATCTGGGCAGAGGGTGACTCACCCCTCAGTCATTATACAGCTCTACAACAGAATGCTGTCTGTACCTGTGTGAACGCCCTGATAAGCTTCTGCAACCCACGAACGCTGAGAAAGAGCACGTACGCTTTCCTAGGCAGCGACAATGACGCGGGCGAGGTCCAAGACGAGGAGCGAATAATTAGGTCGCAGCATAAGATGAGCATGTTCGGGGGTGTTTGGGATCAGCTAGTCGACTGCATATGCAGACCGCCAAGGTGCCGTCCGAAAGAACCAGTCTTGTGCTTGTACGGGGCAACTGTACAAATCTGTTATATGTGAGGGAGGACCCCCTCGAAGCTGCTTCCGGAAGCCTCCTCCATCCTTCTGAGGAGCAGTCCATAGTGACGCTGGCAGTGACGCTAGGTTCTGTCGTTTGGCTGGAAGCAGAAGAGAAAGCCAGTTGTAAGGAGTCTCTTCTTGTTCCCCCACAGGGATGAGTACACAGTCAGTCAGCTGCCTGGAGGGGAGGGAGCCCGTTTCGCGGTGTCTGGCGTTGTGTGCAGTCGGGAAGACATGAATCTGGTGCATTCTCAGCCACTTCTTTTGCTCCTGCACTGTAAATGTACACTGCATCGCTCCTTAGCAATGTACAGCAATGCATTCTGGCACAACCTCCGCTCACACAGCTTATTGTCTTTCTCTGCTGCCGCTGCTGCTGCTGTGTTGCTGTGCACTGGGCCAGGATGGCTGATTGACTGGCCATTTGAGCGCATTGAACTGTTGACTAGTACGGAGGGTAGAGAGAGAGAGCTGTTTTGCGATTAGATGTGACGAAGAGCCTTAAGCTGGAGGGTGATCAGCACATGCACAGGCTATGCCAGAGTGCAGAGGAATAGGCATGTGGTGCCTTGCCCTGCCGCTGCACTGCACTCCAGCTGGAGTTCTCTGGTGTCATTCAATGGCAGGACATGGCCCGCCACTGCCCACGTCGAAGGCTGAGGCGTTTTGCAGAGTAGACGGCATGTCGCCGGTGAATAAGAGGCCCAGGCGGCATATACAGGGAAAGGCATGCCGCCAGATAATTTCTCTGCCACTGACCACAGAGTCGGGTCAGTTCTGGCATTGACGCAAGCCTGTTGTGCAGATGAGCGACAGGAAGGTCAAACTGGAGTGCAGCCTGTTCACGCCGGAGGTGGAGGCGACATGCAGCGGGGGCGGCATGCCGCTGGTGATCTACTGCCACTGCAACAGCGGCAGCCGGCGCGACTCGGAGGAAGCGCTGCACTTGCTCATGCCTGCTGGCATCAGAGTCTTTGCTCTTGACTTTGCGGTAGGCGCCAGCCGCTCAGCCGCTTTGTGCCTATACTGCTAACTTTGGAGTACCTGCAACCTGGCGGTGGGCATTGACATGCCCCAGTGCAACGCTCCCCAAACATGTGCATCACGGCAAGAGGGACGTGCTCAGAGGAGGCTGCCTTAGCTAGGCTTCGGAGGGCATTAGGCAGTGCAAGCTACTTGCATGCAAGTCCTGTGCATGGCCTCCCTCGGTATCCCTGGAAGCATAGAAGCGGTCAGACACGCTCCAGGTGCAGCCCGACTACTTCGTTGACAACATGGAGCCTATGTGGAATGAATGTGCAGGGCTCTGGGAGGTCTGGAGGCGACTATGTGACGCTGGGGGCGCACGAGGTGAATGACCTGGGTGTTGCGGTGGCGTACCTGCGGGAGAGGTTCCCCGTCTGCACCATCGGGCTCTGGGGTCGCTCCATGGGCGCTGTCACTGCGCTGCTGTACAGCCAGAAGGACCCCTCCATTGCTGGCATCGTAAGTCTCACATGCCCGGCCTTGGACAGCGCATGCTTCGGTATCAGAGGCTCATCTGGTGCTCATGTTAATGGACTGAGCAATAGCAATCCACACATGGACAGCCTTGTGTGCGTGATTGTCCTCACAGTGGCATCATGCACGTTCTAGAATAGAACAAACACTTGACCACCTCGCTGGACAGTGCTCTCTGCCCCTGAGAGACCGCTGGTGGAGCTGTGCAAGGAGCGCGCGCTGCCTTCTGACGCAGCCGGGAAGCCACATAACAGCCTTTTAAGCTGCAGCTCTCTGGTCCAACGGGCAATGCACAAGCTGATTGTATGCCCCGGCTCTGCAGGTGCTGGACAGCCCCTTCTCGCGGCTCCGGGATCTCATGGTGGAGCTGTGCGAGGAGCAGAAACTGCCCATCCCGCGGGCCTTCATGCGCATCGCGTTGTCGATGATGCGGCGCTCCGTCCGCCGGCGCGCCAACTTCAGCATCGACGAGGTGTCTCCGCTGGATGTCGTCCCGGGCTCCTTCATACCAGCCCTTTTTGGTGAGCGGCTCTGATCTTGTACACAAATGATCCTGTATGCACTGCCTCTTCTGCAGCTGGTAAGCTGGTGCAGAGCACAGCATCAGCGCAGCCATCACTGGTTCTTGCAATGTACTGACTGGCCCTGGGATGCGTATGTACCCTGTACTGCTGATCTGCTTTGTACCCATAGTTGTTGGGATTCACACTTTTAGGTGAGCTTAGCGCGGCGTATGCAGAACGTGAGAGCAATCATGGGATGCTCTGAGGTGAGCTGGGACCCCACAATGCATGGTGCTGCAGGGCATGCGGAGCAGGATACCTTTGTGAACAAGGCGCACTCGGAGAAGCTGCACAAGGCGTATGCGGGGGACAAGAATCTGATCACCTTCGAGGGGGACCACAACAGCCACCGCCCCCAGTTCTTCTACACCTCGGTCCTCTTCTTCCTGAAGACCGTGCTGCAGATGCCCGTGCCTGAACAGGCCGCGGCGGAGGCTGTCGCCAGCGCGAGCGGGTAACCCCACGCTCACACCCCTCATCCTAAACAGCTATGTATGGCAAGCCATCTCCGACGTGCTCTGCTCTGATGCATGAAAGACGCAGACGATCCTCTCCGGGGAAGCATCGTCTCAGCACACCGCAGTATCGGAGTGCCCAGAAATCCTGCATAGGCTTAAACGTGGGGACAAGCCAGCGTGTGCTTGCGCCACGCATGTCGCACAGCTTCTAGAGGACCTCTGCTTCCCCTGTGCAGGCAGCCGAGCGCTTCTGACAGGAACGCAGAAAAGGAGGAGATGGCGGTCGTGGAGCGCACGCTCAGCGTTCCCTGGATCTGCGGCCCGGGCTGGGAGGGCTCGGACGAGGACCTGCAGCTTGCATGGGCCGCAGAGATGTCCCGAGGGTGAGCAGAGCACCATCACTGTTCCCTTATCGTCGACCCTCAATCTCCAAGGAAGCCACTGAGGGTGTGAGGTCGTGCCCATCATATAGCACCTGGCAGGTACTGCCCGAGCTGCAGAAATGCCCCAGGGCATTGCCTCATTACCTTTATTGGTATCCATCACACTTCAGTTTCCAGGGGACACAGATGGTGCTGTACGCCAGGCCCAGCATATGGCGCATGTCGCTTCACAGCGGTTGACTGAGAGGGCTCATCCCTGTCAAGGGAATATATAGGGCAGCAGGGACGTCTGTCTTGAGAGGAGGTTGCTGAATGGCATGTCTCAAGGTGAGTATGTGTTGCAGGATCTACAATGGGGATGTCAGGCTGGCACATGCTTCTGCTGAGCCTGACAAAGCCAAGTCCACAAAGGGCGCCCAGCTTCGGACAATGAGGTGCAGTTCAGCATCATCTATGAGTGTGCAAAGAGGCATCCTCTCTCATCGTAAGGAAAGGTCCTCAGGCATTGTCACAACACTAGCCAAAGATGGTCAGCATGCTGAGCTGAGGCTTTGCATGTTAGTGTTCGGCAGTGTCAAATATTCGCTCGACAATAAGCCTTTGCCTTCGAGTAGCTGTCCTCTGAGATGAGAAAATTACTCTATGTGACACAGCAGTGCGCACCGCCCTGTAAGTGAAATGAGTCTGGTCTATCATGTGCAGCGAGCCGCTGGAGGTGCCAGCTGGCAGCACGCTGGGCGCCAGCATGGCAGCGCAGCGGGATATACACTCAGACAGCGCAACGAGCGAAACCCCGGTAGCCCTGGATCAGGTGATGGGGCCTACCATGCATGCTTCTATGCCGCTGCCTTTCCATTTACTTGGTCTGCCCCTCCCCGCCTTTAGGAGGTCTGCACATGGGCATAGAGGGGACTTGCCTGCACCGTTGATGGTAAAGAGGATTGCTACGTGGTGTTGCAGCTTGTGAGGTGGGAGGTGGGCGTGTATATGCACAAGTCCAGACTGAGCTTAGAGATCATGTGCTTAAAGCGTGAGAAGTACCACAGGTGCAGTTCCACGCAAATGAACAGGCACATTTGGGCAGCAGTAGCAGAAGAGAGCTGATGCTACTGCTGATAGGAGTGAGGAGTATTCCTGAAACCATGCCATGTATGTACAGGCGCAGCTGGAGCAGCAGCAGAAGGAAGCTGAGTTGGCTGCTGCGCGGCGGGAAGCCAAGCACGAAGCCAGGCGCGCAGAAGAGAAAGCCTCGCGGAAGGAGCGATGGCGCCTCATGCAGGTCCGCACCGCCAGCTGGCGTTGATAGGCTCCCTCAGTGTGAGTGGGGTGCAGATTGTGACGCGCTTTCTGTAGCCACATCACATGTCACCAGCACCGGCAGGCAAGGCCATGGCATGAAGACAGGACATGGCCTACGTCAGGACAGTCTTCAGCTTGAGTCAGGTGCTGAACATGGCCGGACATGTGGTGCTATTATGCTCGCTCCTGCGATGGCACCCCTATGATACAAGACGTGGTGTAAAGGTATTTGCCTGTGGATGAAGGAGCACTCACACGTCTCCTGATTTGCCTGTAAGACTCCACATACCCAGGTCTGACCGCTGTTCCTGCTCAAATGACAGATCCAGCACCTGAGCTGATAGTCTCCTCCTCATCCTCCTGCAAACGGGCTTGGAATCTTGCTTGCAGGATGAGGAGAACGAGTTGTTGAGCCAGGCTCTGAGCCTATCGTTAGAGCAGGAACAGCAGAGAGGGTTGGAGATGCGGATTTTCACTTCACATGAAGAGCGCTGAAGAATCTACACTTGCTTGCAGGATGAGGAAGATGAGCTGCTGGCGCAGGCGCTCGACTTGTCTCTTGAGCAGGAGCAGCGACGGACTGGGAGGCCGGGCAGCAGGCCCAGGAGACCCGCTGGATGTACCCGGACGCGAGATCATTACGTGCCCGAGTCTCTTGCTGGCATGAGCGAGGAGTAAGCTTCATGCTACCCTTTGCACAATGCAACGCCCGTGATAGAGTGCTTCTGTACCCGAAATCATGATCCACTTATGAGATGCGCACAGTCACATGCCAGGGGTTTGCAGAAGTGCTTATTCATGTGGTGCTGCCCGCCCCTTGTGCATGCCAATTCCTAGGCTTATGCAATTGCAAGGGAAGGCCATACAATCGTAGACTGATGAAATGAGGGATTGCAGACCTGTGTTTCAAAGGGCACATACTGCTAAAGCCATACCTCAGCGCTTTTAGTTGCTCAGGTGTGAACTTTTGGACGCCTTCTGCAGAGATGCTGAGGAGGTTATGCTGGTGCAAGCCATCCAGGCTTCCCTTGGGGTTGAAAGTGAAGGCAACACAGAGCAGCTTACCAACGGCACCCACAGGCAGGTGAGATACTCCGCCCTCTGACAAATTACACACCCATAAGCACGCAATGTGTCTCATTCTTGTGCAATTCTTTTAGCGGAGAGGTCCTTGTGAGCAGGGCAAGGGCTCCACCCTGCATTGCCACTCAGTGCGCAGGCACACTGTTGCTTCAACCTGGGGTGCTGCTCATTGCAACCTGCTGCACACGCCCTCTCCAGCATGAGCCCTTCTCGTAGCTGTTGTGTAAATTTCAAGTCTGTGGCTCAGATCTCGATGGCCTCTCTGCATCATGAAGCCTGATTCTGTGTGTGCAGGAGGGGGAGCACAGCGCAGCGGATGTGGGCGCATCCAAAGGGCGACCCGACAAGGATCTTGCGCAGGGAGGATTCCCCAGCAACGCCCACGACAGCTTCAGCGTCACTCCTTTGTTGACCAAGGTTGGTGACTGGCATGCACGTGACTGGCATGCACGTAACTGCGCTTTCCTTGCAAGAAGCGCGACTTGACATAGCACTGTCTTCTGTTTACGCTACTGCTCTCACCTCAGAGTAAAGGCTCCTGGCCACTCTGATTGGATTGTAAGAGGCAAGTGCGCAAGGATTGCATTGGTTACTCTTCAGAGAGCTGAGCAAGAGACATGTGGGTGCAGGAGGACACTGCACACAGGGGAGGCCTTCTGGACACGCAGGTCCACCCGCAGCCTGGGGAATTCAGGTGGGTAGCAGCCCACGAGTGACACTGACCCTTGCATGCAAAACCTTGTACTGCCCTGGATGATGTCTTGACCAGGAGTACACAAGTCTGCAGACGCTTACTATGGTGCCTAAACGCAGTCTTGCATCATTCATGACCGTTGAGACACTCCCTCAGCCTGCATCCAATTGTGCATATCAAGTACTTGAGTAGCACACGAGTATATTGCTGACGACAACCCTAGCGCAGACAGTCTGAGCTGCCACATCGTCTGCCGAATGCACTCAATCTGGGAGAAAGACTTCTGGCTGAGACCATCTCTCAGGATCTTGTAGAACTCTTCATGACGCTGCACTTTGTTATGCAGCCACTCTGCGGACACAGAGTGTGAGGAGCTGGGTGCCTCGGAGGGCTCATCCCCATCAGGGGCTCTCGAAAGAAGCTCTGAGGATGAGTTGGAGGTATGGCCTCACCAAGAGCAGCTTCCTGATCCATCCTGTGTACCTAAGCGTCCTGCCACATCTGTGCTGGGTCATAAGTCTCTCTCCGCCTTACGGCCTGCCAATCTCTGTCCTTGGCTACTCAGAATATGGGTACAACAAACTTCGCACTTATGTGTGGCCTGCAGCTAAATTTTCTCCGTGCAGACCTTGAGCAGTCTGAGTTTGAGATGTTTGACTCTGAAGATAAGACTCCAGAGAGCACGCTTATTTTGGTGATGCAGGACATGTTCAAGCGCGCTGCGGATGCTGCGGCCAGGGGCGACTACAGCGCTGCAGCTGCCGGGCGCTTTCTCGAGGATTAGCAGCCCGCATTGGCAACCCATTGGCAGCGGCAGAGTGATTTGCAGGCAATGCTGCTAATCTGCATGTCTGCTCCTTGCGTTACGCCGCTGAAGCGCCTGGGAAGTGCATCAACAAAGGCAGAACATAACATCATGGATTGCCAACATTGCAGCCAGGAGAAATGGCTTCGCTCCAGCCGCTGGGGCACATCATTGAGACTGGAAATGCAGGCGCTGCTATAGTTACCAGTGGACCCAGTGATCCTCGCAGAATTCCTGCAATCACAGTCTGGTGGTTGCGTGTCCCGCCCTCACGTGGAGAGGCTTCTACGCCTGGGGACATGCATAAGGGCGGAGAGCAGATGTTATCAGAAAAGCTAGGCTCTCTGCAGCCAAGGGTCTTGACAGGGCAGCGTGAGCCCTGTAATGGTTTTGGAGAGCGCGCACATTCCAGCTGTCAAGGCATCAAGCGACACAGCATTGTACAGTGCTTGTAAAAGCGCCAGCAGTCGCAGGCATTGCAAATGATTGTTAGTCAGGTAGGGAGTCTCCTGTTGGTCCCGCAGTTGGAAACCCTGCCAGCATGGCCTGTACCATGAGGATCCAACAGAGGTGAAGCTGTTGAAGCATCGCAGACAGATGTGGATGTATGTTGATTGTCTGCTGCGTTTGCACAAAGGTGACAAGTGCGTCTCCTCACTGACATATCAGTGTGGCTAAGCTTGTATGTTGTGAGGTCGGGCTGGTGTTTTGCTAGACGGGCAGGTGAGAGGTCGCTTAAGACTTGCCGAACAAATTGAGGAAACCTGACATTACAGGCTCCGTATACCATTGCAAGGATAAGAGTAGGCAAGGATGGATCTTCCTGAAAAGTTGGAAAACCTGCTCCTCACGAGAACAAGACTCTTGCTCATCATGCAGTGTTGAAGGATGTAGAATTTACATTGCAATCTGACTGGCCAAATGGGTTCAGACCTTAGAATTTGTTCCACACACAATGACTCCAGGATCTGAGGGGTGTTTATGTATTGTCACCTGGTCCGGCAGACTGCTACAGACTCTGTCGAATAGGTACCGCTCAATACCTACATACGTGCTATGGCACTGGAGTGCTCTGCACACGTATGTATGGGCTTGCGGACATCATGTCACTGTCAAAACCAGACTTCCACCAATCTGTACCCTATAGTAATTGCCCTAGGCTCTCAGAGCCAGGCTGGCTCGCCATCCCGTGACACTGATCACACACCCCAAAGCTGCAGCTGCCGCAAGACAGCTTGTCACAGTTGCATGGGGCCAAAGTGCACCCACTGCTCTCCGGCTCTGCACCTCTCGTCAGATTGATGTCGTCTGAGTCTCACCCTCCCGGGCCAGAGCCATCGTCAGACTGCCAGCACTTGTCTGAAGGCGCAGCACTGGGGCTCACGCACATGGAGCTGCTATGCATGCGTTTCTGGTCCAGGGATTTGTGTGTACAAGACTCACGTCACTACATCATTCATTCTGACTGTTCCGCTACCCTTTCTCGCTGACAGCTCCAGCATCCGTCAACATGTCTTGCCTGTGCTGCGCGAGCGGACTCGCTGCACTCAGGGGCTGCAAGCAGCCATTCAGAGCGAGGCCTTGCAGACTGGAAATTGCGCGTACCCACACATCCACATCCCACTCATCGCTGACGACCCAATCACCGAGCTTCAGTGCTGCGCCTCACTACGCACATGCTCATGCACAGCGCTCAGCGGCTGTGGGTGGATTGCTCAGAGGGCGCTTGGGCAGGGCTTTGCGGGAGGCGGATAGGTCTGGTTTCTATGTCTAGTATGGACAGATTACAGCACTGAACTCCTTGTGTGTGCATCCAGCCAACAGCTCCCACACTGACAGCAGCAGCTTGCCTCGGCAGCAAGGCGCACATGTGCGCCACTCAGCGGCTGCGGGAGGAACGTCGGAGGGGCGCCTGGGCGAGGCCTTGCCGGGGGTGAGAACTTTGAGATTTTCTGGTTCTCATGTCTGGGGCCAACTCGTCAGAGCGCTGAGCTCCGTAGCTTTGCGTTCTGCCGGCAGCGCCCACCCCCGCAGCGGGCGCCCTCGCGCGCCGCTCAGCGGCTGCGGGGAGGCAGATCGGTGGGGCGCTTGGGCGAAGCCTTGCCGGGGGTGAGCACCGGGGACGACTTGGGCGCGCATGGCGCCAGGGGGTCGCGGGGACCCGGCACCTCCACCCGGATGTCTGCGCCCGGGCTCTGCAGCTTCTTCTTCCCCGCCTCCTGCGGGGGGGGATTTACTTCTTCACTTCTGCTGCCTTACGAGCCACAGGATAAGTGACAGTGCAGCTGTACCTCTTCACTCTCTTGCAACAACGCCACAGCATCATTTTGCAGATGTGACAGCAGGATCACCATGTGGAATTGCAACACCAAAGCTGCGCTTGCAGCTGATGATCATACCCCGCGACATGAAAGCAATGGAATCTCTTAAACTGAGATTGAAATTGCGTGCTGGCCCCATTTCATAGCCGAGCATTCACTGCACGGGGAGGCAGCAGCACACCTGCAGCTCCAGCTCACGCTCACGCTGGGCCACAAGCTCGGCCTCCTCCTCCTGCTGCAGGCGCTGCAGCTTCCTCTCGTGCAGCCTGCACACGCACACATCCAAGCTCATTTTGATTTCTTCGCTCATCTAGGGACTCTGTTGTAGTGGTGCCAATATATTATAGATATTACAAAACGAAGGCGAGTAAGCTTGCTGCAACTGAGCATCCCGTCAGCCAGTTTTGGGACCTGCTGCACTGCGAACGCAAACGCGATGTCTATTTATACTGTCTCGCTGCTTTATATTTTGCTGAAGACCAAATCTTCTCAGGCAGCCGTCAGATATCCCTGGGAGCCACAGCCCACAGCTGAACAATCTGCTAGCATGCCAGCAATCCTGCGTCTATCCGAGGCAGACCCAGGCATGCTCCTTTAGAAGGGTTCTGGTGAGCACCTGTCAAATTTGGCGCCCCAGATGAGGTGGCGCTCATAGAAGAGGATGGTAGTCTCAGACGCCAAGCGGACTGACAGCAAAGCAGCTCCCAGGTACAGCAGCACCACGCCTGCATGCAGGGGCGGGTCAGACTGAGGGCAACTATGCTGCGCATCGCAGATCTGACCTGCTAGAGGTTTGCGCCGTCATCAGGCAGGTAGGCTTGCACAGCGGCTGACAAGGAGGCACTGTTGCTTAGCAATTATAGTATACTCCGGCGATGCCACTGTAAGATTTTGCATTGCAGGATGTGAATTCCCAATGATACCTCTCCACAGCCGTGTCTGTGAGAGGAATACACAGCTGGGAGGATGCACATTGTGTGCAGTGCTCGAGCAGCATGGGCTTGGAGTCCCTGTGATGTGCAGGGACACTTACCAATAAGGGCGGTCTTCAGGTGACCCTTTGCATCGGCCGCATAGCCGCGGATAGTCTCGAGGTCGCTGACAGTGCAGATGCAGGCTTCGCTGTTCAGGAAGTTGAACATCTTGACGTCCAGGCAGGCCAGAGAGGGGCACACAGAGTTGTCGCGGTGCCCGGACCCAAACTGCCACCCGTCAGCTGCGCCCAGACAGAGAAGCCCTCATTCTGTGCCGCACCGCCTGGTTCTGCTTGGTGCAAGAAGCAGCCAAGAAGGTGCAGAGTGTGGGGAAAGTGCCTCCCTACCAATATAGTACAATGATAGAGCCGGCAGTGCTACTAATGACTCTGTACAGGATCATGATCTCGTGTACCCCAAATGCTCAGGGCATGCCTGACCAGGGTATGACCTTGACTGGGACCTGCTCAGGGATGGCAGTTTTGAGCATGACTTCGCCCATGCTTGACATCAGGGGATGGTGACTTACCACCGGAGCCTCCTTGGCCGGGAACGCGCCCGGTCTGGGCCCCGTTGCCCGCCATGCCCGCCAGCTTCAGGATGGACTCCTGATCGGGCACCAGGGCATTAAGCACCTGCTGCGCAAAGGTGCCCAGCGTCTGCGGCGCAGGCGCAGATCCGCTGGAAGCCTGCCATGGCAACATCACCTATCAGCTCAGCCCCCTTCTCTGCAGTATTCGCAATACATTGATGCCTAAGCAGGTGCCACACGGTATACGGTGGTGTGGCCCAGACCCCCTGGACCAGCAGGACTGGCGTGCTGCTCCCTGTGAATGCACAAACTGCACTACAAGCTGCCACAATCACACTCAGCCCGTGCCTCAAGCGCTCACTCTAAAGTGGGTGGGTGGTTGCATGGGGCAGGTTGCGGGGTAGACCTACCTGGGGAGTGGGTGCTGTGGAGCTGGCGGCTGCAGGCGCAGGCTGCTCCACCTGCTGAAAGTTGTGCGCGAGATTGACCAGAGGGTTGCTGCTGGGCGCAGCTTGTCCATTCTGCTGATTGCCCTGTACATTCGCGCATCTCATAAAGAGGTGACTAGGGTAGAACAACCCCACACACCGTAATTGAGGGTTCTCGCCCTATATGTCCCTAGACCAGGTGGTAAAGTAGACACAGCCTTCTACACGGATCAAAGTATGCAAGGACATACTATGTGGGAGACAGTGACTCACCCCGTTGTTAGCACCCGGCAGTTTGTCCAGAAGGCCCTGCAGGTTGAAGTTGGGCAGGTTGAGAAAGTTGGCCTGCGGGGTGGGTCCGGGGGTGGGCACAGGGGTAGCCGGGGTGAGCTGGCTGGCGATCTTCTGAGCAGTGTTGAACAGCGAGCTGGCTGCTGCCTTCTCATCGCCTCCAGAGCCGCTGCACAGTGGTCACCAGGCCTTAGCTCTTCCCCGACTCGACAAGTGATGTGCGCATGGAAAGCCTGCACCTCAGAGATCACAGCCTGGTGCCTGGGTTTCATGTCATGTCGGGTAGGCTCTATATGACCCCTTTTGACCTAGGAAAGCCCTCTGGGCAGCAGCTCTTTCCAGATCTTCTGCAGCTGTCAGTAACGTGAGTTCAGAGCACAGAAAAGAGCGAGCAACGTGTGTGAACTCTTCTTTACGTCATGACGGTACCAAAAGTGACTCACGTAGCCAGCTGGCCTGCGGCACTGGCGCCGTTGACAAGCTGCTGTGCGACAGAGGTGGCATTGACATTGCCGCTCACGTAGGGGTTCAGCACATTGTTGCCGCCATTCAGCTGCCCTGCACAAGCATGCACAGCAGCTGACGAGCTGTGTGCTAGGCAGCAGGATCATGTACAAGTGTCACTGACCCGGGCCTAGCCAGCTGTGCGTGTGCTGTCAAGAACTCGTTGCATCGTCAAGTCTGATGCATCCGTGCTCTTGATGCCAACTCTAGCAGGAGACAAATGATGTCAACATGGCAATGACCGTGCGTGCATGCACAAGGCTAACAGAAAGGTCAGGGTAGGCATCCCGCATCCCAGAACCATGGTCCGCGACCAATAACTAAGACAAGAGGGTCAGCTGCTTCAGGGGTGATTCGCGGGGTGGCTGACCTATGATGCTGCCCACTGGGCTCTGGGCCCATTCGTTGGCCATCGTGTCTATCTGGCCGACCACCTGGTGCGCCCGGATCAGCGTTGCATTTGCCGCGGCCACAGCGCTCGTGATAATCGCCACGCCCGCATCAGCGCCATTGATCAGCGTTCCCATGGAGTTGACAGCTGCACCGCATCTCACATGCTTGAAGCCCTTCAGGAGTCCATATGCCAGATAAAGCTTCTTGAACGGCATTTGCAGTCCACATGAGAGGTTTGTCTGCCTGATGATGAGCCACGCCGCATCAGCGCCACGCCACATCAGCGTCATTGATCAGCGCCCCCATGCAGTGCAGAGTCTTTTCCAGAGTACGGCATCCATACCCAACACCCCCCAGGAGCTCAAGACACACCAGTCTATGGGCAGAAGCAGCACCATCTCTACAAGTCAGACGTGGGGTAGAGACGTACAGCAGGCATCAGGACTATGCTGAGGGGTCCTCAAGCCAACAGCCCGGATATCTCTCCCTTCGAAAAGCATAGGTGACACTTGATACTTGGTCTCGCTGAGCTCACCTGTTGTGTTGACGGCCACGAGGCACACGAACCAGGCCGCCATGACAAACATCAGCAGGAATAGCAGCAGGGTCAGCCAGTAGTAGACCTTGTACACTCCCAGGCTCCGCTCTGATGCTGCACGAGCACCACACGTCCTCAGATCCCTCTCCCTGTGGCTCAGATGCTCCAGGTCTGTCTCATTTGACAGCTTCGCCTGATGACAGCCCACTCGAGCATGCGTCTCAGTCTTCTATCATGTCAGTGCAGATCCTTGCCCCCCTTCATGCTGTACTGGCCATTCACTGCTAAGTCACTCATGGCACTGCAGGTTGCCAGCACCCTTGCATGTGCCATGCATGTGTCAACAAGCCCTACCTCCGTAAGATGCATCTCCTGGTGGAGTTCTGTCTGGTGCGCACGCAGCCCTCACCTATCTAGGGACAAATGCTGGACATTGCATTCACGTTCAAGCCTGCTGCGGCAGTGATGAAAGCCCTACCTCCGTAGCGCAGATCCCGGCGCAGCTTCTGATCGGTGCGCATGCCGTACATGGCAAAGGCCAGGCCCAGGCAGATGACCGAGATAGCAATCGTGACTGTGAACGTCGTGACATAGGCCGCAATCACGCTGCTGAAGCCGCTGGAGCTGCCTCCCACCAGAAGCACCAGCTGCTTGAGCGCCGTTCCCGCGCTCAGAGACTGCATGAGACATACTGCGTCAATGTGAGATCCTGCCACATCACTTGATGACCGGTGGGACGTCTTGTGATGTTGTAGCGCGCATGCAACTGGAGCTGCTTCCTGCCGGAAGCACCAGCTCCTTGAGCGCCGTTCCCGCGCTCAGAGACTGCATGAGACCCACCGCGTCATTGATCCTGCCGCATCAATTGATGACTGGTGGGACGTCTCGTGATATTGAAGCGCAAATGCAAGTGTAGCTGCCTTGCTCCGGAAGCACCAGCTCATTGAGCGATGTACCCGTGCTCAAAGACTGCATGGCACTGATGAAATGCTGACTGAACATTATAAGGGGATTGTCCTGCTGAAGTATGTGTGGCTTTATCATACACATGGAGAATGTGCGTTGGGCATGACCGCAGAGGGTGCAAAGAGCCAGCCAACTAGCAGCCCTATCATAGCCTAGTCTGCCCAGATACCATAAGAAGAGGGCCCCATCCATTGCTTCTTAATTGCAATGCAAGTTTGGCGGAGTTTTACGGTGCCATAGTTTACTGAAAGGTCAGGAGCTGAAGCCTACCGCAATGCTGAAGATCACGCAGCCTGCAATCATGATCGCCAGCCCGAGCAGCGCCCAGAAGGGGACATACTGGAGGTGCACTGTGCAGCTGCACAGCAGGAACGTGTTCTATCTCTGTTCTAGTTCCTGACACATGTGCGTCTGGATAACATACTTGGGCAAGCTCTGCATGCAGCTTGCCACCCAGCAGTTCAATGCATCATCAAACCAGAGCGAGATATGATCATGCCACAAATGACACCACACCACGACAGACTTGGTATACTGCCTGATTAACACCGACGCGTTGTACACTCGAACATCGGGGCTTGCTCCAGCCGGTCTAGGCATTATAGTGCAGGCATGCAAGCTATGCTATGGTGACAAGAAGGCAAGCTGGCAAGGGCACTCACTCTCTGGAAGGGTCCTCCTCCTCTGCTTGCCAGCGCCTGCGGTCTGAGTAGCAGCTGCTCCTGTGGGTGGACATGCCCTCATACATATCAGCAGCGGTGCTGGTTCCGTCCAAGTCTCTATCGCTCCTGCGCGGGCTGATGAGCCTGTGGCCTTTCAGGCCCCCGCTGTCCTTCAGGGATCCCGATCTAGGCTGCTGGCTGTCCTTTTGATGGCTCCTCTTAGCAGCATCTGGCTCCACCGAGACCTCTGTGAGCTCCTGCTCGGGCTCGGCGCGCCCGAAGAGGTTGTTGAGCCTCCACACAGCACTTTCCTGGCCCCTGCAAGAGACAAGAAGTGAGAAATGAAGGCTGGTGCTGTGAAGAAGGCACCTGCCCCAACTGCCACACAGCAAGCCACAGAATTCCTGAACCCCGCAACAATGGCTTCCGTGCTTGCAAGTCTCTGTATCCCCGAAGACTATGTAGGACGAATGCATGGCCCGCACGGCTGTGTGATCGCAGTGCAGTGATAACATATTTTTCAAGATGGGACCCTTTATAGAATCGCCAGACGCAGGCACCGGTGCAGATGGGCAACACCTCAAAGTCACCTACTAGTGGCGCCGGATGCGACACTTACTATTAGTGGCAAGATCTGACAAGAAAACTCCCAAGGAAAGATGTGTAGGCTCACCTTGCCGTACGCTTCACTTTCTTCTTCGCATTGGCACGCTGCAATGACTTCGCCAGATCTGGCAAGGCTAGCATCCTGTTGCGTGCGACGATCTACGTTACCGAGCGTCCGCTTACTGGCCAGTTGTGTGGATGCTAGGCAGATGTTTGACAAACACAGGCCGACGAGACCCAGTTCGATGCTGCGGACGTACACACTGTCTCATCGCGGCACCATCATCGGTCCAGGGTGTCGTGGATGACAGATATTGACAGGGTTGTGTCCCGAAAGGGCAGCTGTCCCGTGACTCTTTTCAACCCGTCTGCTGCTGGAGATGCCCTTACTCATCACTCACCCCATCGGCCTAAGGCCTCAGGGCTTCACCTCCGCTAAAATTGTGTCTTCTCGTGTGCTGCAGACTTCGATGCATCGCTGCATTTCGTTACAGCGAAGCAGCCGTCCTGCCACGAGACTCCTGCAGATGGCCTCGGAGGTTTTGCCTTCCTATGCGGGTACCCCACAGCAGACGCTTCATCGCGTTCACTCTCGCCTGAGAGATGCGCAATACATGGCCCAAATGCCTCCTGTAGATCCATCCATCATAATGCACACTGCTCCTCTTGTGGCCATAGGATCAAAAGAAGCTCCGTCCTGCATGGTGTATGCGCTATCAGATGCCCAGTACATAAGCTGAATTCTCTTTCAGCTAGAAGGAAACTGAGTCAAGCTATGGCCTCAGCTTTCCTTGCAGTGAGCAAAGCATAAGCTCGGGATTTAAGTTTTGTGGGAAGAAGGACCATGCACACCTTTGCGGAGCTGTGCCTGGTGATTTCTCTTTTGTTGGCTCCGCATTCCGTAGCTCAAGCACGAGCTTTCCTCCCTTGAATGGCAGCTAATGTTGCCTCTGTCGCCATTCTGATGAAGCTTCCTTGGGCCTGGCTGAACACTCAGCATGGCCATCAGGATGGGCATGTGCTGTGCAAAGCGGGGGCAGCGCACATGTGCCTGCAAGCTGCTCAGGGGCTGACACTGCTATAGTGACACTGCCAGGGCAAGCTTAGGCTGCACTTGGCGCTGCTACCCACTGAACTCGGCAACCATGCCTCCAGGCGGAGCACTGATCTGCGCAAACCCAGGCGCGCAGCTTGCAGCGGTGCCCGGCACTCCTGTCTGAGCTACATTTGCGTCCTCGCATGCTTCCCTTTGTCCATGTGCTGGTATGCTCAGCAAGCTGAGGTCTGCTTAAATGACACTGCTGGGGCTGCTAGCCCCCAATTTTGCTCAGCACAGAGCTTCGCTTGGGCGCAACCTGCTCGGAACCTAGGACACTTGGCCGGCAGCTGACGCCAGCCATCCCGGATGCGCCAACTGCCCCAGCTTGAAGCTAGTCGTGCTGATGCATGCTGGGCTGCCATTCGGCAGGATCGAGCCAGCTAGCACTGCTTAGTAGCCGTGCTTGCCAGTCATGGCCTCCAAGCGGGGCGTGATCTGCGCAAACTAGGCGCGCAGCTAGCAGCAGTGCCCAGCATTCCTGCTTTATCTGCATCTGCTTTCTCATGCTTTCCTTTGTCTGATTCTGGCTGGCGCTGCTAGCTACCGAACTCGCCAATCATGGCCTCCAAGCGGGGTACAATCTCTGCAAAGCTGGGAGACTCAGCCAGCAGCTGTTGCCAGCATCCCCGGATGAGCTGCGCCAGGCTGGAGCTAATTGCGCTGATGCATGCTGGGCTGCCGTGCGGCAGAATCTGAGCCAGCTAGCAGCTCAGCCACCAAATCCGCTGATCATGGTCATGCGGGGCGCAAACTCTGCAAAGCTGGGACATGCTGCGGGAAGTGGCTGCCAGCATTTTGTGAATGAGCTGCGCCAGGCCGGAGCTAATTGCGCTGATGCATGCCGGGCTGCTGTTTGGCAGAAGCTGAGCCAGCTAACGATGCTCAGCCACCAAATTCACTGATCATGGCCTCCAGGCGGGGCGCAATCTCTACAAAGCTGGGACGTGCTGCCGGCAGTGGCTGCCAGCACTCCTGTATGAGCTGCGCCAGGCTGGTGGGCGTGTGCACGGGAATGTCTGGCCTCAATCCTCGATGCATCACCGCCAGCGCTGCCTGAATGCCGCTCAGGCCAGCATACGGCACCTGCACAGCCATGCAAGCACTCTGTGAGCGCCACTTCTGGATACCAGAGTTGCCTATCTCCTCCATCTGCGATGCCTTGCGCTCTCACTTCTTGACACTGATCGGCCGCCAACTCAGTTTCAATCCTCTTGATGGTCTAATCATCAGTGAAGGGGAGGCGTCAGACATGTTGGAAGATTACCATGCATTGTTCGGTAGCGCACTCCCACAAAGAGTTCGCATCGGTCTTGACAGATCACCATTGGTTTGCCGTAATCTCTGGGCCCATTCACCGTCCCCAATACACAAAAAGTCATCACAGAGTGATGCATGAACAGCAGTGCAGAGTGAGGCATCAGCTCACCTGGCGGGCAGTGCACTCCCACAGCACCACGCCGAAAGAGTAGACGTCCGCCTTGACAGAGTACCGCTGGTTGGCCATCACCTCTGGAGCCATGTACTGGAAGGTGCCCAGGCCGCCCGTCAGCGTGTTCAGGTCGTGTGTCACCCTCGACAGCCCAAAGTCTGCTACCCTGACATTGAAGTCCTCATCCACCAGGAGGTTTCCTGCACGGGCAGCACACCCTTGCCGCGTGCACACTTGAGGTAGATGCAAGGCTTCAGCAAGAATGCCACCAGGCCGCTCTGAATGGCAGGACTTCCCATTCACAGTTTCCAAACAGAACTAGAATTGCCCATGCTGCGCCTCAAGGTCATTGCATCACTACGGGTCACACTGTGGCGGCAGGTCGGGCGCCTAATAGCTTTGCCAAAGGGGCTCACAAGTTTTTATGAGATGCTGACAGCAGGTCAAGGGGAGCAGTGCAGAGACCGAGCTGCAAGGGTGTCAAAGTGCTTGAGGGCCCGAGCGCACCTGACTTCAGGTCACGGTGCAGGACGCTGTGCGCATGCAGGTGCTGCATGCCCTTGGCAGCGCCGAGGCACATGGCGGCCACCTGCGCCCATGTGAGCTCCAGCGTCGGCGAGTGCAACATCCCGTACAGCGACCCCCTGCAGCCACAGTGCGTCTGACTCAATGCGCAATTCATACAGCACACGCTGCTCTGGAAGACTGTCATGCTGCACTATGTGCCCTCATCTCTCTGCCAGCAGTGATCGCCTTCAATCTTCTGAAAGTCCTCTTACACATGTAGACATTTGCAATGTCGCCCGTCTCCGAGTCGGAGCCATAAGAGTCATTGCGTTCTACCTTATGACACCATGCAGTGGGGCCTAAGTCTTGTGGTCTGCCACATCTGGCCTCCTGCTCCCATGAAGGCACACTCAATTGGATGACCACAAGCGTGGCCTGCACATGCATGGCTCAGTCAGCGACAGGCTACCTGGGGCAGTACGGTGTGACCAGAGCGGCCAAGTCTGGCTGCATGCAGGCCCCCAGCAGCGGCAGCACATTCCGGTGCTGCGAGAGCAGTGTCATGGCCGCCAGCTCCCGCCGGAACTGCAGACATGTCACGCCTACCATTATGGCATGCGGCTGCCATGCATACGGGGATTTCACTGCCCTTCGTGATCCATCCAAGCACAGATGAATGATGTTGTCACACTGGCACTCTTCCTTGGTCTGAGAGGGACAAATACGCTTCAGTATGATACTGGACATCTATCAACATTGCTGTAGGAGAGGTCCACCTCCAGGCCTGCAGCGACGTGCTGGGTGATGTCTGCAGACATCACCTTTACCGCCACTTCCAGCCCTCTCCAGGCGCCATAGTACACCTGCAGACCGTAGACGCTTGGCACTGAAGACCTGTAGCACTGTCAGGGGAGGTGCTGCATGCAGCTCATTGTCCATCAAGCTGGGATCCTGTTTGACCATGTATCAGCGCTTTGGGGTTTTGCCAATGTCCGCCAGCATTGCACACACTGTTCTGGGGTTTTGCTACAGCTCGCAGATATATCAGGGCGTCGGCGCCTGCTCGAGTGGTTAGCAGAGCAATTGCTAATCGCCAGGTTGCCGGTTCGAATCCCCCCGAAGGCACGGGGAATTTCTGTGATTCCGCTCATATTCGATGGTTGTGGCCACTCCTAGACACCTATAACCGGCGCTACCCCAAAATCCTGCTGGAGTTTCGAGTGGTTTACCAAGGGAGGCCCCTCCACGCATCTGCCCAGAGGGGGTATAGGAAACATGTTTAGGAGTGAGTCATTTCCCAGTTGACAAGGCTGCAGACTGTGCATGTACGACTGGCCCCAGACTCTGGCTGCAGACAGGTCTGTGAATGCCCTATGGCCTCTGGCTGCGGGTTGCCACCACATATATATATATATATATATATATATCAGCTGTGGTCACTGTTCCTGGGCTCCTGGGGGTGATGCATCAGTACAGAGATGTACGAAAAGGTGGGGTGAGTGTAGGGGATGTACCTTGCCGAAGCCGCCCTCGCCAATCAGCGCACCCAGCGTCAGCTCCTGGGGATCGATCCTCGGCGGTTGGGCAGCCGGAGGAATGCCCAAATGGCCCAGCACTGCGGGCCCCTGCCCCACTGCACTCTTGGATATGCTCTCCTGGGGAACCCCTACGGCATACAGTATACCTCAGCTAAAGAGATGACACGCCAGCAGGCTCTGTGAGTGTACAGGGGTTTGGACATGGACAGGGAATGGCCTGCCCCAGGCATCTGAGTGGTGTAAAGGATATATAGATGGCTGGATTGGCTTCGACCTAACTGAGGCTTGAAGGCAAGTACCTGGGATACCAGTGTCTTTGTCTAAAGCTTCAGAGATCTTCAAGCCCAGCTTGTACGCGTTGATGACCTGCTCAGCCATTGCAAGGCCCTGCTCCTGTCCTGAAGCGCTGCGCTCATGTCTCGCCATGCCCTCTGGCAAGCTGCATGCGTACTCAGCCTCCGACTGGAGTCCCATTCCTGGCACTGGCTGCTGCTGCTGCTGCTGCTGCTGTGGTAGGCTCACAGGGTTGCTGCTGATGCTGTGAGGATATGGCTGCTGAGACGTCCTGAAGGGCGCCAGGCTGGGGTAGGTCTGCTCGAGCTGCGGCTGCCTCAGCTCCCTCCTGTGGGTGAATGTGCGGGGCGCCACTGGCAGGCTGAGCGCTGCGGCCGAAGGCTGCAGGTGCCGCTCCGGCGGCAGGGAAGCCACGGAGGGCAGCGCAAACTGCTCCAGGCGTGTTAGTGGCTGCTGCTCTTCTAGAATGGGCAGGCTGCCGCGCAGCTTGGGGCTGATCTGCAGTGCCATGGAGGGCTTCCCCGGGTGCGCAGAACCAGCGTAAGCGGGAAGCACATGCCCGGCTGCGCTGCCAGCAAGAGCGGCCTCAGAGTTGTGCTGCGGAGCGCTGCTGCGTGGGATGGCGTGCAGATCTCTGTAGAAGGGCTGGGTGCCCGCAATGCCCTGCTCCTCATCGAAAGGAGAGAGCTCTGGTCTGGGCTGTAGGAGGGCGGCCAGACCTGGACAGCAGTCACAAGCACATTGGAGTGCCATGCACACGAGATCACAGATCGGGGCTGCCTGCTGCAAAAGCCATTAGCCCTGTCCCTAGAGGCAGTTATCTTCATCCATGTATCACACCGAGCTGCACTGTCACGTTGCCAAGGCAGAAACATTGGGCTCCCGCGCTGCGCAAGCAGCAGGCGGGCCGGCCATGCAGATGGCAGACGCTACCTGTATGCTGGGTGCGCTGCAGATCTGCCCTCAGAACATTGCTAGAGAACTGCCCCGATGTGGTGGAGGGGTGGTTTCCAGGAGCTGGAAGGAAGTGAGACAGGAAGGCTGACTCTGAGCCAAGCCCGGTAAAGAAGGGTTGGCTGTAAGAGTGCGACTGTCTGGGACTCCACAAATCGTCGTCTTTCTTCACGACGTCAACAGGCCGGGCCTGCAGCGCCAGAGAGAAGACGTCTCGGGTTAGTTCATGATGAGGGTTGTTCAGCTATAGCAATGGCCAGCATGTGGACACCATCGGGCTTGCCTGTGCAAAGTAGTCCCAGACGTCATTCAAAACATTTCTTATCCAGGACAGAAGGTTCAACAAGTAGTCCCGGACGCTTTCGTATATCTGACAGAGAGGATCATTGCTAGCTGGAGCACAGTCATAGAGACCGTTCGGCATGTCTCCAAAGCTGTGCTGAAATTATACCCAGCGCTGTTGCAAAGCTGAACATCCCATGCCGACGAGAACGGCGCCCTTCAGTGTGCAGACGCTTCTATATCATCAAGATGATGAATGACATGAGTTGCATCTGCTGAAAATCATGGTCTCGATGCCTATCCGGTACTTTCATCCTCAGCTGGAGAGCTCTCAGGGCTGGTGACGGAACGCTGCACGTCTCTGTTGCCACAGAGTGGCCAAATAGCGCTTTTGCCCCAAGGTCCTGAGACGACCGTCTCAAAGCGCACGTCCATTGGGCCCCGTTGCTAGATCAGCTCACATGACGACTGCATTTTGCAGAGAAATGTCCTTCACAACCATGGAAACACTGGATGCAGGATCACAAAGCTGACTCAACCATCACATGAATCCCAAGGGAAGCTTGTGTGTGTGACTCAGACAAGCATTTGCTCTGTGCTCTCATCAGCCTGGTGTGGCTGGAAGAGATGTGATTTGATCTGGTCTGTGCCTGATGACCAGGCACCGCTCTGCATGATGCACATTATAAGGATTGCAAGGGAGGCTCGCCAGAGCTCTACATGACACAGCACCTGTGTCTGATCAGGCAGGCCTGCTCGGGCCTCATGACACGCCCAGCGCACTCAAACGGTGTGGCAACTGTTTACTTCTCCTGCTAAAGGCATAATATGTTCCTCCCAGTCACTTGCAACATCCACTTCTAGGACGGGCTGCGGCTGCACACCTCTTCTGAAAAGTCAATGCATGCTGCTTGCAGAGGGATCTCCGAAGCATTGTGAGGCCAATTGGCTCAGCACAGTCAGAGGAGCCCGTATCATGCACACAGGTGGGAGTCTTTGCCCCTTTTGTCTCTACCCCACACCTAGTCCTCACATCCTCAATGTTCTCTACCAGCAGCTGCAGGGTTGCTGGATCTTCACAAGGCGCAAGACCCAAGGTGCGACACCGAACCCTTTTGCCCCGCAGCAAGCTCTGTCAACTCCTTGTAAGGGTATCAAGACCAACTGCCAGGTTTTGTCAAGACCAGCACTTGATTTGCTCGCTGCTTTCATGGCCAATTGCGGTCTGTCGACAGCTTCAAACGCCTTCATGTGCTTTTGCATAAAGGGAAGTGACCAGGTCCTTTGCCATTTCCGTCAGAGGATCCCACGTGACAGACCTACCTTAGTATCTGCTCAATGAAGGAATCCCAAATATCTTATTGAAGAGCTGGACATGATGCCACTGTACCCGGCAGAACTGTACTCAAGCAAGCATCAAATCTAGGCATCCCCTGCTCGGGTCAGGTGCCTCTCGCTGTTTCAGGGTTTTTCTAAGCAAAGTCAGCGCATGCAATTTACCGGTTGTGGTAGAGAGCGCCTCTGATTGCACAGCCTGCCCCCACGTTTCGCCTGATGCGTCTTCAGCTCGGGTGTGTAGGTCAACATGCTGGAAGGCCCAACTTAGAAGCATTGCGCTACCATCTCTGGTCTGTGAAGAGCTCACGGCTAAGACGCTCTGCACAATGGATGTGATGGCGGCATGAACTACGCTGTGCCGTCCTGTGCGCGCTGTGCGCTTTCACATGTCATCGATGATCACTACATTGGTGTACCCGAGCTCGGCCAGGTTAGCCTTCTGGTCGGCAACAAAAGCGGGGGGTCCGCACACGACCATCATCACATCCTCGCTCGGGGGCGCGTTGACGTACTTTGTGATCATCTCCTTGTCAATGAGACCCATACTGACGTGATGGCCAGCATCGGGTGCCTCATTGACCACGTATAGCGCCTGTGCAGCACACGCACACAATCATCATCCAGACTCTGGCGGCAGCTCTGTCCAGCAGCAGCGTATGGGACGGACAGATAACATGATGCCCAGCAACTCTGTGCAGCAGCAGCACGGGACATCTGCCTATCTGGCAGCAACCCTGTGCCCGTGCATACTCTCACTGTGCCCATATATACGCAAGGGAATTGCTGCAGCCTTGTCCTGAAAGATGTTTCCAAGCAGAGAGTCTAGCAAGCAAGCCATTTGTGTGGTCACCCTTGCGGTGGCCACAGGGCTACTTTGGCAGGCGCACCTTGAACTTGCCGTAGTAGCCTGCTGCCATGGCGTCCAGGTGCAGCTTCATCAGAACATCCTCCATGCTGTTGCTGGCATACACCAGGCGCAGCTGCACAGCACCCATGCATCATCACGACACCCAATCAGGCACATTGGCAGCTTCTGGGCTCGGGCTTCCACACTGCTCCACACAGCCTGGCAGAGGTCCGAAATGATGAGGTCAACTCTGCGAGCATCACAATGCTTCACCTTTCCTCACAATCATCGCAAGGGCCACAGTAAGGTAGGTGGCACGTGCGAGGGGGAGCCTTCATGACGGGAGGGGGTTCCCACCTTGACCTTGTCATTGGGGTTCTTCAGGATGACTGTGGACAGGTTGATCATGGCTGTGACACCTGTGCCCCCAGCCAGCAGCCCTGCACAGGAGTCACCGGTCTCAGGATATGCATAATGGAGAGCAGGGCAGCCTCATGTTGATCTGCTTGTTGTACCAAGCAGTTTCAGCATCCCAGCCTTGCAGTGTTCTGGGGATCCTGTAAATGTAGCTGCCCCCTTGTGTCCTCCTTGCACCATGAGCAGAAGCCTTCATGGCAAGCCTTCCCAAGCAACAGTCAGCATGGACCACCACCAAGGCCCCATCTTGGATAACTGCCTGTAAATTTTGCCAGGCCATGGTGTTGGCACATGGTGCCTGAATGAAGCAGTCAATGGAATTGCTGATACAGCACCTCAAGCTTCACACAGAGATTGCCCCACCCCTGTTGGCAATATTGTTCAAGTGCAAACAGGCATCGGTGTATATGTTGCCAGGCAGGTGGGTGCGCACCAATGGCCTTGTACTTTCCGGGCTGGTAGCGGAAGGTGCCGAAGGGGCCCTTGATCGCCACGCTGGCGCCGGGCTGCAGCGCGTGCAGCGCGGCTGACATGGCATGCTCCGGGTGGCCTACTGGGTACTCCTGCACCAGCACATCAGCTGCCCTTAAGATCCCCACTTCCATGCTTTTCATACCATGTCTGACCCCTTGACTCCCAGGGCATGACTGCATATTGTGGCGCTACCTACATGCTCGACAGCTCAGCGTAGACTGCCAGGCTGCTGCCAGGCATCAGCAGTATCAGCTCAAGCAGGGGTGAAGTATGAACTATCCTTCACCGCGGCATACTGTAAGCTCTGCATGACATGCACGTGCTCCCACTCGCCAGCGCAAGCAAAAGGATGTGCCACTGCTCCAGGGAACGCCGGAGACTTTGTTCCCGAGTGCAGCTGATGCATGCTGCAGGATACTGGAATGCGCAAAGTTCTGCAATGTCTCACCTTGACGAGGATGACCACCTCTCCGGGGGTCTCATCTGTAGAGATGGGATTGTAGGCCTGCTCCTGCTGCCCCACCTTGACCTTGATGCACATCCCCGCAGGCAGGCCCAGCAGCTGCTGCTTGTGCTGCAAGCTGAACCTGCAGAGCATGCAGACATGTTTCGCCAGCCTGTATCCAAGGGCGTGAGCCTTGCAGGCGGGTTAGGCTTTCATCTGTCGCCTTACTATGCACACTGCAGTCGTCTGATCGGGACCAATCTTCAGTAAAGCTGGCTCCTCGGATGATTTCTGTCAAAATGTAAGCCTCAGCTGTAGCTGGTCTCAGCATAGCCAAATTGATGGGAACGTTGGGGATTCTAGTGTACTATCATGATCTTCAGCACTCCTCTGCAAGATGAGGTGATCCAGCAACATAAAATGCAGAGAAACTCACGTCAAACGCTTTACGAGATGGGTCTCCTGCTCAACCTTCGCCAGGGGAATTGATTGCCACCGCTGTGAGTCCAGGAAAGGTGGTGGTGGTTTGCTGGGACGTCCAAAGAGAAGAGAAGAAAGCGGCAGGACGGCTGCTGTAGCACCAACGGCTGCCCACACAAGATAAGGATTGTCCTGGTACAATGTGCTCAGGTCCCCAAAGCTCGCCATCCCACCAGTCTGTGGATTCCACCAACAGGATCAGCCTTTTAGCTCACAGACACGTAACCTTGTTGCACACGCACAGTGTCGCCTTTTCGTCGACAGAATAAGGCTGGAGGTACAGTGCGGCGGATGGGGGCTCTCGGCCGAGTGTGAAAATGCCGAAAGTGGCAGGCAGTGCTAAGACGCGCCGAAAGTGTCGGAGGTTATCGTGATGATGACCATACCTCGGCGTGGCATGCGCAAGAGTATGCTGCTGGACTCACGAAGTAACGAGATAGAAAAAGGAAAAACATCCATGCGCCCAAGGCTTGGGCAACAATCCGAAGAGTGTGGAGGGGGCGTGCCGAGATCACCTGCGGAGCTCCGACAGTCAGGTTCCCCGCAACATCCATTCTTCAGCCGTCCGCTACTCTAGTATGCACAAACTGTAGTGTGTTGCTGAAGAGAAAGATCATCAGGGTCTTGCAAGAGTCTTCTCGCTGTATGAGCTGCATCAGTACAGTACGACGCCGTTCCCGCCACAGTACTTATGGAGAAGACATGATGCGATCAGCAGCAATAAGTGCTCTGTGCGTAAATGTAGACGTAGGAAAGTCATATGCTGCGTCTCGAGGGTGCCCACGTCCTCCCTGGCCACTTTGCTGCGAATTGTCTTTGACATCTGGGAAACTGGTCGTCAACAGCGGCTGGGGAAGCACACGAAAGGACGTTTCACTGCTAGCGCTACAGAGCAAGAGGCCACAATCGGGACGCAGCTTACAGGACCTGATTTCTTGTGGATTTGTCCAGATCAACTCGACTCTCAAGTTCGTGTCAAAACCGTCCTCACTTAGGGGGGACCGCAGCAGACACATACAGTGTCAAGCTCTATAGTAATTGGTGCAAGCGCTCCTCCCGAGCTCGCAATGAACAGGAGAACACCTCATCACACTGGGTACTCTATGTGGCTCTCCTGCTAAGACTGCTTGCTACTGCTTAGCCTTCTGCTGTAGGATCTCAGTGCTGAAGTGTGTCACTCCTATGGGCGCCACTGCTTGCAGAGCGAGCGCCGTGCTATCTGCGTCCTGGTAGGCGGGCTGCATGCGCCAGACACAGTCCTCTTTAGCAAGGCCCTCCAAGCTGCATGCATCTGATGGTGCCAATGTGCATAAGCCGTTTCAGGGGCCAAGCACAGGCTGCTAACTATGTCAGTACAGATTTCCTTGATGGGCTGAGGCAACATTTGGGTGCATGCAAAGCAGTGTCCCTAATAGCCGCAAGGGATGGAGCTGTGAGTATGCTGCTTTAGCACATTACGATGCAGCAAACTGTAACAGAGAACCCATGGCTTGGGTGTAATCCCGCGATTGCAGATTCTGCAGTGCAAGCATAACCCCTATGCATGCCAGATCTGAAGAAACTCTCACCCCTGCGGGAGGCGCTCCTGTGGATCTGAGCTGCTCAAAGGTGCCTTCGCTGTGGCGCATTTCCCTGCTGACCAGAGGTGCCCCAGTTGCCCAGTTGAAGCTGCCCATGAGCCGCGTCTCATACAGGCGTACCAACACCCGGTCTACCCGCAGCCAGAAGCGCAGCAGCACAAACCAGCACTTTGGCATTACTCGGACCTGCAGCCACAAAATGCAACATGTCACTGCTAGCACATGTGGAAACTGCGCGCTACCCCAACATCATGCAATTGGGCTGCAGATTGGTTGCATGTGGCTGTGCTGGCCTACATGGTCAAGGCTGCTAGACTCCCACATGTATGCCATATGGCCCCAGGCTAGGGGTTACCACGCTTGTCATGCCAGCTATGTGAATTGCCTCAGCCCATGTCCGTGAGGCAGTGCAGGTTGACACTGGCCTGAGCTACAATGCCTTTGAGCAGTCTGAGGTGGCGGCAGCCGTACAGACTCCTCTAGCTTGGACATGACAAGATGCACAAAGCTCTCTGGCTGAGCGCAAAGGAGAGGCTGGGCACCTTTACTAGCAACTGAGACACCCCATTGTCGTCCAGCTCAGACTCGTACAGTGGAATCTCATCGTAGAACAGGATTGGGTCGCGTGCCATCAACATGCCCTTGTCCAGCTGCTCTATGGTGGGAACCCACTCCCACTCACCGCCTGTAGTGACAACACTGCTCGTCAGAGCAACCACCTCAGAGGACAGTACTGCATGACTTCTTTTGCAATGAAGGAACATCTATCAGTGGCCACTGACAGGAATAAGGTCAGCCAAGGTGAATGCGGGAGCTTTGATTGTGACCAAGGCAAAAGGCTGCGTGTGCTATAGAAGAGGGTTCAGATAAGGCCGCTGACCTGGAGAGCTTGGCTGAGAAGGACACTCTTGTTGCAAAGACCCGCTGTAGGATGTGGAATACGTCCTGCGGAATAAATTGCTAGTCTGCCAATTGAGTGCGTTATTGCACACTTGGATCGGCCTAAGCATTCAGCTTGAACTGACAGTCTGAACTGAAACTCTCAAAGAAGGAACTCCAAGCCCTATGGAGACAATGTCAGATGACAGCTGCTCGAGCATCCCAAGCATCCACCACCATGCTCATGGCACTGGGCACTCGGCAGCATCAGCCGCAGCCACAGACATTGTCTCCAAAGGGCGTAATGCATCCTATCAAACAAGTCTGAGCTGACTGTCCGAGCAGAGGGTTTTAAAGGAGGAACAGCAGAAAGTGTTGCATAGACCAGGATTGATAAGACGGAAGTGCAGCCTTACCAGTCGTAGTCTAAGCTGACAGCCCCGCTCAGCTGCACATCCCTCTCCCTGGAGCGCATCCACTCCTCTGCTAAGGCCACCCTCACAGGCTGCCTGTCCTCTGCAACCCAGGCATGCAGGGCATCCTGGGCTGTGAAGGACAGGGAGACACCGGTCTCCTTATGACTCAGACGCAACAGGCTGTCTCCAAAGAGCTGCTCTGGCAGGTTGGGAGCCTTGAGCTTTTCCTTTACCGCGTCCATGTCTGCATCACCTGCCAGGTAGGAGCAGCTAGCATCAGCTACACAGGTGCAAGATGCCTGCTCGTCCGAGGCTACTGAAGAGATGTGACACACGTTAGCAAGATACTGAGAAGGTTCCAGTGGCACGAGAGCGAAGCAAGGCTGGGGATAGGCGAGACGCACTGCTGATGGGTGCCTTGCAACTCTCGATCCTCCACCCTTTTAGAGCAATGCCAGCGCCTTCCTCAAGGATTATGCCTCCAGCTTGTTGGATAGCTGCAGGCAAGTACGCTCAGCACATGCTCTGCGTTGCATATACAGGACTAGTCAGGAGGCATGGCGACACACCTGCTTCATCGAAGGTCCCCCTCTTGCACTGTACCATAATTCTATGCGTGTACTAAAAGCGCTAATTGCAACAAGGAACATGCCAGATTCCCCAGTGTGTGTGTTGAGAGCCACGAAGTGAGAGAAAGTCATGGCGCAGCTGCCCATCAACTGCCCTCAGCTTCCCACACATGCTCACAATGGTTCTTTTTGAGATAGAGTGTTGGCCCCTACAACGCGCCACACATGAGGGAACAGCAGGGCCGCATGACGGGTCTTTGCCAATATGCATTGTCAGTCAATGCAGGAAATGCTTCCTTACATCCTTGCGTCAGTCAGTCATGATCAAATTTCTTGGGAGTCCGGGCCTCAAGAATCCCAGCATGTAGCATCTGCTTGCAGTCCTGGCATCTTGCTGCCTTGCCACATGAATTCAAAGTCAACTTGTGAGAAGAGTCCTCTCCTCCTGTGAGCCTGGGCTGCTACTATGCTCTCTCTCTCTATCACTGAACACACATGCCACTAGTGTAGTACTTCCAGTGCACGACTCACTCCACTGTTATGCCTGCCTCCCATGGAGGAGCAGCTGTTGGTAGTGTACAAGCAGCTCTCGGGCCTGAGTGTGCTTCCTTGCTGCCTACTCTGCCACGAGGGCTGCACAGCAGCCTTGGATACCAAACACTGCAAAAGGTAGATGAGGGCTGCCACCAGCACATCAGTAGCATGACTCTCTGCTTTCAGCGCTATCTGCTGCTGCAAAGAGTGGTACTACTTGTCTGCAGGCGGGAGGCTCTCATCGACCTGTGCAGTGTCGGGTATCCGTGGCCTCCTTGCAGCCCTCTCTGCTTTCAGCGCTACATTGTCGATCCTGTAGATGGGGCGCCGCCTAGGTGGATTGTAGCCGGTGCCCTGGAAGCTTGCCGCTAGACTGCCGCTCTGTACATGACAAACATCCTTCATGCGAGGGATAGGATGAAGAGAACAGACTGATGAGCCTGAGTCAAGTCAGCTGCAGCAGAGAAGCATGCTCTGCGCATGGAAGGTAGGGTCATCCAAGCAAGCAGCATACCTGTGCTGCTTTTGCCAGAGCCCAGCCTCCAAAGACAACAGCTCCCATTCCTCCAAACACTGCATTCGCAACAACTTTGTTTTCCCCTATCCGTGTAAGCATTCCACAGCGCTGCAAGAGGCAAAACTTTCATGAGGGGCAGGAAACAGCGGAGTGATGGACGCTAAGCTTACCAAGGCCGCCTATCTGTCCTGCAGCAACCCACGGCGATCCATCGAAGGCTACCGCGGGCGCCATGCCTCAGCTCTGCCGATGTAACAGTGCCACGCGTGTCTGTATAGTCTCGGAAAGTCTGGCTATCTGCAAGTGTCAAGCGTGCTGTAGGGGTCCAGGATCGTAGTCAAAGAGTCCACTTTATTACACCACTGACACTCGTGCTACACAGTGAGAAAGTGGTGTCCAGTTGCAAATTTTGGGAAGGAGATGGAAACCACTCTGGTACAGTGATGACTCATCTCGGAGCTTTTCGAATGGAGTGTCCCTATGGGATGGCTAGCGGCGCAGACTAATGGATGAAGTACTTTGCAGAAGCTTGATGCGACTGTATCAACCTCATGTAGTCACGTACAGTATCTCATGCTACCGCATTTTGGCAAAGGCTTGCACAGATCACTTATCAGGAGTTTGGTGCCTGGTGAAGCCTGGGGCCTCAGACTCATACAGAAGCTTGCAGAAGATTATTCCGAGAGTTTCGTCCCTCTACCGCCGGTCAGCTTTGACGAGGAGACAGGACCACCCTCAGGTGGCATGCTCACCGTCAATTGCTGTCAAACGTGGGGATAAAGCAGGCCGCAGCTTGTACGATACCGCTCAGGAATGTGCTGACATTGCATTCCTTGCAGTTCTCCAGTGGCTGAGGCGGAGGGGCCCGCCTGTATCCGAGGCATGCAGAAATCGCCTGGTCAGAGAAAAGAGGGTGCGCCTCTTGGAGGATGGGCGCCTGCGTCAGATTGGACCGAGCGCAGCTCTACAGGAGGGGGCGCAGCTGCTGCTGCCCAGGACGGCTGTCGCAGAATGGCAGGCACCCAGGAGCCCACCAGTCAAAGGTGTGCCTCCACCTCCCCTGCACCCATCCTGAGGATAGAACTGGCAGGCAAGACAGTGCGCAATCCCTGTATGCCACACTGCACACCTGACGTTCCCCAATGAGCCATGGTACAAAGTGACGCAACCAAAACGGCATCAGGCTCGTCGCAGGCGCCATACACTGACATGTAGCGCTCTGCAGACCTGCGTACAGAAATGCTGGAGGATGCGCTGATGCAGCACCTCAGAGCCAACATTTTGCACAAGGACAGGGACATGCTCATCATCAACAAGCCGGCGGGGCTGCCCGTGCAAGGCGGGGATGCCATCAGAGTGTCTCTGGACTCCTTGCTGCCCCAGCTGGCCTTCGGCTCTTCTGAGAGACCCAGGTGAAAGCACACCGCTTCCCCAGCTGGCCTTTGGCTCTGCTGAGAGACCCAGTGGAAGCCCAGGCCAAAGGGATCAAACCAACGGCAGCACCAATCCCTGGATCACAAGTTGTCCCTGCACAGCCGCAGGAGCATGCATGCACATGCACCAGTTTGGTAGCCTCAGCTCTGCGCACCTTGTCTCACAGCCTGCGGCCAGCCTCCTTTATCACAATCACTGCAGATGCCCGCTCTTTTGGGTTAAAGCTATCAGAGGCGCTTTCCATACAGGTGCCTCATCCTTGCATAGGCAGGCTCAGAGGGAGCAGGCATTTTGGGACATGTATTGGGCAGCATGGGTCTGCAAATCAGCACAAAGCTTCATTGTTCTGTCATGCAGGTTGGTGCACAGGCTCGACAGAGGCACGAGCGGAGCGCTCATCCTTGCACGGAGCAGGGACGCAGCCACCCGCCTCTCTCGGGCCTTCAGGCAGGCTTCGGCCTCTCTGGCAGATGCTTGCGCTGCTGCCGAGCCTGATGAAGCCAAGGAGATTGCAGGTGATTGGCATAGTCTCATCATCACCATGGGACACTAGCCACTCACTATGTACTTCAGCAGGAGCTGTTGTGTATACTCTACATATGTCTGATGGACTTGAAGAGAGATCAGAGCTTCCGTGATGAGGCAAGGGAAGCAATGCCATGCATAGCAGATGGAGCCTGGACATTCCAGATGCGTCCTGTGGGACTTCTGAGGCTGAAATGTCTCTGGTTGCAGGTCCTATGGTTCAGAAGATGTACTTGGCTATTGTTGAGGAGGGAGATCGTCTGGAGCGGAGCGGCTATGTGGGGCCCACAGTCAGGCAGATGCAGGGAGCGCCCGCCGCCTCAGGGCGGAAGCCGAAGCAGAAACAGAGAAGCGCACCTGAGGCAGAGGATGACGAGATGGTGCTCACAAAGTACACGACGCTGGCTCGGTGCCAGGAGAAGTTTGCTCTTCTGGCCCTGCAGCCTGTCACAGGTCAGGCTTTCTCAGCTAGGCTTCTTGCGAGCTAAAGCCCTCTGCAGATAGAGCTGCTTCTAATGTGCACAGGGACTTGCCATACTATGGAGCCTCGTGTGTGAGACGTGATGCAAGGTGAGGAGGCAGACATGTGTGCAGGGCGGAAGCACCAGCTGCGCAAGGCGTGCGCTAACGTGCTGCGCGCGCCGATTGTGGGCGACGGGCGCTATGCGCTTCTGCGCTCGCCGGAGCAGCGCTGGTTCCAGGAGCGGCTGCAGGCGCTGCCCGCCGTGCCCGAGGACCGGCCCGAAGAGGCTCTGGGCAGCATGCTGCGCTGCAACCGCCATCTCCAACTTCATTGTTTCCAGGTAAGCCCAGTGCGCGTCGTTGACAGCAAGGAGAAGTCAGAGCCCCTTCCTGCACCTGATCTGCATCACAGCTTACTCACAAGGTGCTTGCTGTTGAAATATGGCACTCAATGGTGCACATTCCAAATATTGCTCATGCACAGAGCTCGAAAGAGTGTGTCGATGCACCATCATGCCTTGCAGTTGCGCGTGCGGGACGCAGAGGGCTTCCTCGTTGAAGCCACAGCGCCTCTGCCGGCGCACATGCGCAACGCGATTAGGATGCTCTTCAGGAGCTTGCCAGAGGACCTTGATGCAGCCCTCGCAAAGATGGTGCAATTGACGGACTTCAGTAGTCCCCAGTTCCTGCAGCAGGCCCTTGCAGCAGCACAGTATAGCGCACAGAGCCGGCAGCGTGCCGAGCCAGCCAAGGCCTCAAGATCTCCAGTGCTGCCACGATCATCCCATGTGGAGTTGCCGGCAAACCCCAAATTCCAGCACCTCTCGTCCCTGAGCACTGCAAGAGAGTCGGAATCAGAAGCAAGCAGGTCAGGCGACGAGAGTGAAGGTAATGAGTCAGACAGTGATGGTGAGTCCCGGCCAAGGAAGGCTAGGTGGACCAATGCAGAAAAGAGGGAGGCCAAAGAGAAGCGGAGAGCCGTCAAGAAAGCAAAGCGTGAGCGGGAGAAAGAGTACAGGAAAAGGCTAGAGACACCTCTGCAATGGGAGAAGTAACGCACGCAGGCCATGTCAAACGCATCAGGCACGAACGTAAGTGTACAAATTCCGATGCAACGTGGCGCTGCAGAACCTCTGACAATCACCCTGAATACCATTTACAAGAATTGCACTATTGGACCAGGTGCTACAGCTACACACAAGATGGGAAATCTTCACCATCAAATACTCTGCTGATGAAGCATCTCTTGTTGCAAGCTCCTTGTGCTCAAGCAAATCATGACATGTACAACATGAGGGCATAGCTGGCATGCGTTGAGGCTGCGACGTGAAGAAGTGGACATCAGCACACCACACTCCTGGTACCTCCCCTGACGGAGATCAGAAACAAAGGCCTACCGCCCGAGAGTAATTGTACACGCATCTAACACACACCCTGGGCCACAGGGACTTGTACTCCATCTAGGGGGGATGATACAAGATGCAGCATTGGTACTCGGGCCAAAAACGTCAGCCAGAGATACACTGATGGCGCCTACAAGCTAATGCCCCTACCTACACGCCTGCGCCAAAGTGCTTGCAACCCCCTCCGCGCAGTGCTCACTGCAGCAGGCTTTCACAGGCCCATCACTGCGTCATGGCACGGCTCGGCGCCTGCCAGCTCCTTGTCCTGAATTTTGGCGTCATCGAAGGGGACGCTCCAGTCGCTGGGAACCCTGCGAACACACCCCCAATCACAGCCGCCTGACTATAAGAGCTGAACATCAACCAATGTATGGACAGCTGTTGCAAGACCAAAGATTTTAGGCTGTGGTTCCGGAGAACAAAGCAAGGCTCATGGCAGAGCAAGCATCAGGAACATATGCGGCGCATGTGCCAGCTATTGCTGCGATGGCCGCTTCGCTCCAAGAGACGTTATGCCACACACACGATGTATAAGGTGCACAGCAGCAACACATTCTACAGTGAGTTCGTCCTATAGCCAGATGCAGTCACCTGGCATACTGGATGTCTGTGAGGGCTCGCGTCATGCGCGCGGTCATGGAGGTGATGCTGCTGGCGTCAAACGGGGCCGCCAGCACCTGCCCATCTGCCCGAACGAGCCCATCTATGGGCTGCACAATGCAGGCTGTGCCGCAGCCGAAGATTTCCCTCAGGCGCCCCTCAGCTGCTGCCTGTATGCAATGCACCGCTGTCATTCAGAGTTGGCTTGCGAGAAGACAGAGCTTCGATAGACGTGCACAAGCTCAATATGCAAGGGCACAGGTCGCCCAAGCACTTAAGAAATGCTCCAGGAACCCTGAGTAGCGTTCAGGGAGCCACAACAGACTGCTGAGGGCCCAGGCCTGAAAACAGCCGAACTACGGTCCTGAGCTTGAGTGCAAGAAGTTGAGCACTGACAGCGTTTGGCCTATTGTAGACGACGAACAGGGGGCAGCGCACCCTCTTAAGGGCACCGACAGTGATGTGGGCCTCGAGGACGTCACAGTCCCACCAATGCCGTGCCAGCTGCAGGACGGAGTCCCGGGTCACGCCCGGGAGAATAGTGCCGTCCAGGGGCGGCGTGATGAGCTGTTGCCCGCTCCCGTCCTCCTGCACGAGGAAGCACAAGTGTCTCAGAGCTTCAAGCAGGAGTTGCGACGCAGCAGTGCACCTCAATGTTGAGACAGGTTCTGTTTTCGAGCTGCACATGGGGGGCTCTCTGCCGTCCAGGAGAGGCTTCATGAGCTGCTGCATGCTCCCATCCTCCAGCTCGAGGACAGTTGAATGTCTGGGGCAGAGGAAATTTTCCAGGGATGAGTGTATTAAGTATAGTGCTGTCATGTGCGAGTGTCAAGGCCTTAAAATATAGCCTGCTGCAATGCTAATCGGTGCATACCGTCTGCATATGTGCTAATGGGCGTCTGTTGTGAGATGCCTAGTCTGGCCTGTCATTGGCTACCCAGTGGACTTCCTGAGAGACTGCAACATGATTGCAGTGCAAGTACAGGCTGATAGGCCCACATTGGAAGCTGCTGGGAGGTAGTCCGTACCTTGTCAAGCAGGAAGAACACATTCATGGCCCCAGACTCGGAGATGAGGGCGGCGTCTGCATCGCTGCTGTCCTTGCTTGGCATCGTGTACAACACCTGCGCACATGCATCAGGGGTATCTCACATGCCTGTCTTTGGAGGGACCAGCCTCCTAGTCTCCTGCATATACAGACAGAGCTCGCCACCCCACCCGCTTGCTCGATCTTGCTTCCAGGAACCAAGCATGCCTGCAATCAGTCTTTGGCAAGTTTCATGGCTGCCAGAAGGTTTTGGCATGCCGTGAAGGTGCCTGCCAAGTGCATGAGCATCACAATCACCCCTCCACAAGCTGCAAGAGACGAGTCAGGATCCTGGCAGCTATGCCTACCTGTGGAGTCCCATGCAACTGCTGCGCGGTGGTCTGCGGGAGAATAGTAGGCGCATAGTTGGAGCCGACTTTGCAATCCCCTACACCGCCAGGCCAGGCCCTGACGTTCCGCTCGTCCAGGAACAGCTTGATGGGCGTCAACCCTGGACAGCAGCTAAGACGTTTCACATACAGCAAGTCATATGCACCTCTTTCACTGTCACATCAGCCTCCACCGTCGTGATTTCACATTCACGGATAAAAGCTGCTGGACCCCAGTGAGTGCGCTTGCGAAAGAGAGCAGCGCTGTGCAGGGTGACCAGATCAAGCAGCCGTTACACCAGTCGCAAGACAGAGTGCCTCTCCTATCTGGAAGTGTGGCCTGACAGGCGAGAGGCAATGGCAAGATGGGAGAAGGGGCCTTGCCAACACTTTGCAAGGCTCCCAGACCGGTTGTCCCAAAAGGTGCTCATCCTCTCGCCTACTGGCACACTGTCCAGATAGGTTAGGCAACACCGAATGCCTCGAGTATGACAGCACAGGTGGGGCAGCTAATGCCGATGCTGTGCCGGGGGCCTCAGAAGAGTGACCCCAGCTCTTTGCATCAAAGCACGAGCTCTCAGGTATCGGGAGAGGGTGCCCTGCCTGTCGCAAAGTAGGGGCCCACGGGCGACAGGATGACGGCGATGGTGGATCGGGTGGGTCGGCTGATGCCAATGCTGTGCGAGGAGCTGAACATGTAGGGGCGGATGTACAGCGAGTAGCCCTCGCGCTCTGGCAGCCACTGCCGCTCCACCCGCAGCAGCTCCTTCAGGCACTCCAGCAGCTCCCCTGCATGTGCATTAAGGCTCTTGCGCTGCAGGCTGCAGATTCTGTCTGCTGTACCTTGAAAACGCCTTGTGACGCCCGTTGTGGGCTATTGTCATTCCGAGTGCGGAATGGCCCCTTGCCCATGTGCGGCAATTACTTGTCCTGCAGCAGCTCCTTCCCCAAGTATGGCATCTGCAATATTAGCCCTTCACCATGAGCAGCCACTGTCTGTTCTGCGACAGCTACTTCTGCAATGGAACTATCCACCACAGTGCAACCAGGATCTCTCTAGCTAGACGCAAGCGCATACACGGCTGGAGAGTGTCACACCCTCATTCTTGCATAGTGCAAGAAATGGTGTCCAGATATAGAAAAGGGAGGGCACCTGGATCATAGTCTGCGAGGTGTAGCCGTCTTGAGGATCTGTGCAGCCGCTGCATGTTCATGTCCGGCCTGCAGTCGACTACACGAGGTCATGAGCTGCCTCAGCGGGGCTCGTAAGAATTCATATCAGTTTCACAGCAGCAACAATCTCAGCAGTGACAATGTCACTGTGGCATTGAGTCTTCCCGGTGTTCAGAAGTTCTCAGGGCAGTACTGTCCATGTCATGACACTGTGACTCTCAGCCTGAAACGCGCCACCGCCCCTGCATCTGTAGGTGGGTGAGTGCATGCATAGTTTGCAGGACCATGTTTCAGAAGATAGCTCCAGCAGTGGTGTGAGGCTTGCCTGAAGAGGCGGCCCCTGCCATCCACGCCCAGATAGGCCTTCATGCCCTCGAAGCAGCACATGCCGTAGTGCAGGACGGTGCTCGCCGGGTGAATCGTGAAACCCTCTGCAAAGGGGCGTATCTGCGGCCTGCCCCATCCATGCCCCTCGGCATGCTCAACTGTGAGCAAATGGTCTGTAAATGTCTGACCGAAGCGCACGCTCTGCAACCCACAGACAGTGCCTTAGCAATTGCCTCAAACATGTGGAAATCTGGGGTACACGGGCTAGGCCCTGATACAGTCCAGGACAGCTTTGGTAATCCAACAGTAGTAGCAATGTGGACTGCCCTACTTGAGAGCTGAGGAGAAGATGACATAGCCCATATGCGGTGAAAGGGCTTTATGAGTTATAGGTCGGCAACACAGGAAGGCTAACCTCCAAGTCGACTGATGAGTGGCTTGGGGAAGTCAGCCTCTTTTCAATGTCTGTATGCCTGAAGGTATCTGAGGTCCCCTGCAGGTTTTAGACCTGGTGAGGGTATGCCTGTGGTCACCACTCAAGACAGCAGGAAGTCATCTGCCCACTAAAGGGCTCTCCTTTATTCCTGCAAAGCTCTTTGATATCTGACAGGAAAGTCATGGTAAGCGTACCGTCGAGATCTGCCTGCATATCCCGAGTGCAATGCTGTTGAAGTAATCTTGTGTGCAGCTGGTAGCGGCTGAAGACCTCAGGCGAGCACAGAGACCAAATGGCGCCATCTGCGTCTCCAAAGTACAGTCTTGGACTGGGAGGACGGTGTCACTATCTCGACATGGCCCTCTGAATCCTATCCCTTGTCCAGTCTCCTGTTGCTACTCATGGTATCACTTCCGAGTCAGGCACAGCTGGAGAATTCCATAAAGGTCTGCCTGACGTAAGCACCAGCTGCTTTTCCACTTTGTATGCGGCCTTTCCCGGTCAACTCCTATCAGAATAAACAGTAAATGGCACTGCTGATACTTCGCTCTTGGCAAAGCAAGCGCAGAAATTGAAAGTCTCGAGGCTGCCCTCACCTTGTCAGCTGGCCAGCTCAGCTTCATAGCTGACACGAAACGCATGCACAAAACAATGCACAGCAGAAGTTCTGCAGCAACACAGCACTAGGAGGGCTATCAATCACATCCTCGTGAATATCAGCTCCGACAGCCATGTCATAGGGAGGCAGCCGAAGCGTCCTTGTCTGAGCAGCTATGGCCCTTCTGCAGAGGAATGCTCGATCGCTGCTTCTGCTAAGATTGATCGGCAAGAACAAAGATGTTCAGACTTCAGAATTGAGGGCACTGTCGCATCTTCTCCGCCCGCACGATGGGTGCAATGCAGCTCAATTTCCCTTGCGGCCGTACTGCGCTGTCAGCGGCTCATTAGCATCCCCCTTAAGTAATTTTACACAGGCTGGTGATGTCCATCTCACAGATAGCACATATAGGGGGTGTGGCTTCGGGAATGGCCGCCACAGCGCTTTTTGCCAGACAGGTATGCTCTCTTTTGCAACATGCATTGGTGCACGTATGAAGCAGCCATAGTATCCCTGCAATGCAAATTCTGGAGCAGGAGAAGCACAGAATGCCTTGTACAGCTCATGGCCTTGTACCTGCCTGCAGCCAGCTTCACGACAAGCGCTGTATGCCAAGACGTGAAGCATAACAGCAGCAAGGAGGGAGCTTTCCTACCAAAGACTGCAGGACAGGTGTGACCTACCCCTCAGCCCTCAGCATCTATTGCAGCCACATGCAGCAATGCTTGACATCATGTATCTGCGCGTGCATTGTGACGCACTCTTAAGTAGTGAGCATGCAGTACCAAGTAAGGTGCAGAGTATCTTCAGGACATGTCTGCTGCTGGGACAGCCAGAGTCACGCGGCGCAGATATGCTATGGTAGAGCATGTGCGCAATGTGTTCAGGAGCTCGTATCTTACACCGAAGCCAAGGTGAGGTGGCTGCATGTGCAGGCCTTCCATGACGCGGGGTGGACCCGGCAGGAGGTCATCAATATACCCAATGCGCTATCGATGGGGCGGCTGCTGAGCGGGCCTGTTGTGGCGCACATGATCCTGCAGCACCACTGGCCGGCAGCCATGGTCACGCTGGCCATAGCAGGCATCAGCGATTGGGCAGACGGCTATGCAGCCAAGCACTGGGGGCAGAGCTCGGTGCTGGGGTCCTACTTGGACCCTCTGGCTGACAAAGTGCTTATTGGCTGCACAGTGGGAGCCCTGGCTGCAGAGGTGTGCGTTTCACCTTCTCTAAGGCTCTGCTCTGAAGCCTCGAATGTTGCAGAGGTTGCATCGTCTTTGAGATTCTGCTCCGATAAATGTGCCGCAGAGGTGTGCCTTGCACCCTCTCTGTATCAGCATCAGGAAGCCAGTTCGCCAGCAAGAGCACCCTTTTGTTGGTGGCGGTTCTATCCATGACCAGAATGCAGACGGCTTCATACGTACAAAACCTGCTGCAACCCAGATGGGCTTGGGTCTGGGTCCCTGAAACAGAGAGTTGCATGCATGCAGGGCTCTCTGCCTGTGGCCCTGGCAGCCATCATCATAGGGCGGGACGTCCTGCTGGTGACTGGAGCCTGCGTGGACCGCTGCAGGCGGGTATGCACCGCCTCAGTTCTGCATGCAGAGGTGCTAGGGGCATGCATCAGCCCTCGCATCATGTTGCTCACAACACGCCGCGAAAGATGTCTGCGTGGTGCTTGCTGCACTGCACTGAGAGGTGAGGGCTACTCATGCAGATAGGCTGGAGGAAGGTGGGCTGGGCTGAGTTCTTCCGCACAGCGCCCAGCCTGCCCGGAGCAGCGCCCAGGATGCCCGGCTCAGCTCCAGAAGCACAGGGGCCTCAGAGTCAGTCTCAGCGCAGCGATGTCAGCAATGCTGCACCTGGCGCAGAGCAGCCCCAGCAGCAGACAGCTCAGGGCGGAGAATCAGCGTCTCAGAGGGAAGACGAGCCAGCAGATGGTTCAGAGGGTGTCAGCACAGCTTCCAGTGCGCACAGCACTTCAAGAGATGATGATGTGGTGCCACCAGCAGAGTTTGTGCAGCCTCTGTACATCAGCAAGCTGAACACTGTGTTCCAGCTGGCCTTGATAGGCGGATGCATAACTCACTCGTGGTATGGCTGGCCGTCAGAGGAACTCCTGTGGGGGCTTGGTGGTGTCACTGCTCTGGCCACGCTGGCATCCTTTGCAGCGTATGTACAGGTGTACAGGAAGGGTGCCATGCGAACTGAGATCTGATGCTGGTATTGCTGCATGCTGTGAAATGTCCTGCCCTCAATAGGGCGCCTTGCAGGTCAGTGGCTGCGTGGATGAGCAGTGCAGTATTTCAGACACTCATCCCTCAGGCACACGACTCATGGCATGGATCAGCGCTATGCTGAATGGCCATGGTTGAGCTCATCTTGAGCCTGCCTGGACCTTGGGCAGGGTGAGCAGAGTTGATGTGAAATGAAGAGTCATACCACCTGCACAGGTCCTGGTAGACTGTAGGCTTACAAATTCAGCTTTACGTGTGGCTTGCGTAGAATTTCTGCACGCCATGCATGGCTATTTTGGTAACCTTGGATCATTCTCATAGCCCATCGGCACGCATCGCAGAGAGATTCGATCCAAACAGCAGCGAGGCCTCAGTAGCTCACAAATCCTCCTATTGCGCCGCGTTCAAGTGCCTGATACGCTGCTGCATCAAGACAAGCCATGGCGCTCTCAACACTCATGGCAGACGACGACATCTTCCCAGGTTTGTCATTCTTTGTGTGCAGCGAGTTTCAAGCGTACAATAGCTCCTGAAGTCTTGCTATACGTAGGAGATACTTGGTAATTCCCCTTGTGATGATACACCGGTAATGCGCAGGGTTCAACCCGTTCCGATCCCTCATGACCGGCGACGCCGGGGGGCCTGGACCGCTCCGGCCCATCCCCATTGATGTCATCGAGAAGGACGACAAGTTTGATATCAAGGTAGACAGAGCTCAGATTGCTTTGTGCTGCTTGTGCGTCATGGCTCTGGGTAAGGGCAGGCGTGTGCATGTGAAAGCCGTTGATGGTGCTGAGGCTGCTCGCTCTGTGTGCAGGCGGACCTCCCAGGTCAGAGAAACCTTCAACCTCTTTTTGAACACCCCTCCTGCTCATTCCCACCGCATCAGACTTGTACTCGGATAAACAATGCCGCTGTATGTCATGTTCACATTCTTGCAGTCCCTCCTTGGCTGCAGCACCACATACAGTCTGCCTGTACACCTGACACAGCACTTGCCTTTCAGCAAACATCACGTCGTGAGCTGCCTTTAGATGGCTGGTGCAGGCGTGGACAGGGCAGATGTGCGTCTGAGCGCAGATGGCGATGTTCTCACCATAGCAGGTGGGCTTGCATGCTGCGCCTTCCCCATCTACTCTTCAACATTAGAGTACAGTCAGGCCTGAGCGGACACCTTCTCAACAGCTGTAGATATAGCTCCAGGTGTAGACTTAGTGGCAGACCCTGTGCGTGGCCTGTGGCATTGGCAAAGCAGCACCATGTCTCAGCAACCCCACTGCGGATGCATCATGCCATACCATATACTGTTTTCGCTGGCGTTAGACTATGGCCTTGATACTAGCAATGCTGTTGCACACTTGGCTCCTAGGAACCTGCTTTGACATTGTCAGTAGGAAGAGGGGCACTGTGTGGTAAGCTGCTGCGCCAACGCTTCTTGAGAGGCATCTCGAGATTGAGGTCCAGTAGCTTACCATCACAGTGCTATTGCATCTCAGCGCCATGTGCAAGTCTGGCACAGGCATGGGAAGGGGGCAGGCACCTCGCCTGCCCTGACTGTTGCATCATGCAGAACTCCATCTGTCCATGGGTGCGGCATGCGCCGGACCCTGGGAGAACCACATGACAGAGCTGTGACAGGGTTTTGGCATGCAGTGGACGCAAGGAAGGAGGAGGAAGGTGACGAAGAAGTCGCCGGCTACCGTGTGCACAGGTCAGACACTGCATCCTCTCAATTTTTGCTGAAACATGTCATGAGTCTGGGTGTCAGCCGTTGGTGTCTGTGAAAGGCTCTCTCGAGTGACCCAGGGCAATCAGCATTGTCTGGCTGTGCATGTAGGCAGCATCCGAGTGCTCTGCCGGTGTCAAGGTCTAGGGTAGCCTACCATCCTGCAGCTGAATGTCTGTTGCAAAATTCGGCGCAGGTAGCAGTCTGTGACCGGCCGCGTGCGCCTGCCAGAGAGCCAGACATATTCATCCAAGCTACTAGCCTGCTGAACTGCTCCTTCACTGAGTCTGTATAGTCTGAGACAGCATGCTTGCTGCAGGAATGAGCGCAGGCACCAGTTTGTGACGCGCTGCATGCGCCCGTCGCAGAGCGCTGACGTGTCCAAAACCGCTGATACAGCTATCAGCATGTTGAACTGCTTGTGCACTTGGGTCTCCCTAGTCTGAGACAGCATGCGTGCTGCAGGAATTAGCGCGGGCAGCAGTTTGTGACGCGCCGCACGTGCCGCCTCGAAAGCGCCGACGTGTCCGAAATCAGTGATACATCTACAAGCATGTTGAACTGCATGTGCACTTGGGTCTCCCTAGTCTGAGACAGCATGCATGCTGCAGGATTAAGCGCAGGCAGCAGTTCGTGACGCGCCGCGTGCGCCTACCCGAGAGCCCTGACATGTCCAAGAGCACTGATCTAAGCTCTGAAGTTGAGACTGCCTAACCTGAGACAGCATGCTTGCCGCAGGATCGAGCGCAGGCAGCAGTTTGTGACGCGCCTGCCCGAGAGCGCTGAAATGACCAAGAGCACTTTTTCAAGCTACTAGCCTGCTGAACTGCCTCTTATGTTGAGTCTGGCTGACCTGAGACAGCATGCTTGCCGCAGGATCGAGCGCAGGCAGCAGTTCGTGACGCGCCGCGTGCGCCTGCCCGAGAGCGCTGACATGACCAAGATCACCGCCAAGATGGACAACGGCACTCTCATCATCGACGTCCCCAAGAACCCCGACAAGGTCAGGCAGCGCCAGATCGACGTCAGCTAAATCCGCACACCTCCGAGGAAAACGCACAGCAGCATGGATCAGTAAGGCAACCCTGTCAAGATTACGCAGTGCCAAGTGAAGGTCAGCTGGACCCCTATACCTCTGGGGTGCACAAGGCTATACATGCATGTACACAAGTAACGGCCTGACGTCAGGCGCGGCAGATATCCTAGCGCTCGGTGTGATTAGCGCTGTACGACCAAAGCGGATGGCTTCACAATCAAGGCATGGCAGTCTGTAGAAGAGGCTTGAAGCCTGCAGCAATGCAGTTGAAGCAAGTGATGAAGATGATTCACTTGTCAAGCGCAGCACGAAGGAAGCTGTCAGGACCATCCCATCAACAAGGAGAGCATGCATGCGAGATAGTCAGGCATAAGCGGGACACTGCAATTGAACTGCATGGAGTGTGAACATGCCTGCTGCTCTGCTACACACCTTGATAGGACAGCACAGCAGATGTGGCCAGCCGGTCGGGCGCTACCCATTAAGATGCGTGGTGGTCCAGATAGCTAGCTAGCTTGGGATACTATGTCCCTCCCGCCGCAGGAGGACTCTGCATATGTGTCTGGAAAAGCTTCCAGCCAAGGAGACAGCCATGTTGTGTGAGTCATGATGCACTTTGTAACGGTATGTGCAACAAAATACACTCTGCTAACACCTTTTCCAGGCCTGCCATACTTGCACGGTCACAGGCTCGCACAGCAGGCCGATTTGAAGACCTGAATGAGCTTACCCATGCCCATCAGGCGGGCGAAAAGGCATTGCGATTGAATGAATTAAAGAGATCCGGCATGTGACTTCCGGAATGTTCCGGTGCCATCCAGAAGCCTTCTGGATGCTTCCAGAATTGTCACTCTGATATATAAGCAGAAGCATCAGAAGCCTCCAGCAGACAAGAAACACAAGACTTTCAGCGAACCTACGCACCCCCGCGCCCTTGTTTGCCCAACAACAGCTAGCACGCTATGGCGATGGCTCTCACACACGGCGGATTCGACGATGACTTCTTCTCGGGCTTCCCCTTGTCAGCCCTGATGCATGGGAATATGCGTGGTTCTGATGGCTCAGCTGCCAACAGGGGCATCCCTCTGGACGTGAAAGAGGTGAGCGTCAAGACCGGCATCTTGTGCAGGACCCCTGCGTGCTGCCTGTGCACCATGGTACCTCGCAACCTTTACTTGGCTCCCAAGCCTTTATTTTAGAATAGTTGAAACCATAACGCGTACGACCAACCGTGAACAGTTCATGGCGCTAGATTGTGCTAGATTGTTCGAGCGGCATGTGCGTAGCGCTCGACCTCGGGAGAGCGCTCGCCTATACTGTACGCCAGCCTTCGACGCATGGTATTCATTTTGGTGAGTATACCGTGCTTGTGTGATGTAGGGCTGTCACTGATCTTTGCGAGTGTCTGACAAAGTTGTTGATCTGCTGCAGACCAAGAACGCCTTTGAGGTGAAGGCTGACCTGCCTGGCGTTGAGAAGAAGGACATCAAGGTGAACGTCGATGGAGATGTTCTGACCATCTCACACGAGCGCGCTGACAAGAAGGAAGACAAGAAGGAGGAGAATGGCGTCAAGTACCACGTAAGTTGCTTGTCCTCTACCCATAGGCTAGGATTGCCTGTAATTTGCCTCAACCTCCTAGCAAGATGGCGGAGTTCTTGTGATCTCCTTTAGGGAGCTGCATGTCGCAAGCTGTCTCCATGCAGACAAGCATAGCTCTGCAATCTCATGTGCATACTGCTGGCATGGGATACATTTTCCAGTTGGCAATGCTGCGGACTGTGCATGTTTTATTGGCCCCAGCCTCTGTAGCAGAGAGGTCTATGACTGCCTCATGGTTGCTGCAGAATACCACCACACATACACAGATCTGACAGTCAACGACTTGCATGCAGAGGGTGGAGAGGTCCTCGGCATTTGTGCAGCGCCGTGTGCGCCTGCCCGAGAGCGCTGACATGTCTAAGATCAAGGCGGCCTACAACAACGGCACCCTCACTCTGGACATCCCCAAGGCAGAGGTATGCAGTCAAGAGTTCTTTGCTTTCATAGCCGTGCTGTTGTGCAAGACCTAGAAGGCAGAATGCCTGCAGCTGAAGAAAGATAATCTGGTACCAGCTGTTGAGCGCCTATCCAGGAATGCGGCTCTATGCGTGTATTGTGCAAGCCTTCTACACTGCATTTGACAGTGCTACTCTGACCTGTTACCACATGCTAGACACTGCGCAACACATAATTGCGGCTTGTCTGCCAGCAAATGGCTATGAACCCGTGGCTGACAGCCTAACAACGGAGCCACAGATATCTCGCTAAAGCAACCAGAGCCTGAAGGTGGCAAAGGTGTTGGTACCTTAACACTAAAGCTGCTTCTCCTTGCTGTGCAGGAGAAGACCCGCACCCACCAGATTAATGTGGAGTAGAGCAGCAGCAAAGCAGAATAAATAGCGCAAGGCCCAGCCAGTCTGAGAAGAGGTCAGAATGCAAGTCCTTCTCCACAAAAGCAGTCAGCATGTGAGAAGCTTTTGGCCTGAGGAAGATCTGGAGATGGTCTTATGTAGCATCTGAGGGACTCATGCCAGTTGTACTTCCCAGATACTGCAAGCATTTTCCGGGTACAGCGAGCACTTCTAAACAATGCATGTGCAGTAGATAGGAATCCGAACAGGTCCTGTGGAGTGGTCCATGGCTCATGTATCTTGAAAGCTGCCAACATCAACAGTACAGACAGCGAGCTTTCCTGAAAGCTGGGCCTAAGGATGTTTGAGACATGCTTCTGTGTTCCATGATGGCAGACTCTGTGGTCTTTGGAGATTTAGTTGTGAACGTCGCTGTATCTTGTTGTTCGCACGCCATTGTTGTGATTATATAGGCTTATTCAGACCTGTAAGGAAGGGATTACATCGACTGTTTGAGCTCCAGTGATGCCATGTACATCACAAGCACATGTAGTTCAACTTTGCAATTTCAACCACTGCTGAACAGCATGTTCAATCCTTGGTAGCCTGCAGACCTTGCTCCATAGTGGCTCCTACTGATGGAGCTACTCATGCTACCGAAAACACCACAGCTGGCCCTCTTTGCAGCTTGTCTTCAAGACGAGCTGTCATTGAAATGAAACCAGCAGCTGCTGATCACAGACTGTATTCCTCTGCATCCGCTGCGCTCGGCTGCGCGTCTCCACATCTCTGGAAGTGCGCCAGGAATTCTGTGTTGCCGCCTGCTGCACCCTTCAGTGGCGACTCTATGCAGCCAGAGGATGTGAAGCCCGCAGCCACTATGCCGGCTGTCACACTCTCTATGACCTTCTGATGTATCTTCGGATCTCTCACTATCCCACCACTGCTGACCTGCAGGGCAGTATACTCATGCATGAACACACCTCCAGATTCATGCAACCTGACACTGCTGACCTGCAAGGCAGATGATCTTGTGCATGAGTCCCAACTCTGTGAGCCGATCAAGCTCTGACAGCGCAACAACAGAGAACCTCGAGCACTTGGCCCTTGCAGGAAATTCCTCTTGCATGCCTTAGTGATAGCTGTTGTGCTCGCTGGGGAAAGGCTTGTTGCCAGAGACACACCAACAGAAGAGCTCGGCCTACATGCTGTTACATGATTGCGGCTCACAAGGACCAGTGCGACTAGAATTGGCTGAGCAGGCCTGAGCATGCATGCCATTGTCATGGCACAAGTGTCTGGTAGCACATCTCTAGGGCTGACGCACCTCGCTCTTGCCGGCCTCAAACTGCGGCTTTATGAGGACTATGAGGGCTCCATCTGGATCCAGCACGCTGCAAACTGCTGGCAGCACCTTCAGCACAGATATGAAGGACAGGTCCAGGGTCGCGAGCTGCACCGGCTGCCTGCTCGGCATCTGCTTCAGCGTGATGTACCGCAGATTTGTCCTCTCTAATATGGTCAGTCTTTGGTCCACTCTGACCCGCTCTGCTACCTGCGCGGGTGAGGAGGACTATTAATGCATTGCAGCCAGGGGAAGCTAAATAAGGGCTGTGGTACTTTTGGCTGTCTGTCCCTAACAACTCCAGGTGCAGGATGGCTCACATGGGCGCTACCCATGCAGAATACCGAATCCAGATCGAGGCGATTGGCCAGGACAGTATTGACAACACACAACAGCATGCATACTTCCTGCCCACAGGGTACTCCCAGGACAAGATAATCACAGTAGGTCATGCAGGAGACTTAGGCGGCCTACCTGACCGTACCCAACATCCACCCCAACGACATGCGCCGCGCCTCTCTGCAGCAGGCAGTCTGCGAAGCCACCTGTCGAGAGGCCGGAGTCTAGCACGCGCAAGCCCTTCACATCCACCCCAAAATGACCCAACGCAGCTTCCAGCTTGAGCCCAGCTCTGCATGGCAAACCTGCATGAGCTGGAGGCAGACACATGTGCAGGCATCCTGGATCTTTCTCTGCCATAGCACACCTTTGCAACATTGCAAAGCCTTGAAGGAAGGCTTAACTCCCTCTTGAGAATGACATCAACAGGCTGCATGAGACTGTGGCGCTGTAATAACAATGATTAGAGCAGGACTGCAGGATGATGAGAGCCAGAGGAAGCTTCACAGCACAAAATTGCCCCCTACCGGCAGACATATTTGGGGATTTCTGCTGTAATGACTATCTGAGCATCTGCCGCCACAGGCGACCCGGCTTTTGTAATAGTGCGCCCGTTTATGGCAACTTTGCCCTGGGAAATCCAGGACTGGATGACGTTCCTGCTGTGCTCCGGGTGCTGCTCCAGGCATGCTTCATCAAGCCGCCTCTTCTTGGCCTGTGTATCACAGATGCCCCTCATAGCATGTTACATTTCCCATTGCTAATTTCGAGCAACACCACTGCTACAAGCAGCTCTTAAGATACCAGTGCTTCCATCAGATATTCAGATCAGGGAGAAGTGCTGACCTTCTTCGTGCCCGGAGGCCCTGCTGATTGCAGCTCTGCCGCTGACATGCTATCGGCTTGCACGGAGGATGCAAAGGCAAACCCTGCAGGGATCAACATGGCTTTGAGAGGCCTCTGCAACCACTTGACTACGTATATCCTGTATAGTGCGGTGTATGAAGAGGGCGTGAGAACATCTTTGGTGAAGCCTGAGAGGGTCAGTGCAATGCTCAAGGTACCTGGTGTCCGCCCGCACCATCGGACAGGTCCGTGATTTCTTAGAGTCCTGACATGTGCAACAGCCTGCGCGTTGAGCAGACGGCCGCCTAGCATTGTTGCAACAGTACCCCCAACAGCTCACTCAGCAACCACGAGCAATGCCAAGTCCTGCATAACCTGTGCCTCAGATAAAGCGTCGAAGCTTAAAAAGTGCTTGTCCCTGGCTGTGTAGTATTCTATGCGCACCATATACGCGTTTCGGAGGGTGTCGGAACTTTGGCGCTTGTGATATTGTGCCACAGCATGCACATGACATGATTGATCCATTGTGAAGGCTGCTGAAATCGGTGTAGACGAGCAGTCCTAGCTTTTCTCTCTACACAGTTCCTCAGCTTATCAACGCGCAGAGCCGAAGGCAATTCTTTCAGCGCTGCATTTTCAGCCATCTGCATCACTTCCGACATTGACTTGGCATGGACTGAGACGTTCCATCGGCGATGGGGAGATTTAAAAGCACACTGGATGCCGTCCAACGCATGCATCGGCTTTGCCGGCTTGGCGGACACCCCTCACCTGCCTGGCTCGAAGCATGGTCAGAGTAAGTGCGCTGAGCACATAACATGAGCTATGAGCTGGGTGCATGAGTACGAAGGCAGACATCTTTGTGCAACACCTCACAGTATAAGTATTGTTGCAGCGTGGAGACCCTCAAACTGGTGTCACCTATCAAAAAGAGCAAGGCCCCAACTGAGAGATGGCCAAAGGTGCCACGCATCGAATACCCTGAGGATCGTCTGGTCCAGTCTTACTACGCTAGGCATCCGGAAGTGAGCTCCCTGCCCTGTCGGCCCATGCTGAATTGCTAATTGTGCGGGATCATAGATCACATGGGCGACCGGCAACAGCCATGTTGGCAGCTCCTGCTGAGCAGCGTATCCCAGAAGCACTCGTAGCATGGCTTGCTCTGTGGTAGTGTTGCCGGGCTACATGGGATCGCAACCATTGTTTCAGAAAGGCTCCTTGGTCTGCAATGGTCAATCCTGTATCTGGGGGCGGCTCAAATGAGACCAGTACTCTCAAGGTCATCTCTGGCCTGCATGTGTGCGATGCCTGTGTATGTGTGCGGGCCAGGCATCATCTTGTGATGTTGGCCCACTTTGAGCCGCCCCCAGCGCACGTCTCTGCATGCAGGCAGCTGCTGATTCTGGGTCTCTTGAGCCGCCCCAATTGCAACACTTAACGCCTGTGTATACACGCAGGCCCGGGATCATCCAGTACTTCTTGACTCATTTGACCCGCCGCCAGCGCGCATCTTTGCATGGAGGCAGCTGCGGCTGATGAGGGAGCAGGGTCTGTCACGCAAGGAAGCGCAGAGGATTGTCGAGGAACGGGAAGAGAAGGAGATGGCGCAGAAGCGGTAAGCAGCAGCATGTGCTTCCCGTGGGACACGAGCAATGCAATGTTTGTTGAATGTTCGATTTTCTCGTGGCTGTTCACCTATCTTCTCATGTTCCTATCTATGCAAGCAGCTGACTGACCTGCGGCCTCTAAGAGACAGCCCCACTAAGTGTATATCAGCTGCCCACAGATGATCTGATCTGATATGTTCACAAGACGCAGACTGTTGGTCAAGGACGTGAGCTGTATCAGTCAGAAGCTTGTTGCACCTCTGTGGTGCCAGATCAGGCCTGCAGAGCTTCTTCATAGAGCTCTCTGACTAAGCTCTTGGTCTGTATGCCCGTAGGTCGGAGGCAAGCAATCAGAACATCATGATGCAAGTACAGAGACAGGAAGAGCGCGCGCTCATCAACGCGCTGAATCGGTTGCCAGACAGCTGACAGTTGCAACATTGGCGATTTATGGCCAGGCAGACACAACCCTAGGCCAATATGGGGGACCGACGGGAGAACTGCAATCTGGATTTTACATAGCACATTTGCTCCACAGTTTGCATTCAGGAACAGTGCAGTTTTGCTTCACTAGCAGCAGTGCGTTGGATTGATGTGACTTGACTTCTGACTGCAATGGATTGGGGGTTGTTCTCCTCCTGCGCAACTCTCTCAGAGCAGACATATGCACTCTACAGCGCCCTTGATGAGGACATTGCCTCATCTTGCAGAGTCAGAGGCCGCTTAACTCCTCACCTGTGCCAGTCTGCACATTCAATATGAGTTCTGTCCCGAACATGATGCACACGTCACGCATCCCTGAATCTGTGACATGATGCAGCACAACACGTTCCTCTCAAAGGGTGCGATAAAGCCTTAAAGCTACAGCCACAGAACAGTTGATCTGTATATTGGCTGATGAGGCGTGCTGTGCTGTGCTGTGCTGAGATCGGCACAGCTTGAGTTCATATAGTTGCATTGAGAACTCCTTCATGCCAGATAAGATTCGATAATAGAGATTTGGTCTTCCGCAACAGTTTCACATGAGGTGAATGCGATGGCATGCATATATCAGCAAGAACCGCGAATGATGGCCCCAGATAAATAAGCTTAGCGCAGGCAAGCCGTGTGGCTGGATACTCCTTAAACTGATTATGTAGCCAAGACACTCCTTCCTCTGCCTCATTGAGGGTATGGAGAGCTGGCTGGCAGAGGTGAAGGAAAATCGGCAGTTGCCTCCTGAGGTGGTCAGGGAGGCCGAGGGCAATCTTGTCGCAGCGACAGATGCAATAGAAGCGTCTCCTGATGATACCGGGTCTGTTCAATGACCTTCTGAGCCCTTTTCGGAGCAGGTTGCATGCTTATGTCAGCTTTCAGTACACAGGTTTTCTCAAAAGGCCGTAATGCTCTGCAGAATATACGAGCCGTTCGAGGTTGTCGGCTTGATCTTCCACCAGCCCGAGCTCGTGGAGGCTTGCTCAGAACAGGCACTAGCACAGGCACTCAAGGCCTTGCTGCAGGTCCTGTCCAGTACAAAGAACAAGGTACATACTTGCATACCCTGCTCCTATCATGTCCTTGCTTACTCTGAAGAATCCTGTCAGCTACTGACACCCTTTAAAGTCACATCTTAATGAGCATGTGTAACACCAGCAGCTGGTGCTGACCGTGCTGGACCTCTTCATGCAGCACACTGCCAAGCATGCCTTGTGGGCACTGTCCCAACAACTGCTGCCCGCTGCCGTGCTGCAGCCAGAGCTTGCCAGATCCTGCGCCCTGCTTCTGCAGCATATGCAGCTGCCTGTCGCCAGTGACAGTTCTGGACCTTCGAGCAGGTGCGCATGGCTCCAGAAAGCATGGTCCAGCGTTGCAATGCCATGATGTCGAGCCTTGCGCATTGCCCATATCACCGATGGTGTCCTGACCAGGGTTATCATTGGTAGGAGCAACAGCTGGTGATGTCGTGTTCACGTGAGAGTAAGGTCTCTTGCGTCTGCATGCAGGAGTCCCGTATGCACAGTCTATGCAGTGGAAGCGCTCCAGGTTCTCGCAAGGGATCCTGGGTCGAAGGTCCACCTGGTGGACCGTGCTGCTGACTGGGGACCTGCTCTGTGGAACTTGCTGCTGGCAGAGCCTGAAGGCCCAGCCTACTGGGTGATTCTCCTTCCTGGCTGAGACTTGCTTGCAGGCTGCTACAGCTTTGCGCCGTCCTTGGCTGTGTTGCATGGTTTCAGATACGGGGCTGCATGGGCGGCAGAACGTCTGCGCATGCTGGCCGGCGCTCACAGAGTGACACACTGGCAGACAGGCAGACCCTCCAGTGTCACAGCGAAAGGACCATAGTGCATCTTGACTGGACCTGATAGGCTGCAGAGCTACCGCATTAAGCATCTGCCCAAGTCTGGACATGCCCAACACTGAGAGCGCTCGCAGATTTTAATGATGTGTTCATGGGCGCATGCAGGATGTGAAGCAGCAAAGGGCATACTGCACCATCCGGAAAACAGCGCTAGCTTGCCTCAAGGAGCTTGAGGGTCTGCTGTGTGGCGAGGAGCAGCAGCTGATCAGCGCCAAGCCTGACGTCCACGCCCAACTCCTCTCGGACATGAGAGGGACAGAGGGCCGGGAGAAAGCCCCTGCGCAGACGCCCCACCTGCTGCGCACGCCCCAGACAGCCGGCAAAGCAACTGCAGGCCAGGCAAGCACCCAGGCACCTGTCCATGTAGGTGTTCTGTTGCCATCAGCAGGTTGCTTGCAGGGGTCTTCAAGACACAGCAAAGATGAGAGGACTAGTCCCTCACCCGCTCGGGAGTGAAAGGCTCTCACTGACCAATCTTCAATGGGTGTATACGTATCTGCCGATGTGGAACTGTGCTGCATAGGGCCTGGACTTGGGGACCACCCCTGGCAGAGGTGGGAAGCAGGGTGCTGAGAACTCTGGGATGGTGAAGCGATTGATCAGGATGTTCAAGGGGGAGCATCCAGCAGAGGTGCTGGAGACAGTGACAGAGCAGCCTGGGTGAGGCCATACCCTGAACCCACGATGTTGATATGCAACAGATTCTCTCTGTACACAATCCTTGTGGCAAAACATTCAGATGCCAGGCTGATACAGAGTCAGCAGCCTTGCTGCACATACTCTGAGGAGCAGCAGCATGCACAGGCAGCTCTCCTCATAGGATGTTTGCATAGTGCAAAGTCTGTATTAACCTGGCATCTTAGTCTATGCAGGCAATCATGCCTAATTTTCATTCATCAACACCTCAGAGAGGCGGCTCCTATTTGTCTCAAGACAGGGTCGGGCTCTGCAGGCTGCCAGAGGAGGTAGTGATCTGGCGCAGGCAGGCAGCGCTTGAAGCCCTGGCGCCCCTGATCAGGCTATTGGGAGGCAAGGCCTTCAGCAGTACTGGCATTCACCAGCCCCTGCTGAACGAGGCAAGCCTCATGTTTGTTGAACGCTTCTAAGGCATCATGGATCACTTGTACCCAAAAATCTATGGCCCCCTAGGGGACAGAGGCTAATTGTCTGAGTATCCTATGAATCCATGCACTGTGCTGGATCACACGCTTGGTGTAGCTCTAGACTATTCCTTCAGGTGGGGTGAATGCGTGCTGTCGCTTTGACCTCCGATCAGGAGCCAGCATGCTTCGTGGCCTGTGGTGCTGAGACGCACCCACCTCTGCTTACAGGTGTTCACCCCTTGCTTCGCAAGCGGATCTCTGGAGGACTACACAGTGACGATGGGCGCTTGGCGCGCCATCATCAGCGCCTTCACAGCGGACCCAAAGCTGAGTGAGAAGAAGAGGATCCGGACCACAGTCCTGAATCCCATTCTGTACACCATTGGCAACCACAGTATTGACAAAGCCAAAGTGAGTCAATTTCCCTGACAATTTCTCTTTTGCAGGTGCTATTTCATCAAAATGCAAGAGTGAGAGGCTGCATACTGTGTTCAATCAGCACCTGGACTCAGGATTAGCACATTGCTCTGGAAGCCTGCGATTGCTTCTTTCCCTGTGCGCAGGTGGCGTTGAGGTCATGGGAGCACCTGATTAGGTCATATCTCCCAGTATTTCAAGCTCCTGGTCTACACACCTCAGATCTCAGTCCAGGAGAGCAGCAGACGGACGCAGACTTCATTCGCCCTGTGATCAAGCTGATCACCTATCTCGTCAGCACAGCAGCGGACCCCAAGAGCAGCTGCCGCAGTGATCAGTCCGTCCTCCCAGATCCGGCAATGGCTGAGAGATGTCAGCTCCTTGCAGGGGTGCATCCATCTTCTAAATACATCCAGAAAAAGCCTCAGTCGCTGGCCGTGTGTCAAATGCTTAATGCATCATCCCTCGGAAATGCTGGTGATCACATGAGAGCCCCTGCCATGCTGTGACAACGCACCCTGCTGTATGATTGTATTTGTGATTGTGTGATAGACACTTTTGCTTTTGGCGGCCCGTTCACTCAAGGTCTGACTGGCAGGTGTAATGCACTCTGCAGGCGCTATCCATTGTGGCAGGCCTTCATAGACCTGTCCTCTCGGATACCTTGGCCGGCTGGTTGTACAAGGAAGGGCTTGTTTCGTACAAACATGGGCACTTCCCTGGTGATTGGCATGGGATTGTGCTTCCTGCTCTGCTTGGCTTTCTTCAGAAGCATCTCAGTAAAGCCGTGGAGGCTACGTTGGGCAGGACAGGCTTGCCACCTGGTGCAAAGGTGAGAGGGGACTGTGCTCAGCTCAGCATTCATGCTCTAAGCGGTGCCTTCGCGTGCCTGAGAGAAGAAGCAAACCTTGTTGTGTCCGTAGGCTTGCACAAAGAAGGTTTCGGCCCACAGAGAGAACAGGGTCCTGTGGTTGTCGGTGTCCTGAGGGCTAGAGGATATGGCGTTGTATAGACAAGAGCGGACCATGCGCCAAAACCTGCAGCGTATCTAGATGCCTTGCTTTTCGGGCTGAGACAGCAGAACACCCCAAGAGTGTTGAGCCCTCAGAGCTGAGCCATCTCATGGCATGTAGGGGCTCTGGGAGTGGGTAATTAACATCACGCACAAGACTGCACAGCTCATCGCCGGCCCCTGGAGAGGCCCTGAAGCAGCCGCTTGGAAGCCGATTGTGACCTTTTGGATGCATCTTGGCCCGTCCCCTGAGCAGCACCTTTGCCCTGCTGGTGACGAGCTGAGTCAGGCTGGTAAGTCAGCACCACAGCCTACCTTCAGACTTCACCTTTACCTTACTTGGGCAGCCTGCAATGCTTGACCGTGATACACATCCAGAGCTGTGGTGTTGGTGCAGAAACTTGGCTAGCATGGAGGTGTGAGATTTTGAAGGTGATAATAGCCACCTGGACAAAGATTGATCAGAGCAGTGGCAGGGTCAGAGACACACTCTCGATACATTTCGCATGGTTTGAGAGCGTCAAAAGAGGCCTGCAAGGTGAGGCTTCTGACGGTAAGCGCATGCGCAGTCATTATACATCGACTCACACTTGCTGCGACAAGCGGCATCCTGGGATCTTGTTGTAGGCCCATCAGCTTTGGCCGAAGATTGTGGACTGATGACTGTGCATGCACCCTCAGCAGCTCAAAGCTCTCATGGTGGATCAGATCAGCTTTAGAAGCAGGCAGCTTTGCTTGATGATGCTCAACGTGCATTGTACCTTGCAGGCTTTCTGGGCCCGGGACAACCTTGCACACTGCTGGAAGCTCTGCTGAAGTGCTGGCTGCCCTATTGTCTCACTTGCTCTCCTGAGCACTTGCCTTTAGCCTGTGCCGCCCTCTCCGAACTCATGGGCCTGGGTAAGTCACAATGTCCGAGCTCCAGCTTCGGGCTCCATGCTGCTGTATCTATGGAAGGAGTGCCATGTCAGGCGTCTTTATAAGATTAGGGTGCATGATTTGCCCATCAGGGTGGAGATGTCATAAGGGAGCGCTGCTTTATGATGTGACGCACCTGCCATGATGATTCTTGACATCTGGGGTCCTTGCAATATGCAGATCTAAATACAAGAGGGCCAAATGCCCCGGAGACGCAATCAATCTCTTGCACAAGGCGCCTCCTGAAACTGGGGACGGACCTAGCGGCAGATTCCCTGCGCTCGCAGATCATGGAAGCAGCCAGACACTCTGTGCAAGGAGCGGCTGCTGCATCGCAGCAGCTCTGCAACCTTGCAAGCAGCGCCTTGAGAGTGCAATGGCTCATCTATGGACGACTGGCAGCTGGTGCGAGGGGTTCTGGGGTGCGCTGCTGCTTCCCAGCTGTCCTGAGCTATATTTTAGTATCTTGGCAGGGCTGTAGAGGTACTGCTCAATGATATGAGTGCCTACCCAAGGACATAGCCCCCACCAGCTGCATAGGTATGCTTCGCGCAGCCCTCATGACAGGAATTCATGCTCATGCGCAGGATCCGCAGTATGCGCGCACATCACAGTCAATCAGTGATCTGTTGTGCGTGCCAAAGCTCATTGCGCGCTTAGCTGTCTCTGAGGCGTCCCTGCAGCGCCTGCATGGCTCGCCGAGCGAGGGGCAGCCCGACTCTGCCCGATGGGGCAGCCGGGCAGCCCAAGGGCCCACTGAGGAGGCAGCCCTTACCAATGCCACTGACGAAGGGCAAAATCACCATGCATCAGTCAATCCTGGGAAGCAGAAGCATGCAGCCTTCTGCCGCTGCGCCCAGAGACATGACACCGCTGAGAAGGGACACTGCCAGGTTGAGCAGATCCTGGGCATCAGCTGCCCTGCGGGCAGCACGCTGCTGGCCTGGGAGGGCTGCTTTGAGCTGCTCGACCTCACCTTGGCGCAGGAACCGCGGGTGCCCAGGCCGGAGGGGGTTCTCAGCTGTGCACAGGAGTGTGCAAGCATGGCCGAGTCATTGCGTGGTACCCTGAAAGGGCTGCCACTCAGCAGGATGGGCGTAGCAACTGCCTGCTTTGCTGCTAGAGCCACCTCAGCTGTGGCTGCTCGGCGTATTCACCAGGATGTAAGTCTCCTGCAGCCACTCTTTTTATTGTCCGCGATGTCTGCCATGCCCCTGCCCATGATCAGAGCTGTAAAGGAAAGCTTCCTGGGCAGCATCATCAAGATTTGGCGCATGTGTTGGGAAGCCTACTGGTGGCAAAGAAGCAAAGATGCTTGCGTTCCACAGCCAATCCCGATTGAAGCCATATGTTCATGATGTGTCTGCACACCCCACAGGAGCGGGATGCGCTATTGCAGCAGCGCAGCATCTCTGCAGCACAACGCAGACGCGAGCGACTGGAGCTCTTCCGGCTGATAGGTGCGGTGCTCCCACCCAGAGCAGTAGCGTAATGCTCTTACAAGATGTTGCATGCACAGCAGAGGAAGCCTTGTAAAGCATAACAAGTGATCATGCCTTGTCCTGTAGCCCCAATATCCAAGCCGAGTTACCTGACGCCGTCACAGCATGCTGCATACTTGTGGCCACTTGCAGGCCTTGTCAGCCTCTTGCGGGGTCCTGTGCACCAGGGCTCGTACTGACATCTATGACATTGAGCCAATGCTGACAACAAGTCAATGCTCAACCGGCTCAAGCCCGCTGGTTGCCCATGTAGGGGACATAATGGATGCGCTGAGCCTCTTTGCAGAGGGAGGCAGGTGCCGCGCCATACAGAGGGCTGCAGCAGATTGTCTCAGGAGCCTGAGCAGCTTCACCAAGCAGGACTATGCAGGCTTGAAGGCCATGGAGGTGCTCAAGGTCTTCTCCAGCCTGGCACGTTCAGCAAGGCTGACTGGTATGCCCTCGCACATGCGTGATCACCAGAGCTGCAGGCACTCTCATGAGTATCTGGCCTGTCATGAACGCTCTTTGCTGTTTCGACAGTCTGGCGACAGAATACGACCTGGTGCTGGCATAGCCAAGGCGCAGATGCGCTAAACAGTGCAGCAAATGACAATGAGCATGTGAGCCACAGAGATCCGTCATCATTGTACCAAGATCTCCAGTATGAGATAGATTGCAATGCCACAGACTGCTAGGTCCTTGCGTCGTACCCTGTGCATTGCCTTCGCAGCAACGACGGGAGCTCCTATGTGCAGATGAGAGCCTCGAGGATGTGCTGGGCCTTTGCTGGCAGGGAATGCTCACAGCGATGGCCGAGCAGGACCAACCAGGGCATTCACTGGCGGCCGCACTGCGCCAAAAGGCCGCGCTGGTGCAGGACCTGCTGCGCGGCCTGAAGACGGGCCTGCAGCACAAGGCAGCTGGCGTGAGGAGCGCCTGCTACGCCTTCTGGCACATGCCCAGTGTGCAGTGCACGCTGGGGCGACACCTACCAGGTGCAACCCTCTGCTTTTGCCCCCTTCTGGACCCTGATCTGCGTGTGCCAGGCTTCTCAAGTCTACACTTTGCTGCTTCATTTCATGGCCTCACGCGCATGCTGCATTCCTCTGCCTCGCCTCTAGTGCTCTCATCAATGTGCGCAACCTGCACAGGATGTCTGCCCCACCTAGACAGCTCAAGAACATGCCGTGCACCAGTTGTGAGGTTACTCGTTGGTGACAGGTAGGCAGGGGGTGTGGCCTGACCTGGCTTTCCTTGCTGTGCAGAGGTGCCTGAGTACATACAGAAGGCGCTGCAGCAGGCTCAGGCGATGGGCGTTGAGTCACAGGGGCAGTCCCAGCAGCAGCAGCAATCTGTGCTGCCTCCCCGAGTCCTGAGGCTACAGCAGTACAGCGCAAGCGGAGGTGAACACCATTGATTTAGCTCCCAAACGTCTTAACACCTTCTTGGCTGCTCTCGCTTGCCATTCAGCATATGCACATGTGGCCCTAGCAGTGATCCCAGGCGCAGTATCTGGTACATTATCTATGCACTTAGTCCACTGCAGTCAGGATGCTTGAGGGGGTGCAGGGTATCTACAGAAGTCTCTTGGCAAGTTCTCACAGCATGCTGACCGCCTTGTGCATCAAGAAGATCGGTACGATTGAGTGCCTCTCCACTGTGCAGGAGGCAACAAGGAAGCTGGGCGCATGACAGAGAAGGTCACCGCAGCACACGCAAAGGGGCTCCCAGCGCAGTCTGCAGCAGGGCCCCAGCAGGGCGCAGCAGCTACAGCGCCTGCTGCAGCTGCCGCAGCATGTGATCTCCTTCGGGCGAGGGCCAGCGACGACAAGCGTAGCAAGCGTGGCAGGGTGGGTGAGGACTCGCAGACGGAGTATATCGTCATTCCCCCAAAGGTGAAGAAGCGCAGCCGCGATCTGCTGACGGAGCACCAGAGAGAGGTCGCGCAGCGCCAGCGCCAAGGTAGGCTCCTCCTTAGCTGCGCCCATGACTGCAGCACCGCAAGGGGAGCATGCATCACTCATACAGGGTCTGAGAGCAATTGTTGAACACTTTTGTAAACAGCCAATAGATCATCTGGTCATACTTGTCGTTCACAGAACTGTTGTGTGCATGCGCAGGTGCTGCTCGGGAGGGTGTCGTCACCTACACCAAGCTTGATGCGTCTCAGGGCCCCTGGTCAGTGAGGCCCAGCATGCAGAGCGTGCCCGACAGCGGCCTGTCTCAGAGCCAGCCGGCTGCCAGCATGCCTGATCAGGACGCGCTTGCATCACAGGGCAGCGCTGGCGCACGCTTGCCACACAGCAAAGCCCCTGGAGCTGTAACTGAGGATGCAACTGCCGAAGGTGCTCAGGCTGGCAGCCAGCCCCTGCAGCAGGCAGGAGCCTCAGTGAGCAATGCATGCGCTGGTATTGTCCAGGGTGATGTGGGGTTCTTGGAAAACTCGCCGTGGAGAGTCAAGCGGCGCAAGGAGAACAGCACTCCCAGCAGCCCGGAGCAGCTGGCAAAGCGCGCAAAGCAGGGTCTGTTTGCCAGCACACCGGCAGGCAGCTCCCTGGGGCAGTGGGCAGCTGGGCAGCCCAACAGCCTGCCCGCTCACCAGGACCATGTGTTCTCGCAGGAGGCTGCAGCTGCGGGCAAGAGCCTCATGGCTGCGCTCAGGGCTGCTGGCATCAGCCCTCGGTCCTCAGATGCCCCACGCTCTTCAGACGTCCGTCCAGGATCAGATGATGCAGCCCCAATGAAAGCTCCTAGCGCGTCCCTCAGCACAGTGCATGGCGCTGAGCCCCTGCCACCTGGCAATGCGTCAGGCGGGTTTAGAAGCGCTGCCAGCAACAGCATGTCCCAGCCTTCTGGAGATGGTCTGCGCAAAGCTTCCTCAAGGGCAGAGGCTCCTATGCGAATCAGCAGCCTTTCAGATAAGATGGACATGGTTGATGTTGCGGGGCTTTCAGGGACAGCAGCCGTCCCGCCTGCAGCAGGCCTTGGCACCAGGGCCGTGCCCAGCAGTGCCCGGTCCGCCCATCACCCTAGCCAGCCCGACGCTGCTGAGGCTCAGGCAGGCGCCGTTGTTCAACAGCCAAAGACTGAAGGTGGTGCTGCAGCTGCACAAGCCAGACAAGCACCTGGCACGCTGAGCCAAGAGAGCCGCCCCCATGATGTGCAGCGCCCCGTGAATGCAGACGCCCATGACCTCAGGGCTGAGGGACCAGCTGCAGCCAGGCTCACCAAGGAGGGAACCTCCCATCGGGCTGAACAGGCTGTCAGCCTCAGCAGAGGGGATGCACCAGCAGCAGAGCACGCTGCTGCGGTGTTACCAACTGTGCTGGAGGACTTGACCGCCCTGCCAAGGCACCATGCTCCAGCTGCAGCTGGAGCGGGCTCACAGGCAGCCGCGAGGTCTGGTGCTGGGCATGGCCCCCTCTCGCAATCACCTCTCAAGCAAGGGCGTGTAGGGTCTGCACAGGACCCTCATTTGTCCGCTGTCCAGCCCACTCTCGTCTGCACAGAGGTGCAGGCAGTTCCCAGCACGATGGTGGAGGCCCTGCCCCCACCACAGGTAGCCTCAGTACCTCATGCTGAAGCAGCTGCTGCGCATGCCTCAGAAGGCCATGATATAGCAGGCGCAACTCACTCCCAGCATGGCGATTCTGGCATGGCGGCTGCTGCAGGCCATCATAATAGCCAGCCTCTCCATCAACAGGTACAGCAAGTCCGCCCACACGCCAACAATTTCTACAACTGTCAGCTTCCGCCCATGAGGTCTATGGCCATACACACATGGGACTTCCTCCTGTTGTTAGTACCAGGCTCAAGCTCACATTGAATCTTGAGGGTTCTGGAGGATTGATGTATGTGTTTGACACCAGGTGATTCCGGACAGCGCTGAGGTGGACGCTGCTGTCCACATCACCCTGACACGCAGTCAGCAGCCGTCTGCTCTGGAGAGGGATAAGGGCCCTCTGCTGCAGCCCACAGCCCTGGAAGTGCAGGTTCGTCTCACCTGCTGACTCACCATCTTAGATACCGTAGTGCAGGGCATGTCAGATGCTGGCTCAGATAAGAGCTTCCACTCAGCTTCACACTACTGAACTTCAAATCGTGACGAGGCATCTGGCGTCCCAAGTAGCGCCAAGGCATAGCGCAAAAGCCCGTCTTCTGCCTTTGTTACGGTGTCTGGAGTGTGGTGTTCATTTGCTGCTATTTGCAGGAGCTGGAAGTCCTCTCCTTGCCTCAGAGGGCTTGCGTGGCCACCCCGGCATCCACCCCAGACCACCCACAAAAGGGAGGCCTACGCGGGTTGGGCAAGGCAGCAGAGATTCTGTCACCGCTGGAGAATGCAGTGCAGCAGCTCACTGCGGCCCGCAGCGCAGCTTGCAGCATGGCTTGCAAAGAGGTGGGCTTGCAGGCCCTTCCGCAAAACAGACTCACACAGATGACCGACAGCAATTGAGCGGGGATGGTGGTCATGCAGGCCTGATCTAGACGACACGAGTGCTAAGCAGGGACTGTGTGCCAGCAGCCTGTGTGTGACAATAAACTTCGCCTGCATGTGGACTTTTGTGATGGTGTTGCTGAAGCCTCCACACTACAAAGTGTTGCAGGCTCTCTTGTCACACCTCTGACCTTCAATTCTGCCTGGCGTGATGCAGCTGCTCGAGGTTGAGCAGATGGGCTGTGTCAACACAGTAGCGTGATGCTTTCCAACCTCACTCTTGTCCTGTGCTGTGCAGTGGGATCAAAGGAGTAGGAGGGAGGTATTGCTGGCTGTCCTGAGCAAGCAGCAAGAGATTGTGCAGATTCTGGCAGACATACAGCTGGAGCTGCACAGATGACAGTTGCTAAAGCACGCCGAGCTGTGTACTCATTGCGATTGCATGTTGATTGATTGACCATTGTGACCGGTTGGCTGTTGTGAGGCTGCTGTGTATTCCTTTGGGGTAGCACCAGGGCTGCAGCTGCAGAGAGTTTCACACATTTCCATAAGTGCTGCACAATTTCGTCCAGCAGACTTGAATTGGAATGATCCTAACTGCACCACAACAGCCGAGATACATTGAGCAGTTCAAGCCAAACAGCTGTTTGGCTTTGAGTTGAGGTGCAGGGTATGTAGAATCTACATTGTAGATGTGTGCAACATCACCCGATACACTATATCACCATTGTAAGGGCGGTGTTGGCACAGTATCGTGAAAACACAGTGGCATGCGTGTCATATGACGCAGACGACACATCATCGATGTCTGGTCAGTCTTCATACTCGTCATCAGACGAGTCATCCAGGATGTTGTACGCTTGCACTTGGGGATCTTTCCTAGGTGGTGATGCTGATCCACTTTGACTTGCCCTGATCTCCTCCAGCCTTCTCTCCAGTTCCTGCACATTATTTGACACCTTCTTAAGTGCTTACTAAAGAGATTAAAGACTGATCCACAGAATCATGCCCCATGATGGCACGATGTCACTGAAGCTCCTACATGTCTCCAGGTGTATGCATATCCCGCAGCTCTGCTGTGGGCCATCTGTGAAGGCTACAACTGCTTGCAAACATGCTCTGTAGCACGCACTGTTGTCAGCCTTCCTTAAGGTCAGGCACTGGCTGCCAATGCAGCAGTGAGCCTCACCTGCTTCTCTTCGTACAAGTCTGAGAGCTCTGTAGATGAGACATTCGCCTTTGCTGCAGCCCCGCGTCGCCGCCGCCTCTTGCGCCTCACTCCACCTCCGCCCTTTTGGGCCGCCTGCACAGGCGCTGGACGCACTTACCACAAATGCCATTGTCCCGTTCCTTGTTTGTGCTCTGTAGCCGGCGCAGCCGCCTCAAGAATGAGCTGCTGCACAGGGCGCCACACACAATGCGCGTCCAGTGACTGGCTTCCACTTGTTGAGCAGTGTCAAGGGACCAGGCAAGCTGGGTCCGTAACAAGGAGCTATGTCTGACCCTTGGGCTGTGCTGTATCCATGAGACCGCACGATGCATGCATGAGCATCATGCCTGGCTCTTGCACAGGGGGGCTGTGAGGAAAGTGCTCAATAAGGACTTCGGTGGATTTGGGCATACCCTGATCTGTTGGTTCACTCGCTCTATCTTGGTCAGCACTTTGCTCTCGGTTTCTCTCCCACTCCAAAGCTTGTAGCCCAACAAGCCTGCACAGAATGGGTGGACCAATCCGTACTCTGCCCCCACACCAGCAGCACAAAAGCATATCCAGCACACACGGTGAACCCTGACCACTGGACAATAGGATATATGCCCCAAAGCAAGGGCTTCTCAATCAATGGGTTCAAGCCAGTCCAGCCCCAGAAGTTCAGGAGATTGCACGTGCAGCTGTGCTCTCCAGCACGCGTGCCTCAAAAGCGCACACAGTCAAGCCGAAATATTTCTCTGGGATACGTGTCTCGAGGAGCAGCACACATTTCATGCAGCGCAAGCATATGCAGGCGTCTGGATAGGAGCACCAATCGACTAAAGTTTTGTGTTTCTCGAAAGTAGAATTAGTCTTTTTTCGCACCTGCTGCTAGCACAGCGGCACCTGCACCTGCAATCTTTGCGATGCCACGCCACCTTCTGCCTTGGGGCGTTTGCTCAGGTCCTGCATGGCCGTTGGTCTGCGGCCCTGCACACACAATGACACCTGCTACGCTGCGCCAAGCTGCCAGCAATACAAGACTGTATGACCAGAAGGCTCCCAGCAGATCAAAAGGGTGGGCATGGGGGTATAGCATGCCAGGTCAGCCACAGAGGTAGCTCACCGACAGTCTTCTCCAGGCGCAGCAGCGCTTGATATGCAGAGGAGGGCGTTGCCTTCTTTATTTCCTGCACAGGCTGGGCATTGTCAGAGATGCTTGCGGACGTCACAAAGTCAGTCACTGTCTGCATGCTTGCGCTTAAGAGTGTCTTGGCTCCCGAGCAGGATACGCATCTGCATTGCCCGTTTGCGCACAATGATGACATGTCTCCGCGGAAGGCAGGAAGACTAAGGGGAGCTTGCCTCTAGCAGCTCTCCGCGGCAGTAGAAGGCAATGTGTGGAATGGACTCCACATCAACGGAGTCTGTCACTGGCTGCACTTGCACCACCAGGCTGGTCAATGGACACCTCACGTCAAGCAAAGCCTTGTCTGACATTTGCACAGTATGCACAGCAAAACGTCTGTGAGCGATGGAATTAGTGCAAGCAGGCGTTGTAGAAGGTACGAGCTGGTCTCACCCGCATGCTGTCCTTCTCAAAGTCAGCTTCCAGAAAGATGACGCTGCCGTACTGAGGCTTGCTGGAGACATGGTTGAGGAAGCTCCTGAGCTCCTTACATGATGCGTGCCATGTCTGCGTGCGCAAGAAATTCGTCAGTCGCTAGGGCTCGACAGAGGCCTGTTAATAGCAGTTTTCTCGGAGTACTATCATCCTGTCGCCGGTGCTATCTCACCGTGTATGTGAGCAGTACTATGAGCCTGTCGCTATACTTGCTGCTAAGCTTCTGAAACTGCGCGGCGTCCTTGAGATCTGCGACTCTGCCTGGCGTCCCTTTGATGCCCTGGCTTCTCCTTGCTTTTGAACGGTGCATACCGATGCAACCTCACACAACAAACTGCCCAATTTTCAGCAGCTGTATATTTCAGATTACACCAAGCAGAAGCATCTGAGTTCCTAGAGACTTTTGAGACACGGCATGATGTGCCGGCCGAGGATGAGAGCTGAATAGGCAACAAGGAAGCTATGGGAAGCTACACTTTTATAAGCACCTGTAGATTGATCTAGGGGATGACCTTCAAAACTTTGGTACATTAGGATGCTGGAAATGCCTCCACCCCCTAGGTTTCTTGCTAGACAGCCCTTGAGGGCTCAAGGGCAGGTGTCTGATGCATAGAGGGCCCTCATGGCTCCTGTAGACTTGGGAACTGCCATCACTCAATTGTGCAAGCTTACATAGACTGTGCAGGATCACAGTGAATTTGTGCAGGCACTCAACAAAGCTAAGAGGCAATGAATCTAGATGACGTCACCCAAAATATCAGTCAACGCGATATCGCTCTGCTGGCACCAGCGGGCATGTCGCTGATCTTACGCTCGCATTTCAGATCTGCACTGCACCTTTATCGCAGCTCCCCTCACATCTGCCTGCCTGGACAGTAGTATCGTAACTTGATACTCTCCAGAAACGCAGTTTCGTGCAAGTACTGCAGAAGTGAACCCTACCTTGCTCGCACGTCTTGGATGTGAGATCAGAGGTATCTTTCCACTGCTCTTCGAGCTATTGCTAATACATGCCCTATGACCCTCAGATAGCAGTGGGCTGTGACTGTACAGAAGATGCCTTTCTGTGCCGCGCCATCCTCTATATTGCTGAAGTCTGGAACGTCATACAGGTCTTGGCACAGGCGCTTGAGACAATTGAGGATGCTCTGACAGGACGTTCATCATCTCTACGATGGGCCAGACGCCCTTCGTCGAGAAGGGAGACTGGGAGATACCGACCTTGACCACCTTGTGTGGTGTGGCTCTGGCAGGTGCCGGTCTCCCTCTCTGTGTAGCTTCCATTCGTGTGTCACCGTTGCAGAAGGGGAGCTGAGCAGATTTTCCGGCTGCTAGTGATCCAAACGATGGCTTGTGCTCTTTGAGTGCCCCCACCTCTGCATGGGGTCAAGCCTGGCCTGTTGTGTTCGGGCTCCACTCACAGTAATGGCCTAGTTGACACCACTCACAGCGGCGCACAAGTCAGGCTCTTCGAGAATTCAGATTCGAAGTTTGCGCAACGCCCAGGTCTATGCGCGGTAGGTCTGCAATGACAATGTGCCTGTTTGCAGGATTGGGGTTCCTGGCCTTTGAGCTGCTGCTGACGCATGGGCCGCCCACAGTGTGGCTGAAGTCAGGCTTCAAGGCCAATCCTAAGCTGCGGCTAGATCAGATAGATGAAGCCATCCGGCAGGCAAAGAGCCGCCTTGTTGGCTCCCTGCATCTGCTCATACAGGTGCACTCTTGCGTATGACTCCTATGATCCCTCTGCAGGCAGGCACTAACAGCAGCACTTGACACTGTAGTAAACATGTCACTTGGTGCGTCATCACTGACCTTATGGCTGATTGACCTGTCAGGATTGTGTCAGACTGTCCAACACCTCAGGTGTGAGGGTCAAAGAAGCTTCTACGACAGGAATTGCCAGCACACGGTGCTGACCCATCCTCCCCACATCAAAGAGCAGGCTCAGGCTGATGCATCAGCACCACGATCCGAATGCGTGCCTTGCATGCGCAGATTCCTCTGGCGTGCTGGGTGATGTGGACGCCTGAGCTGGCAGCGAACCGCCTGATAGCGAAGACGCCGGCCAGCATTGCGATGCTGTGCATCTCAGCAGGCTACTTCATCTATGACGCAGCCGTGAGCATCGTGCGCTACGAGGGGCTCGCGTATCTGGTGCATGGCGTCATAGCAGGAATTTTGTACACCTATGGAGCCATGACTGGCTTCCTGAGCTACTATGGTGAGCTTCCCTCTCCCCAGAAGCAGCCTGCAGAGCCTTGCATGTGCAGGGATTTCTCAGGGGTCACACCCTTTGACCCTGAGTCGTCTGCTGTCCTCGGCCGCTGCTGAAGAGCATCAGTGTGAGATCATCTCACTCCCAATTTCTGACCGGTGCATCAATTTATGGTGTACTGCGCTTCAGAAGAGGCCGCTAAGTACGGGCTCCTTTTGCAGGGGCGGCATTCCTCATGTGGGAGCTGAGCACGCCGTTTGTGTACATGCGCTGGTTTCTGTTCACGCTGGGGAAGAGCGGGAGTAAGGCCTACATCATCAATGGCCTGCTCATGGTCGGGACATTCTTCGTGGCGCGCAATGTCTTCGGCACATGTGAGTTCTCCCGACAGGGCCCTTCCTAGCACATCAATGACCATGTGTTGAATGTGCTGTGGTCTAGCTTCAAGGCAGGCCTTGCATGGTGGTGGATGGCCATCCAGGGGCAAGTAGGCACAGAAGCTGAGGGAGCAGTCAGACTCTATCAGCTGCTGTTCCGACTTCCCTGGGATAACCATGCAAAGAGTGTGCACAGATGACGGTCAGATCAGTCATGCTGTGAGGCCTTAATAAACAACAGACGGCATCTTGTGGCACAATGACGCAACAATGAGCAGTGGCTGCATGCAGTGACATGTCAAACCGACTCTGGCATGTCAGCAAGTAATGAACTTCTGTGCTTGCCTCATCACCTTGCATTGAATGTGTGGTTTCTCTAAAAGTAGGAGCTTGAGCAGTATGCGTGTGTGTGCAGTGATGTCCATCGACTTCTGGCGCGTCAGCGGGCGCGAGCTGGCGCACCCGACCTCCGACCTGCTGCCGGCGGTGCTCTGGTTCTACCGCCTCAGCTGCCTCAGCCTGAACAGCCTGAACGCCATGTGGTTCTACAAGATGCTCAAGGGCGCCATCAAAGTCCTGGCAGGTGAGGCGTTCTGAAAATCTATACTCAAGCGCCATACCCAAGCGCTCAGATTCTGCCCATCAGAATGGTGCCATAAAGACCTGCTCAGGACCTTCAGACTGGCCGACCTAAGGCTATGCAGTCAGAACAGGCAGATCACCACCGTAGCAGATAGTGGACACCATACAACATTTAGCGACGGCATATGTTCACGGGTTCATGCCTGCCAGAAAGTGCACAAGGACCTGCCAGAAAGTGCACGAGGATTGAACTCGTGACAGAAGGAGCCCTAGGCAGACTGCTGCAGGCAGTAGGGATGCTGTCTGCTTGTGGGAGCGGTGAATGCTATGATGTCGCCAGCCATCTGAGTCCATCTACTGGTGTGCAGGCCCTCCAGGAGCAGCAAAGGAGGTTCAGGGAGATGCTCACATCGCCCTCAGAACGCGCCCTGAGGCTGACAAGGCTGAGGCAGCAACCTTGGACACTGTCAAAGCTGTGAAGGCGCAGTGATTAGGATGGGCGTTTGGGATTACTAGATAGCCTGCTGTGGACAGCAGGCTGATTGGGATGGCCTGGCAGCTCAGGCTCTGTAGCACAGACCATTTACAATGCACAGCAACGCATGCGTCCGGGGCGAGATGTCGTTTAATTAGCAGGTCCCAAGACTGTGTGGTTTGAACGAGATGTCCGGGTTGACCGTGGTCAAGAGGGAACCAGATTATCTGAAGAGTGCCGTCTGCTGTGCGGATTCGCACATGACAGCAGGTAGACACAAATGTGAAATGACATAGACATGCCAGACCTCCATTCCGGCCTAGGCTACCTGCCAGGCACTGATAGCTTTAAGATCTAGCAGAGCCTGCTCATTTGCTGCACGTGTTCAAATGAATGCCTGTATAGGGTTCGCATGGAGAGATCCAGCAGTGTAAATGACGTGACAAAAGTTGAGAGTAGAGCGGCTGCTGAGCTGAATCTACTTCTTAAAGGCTTGCATGCACACACCCTGCTGACAGTGCCGTATCTCAAAAGTGCAGTACATATTCTGTATACATCCTTAGCCCTTCTGAGAGATCCCAACAGGATGAGCAACTTTAGCTTTCAAGAATGCGCTTACTGCCATTGCCTTATCACCAGCATCTATGATACTGAGAGAGGCCGTCATTCTGCTCATTTGTGGTCATCAGTCCTATCAGGACTCCTATGCTATGCTCAAGAGCTTCTTCACAGCCTGCTCAGGGTCGCCCTCTTTCACAAGGGACTCTCCAACAAGAATGGCCCCGCAGCCTGTCTGCTGCACAAAGGCAACATGCTCTGGAGTGAATATCCCGCTCTCTCCCGCCATGAGGAAGCCTCTCTTTTGTACCTGCAGCACATAGGTTGTGTGGTTCAGAGCCCATACATGTAAGGCGGCAGAGATATAGAAAATCCTGCGGCACCCTCTTGGGAGGCAGTTTGCAAGGCGAGCCATCTGTGCCAGGCACTGCACCTAGGAGAAGGCTTGCAATGACTTGCCATGCAGGCATGTGACAGCTTGGCAGCGGCCCAAAGCTCGATACGTGGAAATCACAGCAGTGGTGGTCCACACAGTATCAGGGATCATTCTCACCTCCTTGCCAGCTGAGCTGTCCATGATGCGCTGGTTGTTCTGCAGATCGACCTCAAAGGTCTGCAGGTCTCTGTTGTTGATGCCCAGCATCACCCTTTCTGGGTCCAGCTCCAGCTTTAGCACCCGCTCCAGCTCTGCATCAACATCACGCAAACACTCAGACGCCACAGGAGCAGATCTTAAGGCAGTGCTCCGTGCAGGAGACACGGTCCTCTGACATGTGATGGCCTTATCAGTCTCTAAGTGGCACACAGCAGTGCAGACCCACCTAGGGGTTCGCCTTGTATGACATGTACCAGGTTGCTGAATTCCTTTCGGGTGGGAGAAGCACTGAGCCCTGCATGGTGTGGGCATGGTCAGGCGGTGAAAACTTGAAAGCTTGAACCTCTTGTGGGCACACCTGCTACAGAGTGCACCTCCACGAGGACCTGCAGGCTGCACTTGGCGGACGCCTTGACCAGGTACGCCAGGTCAGCGTTGGGCAGCACCGCCGCGATCAGCAGCACAGCGTCTGCCCCGCTGGCGCGCGCCTTGAACAGCTGGTAGGCCTCCACAATGAACTCCTTGCAGAGCAGGGGCGTCCCCACGCCGGCCGCCCGGATCTGCTGCAGGTACTCGAAGCTGCCCTGGAAGTACTTGGCATCTGTGAGCACCGAGAGGCAGGCGGCACCGCCCGCCTCATACGCCTGTGCAATCTGCAGAGTCACACAGCGCGCATGTCAGCACCGATGCGGAAGGCCAGTTCCCTGACGGATTCAAGCCTCCAGGATGCGCATGGGCATTCATGCAAAGGACAGACAGTGCGCACAGGCTTGGCACAAGGCGTGTGGCGTAAGGTGTGTGGCAATGTGTGTTGCTACCGTAGGCCAACACTTGCTCCCTGTCAAGCACAGGGTATACAGCAGCTTCGTGATGATAGCTTACCCTGACAGGGTCGAAGTTGGGCTGGATGACGCCGCGGCTAGGGGAGGCTTTCTTGACCTCTGCGATCAGCCCGGGCTTGCCTATTCTGGCCTGGGCGCCCCGCAGCGCCCCGATGAAGTCGCGCGCAGGCTGCGCGGCTTTCAGCTGCATCATCAGGCGCGCCAGCGGCAGCCGCTCCTTCATCCTTGCTATCTCCACCGCCTTCCACCTGCCACATGTGTTCTTCGTTCAATGCGTGGCAAAGATGATACCCTGGCTCATTGTGCAGCGCATCAGGGCTACATATGATCAGCAGCCAGCAGCAGTCCCTCCTTTGGCTTGGCAATGGGCACAGCCTTTCACCTGGCAGGTCAAGCCTGCTTTAACTTGCAGTACAGAGCGGCTTGCATGCCAGCCCAAGGAAGGCCCTATTGGGCATACAGATCTGTGTAAAGAGCCTCTGGCATCCAAGACCTTTTGCTTGCTGCAGCATCGGCCACTGCATTGCCACTATTACCAGCAAGTGATGCCTGTGGCATGTATGAGGGCTGAGATGGTTGTTGAAGCATGCTGCTCACCAGACTATCTCTTCCAAGATGTTGCGCGGCTTGTTGTCCTCTGACTGTGGCACCACGAACTGCATTGCGCCGCACCTGGAGGGTGCCAGCATCAATCAGGTGGAAACGTCACAACATGGAAACATCACTAGCCTAGGAAAAGAGCTATGCTTATACTGCCGTGGTATATGTTGAAGATGACGGCAACTTACGGCTGGTCCGGCAGGCCCTCAGGGGCTCGTCTCCTGATGAAGACTTCCGCATCGGGATTGCTCTGCACAGATTAAGCGTTCATCACCGAAGAGAGCAGAGAGCATCTGAGATCAATATGCCTCACATGTAGAGCTCCTACCTCTGCTGGCCGTGAGGCTACTTCTGCAGCTCTACAGGCTGGCTGTGTTGCTCTGTGATGCTGCTGCATCAGGTGGCGCGGAGCTGGCCCAAATGATGCTCTCAGGGACTGTGGTCTGCCTCCTAGTAAAGCGCTTCCATTGCAGGTACTGCAACGCTGCTGCATGCTGTTGATTCCCTTAAGAGTATAGCTTTTGGCTTGTAGCCACAGAGTGTACGTTTCGCTTCCCCCTCACAGGCTCTCCAGAGACAGTGCCTTCAGGTCCTGATCATAAATGAGTGCAACTTTGCAGCTTGCAACGAGGAGATATGGAATCTCGGAGATGTGTGTCACGCGTTAGGCCTCTCTCACATTGATGCGGCCGTTGCTGCTGCAATCACGGGAGTCTGCTGCAGCAGCTGGCACGTGACCGTCTGCCACCTCAGCATGAAGCCATCGCCCTCTGAGGCGTTTCAGGAGAGCCTGAGAAAATTACATGCCACACTACATTGCGTGGAAGGAATGAAAAGCTCTACGATAACCTTTGGCGTTGAGGCCTTGGGCGCCACGTCCGAGAGACGGTAGCAGCGCCGACGCTGTGTTTCTTCGTGAACATTCATTCTCTGGGACTACTCAGGAACGTCTGCGATGGAGCCTGAAGCCGACCAGCCAAGCGGCCTCATGAAAATCAAGGTCAAAACGCTGGGCAATACGGTATACGACCTTGAGATGAAGCCAGAGGTGAGTTGAAGGCTCCAAGCCTTTAGGAGGCAATGTCCTATGTTGCCGTCAACGAAGCTTGTTGGTGCTCTGTATTGCAAACAAGTAAGCATCACGGATTGCTTCTGCAATTTGCTGTGCTGCCGACATACTTGGTGGGCCTTTAGGCAGTTTTCACCCATGCTCGTGAGTGCAGCAAGCCTCATGGCTTCCTCGCACAACATTTTCCGCATGCATATAGCACATGAAGATCTCATACATCGATGTTTTACCTGCGAAGCCAGATTCGTTTTCTGTCATGGGCTTAATGCTAGGGAGCTCAATGCTGAACGCATGCCTTCCAGTCAGGTTGACAGACCTGCTGGCTGCAGGCGCTGATTCGTGACATGAAGGCCAAGCTGGAAGAGCTGTCAGAGACACCTGCCAACCTGCAGCGCCTGGTGTTCCGGGGCCACATGCTCAAGGATGAGCAGACTCTTTCACATCACAGTACGCTCTCACTCCACTATGCCTTGCCTTCACTATACCCCCAACATCATATTGCTTTAGAGAGCCAAGTCGGAGAATCTAAGAAATGCAGGTAACAGTAGTCCCCAGCGTGCTACAATTAGGCCACAACTTGCCTGAGATCTTGTAGCAGCAAACCAGGCTGCCCGGCAGCAGCAGCCATGCAGTGCTGTGCTGGGGTGTCTGCTCAAATCATAGCATACTCATATTGAGATCTGCCAATGCACACCTGTAGCGTCATTATGCGTTGCCATGTAGTTGGGCAGATGTACACAATCATGACAGTCATCATCATGCATCATGCCCACACTGGTGTTTTGCTGGCAATAAGGTGTATCAACTTGCTCACCTTTCCTGCTGCTGTGCAGATGTGACAGACGGCAGCACAGTGCATCTCGTAATGCGGCCAGTGGACACCTCACAGGCGCCTCCTCCCACCAGCGCAGCAGACAGGGCGCACCCTTTTGGCGGCCCGATGGGCGGCGGCTTCCCAATAAACTTCAGGGGCGCTCCCGGTGGCGCGCTAAATCCCAATGACTTTGGCCAGGTGAGGCCCTCCTGTTGCAGCCTTCTACTGGCAGAATGTTGTGGAGCACGTAAGCTTGAAGTACAGCCTGATTTGCCTTGGCAATCATGCCAGTCTGCGTGTAAAGCTGCCTCAGATGCTTCCTGGGAGCCTGGAACAGGGAGCATGTTCCATGCTCCCACAAGATGCGATATGGAAGCTTGGCATGCAACTTGTCATGGCCAGGACAGGCATGGCCGTGCTCATGCCCTCTCTCTATGGCCAGCCTGTGGCCAGCACTCCTGTGAGGTGCTGTGACAGGCTTCTGTTGTGCGCAGTTCATCGCGGGCATGCTGGGCAGCATGGGCGTGCAGGGCGCTGTGCAGATCATGCACACCACCATTCCGATGGAGTGGACGCCAAACACAGGCGAGCAGCTCACCTGGGATGTCAATGGCAATGAACCCTGAGACTTGCAGGCAGAGCTGTGACAGGGGCATCTGCACTGAATGCAAACCTGGATGCACCCATAGGAGCACCAATACATAGGGGCATTTGCAGACTAAGCTGTGTACTCATGCAGGAGGGCAGGGCGGGCAAGGCAGAGGCAGGGTCGGTGCCCAGGGGCTTCCGGGTGTGGGCAGCACCGGGCAGCTGGCCGCTGACCTGGCGCAGCGCATGTCAGACCAGGCCCGCGGCGCCTTCCAAGTGAATCTCCAGCAGCAGAACGGGCCTGGGGGTCAGCAGAGCGTTGACGCTAGCCAGCACTCTGGGCACCTCTTTGCCTCCATAGCCACATGGCTGAACCGCCTGAATGATGCTGGGGGCTCCAGGTCATGGCCCAACATTGAGCTGCCCTACCCAGACTATGGCGGCGGTGAGTCATCCTTCCACATGACTCCCGCCTATCTTGAGCTGTGCCATAAGCCTAGATCCTTTGCTAAAGGGCTAACCTTACCAAGCCTTGGCCTGCTTTATAGTCAGGCGTCAGTAGGAACGACATACTCATACTGGCAAGTAGACTATATATGGGGCAGCTGGGTCATGTGGTCAGCATCAAGGGACCAAACCAGGCGTACAATGATGTGAACTGTGGCTCACCGGCCGTCACAATCTGCAGGTGCACCATTGTGCAGCGTTCAGGACTTTGCTGAGGCAGCCAGGACAGTCTGGGAGATGGGAGGCTGGGCTGCAGAGGAGCCTGCCAGCGCCTTCCTGCAGTCGTCCACCGAGGACGTCACCTTCGGGCGCTGGCTGCCCGGGCAGGCGCCCGAGCCTCAACAGGCGCCGCCCGAGATGCCCGCACAGGAGCAGGGGTTTGACCCTTTGCAAGTGCGTCCGCCTAATTCCACAGACAGCAGCACAGAGCAGCCGCAGGGGCATGTGCAGAGCGGGCAGAGCACAGAGGGCGCCCAGCCGGGCCCCCAGCAGGGCACGGCGCAGCGTGCTCATGCAGCTGGTCAGCCGCAGCAGGCGGAACAGCATGCAGCAGCAACTGACCATCCAGGCCAGCAGAGGCACTCTGTCAGCATACAGATGTCTGGGGACAATCCAGCTGATCTGGTGGCGGCCATTACCAGCGCGCTCAGTAATCAGGAGCGCGATTCCACTGACCACCTGGTGTCAGGCTCAGGCAGCACAGGCAGCATGTCTTCTCTGGTGGTGAGTCAACATCTGTTGCTCACCTGCTTGGCATACATGGTCCATCACACCTGGCATGCTGGATGCATGGTTTGTTGGTGGATTGAGGAGGATTCATGACGCCTTTCCTTGGCGTTCACAATTCATGAGAGGTTTCATGACTTTCTGGCTTCATCGACATGCCCTGCACCGCGCACAGTGCTGTCTGCATCAGACCTCTGCTTTGCAGGCCTTCCACAGCTTGCCATGCTTGCATGTTCAGGATTGACGGCACATTCAAGCATGCGCCTTTGTATATTCATACTTTGAAGAACAATGGTGCAAGGAGTGAGGAGGGTTGTGCATGACTTGTGCTTGTGCAGCCGCCTAGGACGAGCGAGGACACGGGAGTGCACGCAGAGAGGGATCCTCGCCGCAACGGCATGGACAACCCGTATGGAGCTGGATATGAGCCTCTGCACCCCCAGCTTGCACTTCTCACAGGTGAGCATGACCCCCTGAGCTCTGTGGATCAACTGCAAATGTCCATACCACTCTGATATTGGTTGAAAGAGATGCTTCATTCTTGCCTTGCTTGTTGTCAGGAAAGCAGATGTGAGGCGTTTGTAGTCCGAGACGCCACACGTCTGCTTCCCTGGCAGGAAGAAAGAGGGAGATGGGGTCTCTCCAGAGCTATGTCTGAGTCATGTAGGGTTGCAAGCAATACTGCAGGGCGTGGCTCAAGCGCCAGTGCTCCTGCTATCAATTCTGCAGAGCTGGCGAAAGGATATGAGTCTTCTAGGCATGTCTCTTGGTGAGGGTGTGTTGTCAGGCAACTGAGGCACAAGATGGGCTAGCGCCTGCAACGACTCGTGTGAAGCCAAGTTGTAGGTTACTAAGCCATTGCTGTCAATGACCATTGTAGTAAGAGCTGAAGCATGAGGGCACTTGCAGGGTACACGCTGCAGCGCATGCTGGAGGAGACCGCGCGGCACACGCAGGCGAGGGTGGTCCCGCGCATGGCCGACATCTGCGCCGCGCTGCGCCGCTTCCTGCACGACCACCACGCGGAAGTGCTCAGCGGCAGCCCACACGCCACTGACACCCTGCAGGTGACTTGCAGCAACCTCACGTCTTGACAGTGAGATATTGATAGAGAGGCTTTCAATGCTTGTCACAGCACCATCCTGGGGTGTCAGCCAATTCATACATGGCCCAAAGTCCCCAGCTAGATGTGCAAGCTGCAGATTACTCGACAGGCTGCTAAGCTGCTCAAGAGGAAGCTGTGCATGCAACCAACATGCCGCACATGAAGGTCGTGCTGTGCTGAGTGCGGAACATGCATGATCTGAAGCGATTCTGCTGTAGCAGCTGCTGGGCATTGTAGATAACACGGCTGTGCACATGCAGAGGGAGGCGCTGCGAGCGGCCAACATGCTGCACGCGGAGGGCGTGCTGCTGATGGAGGAGGCGCGCGCGGCCGCCGCCGCAATTTTAGCGCTGCGCGACAACACCGCGCGCCCGCTCATGGCCGCGGGCCCCGTCTTCCTGCATGCTGACGGCAGCCGCGCCAATGCCGGCTCGCTCCGAGCGGGGCTCGGCTCCGGCATGCGACCCCCACCCGTCGTCCGTGCTGTGCGGGTGCGCTCAGATCTTTACTACTCATGAGACATGCATCTCATGGTTGCGCCGTCCATGGTTTCGGTCCTCAGAGCGCACAGCAAAGTTGAAGGCTTGCCATCTTTGTCTGTTGCATCACCCCATGCCGGCGATCTGGGAGCTAGCATGAGGCTTGCTACCGATCTCAGGCCTTCCGGCTATGACTGCCCTTCCAAAGTCTGGGGCTGCCTCAGTGAGCACATGCAGGATCATTGATGGATTTCTGCTGATCATCTGCGTCTTCAATTTGTCGCGCTTTCAGACATGCAAAAGTGCTAAGTCCACAGATCTAGACAGCCTGCTCACTAATCATATGATGCATCTGTAGAAGCGCCTCACCTGAGTATGGCGTCTTGTGCTTTCAGGGCGGACGTGGAGGGGGTCAGCCAGGGGCGCCTGCTGGGCCCACCCCTGGAGCGCAGGCAGGGCCAGGGCCAGGGGTTCCCCTGCCGCCAGGAATGCTGCCTCAGCCGTTTGCCCAGTTTGCCATGGGCGGCACCCCTGTGCGCATCTCCCACAGCAATGGCCAAGGGGTGAGCATCAGCTTTATTTGCCACCGTCCCAAGGCACCACCTGCGGTGCATTATCTGTGAGACTTTGAGTGAAGGCAATCAAGGTACTGTATGGGTCACAGCAGGTGTGTGTCCTGCGCAATGCTGCTGCATGTCGTGAGGTCTCAAGAGCCAGCCACCAATTTGATGAGTCTGGATTCAGACAGGCATTGGAAGTAAGATGCTGAAGCCTGCTGATGCAGGGGAACAACCTCACGATACAGATGGGCAACACCGCAGCGGCCAGCATGGACATGACGCCCCTGGTGGAGGCCTTCGAGAGCATGATGTCCTCCGTGCCGCAGCTGCAGGAGCTGTTCCAGGCGCCGCTGGCTGCCCAGCCCGGCCGCCCTGCCCAGGCCGGGCAGCAGGCCAACCAGCCTCAGCAGGGCAATGCCAGCAGTGCTACGACGGCACAGCCTGCTGGTATGGTACCTGCTCTACATCTAGCAGCACCTGTGCTATAAAGTATAGAATACCCTGCACATTTACAGGTGTGCCTGAGATGGTAGCTTGAGACTGAGGTAATTGGTAAGCATTCTTGGGAAGGACAGAAGGTGAGACGGAAAGATAGCGGAAGAATGAGTCATGACAGCAGGCTTTGAATGTGCAGGGTCTGCCACAGAACCTCCAGCGCCAGCAGCAGAGGGCGCTCAGGCAGCAAGGAGTGCCCCAGCTCAGGTAGAATCAACTCAGCGCCCGTCAGCCCTGCGCACCCTGGCACTGCCCGTTCTGCAGCAGGTGTGCTGAAGCTGCTCTGCCACCGCACCTGTTCTCAAAGATCCACGGTTCTGCCGCACTGCTCTGTTCTGAGACTGCCTGGGGCCTTGCTTGTGTTGTGTCGCTATGCTGAAACACACTGGGTGACCCGGAACCTGTTTCTGACTCTTCAAACAAGCATGCTGTCTTCCTGTTGCGCAGCTGCAGCTTTTCAAAGCGTTGTGTGAGCCATGAGATTGTGCGCAGGCCATCCCCATGTTGGTCAGCGTGCTGGTCTCTGGGCAGCAGGCCCGGACGGGCAATCCGGGCCCTGTGCTCCTGGAGCAGCAGCAGACCCAGGAGATGCACTTCCCCTCCTTCCCTGGCCACGCGCCTCCTACAGCGCCTCCTTGGCTCCCCCATACACAGGTAGGAGCACTGCTTTACTCTGAGTTGTCACAGGATCCAAATGTCCTGTCCAGATCCTATGGCCAACTGGGCAAGCCCTTGTGATTGGTGGCTGAGTGCACTAGACCACCCGCAGATGTCATGTTGCACAATCCCTGTGGACGCGCTCGTGTAGGCAGCGCGTCAATCGCAGAGGGTTTGCCCAGTCATCACAGGACATAGACTGGAAGTATGGAGCAGGGAGGGCTCTGACATCTGAGACGATGCACGCAGGCAGCCAACACAGCTCAGGGCACGCCAGCTGCGCAACAGGCGAGGCCGGTGGCTCAGGCACAGGCGGGAGCTGCGGCTGGCGGCCAGCAGATGCGCGTGCCCACCTTTGTGGTCAATGCCGGGCAGCCCAACGAGGTGTGTGCCGTCTCCTTGCATACCAGGCTTGACACTAACATCAAATCTGGCACTGCGCATTTCAGGATGACATTTGGCCTTCCGGTGATTTGTGAGCCCTTGACTGTATATTGAGCACTCAGTCGTGCATCACTACTGAGTGCTTGAGGCTAGGGCATATACTTGCAAGGTTGCAGTGCTCCATGCAGTGCAGCAGTGTTCTTGTGAAGTGCAATCAGCAGTGTTCTTGTGAAGTGCAATCAGTGTGTACTGCAATACCATGTGACAGGCGCCCGCTGTGTTGCACCCGAATTACCTTGGCGCTGATGCACCGGGTTCTGAGTAAACATGCATGCGATGTGAGGGTTGCTGAGGGATGGTCAGGCAAAGCTTGCTGAAGAATCTATGTGTGAAACACTCATATTGTGTGCTGGCGGCAGATGGAGGTGGACATCCAAGCGGAGTTCAGCGAGGGCCAGGCGCTGCCAAATCAGGCGGCCATGGGGCCCCTGGTGGCGCAGATCATGCGCGCTGTGACCGGGCAGGCTGCGCCGCCCGCACGCCAGGCCCAGCAGGCAAGTTGGGCTCTCCTCTCTCTCTTCGATAGCTGCTCAGCTCCCAGGTGGGCGTGGGGAATGATCCCACTCCTCATCACCAGAAAAGGTGCTGCCATGTGTTCTAGAGACTTATCAGGGCAGGCAGCACAGACTGATGTGCAGCTCCTTGGCATGGGCCGTGCCTTGAGGTAATGAGGTCGAGATTGCATTTGAGGAGTTTGCCCTCGTGAGCTTTCCTATAGGCTGTGAGCATCGCATCAAACTACAGGCTTCACCTTCCTTGATGAGCACAATCAGGGCAGAAGGTCACATGGACCACCTGCAGAGCAGTCTGTCAGTGAAGGACTGCAGATGCTCATCAGATGGAAAATGTGGCTCTTGATGCCTTGGTGCAACTTGTCTGAGCAGAGTAGGCGGTAGTTGTTGGTGATTCTCACAGCTGCCCAGGAATCTCACGTGGGCGGGCTTCCAACATGTCGAATGTTTGGTGTGCCCGCCTCAGAGCTAGAGAAACGCTAGAGCCAGCACAGCAGCAAGCCCTCTGATGCGGCATGCAGGGCGCGCAGGGAACGCATCGCAGTGCAGCAAGCCAACCCCCGCCAGCCCAGCAGCAGCCCCAGACAGCAGGCGCTACAGGCGTCAGCCGCGCAGTCCCTGGTACTGCAGCTGGAGCAGTGGGCACCACCCCGAACAGCATTGGGGAGACCTCTGCTACCCAGCCAGAGGACCATTCGGACGACAGTGGCTGGGAGACAGCCTCTGAGGAGTCGGCAGAATACAATGCGGACGAGGCTGCAGGGGGCGAGAGCGCGTCAAAGAAGCAGAAAGTCACGGCGGGCAGCAGCAGCGAGGAGCACAGCAAGGGTGTTGAGGGTATCCAGAAGCAGCCCTCAGACTCAGCTGCACGAGCTGGAAAACAGGCAAGCCCTTCTGACAGCTCCTCTTTCTGCCCCCTCAGAGCTTGCTACTGTTGCTTCTCAGGGAAGTGCATGCTGTTGCAAGGCCTTTCTGCATACTGCATGGACGTCGTTCTGGTGGCTGGTAAAGCAATATGATTTACCCACAGGATGTCATACTGTCATTCAGACTATTGGAGTCAGTACTGGCAATAGCACACATAGATTCTGCATGTCAAAACTTAATCCACAAAGTAGCTGTGCACATGTGCAGGTACAAAGTGACAGCCAGAGCACACACTCGCATCCGGCCCCAAGTGCAGCTGCAGCGGCAAGCAGGAATGACATGCACACATCCAATACGAGCGGCCCACGCTCGTTCCCGCTCACAGATAGCCCCGAGTCCCTCTCAGCTCCAGGTATGCATCCTTCACCTGTTGTGTTCCGTTTCAGCGTCTTCATAGGACCACATGACTAGGCAAAGTCACCCAGCACTCGTTCTTCCGAGGGGCTGAGACACTACTTTTCAGCCGGTGGGCTGACAATAAGCCATGGCAGGATATTCCGTCCTATTGATTCGGCTTGACTGCAGCAGACTGAGTCTGTGAGTTCAGATGGTGGGATCTGCGGTGTCAGGGGCATGGCCCTGGGAGTCCTTGCCTGGGATGACCAAAATGGCATCACTCAACAATTGCATGGCACCATCTAAGCATACCTTGCTATATGTAGGGTCCCCACAGCCGGCTGCACCCCTTGGCAGCTACCGGCCCCCGCAGCCGCCGGCGCCGCAGCAGCCGCAGGCGCCGCGCGGGATGGGTATGGCGCTCCCCGGCAGGCCTGGTCAAGGTGAGCGAGCGCTCACTACCTTCGCGCAGCCCGTGATGGTGCAGATCCAGCAGTGTAGTATCTGCGGGGCTTCTCCTCCAAGCTCATCTGAAAGATGAGGCCAGGTTGGGTTTTGGCCTAGGAGAGATACAGAGCTGTCCACAAGGCTTGATGATGAGTGCATGGGCGCTAACAATACTTTGGGTGCTGTGCAGGCGGGCGCACTAGCACAACTGCAGGCCGCAGCATAGGCCGCGGCATACTAGCGCAGCGCGCTGCGGCAGCTGCAGCAGCGAGCCAGCAGCAGCCAATCACCACAGATGCAGCAGCTGGCGGTACCTCCACTGTTCCCCAGGGCCTGGGCAGCATGGGCCTGCCCAGGCCCGGCAACACAGCGGCAGCCCCCACCTCGCGCGCAGTTGCCCTGCCTGCTGTACCTGAGTCACATATTGAGGAGATGCAGCCCAGGAGTGGTGAGTGTCTGTCACCAGTGAGCACAATTAGCATTGCATCACACCATGACAGTGGCCACACCATGACTCCACCTGCAGCAACATGAGTCCATGGGATCAGGGAATCAAGACAATTCTGAAATAGGCATGCTGCGGTGCTTGGAGCATGGCAGGCTACTCAGTCTGTGCTAATGGCCATGCAGCATGGGTGGACTCATTGAGTCATAAAAGAGCAACTGTGCACCTCCCTGCAATGTCTGACAACCTTACCTAGAGTTGTGAACAGGTGCATCATGATGCAGGGGTTGCGTCAGCGCAAGGCATGGGAGGAGCCATGGCCGGAGGCAGTGGTCTGGCGGGCATGATGAGCCAGCTGATGCAGTCGCCGGCCATGCAGCAGACGGCCAATCCAGGTATGAAGGAGCCCCGGTGCATCTCCCTGCAATGTCTCACAGCCTCACCTGAACTCATGAAGATCCTGGTCTGCAGGGGCCATGTCAGAACAAGGCGTGGGAGGGGCCATCAGCAGAGATGTCTGAAAGCATCTTCCTGCAATGTCCAGCATCAACTGAAAACATGAACGTCATGCAGGGGGCATGCCAGTGCAAGGCAGGGGAGGGGCCACGGCCGGGGGCGGCGGTCTGGCGGGCATGATGAGTCAGCTGATGCAGTCGCCGGCCATGCAGCAGATGGCCGAGCCAGGTATGAAGGAGTACCAGTGCATCTCCCTTCAGTGTCTGACAGCCTCACCTGGACGCATGAAGATCATGATCTGCAGGTGCCATGTCAAAGCAAGGCACGGGAAAGGCCATCGGCAGAGATCTCTAAGAGCATCTTCCAGCATCAACTTGAATCATGGATATCATGCAGGGGCCGAGTCAGGGCAAGACATGGGAGGGCCCATGGCTGGCGGCGGCGGCTTGGCGGGCATGATGAGTCAGCTGATGCAATCGCCAGCCATGCAGCAGATGGCCGATCCAGGTAAGCAAGAGTACCCGTGCATCTCCCTTCAGTGTCTGACAGCCTCACCTGAACTCATGAAGATCCTGGTCTGCAGGGGCCATGTCAGAACAAGGCATGGGAGGGGCCATCGACGGAGATCTCTAAGAGCATATCGTCCTGCAATGTCTAGCATCGACCGAAAACATGGATGTCATGCAGGGGCGGTGCCAGCGCAAGGCATGGGAGGGGCCACGGCCGGGGGCAGCGGTCTGGCGGGCATGATGAGTCAGCTGATGCAGTCGCCGGCCATGCAGCAGATAGCCGGCTCGCTGGCGGACCGGGCGGACCGCCAGGGCGGCCCCCAGCAGCGCGCCGCTCCGGACTTCGGATCCTTCCTGCAGGACATGATGCCTGTGGTGGGCCAGGTGCAGCCCTCTTTCCCTGGCATGCTCATCCTGCAGCATCTTGTCAACCCAATATGTAAGCTGACTATCCAGCAGCATGGTCTTGCAGGGCCTTCCTAACGGGAACCATGAACCGTGGTCACAGGCAGATGTCTTTAGTGGTTGGTGATTCAATGAGCATGCATCTATCTTTGTGTTGCAAGCCCGTGATGGTGATCTAAAAAGTGTAGCTCTGCAGATGCTGGGCGGGCTGGGCCAGGGCGGCCCGCCTACGGGCAGCGGACAGCGCGCCAGCAGTGGCGGAGGCAACACGATGCGCAGCAGCGCTGGCGGTGATGAGCTTGCAGCCCTGGCGGAGCTGCCGCCAGATCAGGCAGCGCTGTGGCGCCGCAGGATCATGTGAGCTACCCTCTGAGATCACTACTCGCTCTCTAGACACACTCACAATGAAGTCAAACACTGTAGCGACAGCAGAGCACCTTGCTCAGGCCAAGGATAATGTGCCTACAGCCATGAGTATCCTTATCTTGTTGGTTTCGTGAACAGAGCTCATGCCCATGGCCACATGCAGCATAGTCATTGGGTCATGCGCCTCATTGGCGTATCATGTGATGCAAAATTGGAGCGTGGAGAGCTGCCTGAATCCAACGGGCTTTACAGTAGCAGTCAGACGGCGTATCACTGATACCACAAGCCTGATCTTTGCTCCTTCTACCACAGGGAGGATCGAGTGAGGCAGGCAGGGATGGATGCACCACAGAACCTGAGCGAAGCATACCTGGCAGGCTCCAGCAACAGGCAGGATGCCAGCGGGCAAGGCGGCAGCAGCGACCTTGGTGAAGGCTTCCTGTGATGAGGCCTGATCAAGGCAGCTGGGCAAGTGCGAGAAAACAGCAGCAGGCGCAGCATACGAGTCAGCTGTGGCTCTTGAAGAGGCCGAACACAAAGCTCAAATCGGACTTCAACACAATTCAGAAAGTAATGCTTTGCATACATCTTGCCTTTCAGTTAGGCTAAACTGCGCTGCATGCTTGTCCACATGCATGCATATGCATAGTGTAGGGAGTGTACAAACAAGGTAGGCAGGTTGCGTAGACGGTGCAAAGCCACTGTCCCTTGCGTGATGAGTCACTCAGTGAAGGGGTGTGTGTAGAATATGGTATGCCTTCTACATGGCCGGCTTCATAGGTGCATGAACTGTCAGCTGCATGTGTCACTCATCAAGGAATATACTCCAAAGAGCGGAGCAGAGGCTGTCACTGTCAGTTCCAACCAAGTTTAATATTGCCATTGATGTTGCCTGTAAGCTGTACCATCTAACGTCTCAAAGAGCATTTATCACTACCAACCCTGTACTCTTGACCGTTGTCAGGCCAAATGCCATAGACCACCTCCACTTCCATTGTACATGTGCCTTATAGAGCCTCCAGTCAAAGCACTTTGCCCTCTATATAGTCTGCCCTCTATATAAATATATTGCCGCGCCGGTTCGGGTCACGCCTTCTCAAGCAGGCCTTGGTGTACAAACCTTGTGCCATATGGCGTCATGGAGATGTAGTCCTTGCAGGTAAATTCTGAGCGTACAAGGCTGTCAATGGGGAGATGCTTCTTGAGCTCACGAAATGGCCTTGAAGCCAGTGAGTGATGTAACTTGTTGGGACTGAACTCAAAGGTTTCCAGCTCAGGGAGTTCCTTTAGACCTCTTGGGAGAAATCGCCCCCACTCGAAAGGGTAAAGCTTGAGATGTTGAAGACTCGGCGGGAAGCTCCTTGGCATGCATGCTGCAGGGAAGCTCCTATAAGCAAACTTCTGCAGACGGCTCATCTGCCCGATACCCTCAATGAGGTGCCTGCCAAGCTCGCCGGATGAGCTGACCTCCAAGGACTGGATTCCTAAGAAGTGGTCTTCAGTTCTGCTGTCTACAAGCTCAACCCTCTCACAGCCAGCAAAGACCAGGCTAGCCAAGGCAGCGTCCTCGACCTTGATGCGCAAGGAGCTAGCAAGGAGGAAACGTGCCTCAGCAAGCATGGGGCATGTCAAGATGACATCCCCTCGCTCAAGGGCGTACAGCTCCAGAGTAATGAGGTAAGGCAGTGCCAAGGCTAGCCTCATCTCAAAGTTAGTGTGGTCCTGGGACTGCAAGTTGTGGTAGCCCAGGTGCATTTGCTGCTGGTACGAGATTCGCAATGATTGCAAGGCCAACATAGCGTTCAGTGTCTCCAGGTCTTGGAGTTTGTCTCTCTTATAGAGCAGCAGATCCAGCTCTGTCAGATGCAGCTTCAAGTCTGCCCAGAAGCGAGAGGGGCCAAGCCCACAAGGGAAGCTGGACGATGAGGCTGCGAGGAATTTGTCACCTGCGGATGCAGATGGGGCCTAAGCAGTCTGGGTCAAGCCCATGTATGAAACCAACATGGACAAACTTGATGCATGTGACACAGGAAGACAACTCTCAATGCACGTCACAAGGCCACCTCTACCATGCGAGTCCTTGAGCCAGTGACAACAGGTTGCTTGCCTTCATCGGGCGGAACAATCAGGATCAGCTCAGCTGAAGGGGCACAGGTTGCCAGTGGGAAAGGCAGTGAAGATGCTTTCGCTGACTTCCTGTCGGGTTTGTACAGCTCGTGAAGCATACTTGCATTGCAGTAGTTGCAGACGATGCGCTTGTACCTCCTGATATGCTTCTGAAGCCACCTGCAGAAATCCTTCCATAGCATCTGTATCTATGCAGATGGGCGATGACAGAGTTGTTGACAGAAAATTCGACCCTCTGAAATATCCCGGCAGGTGTATACATGGTAAGCGACCTTAGAGCCTCCGGACTTGGAGTGCTCACTCCAAACCGAGCTCCTAGGTCGAGTTGCCTCTCGTTAGGCCAAGTACGGCAGGACATCGTTAACGCTGTGTACAGCCTTTTGCTGGTAAATTCCAGTCCGTATACGTCTCGATCTTCAAGCAATGAGGCGATGCTTATGATGAGGTCCTCAGGCAGGGACAGTAAATTCAGGGCATCAAGCCCCTCTGCAGAAGGTGTCTCGCACATGATGCCGCTATTGTGCTACTAGGTAGCAGCCAATGACCGACAAGGATCATGACCTCTGGCAGCCTGCACGCGTTGGTGAGCTACCTGGGCAGTGGAGCTGCCCAGACTGCCCGATGCAAGCAGATAGATCTTGATTGCGTGACAGACCCCGAGGAGAAGGGCATAGCACTGCCGGAGGCTGCCAGTTGGCTTGTGTGACTGTAATATATAGATCAGGGCCCGTTGGACTGTCTCTCATGCATCCTGAAGAGGAGCTCCAAAGCCTCAGGCCATTAATCCTCTGAAGTCTATCTTACCCTCTTTCCTGTATACAAGGTTTTCAATACAGCCTGGTGCCCACTTCTCGGAAGCTTGATAGCTTGGCCGTGTGTCTCTACGTTCTTGCCAAGTATAGACGCCCGGCGAGCTGCTGGGCCTTCAGAACGTGCGTGGTGTGATAGGATGCAGATGGTCCCTGGTGCTCACGGAAGAGCGAGTCACCTTGAAGCATTGACAGGCCCTGTAAAGCCACACTCAGCTCGCACTTCTGCTAGAAGTGGCAACATGATGCGCAGCTCCGCTGCCGTCGATAGACTTGCAGCGCTGGCAGAGCTGCCACCAAATCAGGCAGCGCTTTGGCGCCGCAGGATCATGTGAGCCACCATCCTGAGATTGTTAATTCCTCTCCAAACAGCAGGAGTGCTAAAATGAAACAGCAAGGACAGCAGAGCGCTTCCTAAACCAACTAATGCCCTACCTTCTTCACTTTGGGGAGCTGCAGCTCATGACCTCATGTAGCATAGTCACCTGGTCATCTGTCTAATGGCAAGTTATGAGATGAGTATGAATCCAAGGCGTGAAGAGCTGTCTACCTCCAACGGGCTTTACAGCGGATGTCAGACGGCGTACCACACGCCTGATCTTTGCTCTATTCATTACAGGGAGGATGGAGTGAGGCAGGCAGAGATGGATGCACCACAGAACCTGAGCAAAGCCGAGAGACTTCTCGCAACGGGCAGGATGCCAGCGAGCAGGGCGGCAGCAGCAATATTGGTGAAGGCTTCCTGTGACACGGGCTGATCACGGCAGCTGAGTAAGCGCAGGAAAACAGCAGCAGGCGCAGCATACGAGTCAGCTGTGGCCTATGAAGAGGCTGAACACAAAGCTCGAATCGGGCTGCAGAGCACTACAGGAAGTGATGCTTTGCAACACCTTGCTCTCAGCTGGGCTAAAACAGTGCTGCAGCTGCATGCCTGTCCACATGCATAATGTAGGGAGTGTACAAACAAGGTAGGCAGGGTGCTTAGATGGTGCAAAGCCACCATCCCGTGCATAGTGAAGGAGTCAGTGAAGGGTGTGCGTAGGATGTGTGCATGCCTCCTACATGGCTGGCTTCATGAATTCATAGGCGCATGATTGTCACCTGCATGTGTCTCTCATCAGGGCTAATTCTCTAAGAGCGGACCATAGGCTTTGATTGTCAATTTCTAGGTTGGCACAGCTATTGACACTGCCTGTAAGCCGTGCCATCTGACATCCCAGGGCAATATCACCCACCCCCTCCTCTTGACTCGTGTTATGACATTCGCCCTAGACTACTTCTAATGTATTGCATGTGTGCCTTATGGGACCTTTCACATCACTCTGCCCTCTATTGCTGCGCCGCCTTCTCAACCTACCTAATCAAGCAAGCCTTGGTGTACAAATCTCGGGGCAGCCAGCGCCTTATAGATATATGCCTTGCCGTGCCATTCCAAGTATAGAAGGCGGTCAATGGGAAGGCGCTTTCTGAGCTCACCAAATGGAGTACGTTGTTGAGGCCATTCATTGGAACTGAACCTAAAGGTTTTCAAGTCAGGGAGTTCCTTTAGACCTTCTGGGAAAGACCCCCCAAAATCCCCAGAGGGTTCAAGTTGGATGTGTTGAAGACTTGTCGGGAAGCTTCTTGGCATGCTTGCTGCAGAAAAGTCCCTGTAGATAAGCTTTTCTAAATGCCTCATCTGACCGATGTCTTCAATGAGGTGCCTGCAAAGCTTGCCGGATGATCCGACCTCCAAGGACTTGATTCCTAGAAAATGGTCTTCAGTTGTGCTGTCTACAAGCTCAACCCTTCCACAGCTGGCAAAGACCGCGCTAGCCAAGGCAGCGTCCTCAATCTTTATGCGCAAGGAGTCGGCAAGGATGAAACGTGCCTCAGCAAGCTTGGGGCATGTCAAGGAAACATCCCTTCGCTGAAGGGCAGATAGTTCCAAGAATTCAAGGTGTGGCAATGTCAAGGCAAGCCTCTCCCCGTTAGGGTATGGCTCGTGACAATTACGTGCCTGAAGAGTAACCTTCAACCATTGCAATGGCAACACACTATTTAGTGTCTCCAGATTTTGCACCTTGTTCCTTCGCCAATAGAGCTCCAGCGTCAGCTTTGTTAGATGCTGCTTCACATCAACGCAATAGCGGGAGGGTCTAGCCCAAGGAGGTGTACTCCATGACAACGCTGCAAAGAATCTACGACCTGCAGAGTTCAGGGCAGCTGTGAAGTCAGGCCTATGCAGCTTGGGCCGAGCGCATTTACATAGCCAGCATAGACAGGATTGATGCATGGGACTCATGCTACAAACACTATCAATGCACAACTCAAGGCCGCCGCTGCGGTGCAATATATATCAGCAGGTCGATGACAGCTTGCCTTCATCGAAAGGAACCGTGAGGTCTAGCTCAGCTGGAGGGGCACAGGATGCCAGCAGATAAGGCAGCTTCATGAAGAATGCTGGCTCCCTGCGGGGTTGGTATATCTCTTCAGGCACTGTCGCCACGCAGCAAACGCAGATGATGCGCGTGTATCTCTTGACCCTTTTCTGAAGCCACCTGCAGAAAAAAAAAACCCCTCTATATTTGTGCGAATGGGCGATGGCAGAGGTGACGTTAAAAATACGACGCTACGAGATATCCAGGAAGCGTCTAAGCTGTTAGACGACCTCAAAGCTTCCGGACTGGGCACGCTTGCTCCAAACCGCGCTCCAAGGTCGAGTTGCCTCTCAGTAGGCCAAGCACGGCAGGACGTCGTCAACGCTGTGTACATTTTTCTGCTGGTGAACTCCATGTGGTACACGTCTTAATCCTCAAGCATCGAAGCGATGTTGATAAGTAGGTCTTCAGGCAGGGACAGTAACTTCGGGGCAATAAGCCCCTCTGAAGAACGTGTCTCGCACATGACGCGGCAATTATTCGATCAGGATGTACCCATTAATCAGCAAGGAAAATGACCGAGCTCGGGCAGCCTGTATGCTTTGGAGCTACCTGGGCAGAAAATCTGCCCAATCTGCCCAATGCGAGCAGCCTTGCAGAGGTTGGCTGATTGTCGACATTGTCTTAGAGCAACGAAGTAGCGCTTGAGAGCGCGTTGTGATAGAGCTATCGGCATCCTGGGCCTAATCGGATACCATGACAATGGCATGGCCGCTTCAATGTGCTACACGTGTTGGCTGGGCACGCTGTGAGGTAGTCCGTGAAGGAGTGACTACTATGTTGGGTTGATTTGGGTTGGGTATGCAGTTACCAGGAACTACTGTAAAGTAGCTGTGCTCAGTGTTGCCAACACGATTCAACGTATTGCCCTCCACAATGTAGCCCTGCACTGCTGCTCTATGTGATGGAGCCTTACGACACCCGTACTATGCTTAGTAGCCAAGCTGGACGTTTGGTGTACATCTTCAAGCGCCCACCATCTCACTGGCTGGATATCATTGCAAATTCAAACAGCACTGATGCCGCAAGTGTTCAATATGTTGGCATCACATGCTGAACAACACTTGATGGGTCTATAATCATCTCCAGATACAATCACGCCAATGCCCATCAGAATAATTCATGACAGAAAGGCTAGCTTGAGAAATACTTCACGGCTTCCGACCCGGTCTGTTGGGCTCTCATTGGGCTCTCTAGAACACAGACAGGTGCGGGTCATACACTCTCAAGTTGATCTACCGCGTCAAGCAAGCTTTGGTGTACAAACCTTGTGCCATCCGGCCTTTTGTAGATGTACGCATGGCCATTTTCCTCCAAATATACAAGGCGGCCAATGGGAAGGCTCTCCTTGAGCTCACCAAATGGCCTTGCAAGAGATGGAGATGTGTTGCTGCAAATCTTGAGAGACCACTTACAACTGAGAGGGTAAAGGTGGATGTGTCATAGACTTGGCGGGAAGCTTTTTGGCATGCATTCTGAAGGGAAAGCTATGTAAATCAGCTTCTGCAGATGCCCCATTCGGCCAACACCTTCAATGAGGCGCCTGCTAAGCTCGCAGGATGCGGATGATGTGACCAAGTGGTCCTCAGTTGTGCTGTCTACTAACTCAGCCCTCTCACGGCCAGCAAAGACCAGGATAGCCAGGGCAGCGTCCTCGACCTTTATGCGCAAGGAGCTAGCAAGGAGGAAACGCGCCTCAGCAAGCTTGGGGCATTTTAACGAAACATCCCCTTGCTTAAAGGCAGACAGTTCCATGAACTGAAGTTGTGGTAGCGTCAAGGCAAGTCTCTTCCCACCAGGGTTCTGGGATTGCCAGTTATAAGTACGTGCCTCGAAAGAAATCTTCAACCTTTGCAATGGCAACAGAGCATTTAGTGTCTCCACATTCTGCACATCGTCCCTTTCCCAATAGAGCAACAGCGTCAATTGTGTTAAATGCTGCTTCCAATCTGCCCAAGAAGGGGACGGGCTAGCCCCAGGAGGTGTGCTGCATGACAACGCTGCAAAAAATCTACCACCTGCAGAGTTCAGAGCAGCTGTGAAGTCAGGCCTGTGCGGCTTGAGTCCAGCGCATGTACAAAGCCACTTTTCACAGGATCAATGCGTGGAACACGTAAAACAAATTCTATCAATGCAGATGAGGTTGCCTCTGCGATGCAATGGTGTGTCAGCAGTCAACAGTGACGGGTTGCTTGCCTTCATCACGCGGAATAGTGAGGTTCAGCTCAGCTGGAGGGGCACAGGATGCCAGCAAGGAAGGCAGCAGAAGTTGCACTGTCGAGTGTGCTGACTCCCTGTGGGGATCGTACATCCTTTCAGGCATAGTAGCATCGCAGCAAATGCAGCTCAGGCGCGTGTATCTCCTGATCCGTTTCTGAAGCCACCTGCAGCTAAGACTCCCAGCATCTATATCTGTGCGGATGGGCGATGGCAGAGATGATGTCAAAGTATATGACGCTGTGAGAGATCACGGAAAGCGTATAAGTCGGTAGACAAACCTTGATTCTTCCGGACTGAGCGGGCTCACTCCAAATCGCGCGTTCAGGTCGAGTGGCCTCTCAGTAGGCCAAATACGGCAGGACGTTGTCAACGCTGTGTAAAGCTTTTTGCTGGCGAACTCCATCCCGTATACGTCACGATCTCCAAGCACCGAAGCGATATTGATGATAAGGTCTTCAGGCAGGGACAGTAAGTTCGGGGCATCAAGCCCCTCTGCAGATGGTGTCTCGCACATGATACCGCAATGGTGCTATTAGGCAGGACTTAATCAACGACAAGATACAAGACCGAGCTCTGGACAGCCTGTATACATTGGTGGGGGTACCCAGCTACCTGGGCAGTGACTTTGCCCAGTCTGCCCATTGCGAGCAAGCAGATCCCAACTGCATGACAACACCCGCGTGAGGCCGCCACTGGCTTTCAAAAGTGCTACAGATGGATCACAGCCTGGTGGATGGCCTCTCATGCATCCTGAAGGGGCACCACACCGCCTCGGGTCATGCCGTGATACTCTGAAGTTTAAGGAGAATGTCTCCTTTGCCCACTACTTGCTCGTCAGTGACCCTCCACCCTATGACATCTGTGGCAAATAAAAAATAAAATAAAATATTGACGCCCTGTCGAGGTCTGGGGCGCGATTTAGGAATGCATCGTGCTAGAGTACTTGGCCTCTTGCACAATGCATACCATGAGGTGCAGTTAAAACTGCACCCCTCAAAATCACACCTCGGGCATCAGGTGACGCCTATGTTGTATGCATTGTTGGTTGTGTGATGGCGGCGTAATTTGACGAGCTTATCTACCCATAGTACCGAGTGCGTGTGTATCTTTAGCAAGCATGCCTGCGCAGCATTGCGGGTGACACCAGGTTGTTGCAGTGTGTGATCTGTTTGTTGGAAAATAGTTCCTCCAACCCCAAATATGAGGATGCGGGGCTCTGCAACTTTCCACCCTGCTTCCCTGAGCAAGTATACGAGCTGCGCATGTTGCAATTTCTTCTCCTCAAGCTTTGCTTCCCACCTTGTGTCGGAACAATACCCTACTTCCACTATCTCTATTTGGAGCCTACCACGTTCTGAGGGTGACTGGGGTGTGCGCACGTTGTCAAAAGGGAAGCCCGTTGACTCTCAAAATGTCGGGCCTGAGTTTACTTCTGACATCTGTGGCACCAAGACCGCGATACTTTGCTTGACGCTTGAATGCTCTGTAGACTAGTGCTGGTCAGTAAGTTGTGTGGTGAAAGTTTGCATGGGTAGCCTGCTTCATCAGTCGGCTATGTAATCGCATATATATTAACCGTGTGGGTGCACCCATGAAAAGCCCTCTCGATGTCAGCATGTAGGAGTCAAGTGTCCGAGTTCCACAAAAACTTAGCTTGCCATTGAGCCCGCCTGTAAGCCGTCACGGTGTGGATGTTCCATCCCACCGTTACTACAAAGCTACTACCAGTCCTTATCTTCTCGTTCATTTCAGACGCCCCTGTTCTTGAACTTCAAGTAGGCTTCCTCAACTCGTGTCGCACACTTGCCTTAGTGGATCTTCAGCCATAACATATTGCCCATACTTCTGTGTTTGCACTATGCTGTATGGTAACCCTTGCATATATATTTTGTGCGGAACCACCCCATACAGTGAAAGGTCTCACCACCCATTTGCTTCATGATCTCAGGGGATGCCCTGGTAAATAACCAGTCTCCACCGCCTCTGTGACAGTTTGCGCAGAAGTAAAATTTTTTCAGTTCAAGGAGTCCCTTTAGCAATCCCTTCAAGCCTTCTGGAAGAGAGCGGCTCCACGTATCAGGTTCGAAGTTAATATACCGAAGGCTCTGCGGAAAGCCTTCTGGCATGCACGCTGCAGGGAAGCCCTTGTAAGTGAGCCTTTGCAAGTGTTTCATCTGGTCGACCTCCTGAATAAGATGCTTGCCTACCTCGCTACAATCTTCCACCTCTAAACACTTAAGCTTCTGAAACTGGGTTTCAGGGGTGGTAGATGCACACTTGACATCTTTGCAGCCTTGAAAAGTAAGTCTAGTAAGGGCAGCCCCAGTATTCATGCTCAATGATCCGATATTCCAAAAGTCCGCCTTAGTAAGCTTGGGGCATGACACAACAACTTTCCATTGCTCAAGGTCCCACAACCGCAAGGAAGTGAGGTGTGGCAGCGCCAAGGCAAGCCTTTCCCCTGGGATGATGATTTCCTCATCATGCTGATATTGGTCACTCGGCCTGACTATAGTAACCTCCAACTCCCGCAGGGCCAGCAGAGCGCTAAGAGGCTCCAAATTGGGCACTTTGTATGTTACATGAGGAAGTCGCAGCCTCAGCCCTGTCAAATGCTGCATCAGGTCTCCCCAGAAGGAGGAGGGGCCATCACTATGAGCTTTTCCCCATGGAGACATTGCAAGGAAATTGTGACCTGCAAATCAGCTTTGTCTCAGCCAAGCTGAAGTATAGAATTTTGCGGATGGATTTGGGGTCCTACACATCATGCCGTTACAGACAGGTATACTTGTAGCATCACAATGGCATGGCATGGCTCAATTTCACAAGTATGAGACCACGCCTGCACTACAATACTTTGCAGCCAAGTCGACGATCATCATCAGATGCCTGATGTGCTTACCTTCACTGCGCGGAAGACGTAGCGAGAGCTGGGTTGAAGGGGCACAGGCTGCCAGCAGGGAAGGCAGCTCAGGCAGCACTATGGAAGATGTTGACTTCATGTCGCAGTCAATGTACTTGTATCTCCAAATCCTCTTCTGAAGCCACCTGCAGGCGCCCTTCATAGCACTTGTCTTTGCGGGACCAAGACGATCCCACGGCTGATGAGCGCGTGACACATGTGTGAGCCAGTAGAGAACCTTAGGCCTGCCGGACTGGGCGCCCTCCTTCTGAAGAGCGCTTGTATGCGAATTCGCCATTTCCGAGGCCACTTACGGCGGCACGTTGTCAAGCATACATATAAAGATCTACTGGTGCACTCCATACGGCATATGTCCCGCAGCTTGAGCAGTGAAGCGATGTCGATGAGGAGGTCCTCAGGCAGGGACAGTAGGTTCGGAGCATCCAGCCCCTCTTTAGAAGGTGTCTCGCACACTATGCCGCAATTGTGGGGTCTCATGGCCAACAAAGAAGATTGACGAGCTCTGGACTGCCTGTCTGCATTGATGGGGTTTGCCACAAGAGTGGGCAATGTAGCTGACCAGTCTGCCCAGGATGGGCCAGCTCCACTACCTTGGACTTCGGGATTTCTCCAGGATACGAATGGTGAGTATGAGTTGACTCTGCAAGATGAGACACTTTGTCACGCAGGTTTTGAACACCCAAGCAACTCCGGTAGACCCACCTTGAGCATGTCACAAACGGTACAGCGTTCACCTCCTCCTATGGGGCCAAAGTCCCTCTATCTGAACAAAGCACCCGCAAAGCTTCAATGATAGCTGCGATGTGCTGCTGAAGCTTGATGATGGAACTGAGTTGCCTGCGCATTCCCAGATCCTCGCCCGACATTCGAGCGTGTTTGCCGACATGCTGGTAGATGGGCCACTTTCTCGCGCTTCGCCTCAGAATTAGGCCTGCCTGCCGCTCACTGACGGCTCAATATCCACAGCCATCAGCCTGATGACGATACTGTATGCTGGTCCGAAGCAAGCATCCTCACATCGACCAGTGGTCCAGCATGGGTATCGCGGGTCAGGTGCACAAGCTGGACATGAAGGTATGTGTCCATGTCCAAGACAGACCTTTTGCAATACAGGAAATGCATATCGTGGCAGGAGCTTCATGTTCCGTGCAGGAATTGGTGGCCATTTGTGATGATGTCTGGCCTGGCGCCACACAATCTGATGTTAGCTGCTTGGATGTATCTGTGCCCTCACCACTTCTGCAGGTGACATTCCTGTCATACGCAGCTTGGGTTCTTGATGGGTTGTTGCCTGTAGAGCGAGTGTTGGGTGCGCACCAAACATGCTCTTGCACCGCATAGGCTAAAGCAAGCCCGGCCATCCCTGGAAATGAGATGACCAGATGTCATGTATGCCTGCCTGGGTACAGGCCTCTTCTCATGGTTATTGAAAAGCCCCACTGTTTTGACAGAGTCTTTCCATTCACATCTGCTGGTGTGGTATGCAGGGCATAAAGCCCAAGGAGTTTGTCATGGTCATAGATGCTGCGGCGCACTTTGGCATGCGCAAGCTCTTGGCATGCTGTGAGCACTGCATAGCCTGGACAGGACGGGAAAGTTTGATGAGATCCTGCACTGCCTGGCCCCCGAAAGAGCAGGGCACATCCTGCAATGCGTCCGTGAGAGGTGTTTTGCGCAAGCGCATGACTCTGGATGGGCCCCAGTGCACTTCCTGACCTGACTTGCAAAAGCTCAAACACTGATCAGCACTTGATGCGAGGTATAGCAGTTGCATCTGAAGCTGCAGCGTCTGTGCGATCAAGCAACGCTCGTACACACATAGCTGCGCCTGTTGATTGACAGCGAGCCAGGTCAAACAAGTGAAGCACTGTATAATAACAAATCCGCGACACTGAGCAGCACTGCTGTCAGGACATGGAAGCTGTGGCCATAAAGACACAGATAGGACTGAAAACGCCTGCAGCACAGCTATTGTTCATTGCGCCTAGAACAAAGTATCCGCTGGAATAACCTGCTCCTCCCGCACTGCCAGGTTTTTCACTCTCACCATGCATATCTAGAAAGCAAAGCTGTCTGAACATACATATAGTCTTGATCAAGTCTCAGGCACTAGCTGCAAATGCAGCCCGGCTGCTGTTCACAGTGCCTGAAACAAAGCATCCACACAAATATCCTGCTTCTCGCGTGCTGCCAAGTCCTTTACTCGCACCATGCCCCGCTCACCACTCGTCTGGCGCAACAATAGTCAAGCACTCCGCTCCACACCGCTCTGCTTGCTGCCTGGAGCAATCCAATCTGTAGATAGGACCCCAGCACCGAGCTTTGCCCCCACTGCTTTGCTACATAGCCGTCCGCCCAATTGCTGATGCCTGCTACGGCCAGCGTGATCATGGCACTGGTGCTGCAAGATCATCTGCACCACAACAGGCCCGTTCAACAGGCGTCCCATGGACAGTGCGTTGGGTATATTGATGACCTGCCGGGTCCACCCAGCATTATGGAAGGCCTGTGCATGCAGCCACTTTGTTATGTCTGTGGTCCACATGTCCCAGGTGGTACCACAGGCTACTTAACATGTGGGCACTGCTGCATATGGCTGCGATGGTGCTGAGGGCTGAGGGGCAGGTCATACCTGTTTTGCAGAGGACCTTCCTCCTTGCTGCCTGCATATTAGCGTCCTGGCAGATAATGTTTCAAGTTGTCGTGAAGCTGGTTGCGGGGCATGCACACGGCTGTGAGCTGCATAGGGTGTACTATTTGGTTCTGCTCCAGAAGGCATTGCGATCCTCCATGGCTGCTTGATACATGCACCAATGCATGTTGCAACCAGGCGCTGTGGTAGTCTTTGCCTGTGCCGTACCCTTTAGATGTGTTTAGATGTGCTATCTGTATAATGTAATTTACTGTCCTGTAACGCCACTCCTAAAAGGAATGACAACAGCCAGCCACCTGAGGGAGGTCCTCTCTTCTCATCAAAGCTGACCGGTGGAAAGGATACATAAGTCTCGGGAAAGCGTTCCACGACCCTGTGTATAAGTCTGAGACACCAAATTGCACCAGGTACCTTGGCCTTGATCAGTGATCTGTGCAAGCTCTTGCCAAATTGCGATGGCATGTGATGCTGTATGCGTTATAAAATATGATCAGAGCTGCATCGTGCTTCATCCAAGCATCTCATTTCTTGGTATATGCCGCTAGGCTTCCACTCTTTTCGAAAAGCTCCGAGATGAGTCATCAGAGTGTACAATTTCTGTCGTGTATCTGTCTCTTGCATGGATAGACAGCGTCCCTGTCCGCTGTAAGGTGATAGCTGCTGCCGATCGATTGGGGAACGTTGAGACCCGAAGTTTAGTATGGAGCGCGGAGAACCTAGGATGTCAGCCTGCGTTGCGAAGTACCGGTAAGTGTATCTCCCAGCTTGCCTATGGTCAGCTAGTTCTCCTAAGAGTCATCTCAGTGTATTATCTTTGCAGCTCGTGACATCTTCTTATCGGTCCGGCTAATGACTGGCTGAAGCTTCCATACTTTTTACTATGCATCATGCTTAGCTGCATGAATGCCTGCAGGGACGCTGGACTGAAGGCGGCAAGAGTAACAGTACTCGAGATGAAGGTCCTTACACACATGAGAAGGGAGTGCTTCGAACTCCGAGAGCGCATAAATAGAAGGAAAATAGAGATGGAAGGGAAGCTGCAACAGCTGGGATATGGTGGGTCCTTTGTCTCTGTCTTGCACTGTCTGCCTGTACGCGTTGCACATGGCCTGTACTAGGCTAGCTGCAGCATGTCGGGACATCTCTTGAGGAAAATTCGACAACGTTCCATACAGGTCCTGACGACATTCCTCTGCACGACTGGGGCATCCCCCAAGATGTGCGGTTGTGGCTCATGGAGAAGCAACGACATGTTGACTTGGAGGCGCAGGTTCAGCAATTGTGCACAGAGCTCACAGACCAGCCACCCGCTCATGCACCACCTCCTCAGAAGCTGGAGGAAGGTGTGCTGGATGTAGCAGATTGCCAGATGACCATGCAGAGTTGCGGCCCAGGCGCTGCCACGATAGCCTTGAGATTGTCAGCCCGCGTTGCTCAGCTTGCGGAAGCGCTTCTTCAGCTGGCATGCTGTGACAATGGCTGCTTTCTCCGGCTTATCGTCAGACTGTTGCAGGCTTTATTTTCCTCTTGTACATGCATATGGGGGCTTCTCTAAAGCATTCATATCCACTAATCTACTTCAGGCAATGCATGGGCAACTTGTGTACACAGGGACGCTGGAGTGAAGGCGGCGAAAACTGTCACACTTGAGACGATGGCATTGACCCGCCTTGAACAAAATTGTGCAGCGCTCTCAGAGCGCGTCAGTAGCAGAAGGGCAGAGATGGAAGGGAAGTTGCACAAGATGGGATATGGTAGGCTCCATGCTCCTGTCTAGCTCTATCCTTTGGAATACGCTGCGCATGCCTGACTGAGAGCTGCCTGCAACTATTGAGAACTTGAGGTATTGACAGGATTGCCTCTTTCCATACAGGTCTTGATGATGCACCCGAAGATGACCAGAGCATGCCCGAAGAAGTACGTACCTGGGTGATGGAGTACAAGAAACACATGCACTTGAAGGGCCGTATTCAAAAGTTACGGGCAGACTTTACTGATCAGGAGTCAGCAGATCCACCTCTTCATTGGAAGTTTAAGGGCAAGCCACAGGTGGACCTTGAGGAGGTGGTGAAAAATTTGGCGGCAGAACTCACCAATGAGCCGCTGGCCAATGCAGTCTTCCCTGAGAAGCTTGAAGATTTGCCGCATGCAACAAAGCATATGACAACTCTCAGAAGCCGGAGAGGTATTGGCTGATCACCCTGAAGGGCTCTCATTGCTGCTTATTGCATAGATTGTGTTGGCAATCTGCAGAACGTCTTTTAATGCCATAAGGGATGCCTGCTCACTCAGCCCCAGATTTGCGGTTGACAAGCTTTGGCTCATCCACAAAGACAGATGAGCAACAGCCTTGCGGCACGCTGGCTTCATTTGGCAAGATTACAAATTGGGAATAAGGATAAGGATTTGGATGTATCACGCTTCATGCCACTTGCAGGGTGCAGAAAGAGTGACAATCCATCCCAAGATTAGACATACAAATGAGAAGCTTGGGCCTGCTCAAATGTTGCATCCATCATGAGGAGAGAATGATCTCATTGCAGCTTGGTAGCACCTGCCGTACAATCCCCGTGAAGGGCGAAAATCGAAGGTTGCTTTGTTGAGGTTTTGGCATGTGCCCTACACCATAACCAAAGTTGAATGCGGTGTACAGTATGGGCTGCTGCATGAGGATAGATATAGGTTTGTACATTATGAGCGCCTTGTGCATATGGAAACCCACTGTATCCTTAGTGGTCAATTGGCCTTTGGAGTTGATGCACCTATAGGAAGAGCCCTTCTGACAGGCTGCCTAGGGAGCAAGAATGTCCTGTACATAAAGCATGCTGCCTTCTGGCGAAGCATGCTTCTGGCAGGCCCCCCCCTGCCATTGCGTTTTCTGGTATTGTTTGGTGCCTGTCAGCTTGCAGATGTGCTACTCTTCAGCTGCTCTGTGGCCAGGGACAGTGATTGGGGTGACGTCTGCAGGCAAGGAGTCGATGCATCATAGTGCAGACTCTCAGATCTAAGTCTTGCAGAATAGGCAAGATCACATGATTCTGCAGCTGCATGGCTCGTGACAGGATGAGAGATTAACAGATGAGGTTCTGCAAGACCTCTCTCCAGAAAGAGCAGGGCACATTCTAGTGTGCATGTGCCGGGGGGTGTGAGCAGACTCCTAGGCCTAAAGCAAGGGTACAGAGCAGTGCTGATGCTTCATCAGCTGCATTTCTCATGTAGTAGCGAATCAGCAGATTACAAGGGAAGTGCCATGTGCTCACAGCAACAGATGTTCAAGCACTAAACTTCTGATCACACGCATGTGGCATAGAACTCGCAGGAGGGGACTGAGCGCGTCTGCAGCCCGGCTGCTATTCACTGCGCCTCAAGCAAAGCATCCACGGCTACATCCTGCTCCTCCCGTGCTGCCAAGTCCTTCACCCTCACCATGCCTCGCTCCCACTCATCTGGCGCAACAATAATTAAGCGCTCCGCTCCACACCGCTCTGCTTGCTGCAAGGAGCAACTCAAATCTCAGTCAAAAGAATGCAGAGACAGCCCTGCAATCAACTGCTCCACACTGCTCTGCTTGCTGCAGGGAGCGTGTCAGCGCTTTAGTCAGGCAATGTCAGATGATTGCAGGCACAGTACTGTGGACAATCACACCTCCAGACACACAATACCTGCATACTTTCCTGCACTGTTCAAAAGTCTCCCTGTGCATATGTGTGCGGGCCGTTCCCGCTGTCAACAGGTATTCAGCTTAGCGTGTGCCTGCTGAAGGTTGGAGCCACCTCATGATGTTAAATGAGATGAGGGCTGCATACCTTGAAGACCCACTTCATCTTCTTTGATTCTAAGACCAGATCCACTCGCCGCCCAGCTTTCCGTAGTCTCTGCGCAATCTGTGCGGCCTTTGAGCGCAGCTGCTCGTCCAGCACCATCACAAGGTCTTCCACCTGCAGGAACAAAGTACCATCAGCCATATTGTCCAGGCACATGTCAACATGCACAGCACAATCCTGATCCTGTCCCCCGCTGCAGCACGTGCTTGCACACAGATGTTGTTAGCTCTCAGGCATTTGCTTCTCCTGCCACACAGGGCAAAGGGCATGACACCGCTCATGTGACACACAGGCAGCGAGAGAGGTTGTGACAACTCCTCGCCACAGGCTTGCAGGCTTTGGCCGTGGTGTTAAAAGCTCGCAGGCTCAACTCAAGAGCAGCATCCCAGGATTAAGCAGTCACTGGCATAGAATCCGGCTTCATTCCACATCACTGGCTTGCCTTGTGTGGCAGCTCCGGGACAAGGCCCTTGTCCTGCAGCAGCTCCAGAATGACGCAGTCCCCAAAGCCGAAGCCCGCGCAGGGCTGCGCCTGGCCGCCGAACGTGGACAGCAGCCGGTCGTAGCGCCCGCCCCCAAAGATTGCCCGCAGCTGCCCCGCTCTATCCCGGCCCTCAAACACAACCCCTGCAACATCACAACCAATGAGCGAGCACGTTGCAGACTGCCACAGTACATGGCTGCCTTGTGTGCGCATGTGAACAGCAGCTGGTCAAGCAGGACAGGCCAAAAGAGGCTTGGGGCTGCCTTGCTCCAATCTGGGCCGGTAACATAACCCCTGCAATGTGACACAAGCACCCAACCGGGTATGCGCCGTGAGTGAGCACTGCTGCCACTTGTTGTTCCATGGAGCGCTTTGCCTGAGACGTCATTACCATCAGCAGCAACTGGCTGTAAGGGCTTGTAGGACGGCCTGGCGGCCGAAGCTAACCCCGCCATGTCAGCAAGTATCAGCATGCATGACATTATGGACACGCCTGAGCACCAGCCTCACCTGTGTAATAAGCGAGGCCTCTGACACAGCTCGTGTCCAGCTGCAGATACTCTGCTATGCCATAGCCTTCAGCGATGCTGAAAAGCTCCTGAAGCTCCTGAGAAGCTTCATTGCCCTCCCCCAGCAGCTGCTGTAGCTCCTCGAGGGTGCCTATTCTAGTCGCCGCCACTATGCCGTCCATTGCCTCTTTTGACAACCCCAGCTCTGTCAGCTCCTCTTCCACCTGTGCCCCCCACAGAGCCTCTCCAGTACAGAGACTACAGCCAGAACTGGCAATGTACCTTTGGGTCTCTGTCACATTATATAGCGCTGGGCTATTACAGTGGAGCACTCCCCAGTTGCCGGCAGGACATATCATAGGGGTCATTGCATGCTGCAGGGACATGATACGAAGCCTGGAGCAATCAGTGCATTAGATGTAGGCAAATTTACCTTCTCAAGAGGGATCTTCTCCATCTTGTCGACAATGACAGAGACAGGCCCCACAGCGTCTTCCGGGACGCCAAAGCGCTCCAGGATGGCCTGCAGCACCTTCCTGCTGGACACCTTGATGACGATGTCCTGCGCTGACATTCCCAGGCGCTCCAGGAACAACGCTATGGCTGCCAAAAGCTCGGCCTCGGCTGCTACGCCCGGCACTCCCACAATGTCCATGTTCCTGCAGCACATGCAGCGGGGCACAGTTTGAAAGGGTCGTAAACCTGGCACTCCTGTGCTATGTATGTGTCTGTATGATGTACAGGACGGACTCTGGACAGGAACCAACTCTGATGAGGCATCAGTGGGAGGGATTCTACCATCTGCACAGGGACTGTAGCCATGCTCAGAGCACAGGCAATGAGTGATTGCTCACCATTGAAAATGCTCTCTCCTGCGGCCTCTGGTAGTCCTCTCATACCTGCGGGTGAACTGGGCACCTCACACGTCTGCTGCACAATTGCTCAGGCGCCAGCATCTGGCGTTTTTAATTGGCCCATACAGTGAAAGAGGACAAGGTAAGAGCAAAGGTAGAGCATTCAAAACGCACCGCCAGCACTGGCCGATGGAAAACCACTTGGCGGGCAGGGGCAGCCCAGCGCCCTGCGCAAGAATCAGGCGCGCCAGGCTGGGCGTCAGCTCGGGCCGCAGCGCCACCCTCCTCCCGCCCTTGTCCTGTTGCGTATACATATGTATTGGTCTGCGTCATTCCTCTTCTCTGCTCAAGGACTTCAAGCAGTAATGCAGAGAAGCAGTCCTGACATGTGTCCCACGAAGCCTCAGGGCGTCCAAGCAAAACACAGGCAAGGTAGGTGAGCGGGAGTATAGCACTGGAGTCAAGTCTTCTCTTAAGGAACCAATTCTTACAGCACTGACAACTGCAATTCCTAGTATCGGCTTTTATTGGCGATTGAACACCAGATGCGCTGTCGAGAGAAGAGCAGCATACCTCAAAGTTGTAGAGCTGCTGGGTGATCTCCTCGCCAGCCTTGCGCACAAAGAGCTCCTCGCTCTCCAGCACAGGCGTCTCGAACTGCTCAAAGCCAAACAGGCGGGACACCGCCTCAAACTCCCCAAACAACCACTGGCGCAGCCGGTAGTCATCGGGCGCAAAGTCTCTGGTGCCTGCAAACTGCTGAATGTCCATGACCTGATAGGGGCGCATGCCTCACTGCCATGGGTAGAGGGATTGCCAAGTGTGTGCAGCACCTTTCTGCTGTGCAGGGTCCATGAATGACCAAGTCGTCACTGGTGCACTTAAAAAGGACAGTAAAGGGTGAGATACACACCGCGGACTGGCTGGGTCTCTATGAGGGCCCCTTTGCTGTCCTGTGCTTTGCTGACGCCGACCTTTCGGTCCTGAGTCCCAGTCTGCAAGATAGGAATATAAGGACTGCAACAGAGAAGTCCTGCACCGCTACTCACGATATTGTGTAGGAAAATCCATTTATGCTGACCAAATACCTGTTCCGGAGCTGTTGTCGCTGCTATAATGGTAAGGGCTCGAGAATTCCGACACCACTCCCTTTGCAATGCCGTTCTCAGAGCACGCCGGGCTAGCGCATATGGAGTCAGAGGAGCTCGGAGTGCTAGCATGGTAAGGTTTGCAGAGGGATGAAAGGCTACTATAGCCAGAGCTTAATTGTACTGTGTGACAAGCCCATTGCAATGGCGGCACTGCTGAGCCCTTTTAAGCCGAAGCTGCCTAGCGAGAGGCCTCAATCTAGATGAAATTATCTAGGATAGAGCTTGAATTGCCGATATACTGCTTTCGGTGTGAGGAGAAAGATGGCATAGCGCCTGCAGCTACCCCAACATGGGAAGCTGCATCTGCCATGTATGCCAATGATCACTCTGCATGGAGCCCTGAAACCGTTACCGAACGGGTATAGCGCCTTATGCCTAATACGAAGTTCCTGCACACTGTAACAGGCAGGCGCTATGATGTCAGCAGTGCTTTGTGACCAAGTGACCAGGCACCTGGCCATGCACCTCTTCTGCAAAATCCTTACACCATAAGGCCCCAGGCCAAGGTCTGTGAGAGTCCTGTGAGGCGTTGCATTGCGCCTAGCAGTCGTATGTACACGCAGAAAGGCAAGCAGTTTCCTACGAAGTGTCCATAGCATCTCCAGGCTCCCCAGGTATTACCTCCACCTCCTGCCTCAGCTTGTAGACCTTCTCTTTGATTACAGCTGCACAGCATCAGAACTTTATCAGCAGGCGCACCAGCATCCAGATGCTTACGCCTTGCAGGCCATGCTCACGCTCTGTCAGTCAACAGTGCACCAACCACATGCAGAGAGGAGCTCAGCACAATGCAAGACTTCATTGGGTAGTGGGGCATTGAGATCTTGGCGGCGCAATCACGGTGATATGAGATTTACCTGTGGTGCCGGGGGCGTATTTGACTGGGTGGGCGCGCTTGAAGGTGGTGTCCATCAGGAACTCATAGTTCCGCAGATACTCCACCTGCAGACCCGTGCAGCCCTCAGCCAGGGTTGCAGAGTCTCTGGTGTCGTTGATAGTGCATACATCCGTCAATGTCGACGTCTCAGATTGAAAGAAGGACTACTGAAGCCCCAAACTTGGTGTCCCATTCCACAGCACCGCCAGGGATGTGTGCAAGGTCCTTCCCCAGTCATGACCACTACCCCAACAGGCCCACCTGTGGGACTGCGCCCATGCCAGGTGTTGAATGAGTCTCATTGCAGTGCAAATCTGCCGAGTGTGTCCTTGTAGATGATGCAGAGGTCACTCCGGAGCCGGTAACCATGCCATTTTGCAAGGCGGGTATCCCTGAGGCTGCAGAATACCTGCTACAATGAGAGGAGGGCTTCCAAAAGCTGCCCACCTTGTCCTTGTAGATGATGCACAGGTCCACGTTGGAGCCCGAGCCCAGGTCGTTGTAGATCCCGGACCTGATGGCGCGCGCCACCAGCTTCTTGGCATCTTCCACGCCCATGTCCTCCTTAAAGCCGTCCTCGAACACCGCCATGGCATTGAGGGATCCAGAGCCCATGGTGCAGTAGGGCAGGCTGTCCGTGGACCCGTGAGGGTACACCTGCGCAGCAGTTGGCAAACTTCAGGGGTTTTTGAGCGCGACAGTGCATTTAGGGACGCTCACGCAGGCAAAATGACCGTGCAGTATGAGGGTGCGGAAAGCTGCTATGCTAAATCTATTGCCCTCTGCTGCGCAGGTGTACCCGCATGGACCTACGGACAGCCTGCACTACTGCACCATGAGGTCGGGGTCACTCAACGCCATGGCGGTACTTTGGTGTGCAGGATGACATGCGGAGCCATACAAGCACACTGGCAGAGCATATGAGGGCAGATTGAGGATCACATCACTGTGCCAGTCCTTGTCGGGATAATTGTGAAAGCCCATGGACATGCCACATTCCTGAATTTGTCCTCAAACTCTTCTGCTTATGGTCAGCATGCGTCCTGCCAAAAGTCATGGCCAAGATAATGTAGTACCGTATGTTGTGCAGCGTACCGTGAAGAGGTGTGGTCCCTTGAAGTCCACTCCGCCAAGCACCAGCGCAGCGCTCACATGTCCCTGGTACCTGCAGAGATCATATTTTCTTGCTACCTGCTTTCTACTTTACAGGCCGGCTGCTCCAAGGAGCGCAAGACGTTCTTGAATGGACAGCATGACACTATGATGCCCCAGGTTTGGCCTCAGCTGGTCGCTTGTCAGATGCAGCAGCAGCATCTGGGAGAGGAGTACTTCAGAAGGAGGCTCACTTGAAGAGGTGGGTCTTCAGCATTGTGAGGGCAGTCACCACCCTGGTCTGGCGGTCTGTCGCATATCTGTGTAGCTCTAGGGAGGAGGATATCATGCCTGCATGATCACATACCAAACTTTCGCTGTGTGTGCAGAATCAGCAGCAAGCGCCAGGCCAGCAGTCATCTCATACAGCACTATACCAGCATCAGATATGATACGTTGCAGGGTACCAGTACATTGCAAAGAGGCTGAATTACACCTGTGACACTCTCAGTGTCTGCTGCTGTCCCGGCGCCACAGCAGTAGATGTTGGGTGCTATGTAATGTATCTTTTCGCAGTTCTTGTCTGCGACAGTTGTGTCCGATGTCGATCGTGTGTCTGCTCCTAGGACGACTCCATCCTGTGTTGAGTGAGAAAGCTTTGACAACACATTCTCAGAGAACTGTCTTAATGACTGGGGCCTGACAGACATGACGTGGGACGAGTTGGCTCAAAAACCAGTGAAGTGACTCTCAATACCTTGAATATCAAGCCAGCGATGGTGGTCCCTGTCTTTGTGAACCTTGGAGGCTTGATGCCTCTTGCTTCGAGGTAGGCATTACGACCACAGAGATCAAACTGGAATCCTCCGTTCGTCATCTTGCTGATTCCAAAAGAATCAACTACAGCATCTACGCAGCTGTTTCAGCTCATCAGCCGCATCAGAGGGTCAGTGAACGCTTTACTCAGCTGCGATCTCTAGCTGTGGCCACACTCAGACGCTCTTCACAGCTTGCAGTGAAAAGGAGGCTCAAAGACTCACTCTCTTGAAAAATGGCTGCAACTGACTAGCCTCAAGCTCTCTGCAAAACACCCGGAAAATGCATCTGCCATGCTGCATGCTGCAGGGAGCCAGAAAAGGACGCCCATGCATTTCACAGTGTCGCTCTTTTTGCTTCAAAGCTTTCCTGTCTTCTGCTCAATACATTTCTCTTATAGATTCCAATAGGCATCAGAAGGCTGCGGCAGAGCCCTTGAGCTTACCTCTAGATTGGCACTTCCATCAAGACGCGAACCTTCTCTGCAGGGCTGTCTCAGGCTAGGGGGTTTTGAAACCACCGGTGTGCATCAAGCCACCTACAAGTCGCCACTGAGAGAAGGGCAGACCAGCAATGTTGGACATTGTGGATCCCACTGTGCCTCTGGTGAAGAACATGCTCTTGCTCGATTCCGACGGGAAGCGCATTGCAGTGAAGTACTACGGCAATGACTGGTAAGCAGCACAATTTTCACACTAGGCAGCTGGTGTGAGATGCAGGGTTCAGCAACCAGCAGGGTGCAGGAGGTGGTCTCATCACGTTGTCTATTCTCGTGCAGGCCAACAGTCAGCTCCCAGGCGAACTATGAGAAGTCTGTGTTCAGCAAGACAAATCGAACAATAGCGCGCAGCGAAGGTTCATAGATGTTCTGCAGGACAACCTGAGAATCCTGCTCTGTTTGCTCATCTTTGGCAATTGAGCCATCGCACCACGCTGAGTGCTGCTATCGCCTTGCAGCGGAGATTACCATGTTTGACGACGTCATTGTGGTGTACAAATTCATCGGCGACCTCATGTTCTTCGTCACGGGCTCACAGGACGAGAACGAGCTCATCTTGTACCAGGTGCTGCAGGGCTTCTATGAAGCCATCTCCCTCCTGCTCAGGTACCCCTCTCCTCCTGCTGTCATGCAAATCTTCTGCCTTCACCACTGCACATGCGGCAAGGCACAACAGATAGTCCCCCCGTAGATCTGTGACGGCCTGTGGTGTCTGCTCTACAGTCATGGGGTAGCATTGCTAAGGCGCTGCACATGCATCAGCGGGCTGGGTGCCGCATTTCTAGTCAAAGGTGCAGGGGTCTCAACAAGCTCGCACGTCATGGCTCATCCAGCATAATGGCTCTGCAGGAATGCTGTGGAGAAGAAGACTGTGCTCGAGAACCTGGATCTGGTGCTGCTTGTCATGGACGAGACAGTAGATGGCGGGTATGCAGGCTTAGCCCCCTCGGCTCTACCAACCCAATCACATTGCCTGCAATGTCATGGGCAAGCATCAAACAGACCTGCTGCTGCAGAATCCCCACGTCTTCTGTGCACGGATTTCTGCTTAGCATGGCCTGCTTGCATGGACTCATGACCGCTGGGTGTTTGGTAAGCGCTAAGATGCAGCGATGTTGCATCCGCAAATGGCGTCCTGCAGGCCGTCAACTGTCCTGCAGGGAATGATGCAAGTGATGGGCAGTGCAGCCAGTGCTGATACAGAAGTGCTCGTGCAGAGTGATCTTGGAAACGGATGCCACCACCATAGCAGGCAGAGTGGCCATGCGAGGACCAGACGACCAGATGTCCATCTCTGAACAGGTGCCCTTTCCCCTGACATCAGTGGTGCTGTACTGCGAGTAACTTACCACCTGTTGAGCCACCTGGGAAGCCCCACAACAACGTGCATGTGAGGCTCAAAGCTTAGCCCGGCACTCAGTATGCAAAGTTCACAAGTGGAAGGCTGCCCGTGCTTGGAGTGCTTCTGGACACTTATCAGCTTCTTCAGTTAGACTGCTCTCTTCTGTGTGCTCTTGTCAGTAGGGTGCTGACGGTTCTGTGCCCTGCAGACGCTGTCCAAGGCCTTTGCATCAGCCAAGGAGCAGATTGCCAGGTCACTTCTGAAGTAGAGTTCCAATGACATACAGCGTTGATGTATGCGCATGGGCAGGGCTAATCAGGTCTTGTATGGGGGTGACCTGCGTAATGTAGGCACGGCAAGGATCCCAGGCGTTATGTCTGTGTGGCACATGCTGTATAAGAGCACGGCTATGCGACAGACACCTCATGTGCTGACTGCGCCTCTGTAAAGACATTGAAGCAGCAGGATTTCTATTGTCCCTCTACCAGCTGGCTGTCTGTGAGCACAGGAGCTTGTTGATGTAATTTGATGAAAGCACATAGAGCTCCTCTCTGGAGGAAGTGAGAGAGAGGGAGAGAAACTTTACATCTTTTCCAGCCACCTAGGGCTGATCAGATGCCTGACCCCCATAAGGGTCAGTGCCATAATATACTCCCAAGCATTCCTTGATAAACATCGCAAGAGAGAGAGAAACTTTACATCTTTTCCAGCCACCTAGGGCTGATCAGATGCCTGACCCCCATCAGGGTCAGTGCCATAATATACTCCCAAGCATTCCTTGATAAACATCGCAACACCACGGAGTGATGGCACAAGAGATTGCATGCTTTGGAAAAGCTCTGGCAAAGCATGCTCATGAAGACCCTAGGGCTTGATGTTGACCTTCTCATCCAAAGTGCATTCGGGCAGCTGAGCGCGGCATTAAACTTCCTATCTTTTCCGCTTCTTGCAGCATCTACAGACTTATCCAAGCGACAGTATCGAAGGAGCTTGATACAAGCAGGCAAGAGGACTGGGCGACATTTGCCCTGCTCTCTCAGTTGCCTGCTTGCTGTGTCCTCGGTCATATCTAGCACTGCTGCAGTGTAAGCTTAGTCTGATGCGAGCATTGGAGCTGCAGCATCGTGGCTGTCATCGGGAGCTGTGCCCCTTGACCATTCCCTTACCGTCAGGCACATTCGCAAGACGTGTTGAGCAGAAGTACTTTACTAGGCAGTGTCCTGTACTCCACAGACAGCGGGGCTTCCAATGTGCAGCAGAAGCCAACAAGTACGCCCATCAGCAGTGCCACTCGCTCATGTGGCAACCGATCTGCTCATGTCATCAATACCACCCTGCCCCTCTTCGCCTATTCAAGTCGTGCTCATAATTGAAGATACTTCATCAAACACTTCTCTGAAATTTTATTCTATCACCGGAGCCACTGGGACAAGACTAGAGCGCACATTGCACCTTCATACAGCCAGCAAGGACTGAGAGGTGCCTGCTGCTCAGGGCTCCCTCACAGCTGGAAGAGGTAGCCAAAAGGGTGGCCAGGGAGCAGCCAGACGATGACGGCCGTGTGATAGAGGGGAGAACCCTCTCGGGGCCAGAGGCCAGGCATGGCCGCTACTGGCCGTTCATAACAGGCTTTCCTTTTCCGCTGGGGCCTATCCTGACACGCCAGACTGTCCGCCATGAGGTGAGCAACCCCTCTGCAGCAGCACAATAGCAGCCAAGGGAGATGGGAATCCGGTAACAAGGGTTCCTAGACCACCATGGACACAATGTGTTCATTGCTTGCTGGCCTTCCATCTGCCCTGGGTGCCATCCTGACGCGCCACACTGTTCGCGTTGACATGAGCAGTTCCTACTTAGCAGCACTGATGTTAATAGGCGCATCACCAGCTGATGGGGCGCTGCATCAGTAATGCACGATTCCGCGCATCCTGCGCTCTGCACCTTGAGTACCTGTCCTTGCAGGGGATTGTCATGGACACACAGAATATGGTATCCCTGGAATTGTACAGGCTTGGGGTCCGGGAGTACATCTATTACAAGAACTGTGTCTCTCCAGGTGGTGCCAGACACGATATGGACCTTTGATCAGGAGCAGACGTTCGCCTTGACGAATGTCTCCACGGTGGTGCGGATGACAGTGGTCAAGCTCAAGTCTGGAGGCCTCTTTGTCTACGCGCCCATCGCGCCCACAAGGTGGGTACCCGTCTCTCACCTCACACAGCAATTATAGGTGTTGTATGACAGGGAGGATTTCGCAGGGGCGCAAACAGTATGTGAATGAGGCCCAGGATGTTGCACAGAACTGATTGAGCTGGGAAGGCTCTCCGTGCCTGCCTGATGTGGAGCCACCTCAGTAGGGTTGCAGCAAGAGTCAAGTTGGGCTTGAAAGTTTTGTGGCTGTAGCGCGTCCTGCGCACTTCAGGCCTTGACATGCAGCTCTGTGCCTGTGATGCTGCATCTGGCAAGTATATCCCTGACATGCATCTCAGTGCTCGCCTGGATGCCAGCTGAGTGCACACAGCTGAGAGCGTCTTGAGCAGCACTTCCTGCAGGAAGGGTTGAGACTTTGCTCAGCAAAGCTCGATTAGTGTCTTTGGACATATGGATGGCTCTGGCCTGAAGGGCACTCGCAAATGACAGCGGGTGGGTTATGTCAGGGAAGGGCGTGCAGATTGCAGGGTTTTCATGCACATGGTCGAAAATCCCAAGACAGGGCAGGCTGGAGGGGTGCCATAGAACAGATGGATATTCCATCTACTGCATGTACCTGATCCATGGAGTGGAAAGCATGTAAAGAATGGGAGTGAGTGAATGCATGCAGGGAGTGCATGGACCTGCTGCTGGAGCTGGACCGGCCGGTGAGGTACATCGTGCTGACAACGCATGCCTACGAGCACAAGGTCTTCGTCCCCTCCTTCCAGCGGCGCTTCCCCCTGGCGCAAGTCTACTACTCCCCCAAGTGCGTGTTTCTCCTGCACCCCACTGCTAGTGCCTGCCACAACAAGCGTCTAAGTTTAGCAGGCCTGACCGATTCTTCAAGAATGCCACAGAGGCTTTCCCCTGGCGCAAGTCTACTACTCCCCCAAATGCGCCCTCTTTTGCCAAAAGAGGGCACCCTCTGCCAGTGCCTGCCTCGACCACCGGTGGGCTTCAGCAGTCTCGACTGACAATACTGAATGCAAGATTGGGCTCCCCAATGATCTAGAACCCCATGCAGACCTGACACCCATGGCCAGCTGCAAGGGCATCGTGCACTTGGTGCACTCTGCCAGTGCCTGCCACAAGCACCTGTGAGCTTCAGCAGTCCTGACTGACACTTCTGAACAGCAATAGTGACTTCCTGCTGGGGCTCAATGCGAGTCTGGGCTCCCCAACGATCTAGGACCCCATGTAGACCTGACACCCGTGGCCAGCTGCAAAAGCATCGTGCACTTGGTACCGGCAACTCCGGGCTCAGCCGCATGATGCTTCTGCAGCTAGCTTGAAAGTCTGTGCCCGACAAGCTGCCATGCCGTATCTGCTCTTTCAAACGCTGGTGCACAAGCACCTCCTCCTGTCCCCTTTGCACGATGATGTGCAAGTTGTGGGCTGGTATGACTGGAGCAGATACAGCATGGCCTTTAGTCGCGCTGAAGAGCATGGCATCCCCAGGATGAAGGACCTCCAGAAAAGCATGGTGTCTGTGCAGGCAGTGGGCGTTCCCGCTGCCGTTGCCGCTGCCGCTGCTGGGCATCTTTGGCGCAAAGCAGCTTCCGCCGAGTGGCGGCAGCTTCCCCTGGAGCGATGAGCTGGAGCATGCCTGTCTGGCAGAGTTCATCGGAGCAGCCCCATACAGTGAGGTGCTTTCCTCCCACATCTGCCATGGCTGCAGAGTTGCTTTGTGACATGCTGCAGATACAGATGCAACGCATCATCTCTGCAGGCATGACAGCATCACACAGCCCTGTGCTGTGGTTATGCTGCCTCGCTTCCAAGCTATTTTGTGGTAGACAGAAGCGTACATCCCGGACTGCAGGTCTTAGACGGGATCAGTTTCTGCCAAGCAGCAAAATACGTCATAATGGTGTGGTGCTTGTATGCAGGCGGTCTTTTATCACAAGGCCTCAAAGACACTCTTGGTCACAGACGCTGTGGTGTACATCAGTTCGGATCCCCCAGAGGTGAGGTTCCCTGCATGTTACTTCCCTGCATGTTGCTCCCGCATGTTCCACACTGGTGTTAAGCGACAGCTCATAGCATCTCCTGTTTGCTCAAGGCTGCAGGGCTTCCCTGCCCGGGAGATGCACCTTGTAATGGCAGGATGCTGCTTGCTGTACTGGGCATGCTGCGCTTACGTGGCAGGTTTTACTGACTGGAGTTGTGGGAACTTGCAGGTGATCAATAGAGCAAAGCTGGAGAGGGCGGGGAAAGACAACCTGTTTGTGAAGACGCTGTATGGGAAGGACAAGCCCATGATCCCCCAGAGCATTGAAGAGCAGCAAAGAATAGGTGCCCTTCATCACTAATGCGCAGAAATTCTGCGAGGACAAGAAAGACATGTCCCTGTCATCTTACGGGGCCCTGTTCGTTCTGTATTGACACCTGTGCAGCCAGCTGATGCGGTACTCTGAATCGTATGTTGTGTGAGGGATGCCATGATCATTCTGGAAGGCTGTGAGGCGAGAACAATGTGCAGGATGGGCTCGGATGTCGCTGCTGGTGCTGTACTTCTCACCGGATCACCTGAGAAACGCCAGCAACTTTGAGGCAGTCTCCAACAAGCTCATCTGCTCCCCAGTCACCCAGATTCTTGTCTTCACAAAGGTACCTTTCCCTGCCTTAATGTACCGGTCCTCAGGAATTCCATGACCTTCCATGGGCTTGGGTCTTGCTATCACACAAAGTCTACCCAGTTCCTTGTGCCATGCCTGAAGTACCACCCCTGGAAGCCCCAAAAAAATAGCCTCAGGCTGCGCTGTTGACACCATTATACCCTGTGACTTTGTGTGCTGGAGGGCAAAGTGTGCTTGACTATAAGATTCCCTTTCTGACGTGAGGATAAGCTCATGGGTGCTGCGCAGATACCTGGAGCTGTGCGGGAATGGGTGGATCTGATCTGCAAGTGGGACTTCAAACGAGTCATCTCTGCTCATTTCAACTCCCCTGCTGATGCAACGCCTGCAGATTTCAGGTCCGCCCAGGCCCTTGCTCTTCTCCTCGACACCTGGCCTTGGCAGGGGCATCTGTGCAGAACTCCTCGGCCGGTGCTGCAAGAAAGCATTGTAGCGTACATGTGCATGATGTTCACATGTCCTGGAGGGTCTATTCCGCTGCTTGTACCAGTGCATTCCCTGCCAGAGAATAGCCCTGGTACAGCAGCCGATCCACTGCCCATGACATGATGCATGAAGCTAGTCTTGTGAGCAAGATTGCAGCTTGATACTGCAGGAAAGCTTCTGACATTGTGACATGAACCCGGCACACGATGAGGACAACGAGCAACAGCGGTTTCAGCACTATCTCTCATGCAACAACTTAGGCTCTGCACTTAATGTATTCTCGTCTGAAGATGCCTGCTTGATGATGCAGGAAAGCGTTTGACTTCGTGTACCGCATGAACCCAGCAGATGACGCGGAGGAGAAGCGGCCGCTGTTCCAGTCCTGGGTGGGCAAGCTCAGGGAGCTGCCCGAGAACGCCAAGATCTCCAGCGTCAGATTCCCTGAGGTGGGCTGCCACAGGTTCACATACTGAGCATATTGAGTAGTAGTCAGAAATCTCAGACAAGCCCCGGAGCTGCCTGAGAACGCCAAAATCTCCAGCATCAGACTCCCTGAGGTGAACAGTGCGCCTTTTACAGGCCAAATCTGTGTGCGCAACGCCCTTTGGTGGTCTCGGAGAGAAACGCATGGCTACAAGGGATTCATTGTTCGTTTTGGCTAGAATACCCTGCCTTATGATGACAAGGGCAGACCTCATCATTAGTGGTCGGCAAGACGGGCAGCGAGGGGACCAGCGGGTCGAGACATGTGCATGCGAGCTTGCAAGGATAAGCAGAAATTCTGACGCGGGTGAGTTGACGCCCAGAGTGCTTGCAGGGCGACGTGAGGGCGTTGCAAACCCTGGACTCGCTGATCAGGGCTTCGGGCTTTGTATACAGGAAGCCAAAGTACTGAAGCCAGGAGGAGCACTGCTGGTGTTGGCCATCCTGCATCTGCAGTTTACAGGCTGCATGTACATCCCGTGAAACATTCTTGCTCGGGATGAGTGCATGGGTGAGGATTGAGGGTAACAACTTTGCTCATCAATGCAACAGTTGTGCTAAGCTCCTCGTGCGTCGACTGCTACCACATATAACGTGGGCCATCTGAATGGTTGGAGGGAACTGTGTCGTGCTCACATCTGGGAGATATTGTCTTGTTCCCCAAAATGCATGATTCCGCAACATGCCTCCCAGCTTGATTGTGAGGGCTCTTGTATCTAAAACTACTTCTGCATGACTGATCACTGACATTGATGGGATGGAAATGCATGATCACCATTGTGGGAAACCCTGCTGATGGTGCAGGGCTGCACTATACTGAAGTGCAACTGCACCCTTTGTCTATCCTGATGTGTAGCATGCATGACATTCTGCTGATGTATATATGTATATGTGAACATCACAGCATTATGAACCAGCTGACCAGCTGTTGCCTTTTGGAACCTAATGCATCCCATCTCATTATAGAACAGTGCCTTGGAGATTGCCTTCTGGTCTGCCCCTGTGCCTTCCCATATGTTCACACTGAGGAGCTGTGGCTCTTGTCATAGAGACCTCTGACAGTGCCCTCTCCTTTACTGCACCTGTATGTCCTGCTTCTTTGCCTTGTCCTGCATATGCAAGCCATGTGTCATGATCATACTGGCTTATAGCGAGCTCTGCAGCTGAGCCATGTAATGATGTGAGCCTGCACGCGAGCGCCTGCTCAGGGTCCTTCCAAGCAGTGGGACATGCCACTGGGCTTGCTGGATCAGCAGGGGGGGTGATCTCCCCACAGCACTGATGCAGTATTGTCATGCATGATGCAGGCCTCAGGCTATACTGCCCATTGCTCTCGAACCGCATTGTGACAGGCAGAAGGGTCATGTACAGCAGTAACGCTGTTGCAGCAACATATGCATGATGCAGGCATCAGGCTGCACTGCTTATTGCTCACATTGAACATCGTGATAGGCAGCTAAGGGCCTTACAGATTCCCTCTTGATGATGATGGTCAGGATGCCATCAGCGTACTCAGCCTGCAAACCAGGCACAAGAAGTAAGCTCCTGCATGTGAGCATCTCTGTTGTTTGCACAGTCTGGAGCTGCAGCAGCTACCGATCAGGCCAATCAGCTTTGCAGAATGCATTGGCTGCCAGTGCACTGAAAGTGACGGCTGTGAGGCGTCCAATGTCAGTAACATGGTCAGAGCGTAAGGAGTCTGCTTTGCACACAGCAGCAGCACAGAGATCGTAAGCCATTTTGGCGGCACCTCATAGTATACAGGCAGCCTTGCGCTGCCATGGTGAGAAGTGGGGGATGCACATGATGTAGAGGGCTGATGCGCATGATGATGATGACTTCTGCGTGATGGCATTGAGGCATGCCCACCTTGATGTCGTCTGTGTTGGCGTCCTGCGGGAGCCTGATTGGGCGGGGCTTGAAGATCTTGACAATCTCGTGCCTGCAGGCAGTTCAACAGCGCATTCACGCATTGGCGGGAGGCCCTTGCTCATGCTTCAGCGCTCACTGTGCATTTGTACTGGCTGCTCATCAGAGGCACTGGCGGCAAGTCTGCGCTGGACAAGAGACACGGCATGGCGGAGCAGCAATGACATGAATCTTTGGAGAGGTTGTACAGGCGCAGCAGAGGTGCACATGCGTCAGAAGCGACCTAGTAGGCCAGCACAATAGATCTGCAGGAGGCTGTGTTGGTGATTGCTGCAGTCTTTCCATTGGTCTCTCACTTTGCAGCAGACATAGGGACTGTGCTACTGCTAGCAACTACTCATGAGATTCAGAAAGATTGACAATAGGAATCCACCTGTGGTACTTGGGGTCACCATTCTTCTGCTTCTCCTGCGCTGTCTCAGTCTGCTTGGATGTTTCCTGGCCAGTCTTGCCCTCCTGCTTCCCGTGCATATCTGCTCAGCTTAGGCATGGTCTTAGAACACGAGCATCACAAGCACATCATCTGCGCTGCAATCTGGCCTGCAGCTCCGCGTGCAGAAGTGTGCCCATCTCTCAGCATGTGCAGGAGCCCTCTTGAAGCCTTGTGACAAGCACTTAGCTCCCATGCTTGCGTGTAGCCTGAAAGGCAGGTGCACCAGCCTGCTTCTGCCTGATGTGCAGGCCATGCAGACATGCGCCGTTCGTGAAAGTTTACGTTGATTCGAGACAACGACTTCGCTTATCATACCTCAGCGGCCTTCTCTTCCTCTGTTGGCACGTATATGGTCAGCACGTCACCGTTGACATTCACCTGCATGTGCAGCAAAATCTGCGGTTTTGCAGCTCATGCATGCTATCCACTTCCTTCAAGCCATCACATTAGCTGGGCTCACCCTGATGTCCTCCTTGGTCAGGCCTGGGAGGGCTGCCTGCAGGCGCACAGTATGCGCGTCATCACCAATAAGTGACTGCCTTGCGAGGTGCATCGAAACATTCTGTCAGATCCTTACCTCAATGATGTACGTCTTGGCTGTCTGCAGAGCACAAAGAGCCTCTCAAACTCCCAAAGGCCGTGATGACGAAGCAGCCCACCCGATCTCTAAAGCGTCTCGTCAAACAAAGCGAGGGCAGCAGTACCTCTTTGATGTTGATAGGTATGCTTGTAGGACTCTTGTAGCCGGGCCGCTGGTTCAAGAAAAGCTTCTCGAAGGGGTCGGGACGGCGATCAGACACCATGTACGCCATCTTGTGTCTGTTCTTGTGTCACCAGCGCTTCCACACACAAAAGTGACTGAGTGATCTCGTGTAAGTGTTGCCGGAGCTCTTCTCTGGCGTGAGTTCACAGGACCTCAGCTCTTCCATATCTAGCGCATGTGCGGAGAGATGCCAGCACATGCGTTCCGCCTCAGAAGATTGCATGGCGTATCCTGCAAGAGATCATTTTTCAGAAAATCTTTTGCCTGCCAAAGTAACAGTAGACAATACTATCAAAATCTGGACTTAAATAGCGCCCTGCGTGGCACATATATCCAATGGCTCAGCAGATGGCAACGATGCTGTCTCAGCCAAAGCTTGCCCATGGTAGCCTGATCTCGGGTAGGTGCCCACTAAAAGCAATCACGCATTCCACTTCATTGACACTCCATTATGATTCACGATTCCTGTTAATATGTCATTACTAAACATTTCTCGAGCTTGGAAAGTCTGGTTTTGTGAAGCCTAGTGGCAGGGTGGCAGTCTACACGAACGAAATGGACTCCGCGAGCTGATGATTCATAGCACCATATGCAGGTCAAAGTTTAAAAGTATGCTGTGCGTCTCCTCGCGCGCTCAGCGCTCGGAGGTCTCGACAGGCCATTCCGAGGGTTGTGAGTGCAGCTAGCTCCGGCGCCCGCTCGCCACAAGGAGACCCCACCTTTGAGCTTATGGCAGCTGAGAAGCGTTGGGAAGAATCGGTAGGTCTCTGCCAGGCCTGCGCCCTGTCTACCAGGGAGTGTACTGCATGTACTAGGTCTCATCGAGACCACTTTTGAGCAAGTGCATGCCATGCTGATCACCAGGCTGCTGTGCAGATCCGGGAGGGCAGGGTCAAGAGCATCAGTGCCAAGGCTGCGGGCGACTTGAAGCAAGATGGCTGGGTCTTCTTAGATGTCAGGCCTCCACCTGAGATTGAGAAGGTAACAAGCCTCACCAAGACAGATAGCAGCTCATTGATTCCTGGTCAACACTCAGCGGCAGACGCCACGTAAATGCAGCACCGCCTGTTAGTGACGCCTGCTATTGCGCTAGATTGCCCGTTCTCAGACATCTGCAGCCCTGTACCTACCATTGTATATTTGCCGGCAGCAGTTCTACAGCCATACTGTTGTTGCACATTCCACAGAGAGCAAGCCCGGCACATCACCGCACTTCCAAGCCGTTCTCTGTCAGACGCTAGCACGCTCGAGCACGTGTGTTTGAATTCAAACATCCCTGCAGGCAGCAGTAGATGGAGCGGTAGAGGTGCCCATCTACATTCCTGAGACACAGTGGAGCCCCATCAATGTATTAAAGCAGCTATCCAACTTTGGCCTGGGTGGGTGGTGGCTGGGCGGGAGCCACATGATCCCTAACCAGTCCTTCATGCAAGATGTGCGCAGCAAGGTTCCCCAGGACTCCAAGGTCATCGTTGCCTGCCAAAAGGGCCTCAGGTGATTACCAGCCCCCTTCCTTTCATGCCTACGCCCATTGTACCTTACTTGCAAACAGTCTCTCATATATAGGGCCCTTCCTGTCTTGGGTGCATAGCAGGCTATCATGATGACTTCTTCTAGGCGGATAAAGCCTCTTTTCGCATTGGCAGAGCTGCTGCCGGTCACTTGCAATCCTGTTCTCTCTGGTGTGCTCGATTCTATTGTGGCAGATGTGGCACTCAGCACTAGAGCACACCAGGGAAGCACTGGGGTCTCGCAAGCGAGCGGCAACATGTTTCACAAGACCGCTGTCAGCCGCTGAGCAGCCTCAGGCCAAGCTTCAGCAGTACTGCAGTCGCTCATGCACAGCAACAGACAGCTCAACTAGCAGCTGCAGACGCCATTGGGCCTTAGCAACCCAGGTGTCGGTGCTGACTGGCCCTATGCGTGCTTTCAGATCCCTGTCGGCTGCCGAACAGCTGTCCAAGGCAGGCTACAGCACCATCGCCTGGATCAACGGCGGCCTGGACACGAGCAAGAAGGCGGACCTGCCCGTCAAGGGCGCGGACGACCTGCGCTACGGCGGCATTGGCGGCATGTCGGAGGCCCTCGGCTGGACGGACGTGCAGCGGGAGAAGAGCGCGGGCTTCATGGGCGGCTCTTTTGGGCCCATCAAAGTGGTGAGTCACCTTGCTCTCATTGCATTGCATCCAGTCAATGCAGCTGCACGTGACTGGACAGGCGTGCACCTGTGGCTCTTTTTGCCACTTATCATCTTGCTCTCATGTTCTCACGTTCAGTCAGCGCAGCTTCAAGTGACTGGATGCGCATGAACCTGAGGCTACTCTTGCCACTTCTCATTGTGCCGTCACAGGCTCCTAGGGGGTGCAGTGAGAGTGAGCAGAAGGTTGCACGGCACAGGCTCCATGAGACATGCTGATCTGGCCTGCCTCAGAGGCTAGCTTTATCTCTACGGAGGATAACTGGGCCGTCTAATTACCATTTGCTGCGGTCTACAAGGTGAGAGAAGTAAGGTATACAGCCTGAGGCATTTCTACATCTGCGCAGGCAATTGCAGTGCTCGCTCTGGATGGAGCGTGGGCGGCCTATGACTTCATTCAGGAGCAGATCCACAAGGGAGCTGCTGGACCCTGAATCTAGCAATCAAGCAATCCTGACTCTAGTGTCTGCTCTGACCGTCTTCTGTGCGAGGCGGCAAGAAAGAAGGAGCATCAGCAGCGCAAGCATGCTGCGGCTTGGGAATGCTCAAATCTGGGTAGCTGATTGATGGACTGAGTACAAGCAACAGATCTGCTCAGCGTTTTGAACTGCGTAGTCATGAGGCCTTGTTGCAAAGAGTCAGAGAAGATTCAGCCAGACACACAAAGTGATGCAGTTCAAGTATGAGGCAAAGCCTCCAAGACCGAAACCTGCTGTAGACGATCAGAGGACATTACACGTCGATTACTGTAAATTGTTGACTGTCAAGTAGAGAGAGTCGCTCGCATGACTTTGTGACCGCATCTCAAAGAATGTGAACCTCAGCCCCTCAACATGTGCATACGCTTTGTCAGACCTTCCTCTCACCCCTCAATTCCACACTCCCAATGCTCCTTAGTCTTGTACTGTACACTGCTGTCAAGCCAACAGCAGAGCTCCTCCCCAGAGTGCGAGGATGCCAAAGTCACTGATGAGAGCTGCTGGAGATCCCAGACCCTGAATGTAGACATGACCACTGCTCAGCAAAATTGCCTGGCTCAATTATATCCTTATAGCCCATGCATGACTGCAGCTTCTTTGTTTGTGTCTCCTACACAAGACATGGCTGCGACGCTTTCACCCGCCGCTCTGTAGATGCAAAGGTCGCAGTTGGACAGGTATTTTGAGCGCATAGTGCAGGGGTGGCAGCACACTCACCCCAATGGGAACAATGTCCACACGCAACCAGCTCTGCAGCGCTGCGCCCAGCAGCACGCCGGCCAGCAGACCTGCCACTGTGATCCCAGCCGCCTTCCCTGCATGTCACAGAGCAAGCGCTCACGAGGAGCTGAGGATCATGCACAGAAAAGAGGGGAGCTGGAGCTGGAGCTCCTTCCAAATGCCAAGCTACGTTGCTGTGGGCCTGCCTTGTATGGCGTAGAGCCCAACCCCATATGGCTGCTTATGCTCCGCGCTTGGCCTGACTTTGCATCCCAGACACTTTGTAAAGAAGTGCAGATCATGTGCTGTAAGCCCTTCCAGGTAGGGTTCCTCCCAGCCTCACAGTCAGCGAGTCTGCCCAAGAACTTCAAGCGTCAATCTAGCCGCTGCTGGAGAGCCTCCTCGCCTTAGTCGAGCAAAGGAGAACATCCAGGAGTAGCAAGGGAAACGCCAAAGTCCTAAGTGCAGACTAGGGCAAACAAGCTAAGATTCTGCAACGCCGAAATGGGCCGCTACCCGAGCACGCCAGCGTTTTTCTCAGCTTCTCACTTAATAGCTGTTGGTGAATAGGTGATAGAGACGTTTCTCTAATCTCACTGGTGTTAGTCCTATAAGAAGCCCTTTGGCAAGGAGCTTGTCAGCCGACTTCATCAGGACCGCCAGCAGAAGGAGACAGCAGGAAATGTGCGCATCGACGGTGGAGGTCTCACTCCTGGGAACTTGCTGTCTCCCCCAGGGTGCAGGCAGGCAGCGGGAGAATGCGCTCAGTTGGGATGCCTTACCTCTGGGCACGCGTTTCTTCTCGGAGAGCAGGTACACAGAGGCACCCAGCGCAATGGCAAGCTGCAGCCCGGGTGCATCATTGGTTATCCTGCCCGCTGGGTCTGCAAGGCCCTGCAATGCAGCAGTAAATTGCTCACGAGGAGACGGGCATGATTGTTGCACACGCACCTTGCGCAGCCATAGCATTCTCAATGCTGGCATGCTGCGGACTTGCGGTCATGTGGTGCGGTTGTAAATTGCAGACACCCTGATTATACCTCTTTCTTCAGCGAATGTTCGCACCTGTGCGGTCGTCCAGATCAAGAGCGCCAGGTATAGCGCGGAAGCAGGGAGTGTTGTATCTGACGGGAGCTGCTCCACCCTCACTGGCAGCTTCTGCTTTGGCGCCTGCAGCAGAGCTGCAACCTCAGCCACACAGCTTTGATAGTCGTAAATCCTGTGACGCTTCTTGTGCAGGCTTCATAATTGAACATTGAAGCAGACCCACTTGGCTATCCTCCTGTGTGACCGGCCAACCTTCTACATCCTCTCTCGACCTGGTGCCCTGGCTCACCTCATAAGGCATCTGGTGATGTCCTGTATGATGTGTCTGGGGGTCAGATGGCAATCATGTACAGGCAGCGTACCTGCTTTGCTGGCTTCCTCTTCGCTACATCTGCATATCTGATTTTTGCAGCAACTCCTTCACCAGCCAGGCGCTTCTTCATGCTTTGCATGAACAGTATATCATAAGCCGTCTCAATCTGCAAGCAGAAAACCGTCCTCGACCAGTCATACAGCACTCAAAGCTACAATGGCTGGAGGAAGACCGGCTTGATTACAGGTAGACAGTAGGGGACAAAACACTAGACATATCGAGAGATACATACCCTCACGATCTTGTCTTGATCGTGCTCATTGGATTTTGTGAGCTTGTTTTTAGCTGTCAGGATCTCCTCAAACCCAGCACCTTCCCGTACGCCCAGAAGAGTGTATGCTTGATCTGTAGACATCTGTGCTGCTGCAAGTCACAACACACCTCGTCATTGATGAGGAACTCCTGCTTTCTGCGAGACACGACGTAAGAGACAGACGATATCTACCTGCTTCTGGCTGGTCTGCTGACGCCCTCACTATGCACGATCTTGTAGGTCTCCTGCTCTGCTGATTGCAGCACCGATGCCTGTCTCTACGCTGGCTCGTCTGCAACAGCTGTAGAGGACATCTAGAGCTCACATGAGTGTGCAGCATGCTGATCGTGCTGGCTGAGCTCTGCAAGACGGACTCTGGACTTAGGATGCCTCTCATGCCTTGCTGTCTTCCTTCAGCTTTGTGCGCTGCTAAAATTTCAGCTATACACTGCTGTCTAGCTCAGATTACTCTTAGATTGTGCTCAGATGGCTAAAGCCGGGCGTGCTGGCAAGCTGAGATGTGTCGATCCCAAATCCCTGCTGGACCGTGATGTCATCAAGCGTCATCACGGTGCAGAGCTCCGACACCTCTGGCTTCCGTCTTGGCTTCACATTTTTTTACGTGAGACTACAGAATGCAAGGTATCGTGGAATCTACCGAATCATAGGCTGTGCCTCTTGCGTAGCATGTTCTGGTCAATGTAGGGGGCTTCCTTTTTGTAGTTTATTGCCAGGCCGGGTAACCAGTCTTGGAACAGGCGTATTGGCCTCAGCTACAATCTTATAAAGGCACGAATCATGCAAGCTTTGACATTCTCTGAGGAAGAGGGGCTCAGATTGAGGTCTGGTCACCAAAAGCCTGATGTAGCTGAGGGGCATGCGCTCATCAAGGTCATCAGAGCAGGCATCTGCTCAACGGTGAGCATATTCCTCAGCAACAAATTTCCCTTGTGGTACCCCTGAACGCCCTCTCCCCAGCAGAGCCCCACTCAGTAGGTGCATGCAACTCCATGTCATCCCAGGCGCCTTGACTAGAAGCTTTGACCTGGCAAGGGTGGTCGCAGGATCTCGAGATACTGAAGGGCTATGTGCCAGGCTACGACCAGGTCCTTGGACACGAGTTTGTGGGAAAAGTAGAGAGCTGCCCGTCAGAGCCCTCTCTTATTGGGCAGCGGGTAGTCGGGGAGATCAATTGCAGATGCCATGATGCGCAGCCGCATTCGGACGCCATCTTTGAGCGCAACCACTCCCATGGGCGCACTGTGCTGGGCATCATTGGCAAGGACGTGAGTCCGCCTCTGCTTCCAAGCCCTTTCCAGCTCTTGCATATGCACAATCGTGCACTGCAGGAGAAGCTCTTGCACATGAAGTCAGAGAGGCACCCTGCATGGCCAGCTGTTTCTTTGGAAGATGCAGTCACCTGTCACAAATCTCAGTGGCCCAAGACCGCCACTTGATAGCTGAAATAATTGCGGGGCTCTATTGCGACCATGGCCTTTGACGAGGGCTGCGCTGAGATTCCTGATAGTGGCGCCCAATCGCAGGGCACCATGGCAGAGTACCTGACGCTGCCCACAGGCAACCTGCACACAGTTCCTGAGGAGGTGACGGACCAGGACGCGTGCTTTGCAGAGCCGCTCGCCGCAGCCTGCCGCATCGCAGAACAGCAGGTGTGCAGCAGGGCCCTTTCTTGAGTTTCCTCACACTCCTTGTTGACCTCACTGCTCGCATGTTGCCTGTCTCTGCCATCTGTAGCCTGGGACGGCCCTGTGTCAAGTGTTGCGGACTAGAAAAAGGATAGTCGTGATTGTACTTGGCAAGGCTGATGCCGCTAGTCTTAGTAGAACATCCTCATCTGGTGTGTGTCTGCACCAGGTGCTACAAAAGGGAGACACAGTAGCTGTGGTAGGAGATGGGAAGCTTGGGCTGCTGGTCGCACAAGTGCTGGTGCTGGAGGGCCACACGGTCACGCACTTTGGCAAGCACAAGCACAAGCTGAGCCTGGTCAGCGGGACTCATCACGAAGTAGTGACGGAAGATACTGCAGAGCGCCATACAGCGGTGAGCCAGCAGCTCCTGTCCTTCAGCGTACAAGGTACTTGCAGTGAGGCATTTCAGGCTGGCTCAGCAGAAATGCCCACTGCGCCTGGACAGGAGGCAGGTGCTGTGTTGATGTTTGTTCCTCACTGACAAGTCCCTGGTTGGCATGCAGCTTTGAGAATGCCCCGCATGCCTTAAATGCTGTGGTGGATGCCTTGAGCTTGCCACAAGGCGCAAAATTGGGGCTCGCCTGGATGAGCCCCTTGAACGCCCTTCAGAGCAAGGCTTGATGGCAGATGCTGATGCACCGCAGAATCGGTGAAATTGAGCAGCGGGCAAATCCCACACAAGGGGTGCCTGTCTTGCAGGCGTTTGATGCTGTGGTGGAAGCCTCGGGCTCGTCACATGGCATCAAGCTTGCCAGCGCCATGACGCGCCCCATGGGTAGCATCGTTCTCAAGAGCACCTGCTCGGCCGTCAGCGACGCCAGCATGCCTGCATGGAGCGACATTGCCAACGATGTTGTGGTCAACGAGAAGCGCTTACAAGGCTCCAGGTGTGGCCGGCCTATTCTGCATCCGTCCCTGTGTGGCATTCATGTGAAGCTGCGCTGACATGAGTCCCTCTCACGACGCTCACATCGAAGCGCCAATTGGTACGCCTTGTGTGATGGGCAGTGGTGTGAGGACTACTGCAATACTACAGCCTTGGGAGCACTGCTGCATGCTTCAGCAAGGCACTCAAGTTTGTTTACAAGCCGGCATATTGTAGCCATTACTCACCACGTGTTGATGTATAACAAAAATGCTGGCCCCGCTGTGGTCAGTGGAACGGACGTTGGACTGGAGCAGTGCTTGATATTGCAGATGTGGGCCGTTTGCGCCGGCCCTGGAAGCCTTGAAGGATGCCAGGATACAGAGGCTTGTCAGAGGGATGCTGACAGAGGTCTTCCCTCTGTCTGAAGGGCCTGCTGCCATCAAGGCTGCACAGACCAAGGGCGTGTTGAAGGTGCAGCTGGTCATGCAGTGAAGACGTCCTTTTGCGTTTTGATCAGACCTCTGCCTACACCGCCGTGGGAACTCTATACCTTGAATCCATTGCAGCTCCTGCGCAGACATTCATTTTCTTTTTGAGGACTGTGGCCTATGATCCAGAAGACGCATGCAGTGCTGTGGATTCAAATAGTGTGGTGTTGGACTTGACGCTTTACAGGCTTGCTGGTCTTTGTGCTGAGAGCAGAGCCTGGCATGGGCTGCTAATGCGGCTCGGTGGTGGATATGATACATGACTATCTTCTTCAAGCGTACGTGCGCTGTCTACCTCCGGGACCATTACACATGTAGAGGTCGGGGATGCTTGTGAGTGTCTTGCATCATGATCACCCTAGCCAATGGCCTCCTTCTACTGCTAGGTGGCTGGCATTTATCGAGTGTTTTCGATCACGAGCTTCCTCCCTGAACACTCAAAATTGCTTTGCTTGTGGAATGCTTCTGATCAGGATGTGCCGTAAAAGTCAAAGTTGACTGCGGAACCAGTTCTCCGGGATGCTTGGGATCGTGCTCGGGCCCCAAGCAAGGGCTAAGCCTTGGGTCCTGTTCATTTGGTGCCGGTGTCTCCATTTCCAGCAGTATGAGTGGACAGGGACATCGTCTTGGGCCTTTCTTGCCGTTCTTGTATATTTATTCCCTTATGATAAATGATGGGCCTTGACACTCTCGACGCTGTATATAAGCCGTGGATCTACCACAAGAGCAGCCAAACAGCGGTTGAATGGTAAGGAGAGCACTGCCGATCAACAGGCTGTTGCATGAGTGAGGCACTGTTGAGTATGAGGGAATGTATGAATCGATCGCAGGTGGATAGCAGCATCTGCATTCTATGGCGGCATTCTGTTTATGATTGGTAGCTTTAGTGGAAGCAGTCCGTACGTAAGTATCTCTCCTCTGCTCCTTCCCTCGAGGAGGTCCTTGTCAGCACGAGCATTTCGTTACTCGCATGTAGCCTAGTACAAGCGCGCTCTGCTCTGTTCGCTCTGCGATGCCTGTTTGAATAAGTTAATCAGGATAGCTACTTGATGAAGCGGGGCTTGAGATGTCAACAGCTAGTCATGGGTGCTGCTCACATGCAGCTGACGCATGACAACAAGGCGGGACTGCCCAACACCTACAATGCCCTGGTCTACGTCACGTTCTGTGTTGGATCCTACCTGTTTACCATGGGCTGCTTTCTGATGACTGTGCCAGTCATCAATGAGGCACGCTCCACCCACTTCCGACTACTGTGAAAATGCCATAACTGCTTTTAAAAGCAGCTGTGTGAAGCAGAGGCACTAGGGGACTGAAGCAGGACATGAATCCTCAAGGTTGTACTACACAATAAAGCATATGGTGCACAGCAAAGCCATGCGGTGTTCAGATGCACTTACCTTACACCTTGGGGAGCGATGAGGTGCATGCTGTAAACGGGCATCAGCTGATGCAGCACATGTAACAGCAGGGCTACCTGGACCGGTGCCTCATGTGGAAGCTTCAGAGCAGCCACCTCAAACTGCCACCGCCAAAGTACAGGTTTGCACCGCCCGGACGCTCACAGTGTTGAGGGCCTACAGCGCCTATGCTTTCCTGAGGCCGCGTTCTGCTTCCTATGAGATCTTGCAGCTGCTAGACTGGCCTGCAGAGAGGTGTACAGGGCTCAGCAAGGCCTGAAGTGACATTCTGATCCTGTGTGCAGGTGGCTGGGCTTCAGAGGCTCCAGCATCAGCTATTGGGGCGGAGTAGTTTACACCTTTGGGGCTGTCCTGTGAGTCCCACTGTGATCACGAGCAACACCTGCAGCAGCGGCATCATCTTGCATGCAATGGGAGTGCGTCTGGCATGTGGAAGAAATTTGTCTAGTCATCATGGCAAGCAGCCAGCATTGCTTGCTGCTGACTCTGCTCTGCTGTTGCAGGTACAACATAGGCACAACCGTCAGCCTTGCTGACCAGTTTCAGAGCGTCTCCATTTCAGCAGACATGCAGGTGAGACAGAACAGCCGTGCTTGAATATATGTCCCTACGGCGCCCACGCGGCTGCCTTGCCAGGGAAGAGCAAAGTGTTATGCAGACTCTTGAGCTGTCACACTTAGAGTCCTGGCCGTAAACATTGGATCATGTTCTAGCATGTGTGTCAGGATTTGGCATTCCGCAGGTGCTTCTAGAGCAGGTGACGTTCTTAATTGGAGGTGTGGGGTTTCTGCTGGGCGGCGCATCATATGTTGTGGCGACCAAAGGCAGGAGCTCATTGCAAGGTAATCCACAATTGACAAATGAGGCCAGATGCAGAAGCACTTTCGGCCTCAGTCCCAGCTTTCTGTAAGAAGTGATCGTACAGCCAGAGAGCAGGGAGAAAGTACACATCATCTGACAGATAAAACCTGATGCGAAAGAGCTCCCCACTCACAGCTTCCTGTGCGGCCAGAGAGTGGGGATGAGGTGCAACGCTGTGCTTGTTCAGGGTCTCACCATGTTGTCCTGGCCCTTTGAGGGCCAGCGCAACATCTGAGCAATCAAAACAAGCTTTTACTTTGCAGGCATCCTGGTACCACGGAATGCAAGGGAGTGGCTGGACCTAGACTATTGGGTCAACTGGCTCAATTTCTGGTAAGCATTTGCGCAATGATGTCCTCCTGCCCATCCCTTTCTGAGACTCTTGAAGGTCTGCTGGACCTGTTGCCTGCGTGCCAAGAAGGTCGGATGCAATCCTTACTCTATGGCACTTTTCCCGGCCTATTAGCACTCCATGTGAGCTCATACTCACATGAAGGAGGTGGTCCGTTTGGGGCATGCATTAGTTGATATTCAACTGTTCACAGTGGTTCCCTGTGGTGCAGGGGCGGAGTGGGCTTCTTCATGAGCGGCGTCTTTCTGATGTTTCCTAGCCTTCCCATCGAGGCCTACATGATAGAGAATGCGATAGGGTTTGGTGTGGGCAGCACGTGCTTCACCCTGGGTGGCCTGCTATTGTTCGTCAAGATGAGCTTGGCCAGGCGGCGAGCCGAGGATGAGCAGTACGACCACGTCAGGGGCGACTCGTTCGGCTCTATTGCCCTGTCCGCAATGTCTGAGCACTCGCCCAGATGACTACTGAGCGCTGCAAATGAGGATGGCTCGGGAAGGTCACCTGGCATGGATGTTAGCCAGGACAGGCTTACAAGCTCCGCAATGCTACTCGAAAACCTGAGTTGAGCCCGGGCCTATAGCAATAGGTAGCTTGGGAAGATACAGGGTCAAGTCTAGGTGGCCAAGCGCCTACCCATGCAGACCATTGCAGCTCTGATTCAAATGTCTGTGTGAGATATGTGGCCCTTAACGGATGTGGTCATTGGCACCCCAGCAAATGAGGGCCTCCTGTGGAAGGAGGGAATCTGGGAACGTACCTTCTAGGAAGCTGGAAGCCGCGAGACAAAAGATGCTTGGCCCCCTTTGCTGGCATCCGCGATGTCACACAGAGACAAGGAAGAAAACAGAAGCAGTCTTACTTGCGCGATATCAAACACAGTCGCTCTATTCTCGATTTGATCACAAAGACCCGAAGTCAAGGTAAATGTTCCGGAAGATCCCGAAATGATTTACTAGCCGCTTGAGACGAGAGGCCGTGAAGCAATCCGCAGGCGCATGTTGTCTTCCGCTGCAGTGCGCTTGCATGCAAGTGCGGTGCGCTTTTTATAATGTCCGTCTGCGCCCATCGATCGATGAGCGGTACTTGCAGGTACCTCAAGATGTCTCGCACCTTCATCCTTGCTGTCTGTGCCATCGCGCTCCTGGTCAGCGTGCAGCAGGCATCTGCAGGTATGTTATCGGCCCAGCAGTATCACCATCGCGTGAGTCTTAACTCACTATACATGGCGGCATGCCTGCTCAGCCGGAGTGCTGCACGTGGGATTGGCATCGGGTTTTGTAAGGCCAAGGCTGTTTCTCCATATGCGAAAACATTTTTGGAAAGCGTAAAGTCTGCGCATCGAGTCGTCTACCCTTCCTGACACCTATCCTCTGCACTGGTTGCAGGTGGCGCACGCCAGCTCAATGCGGTGCGTCCTCAGGCCAAGGCTTCTGCCCGACTTGTTCTCCTCTGTATTCAGGAAGTTTCGATACGTTAATTTATAGGCATTCACTGCATCCCAGAAAGCTTGTCCCGATCTGCTGACTGTCGAGGGTTTTTGAGCAGGAGATCCAGGAGAACTTTGCTGAGCAGATGACGACTCGCACCCTGCTGCAAAACAACGTGCCCGCCAACCTTCTTGGAGGCAGCACAGGTAGGATGCAGTCCTCAGCACACAGGCATGGCAGGAAGACCCTGCATTCTTATTGGATAACCAGCGAAACACCTTGCTTCCGAGGCCTACGGAGTGTCTCCTGGCTGCGTGATATCGTCTTGCAGCAGGATGCGATCTTTGATGTGCAATTTTCTTGAGGCCTGATGTTCCTGACAGCCCATCATCTGCAAGAGCCACAATCCAGATGTGTCTGGCAACCGTCTCATCAGTCATCTACTGATGGCCCTACTTGAGACACAGAACCGAGGTTTGCAGTGAAGCAGCTACTGGCAGACAATCATTGCCTCTGATGGTTCCGGCTGCAGGTGCACAACTGCCAGAAAGGGGCAGTGCGCAAAGTGCAGCTGTTGGCGGCACTCTCATCTCATGCTCAAACATCCTGCCTGAACAGGGTTGCAAGGATGATCCCAGGATGTGCCTGCAGGGGCTGCATAATCTCCAGTGTTGGTGACAGCCCTGACTTCAGCAGCAGCGCGTTCGGACCTGGCGCAGCCAGTACTTCTCATGCTGCTTCACAGTCTTATGAATGGTGTCATGAGCCGAGGCAGAAATGGCCGTGATGCATTGCGCAGGCTCAGCCACCATCTCCAACACCGGCAACGGCTCTGGCGTCGGCGGCAGCGGCGCCTCCGGCTCGGGCGCCAGCAACACCGGCCAGAGCCAGGCCACCAGCGGAGCTGCCCTCGCTCCCGGATCCATCGCCCCCGCTTCCGGATAGGTGAGCTGCTGCACTTATCTGTCGGCATCTTTTCGGTCTGCAATCTACCAGCAGCACTCCAACTATGCAGCTTGGCTGAGGCATAACAGGGGCCCTTTGACCTTTGCTGGTCACACAGGACACCGCTTGTGCTGCTGGGTCTGTTACCTTGTGGCGGACATGTGCGTTTCATGCTTGACCCTAAACCCTTTTCCTTATGATGGCTGTCTTCTGATGCAGATGCTCCCATTGGAGCCGTGCCGTCCCGGAGTTTCAATCAGCGGTTGAAGGTATTGAACAGCCCACTTATTTCAGAAGGTCCTACGATCAAGCTTAGTTGTGCTGTCATCTGTCTTAGCGGCAATGCGCTCTCAGTGACAAGTTGGCATGTCAGTTTGACCAGCAGCGACTCCTTAGATAATTTTGATTTTGACTGCCCACTGTGCATGTTGCTGGAGACAGTCTAAAAGTTTGTCTCACACCCTTGACAGTAGCTACCATAGTGTATCCCTGGTGGTGAGAGTGTAGGGGCTGACCCATCGTAGATGACATGACTTTGGTAAAATTGACCGGTAAAGTGATTGTTCTCTGAGCTGAAGCTTTGTCACTGTTAATTTTCAGGTAATCAATGCTTCCAAAAGCTTCGATGTCACACGGCATAAAGCAGATACTATGATTGACACCTGATGTAGACTTCCCAGGTTGTTCCAGATTGCCTCAAGATCGCCTGCCTACCCCACATGCATACGATAGAGCTGTCCATTGTCTTATTTGCGATAGCACTGCAGTGGCTACCTTCGAAAGCATGACGTCAATGAGATTAGAGCTTGCCCTAAAGGAGCGTAACATTCCGTCGCGCACAAATGACACTTTCCTCAAGTGCCACACGCAATAGCAGCCTTGTCAATCGTTGTCTGCCGTTGCTCTACAGTATAAGCCTCGACATGCTGTCGAAGAGTATCTATTGGGAATGGGCAGCTGTCCGGAAGCTGGAAGCTATGAGGTTTGGTCCGGTCCAGAAATGCAATCGAAAGATATTGTCGGGGTGTGTTGAGTACCCTATCAGACATAATCAGACTTCTCGTCCTCAAAAACACTTTGCCAAGGAAGTCAACGCTCACTCGGCATCAAACTGACGGTCTCCTGTGGAAGCACCCGTGCCACCAGAGCTGTAGAGCATTGCTTCATAGCATATCTCCGTGTTCAATTCTTCCGAAGAGATGCACTAGTGATCACGAGCTGCTGCACCAATGAGAGGGACAAAATGGAGCCACGCTGCACTGTGTGGGCTAATGCTATACCTGGCGTTGTCCCAGCCTGTTGAAGCTCTTCCAGGTGGCGTAGAAGGTACACACTACACCTCACGGCGCTTCGATCCCACCCGTCACTGGTGTAAGCGTTACCCAGTATGCACACAGAGAATTCCTCCTGTCAGCTGACATATCCAGTGACTGCCTCACATTACCCAGCAAAAGAATGGGGAAATGAGCAGACAACAACGCCTCAATGGACACCCCATTCTGCTTGTACAGGCACCGCGCAGACGCCAAGGCAGTTGCTGGCTGTGGAGGGCCAGCAGACACTGGTGAGCACAGCAGCGCCACCAGCAGCGCCCACTGACAAGAGCGATGGCATCAGCACAGCCACGCCCCCCTTGGCAAGTGTGCCCACAGCAGGACCTGCCCTAGCCTCAACATCGACCAGCTCTGGCCGCAGACTGCTCTACATGCAGCATTGGGCGCTTCCCTGAAAAGATACACGTGAGCCCCAGGATGCAGTACTAGCAATTGTGTGGCCATTCGAGGACATTGGCTATTGTGCCCACAGCAAGATCTGCCCTAGCCCCAGCGCCGACCAGCTCTGGCCGCAGACTACTTAAGATACGGCACCAGGCGCTACCCTGAATGGGGTTGACATGTGAGACCCAGGATGCAGTGCTTACAGGCATCCCGCCATCAGAGAATATTGGCCGCTGGTGCCCGCAGCGGCCCTGCGCTATTCTCAACATCGACCAGCTCTGGCCGAAGACTACTTCACTCACAGCATCAGGCGCTCCCGCAGAAACTGTGGAGGACATGCAGAACCGGGTCGCAGTTACAGCATTACTGTAGCTATTCAAGTCATTGGTCGCTAGTTCCCACAGCAGGCTCTGCCCTAGCCTCAAAACCGGCAGCTCCAGGCGTAGACTACTCCACCTGCAGCATCAGGCACTTGCCTGAGATGGGGAGTTGACATGTATGAGCACCGGGATGCGGTAGTAGCAGTTATGCAGTCATCTGGCAAGGATTTGGTTGCTGTGCTCACAGCAGGACCTGCTCTAGCTTTGGCATTTGCCAGCTCGTGAAGGGGTCTGCGCCCGGAGCTGGCCAATGTCGAGCAGCATCGGGTGCTGCCCCAATCAGGGATGAAGTATATCCTTTCAATCGGCAACTATCATAGGCTGCAGGGTTCCTGCCAGCCGACTGCTGGCATTATCACCAGATGGCACTGGCCGCTTGTGTCTTCAGACCAGCAGTAAGAGCTCTTAGGCAGGAGCACAACGCAAGGTCTATAAATCATTGCGGATGCCTCATTATGCCACTCCTTATCTTGACGATATTTTGGCCAGCCTTTCACACAAGGCTGAGCTCAAGTGTCTCGAGGTTATCCGATTAGGATATGCTGTGACAGCATAGTGTTGCTTCCTTGGCTTTAAACACCTTGGGAAGGCCGATACTGCAACGCCACGTGTCTGCGGTTTGCGCAAACTAAGTAGGTGTTGGGGCTCAGCATACCCAGCAAGGGATGCAAGGTTTTTAGACAACCTTGCTCACATGAGCTGTGTGTCTGAAGGGCATTTGGGCCTAGGTATCTGATCACTGGTATGTCCAGTACCAAAATCTGTGCATGTAGCAATGCGCAAAATGCCAGCTGCCTGTAGAGCTATGGATTCCGCATGATGCATCTGACCTCATTCAGAAATTGCCCTGGCTTTTGGCAGATCTGGAACACGCTTCCCGTCCTAACAGGGATCAATAACAATAATTAGCAGCGGCTTTGCAGGACGCAGGTCTCAAACAGTGTCCGTAGGGTCATTTTCAAAACTCATGGGAGAATTAGCTAGCTAGGGAGGGCAGTGGCTGCCATGTACTAAAGGGAAGCAGGAAATGTGAGGTTGCCATGTCTGTTCGTGCTCCGGAGATTGATCCACTGTGTGAGCCAGGGGTAGATTGACTGGTACATCATCATGAATAGGCCCCTGCAGGCCCCTAATGAGACCAAGACCGTGATAAACATGTGTCCAACGCTGCATATTACAAACGACGGGTACACGGTGCAGATGCTTTTCTGGAAGGCTACCCTTACAGGCGAGCAGGTGATGTGCGCCGGAGGTCTTTCCGCTAGTTGGGAGGCATAGATACTTGTCAGATGATCTAAACTGACACTGACATGAGACTTCTCATTCTCCATTGCACACTGCATGCGGCGTTCTGTGCAATTGACAGTTCGGAACTCGCACCTTCGGAGTTTGCTGGGCAGGTCGGGCAGACCAGAGCTGGTCGGCCTGGCCAATCTAATGCTATGGACACGCTCCACGAAATGTACGGAAGCAAGACATGTGGCATGGCAGCGTTCATGGTACCAAAGTATTGGTGTTGTCGGTTGTCGGAGCACCCTTTGCTTGGCGTGTGGGCTTCGATCTGCAAAGTGTAAGCAGGGCCGCGCCTGACTTGCTGTATATACCATCACCTCAATTCTGTTTGAGACTTTAAGCAGCTCAAAATCCTCGCCATCCAATATAGGATGTCTGGCAATACAGCAATGGGATCACCCGATCTCCTGGTCATGCCCGCTCAAATCTTGGTAAATATTCGCCGTCTGTTCATCACAGGGCGCATGCCTACCGCCCTGGAGTGCACGAGGAAGGACAACACTCTTTATATCATGGTTGTTCTCACAGAACAATGTAATCAATACCACCTTAGCCCATGCATACATTGTAGGAGCATATAGTTGGCAGGCTGGACACAGTCCAGGACATCATTATGCTGAGCTTAGCCTGCCTAGCAGCACACGCCGCAGTAGAACAAATGGAGTGGACAGGAGTGCAACAGCTCAGGTGAGTCCCACTCTGGACTTGGAGAAAGTCTCTTCTGCATGACCTGCCTGGCCTGCACCCTTCTCCCTTCACTTAGCAGAATGGTCTGAGTTTTGTCGAGATACTTGTACTGTTCACATGCCTGCTGTTCCGGTGATTACGCACTCGTCAGCATCACCGTCAATCCCAGAGACTCTCTGTTATCAGTACTCTCAACAGTGCAGGGTGTTGTGTGACATCTCTGGGTAGCAGCTTGTCCATGGACGGCACGAATGGGCTTTCATGAGGAACATGGTGAGAATGATGACGTGTGCTCGCAATGAGTGGTCATGGGCTTGCAGGCTGTCTGGTGTAGCACCCTCTCATGCAGCGGCAAAAAAGCTTGCGCGAAAGTGCCCCAATCTGGGAGCCCTAGATGCCACGGGCTGCGCCCAGCTTCAGCCAGAGAGCCTGGAAGCATTGGCAGAGGTGCCTTTGCAGGTGGGCCTTGCTCTTGCCACTTATGGCTAGAACTGCAAATGGGTATGGCGCTCAAGGCCGAGATCAGCCGCAGATATCACCTGCACCTGGGCCTTTCGCGGCCCAAGGTCGATGACATGTGTTGAGGCCACTTTGCGGTAGCATGTGACAATGATGTTGACTCACATTGACGTAGCCTTTGCTCCCACAGCTTGATAGTCATGTAGTGCCTCTGCAATCCAAGCCAATGAGCCAATCAGCTCCTGTTGAGCCGAACCTCAGGAAATAGCCACCTATCTCACGGCATTTTATGATGCATTCTGTGATGAAGTATTAATGCTTTTTCGAAGCTCTGGCTGTGCCATAGACTAGTAGTGGATAACCTGTCATTGGGGACGTTGTGTGGGTGCCATCCTTCTACTTTCACATCCCCAGCTACAGAAGAGCGCATGCGCATGTCTTGTCCTCGTATTTCATTTAGGGCAGCTCAGCACTTGTGGAACGAGCGCAGGAGCTCCACCTTTCTGGCTGCGAAGCCCTGCGCTACGGCCAGGGCGATGCCGTGCTTGCTTCCGTGCTGGAGCATGGGAGACTGACTTTGCTGGACATTTTCGGCGGAGATGAGCGTATCAGCGACAGACCAGTCCTCAGAAGGGTGTTGAAGCATCAGAAGCTGCAGACTCTCTCGCTGACTTCTCGTACGTAAGTCCCGTCAAGATAGTCTGCCTAATTCTGCAAATGCATACTTATCCGAGCTTTGAACCTTATTGCCAGTGCCAAGAAATGTAGCCTTACTATACTACGATTGATGAGCGCGGGATTTGCCAGTTGACATATGCCCATAAGTCGCGCTGCAGAAAGGCAGCCGGCACCTCATCTCTGCTCACGCTTGCTGGTGCTTGTCCTCATCAGGACACTATTGACCACGCAGGTGGAACGAAAGAGTGGAAGAAGGCCTGAGGGAGATAGGCACAGCATGTCCGGACTTGAAGCACCTGAAGCTTGTGGAGTGCCAGATAGTGCAGAGAATTTATCCCCCAGCCAGGCAGCTCGAGCTGGAAAGCCTAAGCCTTGCAAGCAGTGAATGGAGTGGATGGGGACATCCGCCCTTTGCAGGACCCCAGCTCAGACAATTGGACATATCACACACCAATATAGGGGATCCCGGCTTCAGAGGTGTGGTAGGTCACGCTGCGCCTCGTCATACCCAGCCACTTAGTGCTGTACCGACGTCGAGCACAGTTTTATGCATTGAAGAGCCTGCCGAGATTTGTGTTCAGTCAGCCAAGTGCGGTTCTGATTGCCATGCATGACGCATGCAGCTCGACACATGTTCACTCCTGGAGCGCCTGAACGTCTCCCATTGCACGCGCTTGACGGATGCGAGCCTTAATGGACTGGCTGATAGCAAGGCTGTCGCTTATGGCAGGTAGGGCGTACATCCCTGCCACATAATGTTAGTGTTGCGCTGTGGGTGAGGGCAGACAAATTTGGAGCGGGGTTGTGCCTTTATCATGATTGCTCTCACCTCACACCCCCACCTCAGACGCCTCATGAAGGCGTCTGAGGTGCTGTACAAAGTGCTGTACAAAGTGACGCTGTGATCGATCCTGTTGTGTCATCTGAGAGCAGCAAGGAAACCTTGTGAGAAATGTCTGTGAATATATGCGTGCAGTTACTTCATAATTTGACAATAGTGGCACACACCAAGGTAGACGCGAAGATTTGAGTGTTGCAGGTTGTGGGACCTCGATATCTCAGACTTAGGGCCGGGCTTCACCGGCGCAGGGCTCAGCGCCCTGCTGATTGAGTGGACAAGGACACAGAGATATGTAGATGTAATTCCTGCGCCCAGCACATGGTACAGGGTCCTCTCAAACCTCTCCTATTAGCAGGGCTGTACGAGATACTCCGTTACGTCATCATCTCCTGATGTAGACAGGGTGTAGTGGCAAAGGAGCATTCAAGAGTTGTCAATGTCAGAGTAGTCTTGCATCTTGGTGCAGGGAGGAAGACGCACCTGGATACAGGCTCAACATCTCCTACAATGACAAAATCCTGGCCGAGCACCTCTTGGGACTGGTAGCGCTGCCCGGCATGCCATGCGTACAGTTTGGGCAATTCCTGGCAGATGATTGCTCAAAAATGGCGGCCCCCCTCATCCTAGGGACATATAGCTTGAATGTCCTTGGCGAGGTGGCAAATTCAGGTGTGAAACACCACTCTAGTATGATGACCACCTCCCAAAAAAGTACAATTTTCGAGATTTTAAAGCGCACGCAAAGTGATGCATGCAAGGTACTATGGTGTGAGGACTGTGTCATTCTAGAAGATCGATCCCCATCTCATTTTGTAGGATATGAAGTAGAGCGGTAATGCATGTCATACAATTCCCATCATGGAAATAAATTTAGAGACAACTCTTTGTTGCAGGCAGCTTTGATCAGCTGCAGACCTTGGATCTCCGCCGCTGTTTTGCCGCGTCAACGCAGGAAAGTCTTGAGAAGAATGAGGCCGCCTTAGCCAGGATCATCAGAGGCACGGGGGGCCGCCTGAAGAGGCTCCTCATCGACGATGGCTGCGCTGGCGCAGATGTGGTGGAGGCCATCGCATCAAAGGGATCCCAGCTGGAGGAATTGTCCATCTGCGATTGCCGAGGGGTCAGTGATGCAGGCCTGCAAGCTCTTGCAGCTGCATGCAAGCAGCTGACGAGGCTATATGTGGGCGGAGACTCCAGGTGCTTGGACACTGTATGACTGTTGCTTGGGACTTCTGACCTCCCTTGGCACTGACCTGCTTCCATATCTGTGGGGACAATGTCAGATGCCTCTTGTATCACTTGCCCATCAGGGTAGCTCCCTGGAGTGCCTCATGATTTGCAACATCCACATCATTAAAGGATGTTCCTTGGCATTGGGCTGCTTTGGGTGCACCTGATGCTTCTACCATCAAATCTGGAATGCAAGGAAAAGCTTCACACCCACACTTCTGCACTGCCAGCTACTTGGGCGACACTACAAAGTGTCTCTTTGCAGGGCGTGGTCAGAGACAGGAGGCTTGTTAGCTTTCAACAATCTGCGAGAGCTGGACATTTGCGGAAGGTGCGCAATCCCGAGCAGTGGAGGCTTCTGCCTTATCTGTGCTTGACCATTCTGATGAGGGGGCTCTGTGCGTATGATGAAATGAGTGGACTGTCTTGCCTCAATACTGCACAGCTCCGTTCACTGTTGCTTGAATGTGGGGAGTAATACGGTCAGACGGGAGTGACATGCCTTGGCAATGGATGCTGGTTGGACACCGTGGTGAGACGAGCACCCTACTGCATTGCAGGCATTTGCTGACCACTAGGCAGCTGAGCCCAGTACTTAAGCAACATCCAACCCTGGAGGCCCTTTGCCTTGCCTGCTGCCCTAGAGTCTCAGACAGGACTCTAGAAACTCTGCCCGCACAAAGCCTGAAGAAGCTCACGTTGATGTCCTGTGACGGGGTTCAAGGGAGATGCCTGAGCCGTCTCACAAGTCTGGAGGTTCTGTCTGTGTGCTACTCTAAGACTATCACCGAAGAGGCCATACAGGTGAGAGCTTGTACTGGGCTGTGCTGGTCAATAGTAAAAACCATTGCGTTCTTTGGAAGCCTCTGAAGCTCATGTATCTGCAATGCGTCCATCAACGAGGGGTAGGGATTGCCAGTTGAAATTTACCTCCAGTCTGTGACCTGTCACGTATGGTAGGTGCGCGTCAGATTGTGTCATTGTGGGGTAAAGATGACAGCGTTGACATGCACATGTTTGTGACCATTTGCTACGTTGAAAACAGGCGGCTGCAAACAGTTGCACACGCTTGAAGAGACTGGAGCTGCCCGATCACATTCCAGCCACCTGGATACATGCACAACAGGCGGCAGGCCGCCTGGAAGGCTTGGAAGTGCTGGTCTGTAATTTAGATGCAGAGACAGCAGCAACACAAAGTGATAGCTGGTGAACTCTTGTTAGGACTGATGGTCTCCCCTGCTTTGCTTGGGGGAGCTCTGCAAATAAAAGTAGACATGCATGACACGGAGGGACAGGAGTTTTGTGACCGAAGATCGAAATACAAGCTTGCCCATGCGTTGACCATACTTTCAGCCTGAGTGCGCAGCAGATCGGTCCAAGTATCCGGTGTAGCCTACAACTGCGATGATCCACAGCAATTTTAAGGGCATGGCGTGCGAAGGGGTTTGAGATCTGTACGACGCATGTCGTAAAACGAAGTTGTGTCTTGAACCAAAGCAAAACTCCGCTTTCCGAAAGCGACTTTCGGAACTGCAGAACTGGGCAGCGTGGCCAGTGCTGAGCTGGCCGGCCTCACAAGCACGCGTTGATAGCATGTTATTTTGTCTGCAGTGAAATCATTAGGAAGCCAAGGTCACATTGCAAAGCCTGCACGCTGGCGTTGACCGCTTAGATTGAGAGTGCCGAAAGCAAGGACGTGACTGACGCGCTATAGACAGTGTCGCATCCGAAGATGATAGACTGGCTCTTCTGAAGAGTTGCCTGCTACCGGAAAACATGTATAGCGATGCAGCATACGAGGCGACACACCTCTTGACCATGCCTGCTCACATCCTGGTATCTGCTCTTTGCTCCTAACGCAGCTTGCAGTATACCTAGGAGTGTCAGTAACGCATAGGCCTGTTGTAAGTTTGAGCTATCCACCCACACTGTATCGAAGCGCCCAGTCGTCTTGAAGCAACCCATAAATTTGATGTAGGAGCACATCATTGGCAAGCTAGACAATCTTCAGGACATCATGAGGCTGAGCTTGTCTAGCCAAACAGTCCATGCTGCAGTGGCGCAGATGGACTGGACAGGAGTGCACACGCTCAGGTGAAAGCGATACCCATGGGAAGGGCCCATCCTGTTCAACATAAACTTGTATGGAGGCTGGCCTGGAAGCTTGTCGAGGCTCATTTTACTGAATAGTAGCTGCTGGAGCAATGCTCTGCGACTTCTGGCCCTCTGGGCTGGAGTAATGTGGGCTTGATGGTGTGTAGACAGTAGGCCAGGTCTCTGTGTGGCATGTCTGCGCAACATGTTTCGGCGTATGTGGAGGAGGTCCTGCAGCTTTCTGTGCCACTTGCAAGAACGTGGTGCCTGGAGCACAGTCTAGCAGACAATGCACATATGCAGTGTTGAGTGATAGTTGTTGGGCTTCCAGGCTGCCACATGGAGCGCCTTCTCAGGCAGAGGCAGTCAGGATTGCCTACAACTGCCCCAACCTGAGGGCTCTGGATGCCACAGGCTGCGCCCAGGTTTTGCCAGAGAGCCTTCAAGTCTTTGCACATATCCCCTTTCAGGTCAGCTTTGCTCGTCCTGCTCTATATAGCTTCAGCAAGTTTGCCAGGTCTGTGTGTGGTCCAGAGCAGCTGCAAGGTCCTTGTGAAGCATGTGCTGTGAATAGCAAACAGATCCTGAAGCTGAAAACAGCAATTTCAGTGCTGGCAGATATGGTGTCAGCTAGTAGAATACAGATACTTAGCTTTCAGACCTCCATTCTGGTCGTTTGAGGATGACTTGGCAACCCTGACCGGCCAGACTTGCGTTATGCTGCACAGCAGGCCAGCAAGGGGCTGGAGGCAGCTGCAGCAGGTCAGTGTTCCCAGAAACATGCTGTGAGAGATTCCAGAGCGCAGGTGCTCCGCCTGCACGGCTGCCGAGGCCTGGGAAGCCGCCAGGGCACAGCGGCTATCACTTCCATGATGGTGCATGGCGGGCTCAGATCGCTGGAGCTTTCAGGCGGCGGCCAGCCGGCCTGGGACACCTCTGTCCTGAAAGGGGTGCTGAAGCAGCGGGAGCTGCATAGCTTGTCAGTCACTTCCTGCAGGTGCTGCCTTCTGCACAGTGCTGTCTCGGTGCGGCGATGCAGTGGGTGCAAGATGCCGGGTGCCTCCTGGCGGTTCCAGTAGGTGTGGCAAATGTAGTCTCGTGAGCACAGGCTCCCCTGAGTCAAGCATGCCCGTCCATGAATGGCATTTGTATTACAAGCCCTTGCCAAAAGCATGCTCCCATCACCTGCATGCTAAGCCCCAGCTTTACATTTACCAGGACTAGTGAAGAGGGTAACATTGCTCATTAGAACACTGCTCTTTGTATAGAGGACCCTGCTCAGGAGCATGCTCCTAATGCCTGCATGCTAAGCCTCAGCCTCAGCATGCATCAGGGCTGGCAGAGAGGAGCATTCCTGAAGCGAGCACTGCTGATTGCACAGGTGGGACGTGAACAGTGTCGAGGGCCTGGCAGACGTAGGCGGATCATGCCCCAACCTGAAGCACCTGAAGATTGAGCGGTGCAGCATGGAGCTGTGGGAAGAGCGGGAGCAGCCACCAAAGACACGCCTCCAGTTGGAGACTCTCAGCCTGGCAGGCAGCAGATTCGAATGCATTATGGAATTAGCAGGCTGCCATCTGAAGCAGCTCGACCTCTCCGGCACCAACATCATAGACCACTATCTCAGACAAATCACGGAGGTATGACCGACCCCTGGTCAGGACCCAAATGACATGGCCTGATACAGTGACATGGGGAATGGCCCTGGGATGTGCACTCGCTGATACTTGCGCCTCTACAGCTTGACTCTCGGTAAGATGCCTTGCATGTGTGCATGCAGTACAATGGGTGCCCGCTCCTGGAGCGCCTAAACATTTCCCAATGCGCAAACCTGACAGACGATGCCATTTATAGCCTGGGCATGAGCGATGCTCTCCTACTTGGCAGGTAGGTCGTCTTGTGCAGCTGCTGCAGTGCTTGCATCAACTACAGCTACACTATGGTGTTAGTCAGGGCAGGCATGGCTGTTGTGAGACGTGTCCAACTGGTCCGGAAGCGCCTCAACACTAGCATGTATACCAAGGTGTCATTTAAAGGCAAGGCTGTACCAATGCCATGTGCTATGGTGTTGGGGCGGCTGCAGGATGTGTCAGCCTAAGAGCTCTGTGTGACACTGGATGCTTCTGTGTTTATAATGATCCAGCTGTCAGGATGACACCGGGAATGGCGGTCGTAGGTTATGCAATCTGGAGATGTCAGGGCTGGGGCTGGACATCACCGGCAGAAAGACGCGGCGCATGCTGTCGGAGTGGGCATACGTCCATCAACTGAGATATGCTCAGGAGACGGACCCTTCCCACAGGTCAGTTGACATTGTGCATATAACATGATGCCCAGTGTTCCCAGTATTAAATAGAGTTCTGGAGCAGGTGACAACAAGGGCTCATCCTGCTACAAGCGACCCCCATAGTGTTTGTTTCCCTAGAGCATACAAAGGGCGAGCTTTTAAGGAGGAGCATGCTGGACTGTTTTAGAGGCAGGGTCAGCTGATGTTGTGCTTTTGCTTCTGCAGGGGTGCGCATACACCAGGTCTCAGCCTTGACATCTCCTGCAACCTCAGCATTGAGCCGATACACCTTGCGCCATTTCTGGGGCAGTACGGTAATAACTGTATGCGATTCATCCACTTCCGGGCGCAGGGCTGCCCCAGGCTGGCGGAACCGCTCGAGTTTGCAGGCAAAAGCTACAACGTCCTCAGCAGGATGGCCAATTCAGGTGTGCCTTAGATGAGGCTGTCGCTATTAGTTTGACCTTGCAATGTGTACTGCTAAAAGGTTCGAGCCTGCCCACAATGGACAATCTATACTGCATGTGCTGCATGGTATGGCAAGCAGCACTGTACGAGTTGCCCACAGTCCTGAACAGGTTCACGGTGCTTGCATGGGCCATTGTCTTGAGCAGACTTGCAGACAAGCGCCAAATGACTCCTGGTCTGATGAAGGCAACTTTCACGAGCTGGAGACATTGGACCTGCGGGATGTCTTTTGTGCATCCCAGCATGGCGACGAGGCAAATCAGGCCACTCTGGCGAGTATTGTCAGGGGCACAGGGGGTCGCCTGAAAAGGCTCCTGATTGACAATGGCTATGCTGGCGCTGACGTGGCAGAGGCCATCGCATCAAAGGGAGGTTGCCTAGAGGAGCTCTCCATGCCGTGTTGCACAGGGCTCAGTGACGCGGGCCTGCAAGCAATCGCAGCTGCATGCAAGCAGCTGCGGAGGCTCTGCATGGGCGGACCCTCCAGGTACTGAGCCAAGCCTGTGTCCCATGCCTGGGATCTTCTGACTTCCAGAAATTCATCCGAGAAGCTTACGAAGTCAAGGGTTGTATCCAAGCCTCACCATCTCTGATTCCTTCACTGACAGTAAAGAGGTTACCTACAACATCCAACACACTGCTCAAAACTCTCGATTCCAAGAAAAGTCGACGGATTTCTTGCCATCTGAGCACTGTCCGTTTCATCTCTGCTCAGCCAGTGTTGTACGCAGGGCATGGTCCGAGACAGAAGGCCTGGCGGCTTTCAGCAATCTGCGAGAGCTGGAGATCTGCAGAAGGTCAGCGGTGGTCAACAAGCTTGCTGCACCTCATCACAATAGTGCTGCAGACCCGCACATGGATGGCATCCATTCGTGTCATGTGTTGCATATCACAACAGTGTTCGACTCTGATGGTTCGTCTGGGACAGGCCTTGCCGTCAAGGCTCCACAGACAGTGAACATGATACCATGCTTGCAGCTAGCCACCTCATGCAACACACATCTCCTGCTGTCTGCAGGTCTCTGCTGAGCAGCGAGCAGCTGATACAGGTGCTCAGGCAGCATCCAGCCCTGGAGGTGCTCAAGCTCTGTTCCTGCCCCAGAGTCTCAGACGAGGCTCTGGAGTCACTGCCAGGCAACAGCCTGAAACACCTGACGCTGGTGTGCTGCGATGGCATTGAGGGGAAGCCTCTGAGGCAGCTGAAGAAGCTGGAGACTTTGCAGATCTCCTCCTGCAATGCTGTTACAGAGGAGGCCATACAGGTGAGATGAACCAGGCAGCAACTCTGTATCATCAAGGGGGGGCTGACCATGCTTCCTGGTTATGATGCTGGGATTGATCTCTCCCTCAGGAGTTCCACCTTGGGCCGCTTGCAAGGTCAGAGCGAGCTGACAGGTAGTCTCTAAGCAAAGAAGCAATCCATGGAAGGTGACGTGTGAAGGACGATGTGGTCAGGCTCCGTGAACTCTATTGTATGAAAAGGATGTGCTGACTGTGTTCCATGTGAACAGGTGCTTGCTGTCTCTTGCACACGCCTGAAGAAGCTGGGCCTGCCAAAGCACATCCCCACCAACTGCATACCCGTACAGGCGAAAGGCCATCTGAGGTTCCTCCAAGTCTCTGGCGACAACAAGGGAGCAGCCGCCCGAGCAAAACAAGTCAAGAGTCAATGAAGCCACCTGTATGGATTGCAACTCCTGCAGCTATCTGTGATTGGGGATGCCCCGCAGACCAATGTGCATGTGGGCTTGTCTGTTGAGTGTGTTACCAGGCCCTGTGTGGATGATTGTGACAATCGTGTTCTCACGTGGTCCTCTATGGTAGCTTACCAATGGGACTGACATTCATGCTCCTCGTGAAACTCTGTACATGTTGCAGATACCTGTCCGAAGCAGGTGCACCTCATGTAGCTAGGGTGAGGCTGATTGGACAGTGCACTTCAATTTGACTTCCCCCACAGATGTCCCTAACGTTAAGACTTGTCTCAGCATCCTGCCTCTGGAAACCCGCAAGCTGACAAAACCCCTCTCCTCTTCCATGTCACAATCTATAATCTTGTCTCCAATGCTCAACAGTAGTGTCAAGTTGTGCGAGGTCAGTGCTCAGTCCCTGCAGTATGATGACTGAGAGCCCGCCTGGGGACTCCTAGCAGCCTGAGCAGCTTCCCGCTGCTGCTGCAGCCGCATCTTATCCCGGCTGTGGCCTAACACCTGCCACAAATGCACTATTGGTCATGCGCGGCCCGGATTTTTTTCACATCTCGCACCCCAGTGCCTGAACCTTGATTATCTCAATGACACTTTCCCAATTGCATGCTTGCACAATCAGATCCTTCTGGGCATTCATTGCATGGTCAGATATGTCTGGAGTGGCGGGCCCCACATAAACATTGTCAGTGGGCAATACGCAGAGCATGATGCATGGCACGTCTCATCCGAAGCAGGGAGACCCACCTCAGCCATGGCAAGCAGCTTGCCATTCATGGCCTCTTCGTCTCCGCCCTGCAGCCTCTGGTGCAGCTCTAGCTCCGGGTCATCCTCCCGCACAATCATCTTCAGAATGAGCAGGTACCCCCCGGTCATGAGGATGAGGGACCCCACGCCAAACCCTATGGCGTTGCACAGCCGGAATGTGCGCGGCGCCAGGTGCGCTGAGAGGATGGGGAAGTAGCCCCTCACAAAGTAGAGCATGCTCCCCTGCAGATCACACGCAATGCGCCTCAGCAATTTCTCAAGGTCTCCAGGCAGAGTGCGTCTCTGTTACCAATGTATCCACAGTGTCATCTTACTCAGCATTTAGAATGCTTTGTTCTGTATCATGTCGATCTCTTGCAGACATGCGGTCAGCAGCCAGCATGTGCGACTTGCATGGGCAATACAGGACTCTGACAACTGTGCGCCCAGACACTGGTGCTGGTGACATGACTTCCAGGGGTTACCACTTGAAGCTGCCAGAGACGATTGGGAGGTGCACTCACCCACCACGTGCACCAGTTCATCCAGAACTTGGGGCTCCTCCATTCTGCCTTTGTTGGGGGGTACATTGTACCTGTACAGCACAAGTCCCCACAGTCAGCAAACATGTGACTCCCTGCCAGGCCCCACGAGTGAGTGCATGCAGGCAACCTCTGAGGAAGCTGCTGTGTCTGCCCTAACTGTCTTGAAAAGTAGCCACTTCAGGCTCTTCTTCTCCAGTGCAGGACCTGATAGGGTGTACACAGGGAGTGATGGGGATGTAAGTTTTGGGCTGACCTTTGGACACAAGCCACCCAATCTCTTTGGCAATGTGCAGCCCAGCCCCGATGAGCATGAACATGCCGCCAATTGCTATGCACACCTTCTCCAGCACCAGCTGCAGCACACAGAGGCCTCGAAGTGCACAATCTCCTTGCCATCAGCATGTCAGTGCTAATCAGAAATCCTGCTCAGCCCTCAACCGATGTTCAATTGACTCGTGCAAAATTTTGACTTTATAATTATCAGACATGGATTCAAGGCATCAGCTGTGCTGCAAGAGAGACCTTGTCCCTTTACAAGAGCGCCTGAGCTTGCGAGAGAAGATGCATCGCGCTTCTTTTGTGCTCACCGACTGCACGCCTGTGTAGTGGACGTTGTTAAACTGCCCAGCCAGCCGGGCAGTCGTGCCCATGCAGAATATCACTCCGCCCAGAGACAGAAACACTCCGCCCCACCACAGCAGGTGCTTGGGCATCCACGTCCGCCACCTCAGCCTGGGCCTGCAAAAGATGTTTGCACTCATTCTGCAGCTGTGAGTACCCAGTATAAAGCCATATGGAAGTATCATGCCGACCAAACGGCATGTACACAAAGCTGGAGCAAGTTCCTGCGAAGCTGTCCTTAACTGCTATTTCAAGGTCCTGTTAAGTTTAACTGCTATTTCAACTAGAAGAAGATCCTCTGCAGAAGCGCAGCAGCAGTGCAAAGATGCTAGGAGATATTTCGTTGAGGGGCTGGCACAAATAAGGGGACATACTTGGAACCTCGTGCTGGGCCACCAGTCTCCCAGTCAAACAGCCGGGCTGCAAAGTCTCTGTTGGCCGCAGCCACAGTCCGGAAGATGTAGGCTGTGGTGATGAAGTAGGCGCCCACCATAGGAGCCACATAGATGGGCAGTAGCCACGACAGGGCCTCGTGCTTGCTGGGGGTATACTGCAGATCAACATGAGCTGAATCAGCAGCAGGGCGAGCTTGACCATGCGTATACTGCCTGATAGTTGCGCACGTCTGGTCTTGTGTGTGTGTCAGGGAAAGAGGCACTCACAGAAAGAGAGGCAGCTGCGAAGCCTCCGACCAGCACACCAATGGGGCCCAGCATCTGGAAGAGGCCGCTCAAGAACTCCACGGCCTTGTCCTCCTGCCTCAAGAAGTTGGGTGGTATCATCAACATTATGACTTGTTGTTTCAGATCCAAGTGCTTAGCATCTGAGTCACGGGGGACATCGATGTCTCAGTGGGCACAGGCGGGCTGCAAACCCTTCGGATATGAGGCTATGTACAGAAGCATTGGCAAGATATTCAGATCTGCCTTAAAACACTTGCTCAGCGCTGCGAGTGCCCGCAAGGCTACGTCTGGAATCGGGTGGCGAGTGTCGGAAGATGTCGCAGGAAGTTCAGTAACGGAATGCCAGCTCAGCAGCTTCTTCCGGCAGGGGAGCTGATCATCCGAGACCAGCACCATTGAGGAGGGAAGCAGACATACGTGTTGAGTATTGTCCAGCTTCACTGTGTGGCTTGCCGAACACTGTGTCGAAGGCCTGATGCATTGAGGAGGGCATCCATGGGGGAGGTCCCTCCGCATGCTGATCGAAAGTCAGTGTGGCTCGACTGTGATCCAGGTACGATGTACGACTACGTATCCGAGACTGACCAGCCAGGACCTCTGGGCATCCAGATAAGTGAACTCTCTTGCACCTGCTGCAGGGCATGACGATGCGCTTGCCATCATCCTTGCAGGTGGGAACCTCCTCACTCACACAGTGCTCAGATATCATGTCAGCTGTCCGTTATTAGAATTCAATCTGTACAACGCGCTTTGACACATTTGCTGCGCTCATCAGAAGTATGCAAATAGATGAAGCCTCTTCTTATGTGGCCTGCCAGGATATGACAGCCGCTTGAGGCTTCTGGGTGTCTCTACCGTGGCAGGCAACCAGACTGTCGAGAAAGTCACCCTTAATGCGCTCGGCCTGCTCACTGCAGCAGGGCTGCACAGCATCCGTAAGTCTGCATGAAGCCCTTAGCAGCAGTTTGGCTGCCTCTTAGCATTTGGTTCCAGCATCAGGCCACTGTCTGGAGACTGTCTCGACCACTGGCTAACTGATAAGCTGGTGCATGGCACCACATAGATTCACCCACCAGACAACGCCTTATGCTTGACGCCTTCAATTGTATTGATACTGTTGATTCCTATCTGCAGCGGTGGTGCAAGGCCAGGCTAAGCCCCTGATGAGGCCTGCACAGATATGCCCAGCCATCCATGGGGAATCCGGCCTTGAATTCTTGGACGGCAGCAGCATGCAGGCAAGGCTCCCTCCAGAGTATCAGCTTGTTGCTCATCGGCGTTCTGCAGCATGCCTGAGTGCCTGCCCCTCCAACCATTCTGCGGGCATCTACCAGACCCTCCCTAAAGTGTCATCTGTCTCCTTTGGAGGTCTTGCAGTACGTCCTGATTATCGGAGGCAACGTGCACAGTGTTGCTAGTCCCATGTGCACAATAGAGGCCGGGTCTGCGATTGCAGGATTACGCTGTAGGCAGCCCCGTCAATGAGAAGGCAGTTTTGTACATGCACAGCTGCATTTCCAGCCATGCTGAGTAAGCTTCCACAACCTGTCTGAAACACAAGGCAATCACTTTATGCCAAACAATGCAATACGAACCTCCAATGTACCAGCTCATGCCTCTGCCGTGGAGGAACCCAGTCCAAGGTCCACTGCACACTACGTCATGCTTAGCGCTTTCGATGAGGGTTCCTTGATCGATTTAAGGTCAGCCTGTGATGCCCTCTGATGCAGGCGTTCTTTTGATTTTGACCCTGTCACCTGACTCAGGATTGTGTGCGCAGGTCGCAGCCCGTTGCTTTGGTATGTACAGGAGCATTGACCAATGCCGCCCTGCTTGTTTCTCTATTCCCTGAGCTTCTTCCCAAGATTGAGATAGTCTTAATGGGCGGCTGCCTAGGAACAGGCAACACCGGCTCTGTGGCAGAATTCAACATCCAGGTCAGGCCCTGACAATCAAAAGTGCAACCTGTCAGTGTCTGCTATGTCGAGGCATTTGCCTTACATTACAAGCAAGTCTCACTATGCCAGAACTCTAACCACGCCTGCAATCTTGTGACATGGCAGGTGTAAGCTTCCGCCACTACAGCTATGTCACCCGCTCTGTGCCTTTTGGGGTAGATCTCAGGTAGCTGCGTGTGCTGTCAGCTAGTCCGATGTCTGTTCTATCAGTGCTGACAAAAGGTCTCTCTGCAGAGTGATCCTGAGGCGGCCAAGATTGTTTTTGAGTGCGGGGCGCCAGTCACGATGGTACCGCTCGAGGTGACCCACACCGCGCTCGCCACGCCAGCTGTCCTGCAGCGCCTCAGCGTGCGCAGCACGCCCTTCCTGGGCCTCATGCGCAAGCTGCTGCTGTTCTTCGCGCAGACCTACCGGGAAGTATTCAGCTTCGAGCACCCGCCGCTGCACGACCCCCTGGCCGTCTTCTACGTCGCCTGCCCTGAAGCCTTCAAGGTATACTCCTCATACCCACTGCTTGTGTGTGCTGTCCACATACATATGCATACCACATTGCAGCAATTTGACCTCATGTCGCCTACCGTGATGCCTTCAAGGTACACTTCTCCTGCTCTTGCGCACTCTGTGGGTATCTAACCCGCCCAGTGCTTGACGCTCTATGTTGAGTAGCATTGGCATAACACAGCATCCATCAGGCACATACTACTGGGCTCTGCTGGACGCGCAGTAGGCCCCTGTAGAATGTGTCCGAGGAGGATTGTGATGTGCCATGCGAACCCTGCACACAGCATCTTGCACTACGGTGCTCCATATCCTGCAGCATGATTCCAGTACTAGGAGAGGGGTCCGCTGGTGTATAAAAACATGGTGGTGTGCACATCTGAAGGCCTTGCCTCTTGCAAGCGAAGCCGGTACTGCAATTTCCCTGAAGCAGCGCAATAGCCTTCAAGGCGTTCTCCGTTCACCCTCGCACACTTCGTCTGCCTTGTGCCTGATGCTACAGAGTGCGCTGATCAGGCACATGGCGGCGTTCAGCTGACACATACTGCAGGGTACTGCCAATCAATCCCAGGCCCTTGTAGAACGTGCCTCGGGGGACGCTAGCAGTGTGGCGTTCAGACACTTTGGACAGCCTTGGGCACAATGGTGCTTGGTGTCTCTGCAGGATACTAACCACCATGAAGATAGGTTTGGACGATGCCAAAGCACACGGCCATGTGCAAAGCTGAAGACCATGCCCTTTGAGACTTACAACAGGATGGGTACTTGAGGTCCCTGAAGCAGCTGTGTGCTGCGTGGCAGGTGAAGAGGATGCGGGTGGACATCGAGACCAGCAGCCCGTTGAGTGCTGGGCAGACAGTGTGTGACATCTGGGGCAGGAGTCCCCTGGGACCCAACGCTACCGTCGCGCTGGTGAGCGCACATTCAGCGTCGACCTGTGATGCTCTCCTGCAAGTGTGCCTAAACGCAGGGGGCCCAAGCTGCTAGCCAACGCAGATACTCCTTGGTACTGTTTGGAGCGATGCACTAGGATGGGTGACAGATCAGTAACTAATGCAGCTTCGCCTAGCCCTGCACCATTTCCTCCAGCATGTAGGGGAGCATGCCTGGTACTTCTCTTGAAGGGCACTCAATGCTGAGTCCATCTGTCGCACCATGAGCTGCTGTAAGTACAAGAGAAGTGATTCACAGATCAAAGCCCTGTGTCAGGACCTGGATGCATCAGTGAGGACTCAAGGCAAGGCATAAGGAATATGCATGTGGATGCAGGAGGCTGATGTGGACAGCTTCTGGGAGTCCATGATAGCAGCTGTAATGAAGGCAGACATGGTGTCGCCGCTCAATAGCCCCAAGAATCCCGTGTGAGTCCTGCCAAGCAGCCCAGGGAGAGAGCAGCTGTGTTGGCTGGAAGGCAGCAAGACTGCCTACTAGGGCATGTGAAGAGAGAAAAGTGAGACAGTATTGTAACAACACGAGGGACATGGTACGCAATTTGTCCTGGTTGCGCTTTAGAGCGCTGTAGGTTTTCATGATCTGCAGCAAGACACTTTATTGTATTCGTCCGCAAATGCATCCGCCGCCGCATGGAGATGAATTTTTTGAGTGTAGGTCCCTGTCCCTAATGACGCTGTATTGGTGAAAGTGGAACTTGGGCTGTATCTGAGGCATGTCCCATGCAGCATCGGTGTGTAGTCGGAAGCTTGCAAGTCTGAGACATGGCTATTGCATATGCATGCGGTAATAGAAGATGATCGACGGAGGCCCCGTTTTTGGTCCATCTCCTCCTAAGGTAGCTTCAGGGTAGCTTCCTTCGTGCTTTGGGAAGCTGTGCTTTCGAGATCGGACTCGCGCTCCTGGGCTCCTCAGAAGACCCTCAGATTGGCCAACATTCCATGCGGCACAAATCGAGATACTAGCCTCACTACAGGCGCGGGATTGTGTCACCGATTCGCCCAAGATGAGGATGCACCCATCGCTCTACCCGATCTTCGGGCTCGTGCAGATGATAATAGAACCTCAGCTCTTGGTCAAAACGCTAGGTGCGCAATCTCAACTTTAAGAATATAAGGGGTGGCAGAGGCGTTAATTTGTCGAAGGCAAAGTTGACATCCTTCGAGCCACGATCTTTCCCTGCAGGCCTGCTTGTCATGGAGATTCTGATCCCCGTCTTCTGGTTGTCTGATAGCCTCGTGGAAGGCCACCATAAGCAGGTGCAGTGTCCTGCTCTCTGGGGGTTCCTGCATCAGGAGCCTGACCCCCTGAAGCAAATAATGTTGCCCATACTTTTAACAACATGAACTCAAAGACGTGGCATTCAGAGCTAAACCAGACTCTCTGGGGCGTGAGTTACAGGCTGTTGTGGATACGCAGCCTCAGGCATCACTGCCCTGTATCAGACAGAGCTGGTGCTTTTTAAAAGCACATCTGGGACAGCACCCTGCCTTCCCTGACTGAGGCATGGCATGCAGATCTTTGATGCCGTGCTCAACAGGCAGCTGGGACCCACCAGGCCCATTGCGCCCTTGTCTGAGACAGAAAAGGCCCGCCTGAGAGAGCTAGTGACACAGCATGCGCCGCACCTGCGGAGAAAGCAGTTCACCACTCTGGAGGACAAGCTGCATGTGAGGACTTGCATGCAGACTTGCTTGCAGCTGCACTGTCAAGAGACCTGGCCTCCCATACTCTGCCTCACCGTGGAATAAGACCGGAACTCTCCTGCTGCAGATCTGGCTCATGTGGACCCTGTACTGTCACACGTGCCCATCCAGGAATTGGTGGCAGGCTGAGAGATAGGGAGGGATGGCTACGATGGACTATTCAGCGCGCAAGATACACTGGATGGAATGTGTGTTGATGGTGCAGGAGAAGTATCCCAATCAGGAGATCCCAGCGCCAGTTAAGCTTCTGCTGTGGATCTTCACCCCAGCACCTCCTGGATCTCCTATCTGGGTGGTAAACCCCTAGCACTTACCTTGAATCACACCATGAAGGCAAAGCATTGTCACTGTGAAGGCAAAGTGCTATTCCTGACAGAATGTGAAGATGTTCCTGCCCAACTGCAATGCTGGGGATCATGGTGCTGTTAGGATGGTTGGGGGCGACATTTGACCCTACTTTATGAAGACTGTCACCCATTTGTCTCTGAAAGCCTTATCGAACCCGCCTTGCTCAACAGCTCTTGCGGTTCAGCGCTCAGGTGCATCAGCAGCATGTGTCATGTGGCATGACGAAAGTCGTTGTGGCTGCAGAAAATCCCACGGCGCATCTTGAACCTGCCTGCAAAGCTGATTTTCCCCGCAGCGCCAAAGCTGCTGGGCGCGCAGAACGCGCGCGCATACGCTGTGCAGAAGATCAAGCCATACCTGATCAAGGTACCTGCACACTGCGAAGTACCCTGGAACAGCAATGCTGCTCTACAATCATAAGCAAGCATACCAACCTTCTAGCAAAGCAGTGATTGGTGCTGCCCTCAACTTTCCCTGCTGAGCTCATCCTTTTGTTGCACTTTAGATTTCAGATGCAAGGTTGCAGGTCCACGTGTGGTGTTCTCACTTTGGTTGGCAGAATATGTTACACAGTGATAGGGACAAGTGCCATCCCATAAACTGCTGACTGGCTTCAGTTGCCTGTTGCAGAAGGGCATTAAGAACTGGGATGAGCAGGCAGCAGTAGCATATGAGCATCGCTGGGAGTTCAGGTAACTTCCCCATCCACGCAAGACGCATGGACGCCATTTCTCTCTCTCCAGCAGGCCTGTCATTTTTGTGATGACCTTTTGCCTTGCTAATGCTCCCCTGCTTAATGTCTCATGCCCATCAGCATTTGTATATCTGCGGGAGCTGTGATTCCCTGCCTGCCTTGCCATGGCTTCTGGGGCTGCTGTGCAAGATCCGTCAGCATGGGTGCCCAAAGAGGGCAGGCATTGCGCAACATCTCCATAGTGAGCTAGCAGCAAAGCATGGTAGCCAGGCGAAGGTAAGGTATTGTGCTTGCATGGTGTAGGTCGTTTGGAGGGGTGTCCTATGCGCTGGGCTGCGTGCCCGTCCTCAGTTGGCTACTGGAGTTCAGCAGCAGTGTGGGCGCTGCTCTGTGGGCAGCAGACATGGAGAAGTCTGGGCGCATCAGGCTACTGTAGGCAGGGAGGAACATCAGGATTGCTTAGCCGCTAAAGTGATAGTGCTGCAAGAAGTATATATGAGCAGCCGACACGAAGAAGTCTGGTCGCATCAGGTTGCTGTAGGCAGGGAGCAGCATCAAGAGTGCTCAGTCGCTAAGCTGATCAGCTGTCATGACAGTGCGAAAGAAGGACGTGTGGTTAGCTGCAGAGGTGGCTCCATCAGACGCCTAGCTAGTGTGTTCACAGATACATGACACGCTGGACTTTAGAGCATGTCGCGCTTGCTGAGCCTGCTAGAGGTACTTGAGCAGCGTCCCTCGGGCTTAACCCTTGAAGGTGCTCCACGATGGATGTACTGAGACGTATTACTGGGAAGGCATTGTTCCCACTTGAATCAGTACTGCGGAATAGAGCAGCTGCAGATATCCAGAAAATATACAATACACCCTTTCCGCTGGGCTCCTTGCCTATCAGTGCCAGCACAAGTTGCAAACGCAGAAAAGTAATACTTTTAAAGTATGACACCATCTTTCTTACACATCCTGACTAGCACGACAGAGCGGGATACATTTGCACATGTGACCACGGAGTCTGCCAGTCCTGAAGATATCTTATGTCTTGCTGCCCACGTACAATATGGGGCAGGCGCAACTAAAGGTCTTTGAGATGCCTAGAGCTACCCCAATCTACGCTGCTGCTAAGGTAGTCTGCTAGCTGGCCTACAGCTATCATACGACTGTTCTACAGGTTGGGGCTGTATGAATATCACTTGCTATACACCTGCTGCATGATCTGCTAGCCTTGGGAGCTTACCATGCCCCAACATACCTGAAAACCAAAGCAGTGCACACAGGAACCTTCCAGAGACTTACACCAGGCGCCTTGCATGGCAGTGAGACAGGATGGCATACAGCAATCCCCTGTACAGCTCAGTGACAGTTTGCAGGGCCGCCTCCTTGACACTCTGCAGCTCCAGCTGTACCTTGAGGGGGTCATGCATGTGCATATGCACATGGTCCCGATACCGCTCTGGTGTGACCTGCTTTGCGTCAGATTTGGACTGGCTTGAGTCCTTGCCTGCGCTACTGCTGGGAACTTGCTCGGCCTTGCCTGCATTTGTCATCACTCTTCTATCAGAATGCCTGCTTGGTGCATCAGACCACCTTGAATCTGATGGAAGGCCTTCCTCTGCATGAAAGCCTATCCAACATGGTTGTAGGACCACAGATATGCTTGTACGACCATGGTGCAGGCACAGCGGCTGCTTTGCATTTCATGCAGGATATAGGCCCCGGGCATAGCTCAGGCAAGCACCTTCTTCTTTGGAGGAAGCAGAGCGCTGGTCCGCCTCGAAGGCTGCCAGCGCCTCAGCAGCTGCCTTGTCAGCGATCGCCTGGTAGGCGTCTGCCAGCAGGCTCAGCGCAACTACCATTGCCCTCGCCTGCACAGTAGGCCGCGCATACATACGCCTGGACAGGTTTATGCAAGCACGCCAATTTCTGGGCTTGCCGTAAAGCCTTGTGTGGCAGGTGGCCACAGATGTATTTTGCAAGAGCAAGCCACAAGGCAAGCAGCTTCGAGAGGGCAGTGACAAGGGAGCACATCCGATGGGGGCACTTCTGCTGCAAAAGGGGGTGTCACGTACCTGGCTCTTCAGGTAGTCTGCAATGGTGTTGAAGGTGTCCGCTGCAGGATGAGCGCCTGCTTTCGCAGCAGCCGAGCCGCTGAGCTCAGTGCCAAATTTGTCCAGGGCCGCCACACACTCTGCTGCAGCTTCTGCCAGCTCACTGCAGGCGCTCGTGTGCAACCCCCACAGTGCGGAGGCGTCCAGCTCCCTCCCGTGCCAGGTCTTGAGGCGCTCAGCACCTGCAGTCAGCATAGCAGCCGTTCCCAACTGGTAGATTTACCGAACGAATATGCCTGGAAGGCATTGACTGAATGCCAAAGGCCTCATTCCATACAAGGCAACGCCGCAACCATGACTGTACTCAGCATGCAAGAGGCCAGACTATCATTGTCCTTGATACAACTTCACAGGTCTGCACCGTTTAGTGATGTGGCCGGTGCTCAAGACCAAAGAGCTGCGTCTTCTTTAAGGTTGCAACAACCTGTATAGCATGAGGTTCTATGCACGCAATGACATGGCACCATGCCCTAGCCCTGGCTGTACCTGTGCACTCAGGTGTGGTTTTGTGCTTTGCTAAAGGGCGGATGAAAGCTGCGCCCTGCTTGTTTCAGCACTGGTCGTCACCTGTCCTGCAGGCTGCCTTGACAATGGTGGTGTCGATGCAAGGGACTCCCGCAGGACAAGGCACATCCTTCTGGTCAGCAGCTGCGCCTGCCACGGAAGCTGTGTCCAGGTGGGCCGCCATGCCATCCACGTCAGCGTTGAAGGCCGCCAGCTCAGCGCCCTTGAGCACAGACCTCAGGCGGTTGCACAGCCGCGCCTTGTCATTGCATAGCTCCTCGACCCTCTGCAGCCAGCAGATCCAAGAAGTATCAGGGAAGTGGGTCATGGTGACAGCTTGCTGAGCTGTGACCATGCCCTGCTATGGTCCTTAGCAGTAAGACCGGCTAGATGGATACTCACTCCGACAGACGAGGCTTCCTCATGGTGTCGCACTACATGAAGGAGTGCACAGCAGCGCTTCAGCAGCGGGGTACTACATGAGGAGACAGCCGCACGAACAGGCCCAAACTTGGAAGTCCAGCGCTGGCAGGCAGACCCTCAAGTGTGGGATAGAAGGCACAGCGTAACAAGGCAACAGGCCACTCAGTCTGTATGATATGGCATTTAGGAGATCCCTTAGGCAGGTACAATCACCTCTGCAAGCTCAGAGCCTCCATTGTGGCGGAAATGAGAGGCAAAGGTGTTTGGGGGACGACCGCTGTAGTCCATTCCGCCATCCAACAGCCCAATGGCTGACTTTCCAAAGAGCTGCACAATGAGTGCTACCCTTTGCTGTTATCGTCAAAGAATTCATGCCGCTTCACATGATGTGTGCCTGAAGGTGGAAGGAGCGTTCCTACAAAACGGAAGGACACACATATGCATGCTGCACATGCACATCCTCACGCCTCGCCATTACTGGGGCTACTAGAAGACTAAGATGGTTAGCTGTATGGAAAGTCAGTCCGCTGTAGATATAGTGCAGAGGAGCAAGTACCTACCTCGAGACCAGCTTCAACCTGCACATGTACACCAGGACCCTCAGCAACATGTACTGTCTGTAGACCTCCTTGGACAAGGACATGCGCTTCCACCAGCAAGTCTGTCAACGGCCCTGCTGCGTGTGTCAAGATAAAGGTGTGCACAGCAGATATGGCATTCTGCATTACTTGTCCTGCACAGAATTTCAGAGTTCTTAACGTACTAGCAAGGACTGTCAGCTGCCAGGCTCCTGAAGCATACCTTGCCTGCCACCTGGCGCCCTGCTGAGTGGGCTCTGCCCAGCAAGCTGCCCGCAAGGCCTGCCGCCCCGCCCAGGACATTGTCTATCTGCCTGTCCAGTAGCTGCACCCAGATACTATGTCTTAGACCCGCAGTCCCAGACCCGCAGCAGCTCACAGGACAAGAGCAGCCTGATTGTGGGAATACCTGGCCAGATACTTCATTACAGCTGATAGTTTCAGCAATCGTGTATTATCCAGCAATGGGGTCCCTGATGATCTAGCGCGCGTGTGTGCATTGTGCCAGAATCAGGAATCTCAGAGGTGTCTGATTCAGCAGGGATGAGGCAGTGCAGATGCCAGAGCAAGGGTGGACAGCAATCCTGTGTATAAGAAAGTCAAAGGCGGACCTTGAAGCCGGCAGCCAGGTGGTTGTCCTGGCCCTGCAGGCGCTCCAGCACAGCGCGCCGCTCCGCCTCGCTGGCGCCCGCTGGCGCGCCCCGCTGCGCCTCCGGCCCGGCCTCGTCCTCGTCTGTGGTTGTCTCGGGGTCATCAACAGTGAATACCTGCACATGATAGTGTATTCTGAAGCCTTCTATAATAGGCAGACCTGTCTCCACTTCAGCAGTCAGCTCTGGCCCTTCCATCATGGAGCATGGGTCTCCGACAATAACAAGGGCCTCATGGAACGAGGTAATGCACCTGCTGCAAGGATTCTTTCATCTCCTGGACATCCTTCAAGGCCCCTGCATCATGCGCACTATTCTCAAATTTGAACAAGCCACGCATCCATACAGTTTTAATATCAATACCAGACGCAGCTCAGCTCTGGACATGGCAGAGCCAAGGTACAGAGTATTTTTCTGTCCCACAGTATGGTCTTTCTACAGCCACTTTGAGGGGTTGAGAGAAGGCCACTAGTGGTGAGAACAGCACACCTGCAGCAACCTGTTGGAGGGCAGCAGTGGGCAGCCAGCCCTTGCCCCAGCCCCATGAGCCAGAACTGGCTGCGCTTGATGCCCCTTGCTTAGTAGCTGTCCCTGAGGACTCGTCAGACTTGCCTGCCTTCTCAGCACCCTGACCAGCCATGGCATTCCTGTCTGGCCTTACTGCTCCCTGCAGGAAAAGTCTCTCATGCAGAAGATGGCAGGAAGCTGCGCCTCTGTCTCTGATGTTTGGGGCAACACTTACTTTCAGGGTCTGATGGCGGGCCTGTAAGAGGAAACACCCGGACATACTCTCACTGTAAACATCAGCATGTGAATTGGAGCTCAGTGTTGCGTTTTGCTGAGGCCTGAAGATGCGCTTACCACAGCTTGTCTTGGAGCACTGCTGCTTTCAGAGGCTTGGGAGGGACCCGCCTCAGGCTTGGCATCTTGCACCTGCTGCCTTTGCTGTAGACTCTGTATGTCACTTGCAGCTGCCTTCTTTGACCCTGCCTTGGCAGGCTGTGGCCTCTGTGGTGCATCTCTACCAGAATGCAGACTCAGTCCTCCTGCTTCAACTTCGTGCTGCACAGCTGGTCCTGCAGAGTGCTGCTGTGATGGGCCTTGAAGAGCTTCCCGCGGGTTGGATTGTGAGGCACTGCTCGGGGCGGTGCGTGGCTGACTCTGTGTCTGTGCCTGATCTGTCTCTACATCAGCGCTAAATTTGAGCTTGCCCGTGGCCTCTGCTGTCTTGGTTGCAGGACTGACAACGGATGGGAAGATGGCAGGCTGCTGGGCTGGCTGTTTTGCGGGAGAGAGGGCGGGCTTTGTGATCATGCTGGACGCTGCAGCTATTCTTTCCGCCGCACTTCTGTTGCCGGGGCTTTGGGAGGGCTGGGCTGGGGCTGTGTCTGCCTCTGCAGCATCAGCCTTGTCAACATGGACATAGGCATCATCGGTATTCTCAGAGCTGCCAGGACTGTCTGCTTTGAGAACGTCTGAAGGCTTGCTGTGTCTCGTGAGAGCAGTCTGAGTGGGCATCGAATCAGGTTTGCGCCTCTCGGCACGCTGGATCGAAAGCTTCTCCTTTTGCCTTCTGCGCCTTTCTGCAAAATCCTCCTTCTTGTCCATGATGCCGGCCAGGCAAGGCTGCAGAGAAGTACGACAGTGTGTTACACCGCGACGAAGGGGCAAAGGGGGACGTTCTGTGCAGTCAGGGTTGTCCAAGGCATCCCATGCTGAGTTCTGAGGCTCAATGGCATCTGCTCGGGCAGCGGCCCGAGCGCTACAAAATGAAAGACGATGAATATTACGTCACATATCAACAGTACAGCGGGCGTGAAACATACATGTAAAGGCCGGTTCTCTCGGGGCAGAAGCTGACTCCGTCACAGCGCGCGCTACATGAGGTATGTGAGCAGCCTTCGTGCTGCACCAAGACGCACTGAGAGAATTAGTATGGATGAATTAAGGTGCCAAATCCCACAGGCTGCCGATGTTTCGTATGAGTGGGATGGCAAGCACATGATGACTCACTAACAGGCTGTTTTGGCACCCTCGTAGTGCAGGTCTAAAATTGCAAGGCCTCCATTCAGGACTTCCGAGTGCGGTGAAATCTCTTGCAAAGCCACAAAGATCCCCTCTTTGCTGCCATACCAGCCAAAGTGGCACTAAGGCTTGCCGTCTCACTATGAAGCTCTGTTGATCAGGCTATATATGTGCTTGGCTACCAGAAGGTTAAACAGCTGTGGAGTCACCAGATGAGGAGCTGCGAGAGTGCTTTACCAATGTGCGAGCCAAACAAGACAGACTGGGCAGAGGTACAGGGCAATCGCGCGGGCGTCATATGGCAGCCGACGTCCAGTGATAAGTGAGGTGAGAGCAGCGAGGTCTCGGCGTGAGAGCTCTTCCGAGCCTCCCATAGCAGCTCCCAGGAATGTAGGAACAGCGTTGCTTTTCGATGGGCTCCTGAGTAGCTACTCTCAAATCGCGGTGTCCCGAAGTACCTGTCCCGCTGCAGGGACGAAGCCGTTATATCCTGGTGCAGAACCACACAGAACATTGGACGCGAGCAGACTTCACATGGCGGATCAAATGCAGGCGAGCTTACTCATCCATTCAGAGGAAGACTAGGCCTTGTCCTGCCTCCTTACTCGGTACAATCTTCCAGAGCACGCAAGCGACATCCGTACAGCAGCAACATAGTGAAATTATTGCCACTCAATTGCAGATGGAAGGTGATGAGGAGGCCGAAGCCCTGGCCGCGGAAGGGATGACACAGCTGGCAGCTTCTCGCAGCGCGCCTGCAAGCAGCAGCTTTGGAAATGTTGCTGACATCAGCCCACTGGTAGCCTTGGCAAGAAGTCTCATTCAGATCTCCACCCAGATTCCGCACCAGGTCGGTGTCTTCCTGTGCCTGTTGGCTTCTGCACCTTGCCCCTTGCAGCAGCTGTACCTGCACGCTCCAACAGCAGCCTCTCTCTTGACACTCGCTGATGAGAGTGGCTTTGCTAGTATGTGATATGCGCTGACCAGGGACGCCTGCTTGTGACAAGTATAAGAGACCAGTGCTGGGCTATGAAGTCAGGGTCTTGTTCATGCCAGATGATGCATGATGGATGGGAGTCGGAGCGGGTGAGGTGGGAAGAGGCAACCAGAGCCGCGCGCAGCGTGCAAGACATTGGAAGTGCTGTGGCATACCTGGAGGACTGGATTGCCCTCGACTATGCACCTGGCTCCGACGTATGCCCTCTCCCTGCTCTCCATACTTTCCACCCATCTGGCTCTCCTACCCTACAAAGCAAGCCCTGCTGTGCACATCAATGGAAAAGTAGGCCCTTTCCACTATACGCCAGCGCGAGATGCTGATTCACCAACATGTACTGGATGTTCAATTGTGTGAAAGCTGCCTCTTATAAGCATGCTTCAGCTTTCGGGGCCTGCAGTTGCTTTGAGCTCTGACAGCGTCAAGGATAGCCAATCTTTCAATAATGCTGCCTTTGATGCAGGAAGCACTGCATTGCAATTGCAGCAGCCAGTAGACTCGGCTGCTGATGGCACGGGGGCGCAATACAGGTCTTTCATCCTGTGTACATGCTTCAACACACTACCAAGGAATGCGCGCAGCCGAGAGCCATGCTAAGATAAAAGTGATTGCAGATGGTGGACATTGATGCTTGGAGCAGGAGGGTGCACTCTGTGTCAGGCTTGGACGAGATGCACAGCGCCGTGCGCGCCTTTGAGCGCAATGTGTCCTGGGCCGTTCAGAGCGAGAGCCGCGCCAAACAGGCAGGCCGCTCCCGGGTATGGCTTCCTCCTGTGAATTGATCCTGGCGGTTCAATCTCTGTGCCGGTCAATCCTTCGCTCCTGTTTATCCCATGGCTGAGGTGGAATGCTCGAATGGATCCTGGGATCCCTCGTCTCCACTACTTCACCTGTCTTGGGGTCAAGGATTTCAGGCAGGCTTGAGCAATTTGCTTCACCAGCACAAGGATGGAGAAGCTCTCTGCTCAGTAGCTCGTCAATGTACGTGACTCAAGATATGTCACCAGGAAAACCAGCACACCCCATCTGTATGTATAGCTCTCTGTCCAGTGCATTCATCGCTTTTCGAGGCTGAGGCCTTTTATGGATGGCAAGGGGGCGGAAGGGAGGGCTGCGCGCTCGCCCACTCGTGCTGCTGAGGTGGCGACCAGCAGCACGCCGGCCGCCAGCATCACCTCCCAGGCGGCCGGCAGCAGCAAGGGCCGGAAGCAAGACCTCCAGCATGGCAGGTGTGACAGGGCCTCACATTCACGGCATGAGCTCACACAAGCGCAACTCCACAGCATGAGTCCATTCAAGGATTGGCAGGGCTGAGCCATTTTCCAGTTGTGAGTTAAGCGCAAGAAGGCAGGTCTTGGGCCTAGCTTTGACTGCCACTCACTCCAGCTGTCAAGACGGCTTGCATAATTAGGTCTGGGAGCACTTCACCCTGAAAGAGCAGTGATCACCTACGCAAGATGCTAGGCTACATGCCTCAGACCTTGATAAATTACGGATGCAGGTGGGGGAGGGAGCGCTACGAGGGGGCGGTGGGTGCGCTGGTGCACATCCTGCGCAAGATGCAGGCCACGCGGCCGGACGCCTGCGTCCTGCGCCCCGTGCTGCGCGAAGAAGCCCGCAAGGCCATAGGTGCACTCTGCCTTGCTGCAGCATCCTGAACACAATACTGTTGTCAATACAATGGCAGGACCATGCTGTCTGAACAGTGGCACTTGCAGGTTCATTTAACAAATTGGATGGACCTGCCCATGCTGCAGTGAGGCAGATGGTGTCTGTCAGCTCTTACAGCAGCGCCCACACTTCATGAGCACGGCTCCAGGAATTTGCAGAGCATCCAGGCTGATAGGTCAGCCTTGACCACCTGGTACAGCACCGCCAGGACGTGGCTCCCAGAGCAGGACAAACACTGATGTCCTGACATCATATCGCTGCCGATGCAGGAGACACGGGCCTGCTGGACCACCTGCTGAAGCACCTGGCAGACAAGGTGGTGACGGCGGAGGGAGACAAGCTGCGCCGGCGCCACAACGCAGAGGGCCACATGGAGTACTGGCTGCAGTCCAGCATCAATGCCCACGCAGGCAAGCCTCACAGATAGCTTGAGCTCGGAAGACAAATGGTTGGGAATGGCACAAGAACCAAGACTGCACAGGGGTTTTTGCCTTCCACTGTAAGTTCCCAAGCTACTGAGTGTGCTTGTGATCTATGAAGAGCCTTTCCATACTACTACCAGCGCACTTGGTTGCCAGGCACCTTCAGTGGGAGTCGACAGATCCTGCACCATCTTGCAACATTACCAGCACACTTGGCTGCTGAGCATCTTCAGTGGGAGTTGACAGATCTTGCGCCATCTTGCATGTTGGCGTAAGTCCACCAATGCACTCTGTGTGACCCTGCAGAGCAAGATGAGATGCTGGAGGAGGCTACCGGCCTAAGCGCTGATTACCGTGAGGTGCGCCGCCTGCGCCGTCTGCTGGCGGCCGCTCGCGCAGAGGCGACCACCGCGCTGGCAGAGGCCCAGAGCCCGGGCAGGGGCGCAGGCGGGCAGCCCCCGCCGCCCATGCCGCCGACGCCGCCCGGTGCAGCTGCCCGGCAGCCCAGCAGCCCGCCGCCCAGCCCGGGCGCGGACCGGGATGGCGCAGAATCGGGCTGCATGCAGTGCCAGCGCCTGAAGCTGCAGCTGGAAGCACTCCAGGTTGGCCCAAATACTGATTACCTGCCTTAGCTGTCTCGGGGACAGGACACTGCGGATATGCAGCTGCACTTGCCTTGCTCTGCACAGCTTCTATTGGCATTTTTACTCCTGTGAGCTATCTGTGAAAAGGCGCTGTATACGGCCTTTCATGACTACTCATCTTTACTATTGCGGCGGCAGCTGACAGATACTACTTGTGCAGGCTCGTGTCACAGAGAACGAGAGCACGGCAGCGGCTGAGTTTGAGGAAGTACGGCGGGAGAGCAACGGCTTTGTGCAGCTGCTGGCGTCACATCTGCGCAACAATGGGATGGCGCTCGACAATGCGCTGCAGAGGCTTGCTGCCCTGGAGCGAGCTGTGGCTGCCCAGCAGCTGCCCGGGCCCAGCCCGGAGAGGTCTTCTTCACCAGGCAGGATGATGGTGCTCAGGTAGGAGCCCTGAATATTGCTCAGAAAACACATGCATACCTGCGAAGTGCCTGATCAGAGGCATGACCTCAGCTGTGCTGGTGCTTGCAGAGGATGAGGAGCCGAGATAAAACTTGATCCGCGTGGTCATCTCCACCTGCCTTTGCTGCCATGCTGTAAGAGCGCATGCATCTGAGCATCAATCCAATAGCTAGCTTGGCTGTGTTTGTGTGCCAGGACAGGGTCTGCAGGACCGACGCTTTATCTCCATGCAGTGAGGAGCTGGGCCGGCAGAGGGAAGCAGTGAGGCAGCTGCAGGAGGAGCTCAACAGCGTCAAGAAGGGCCTGCTGACGCTGCATGCGGCGATGTGGCGCTCGCAGCAGCATGAGCGCGCACAGCATGCCCAGCAGCAGCAGCAGGCGGCTCCGGTCTCAGAGGCGTCCCACTCGCACGCGCCTGCCCCGTCATACAACGTGCCAACACCTGCACAGCAGAGCAGTATGCAGCATCACAATGCACATCATCAGCCCATGCAGCCAGTCTCTCGAGAGCCGTGAAGAAGGTCCTGGCAGGGCTGGGCGAAGAGTCTAGACCTTTCAAGCTGCCAGTAGCCTGCAACGGCCTTAGCCAAGCCTCTTTAGGAGGGGCGCCTGACGGCAAGTCAGGATGCAGCAAGATATGCTATGCTGCTCAGCCCCTCACTGCCAAGCTAGTACCATCCTCAGGCAATGCCTGCCCTGTGGGTGGCATCACGGCGCTCCTGGCTTTGCAGCAGCATTTCAAAACAGAGTGAAGGCAGCATTCTGAGGCAATCGTGGCGCATCTGCTACAAGCTGTACTCTGCCCGGGGCTACCTGCTTTCATCCAGAGCTTCTGATGCATACAGAGGTCATTTAAAGTGCAAGGCCCTGGCAGAGCAGCCCTCTAGTATCAGAGGATGAGCCCTATCACATCCCTATGAGCCCTATCCCATCGCCTGATCAGGATCCAGGGCAATATAACGTATCAGCTCAGCGGCCATGATAGCTTGCGTGCTCAGATCTGCGTGCTGAGAAATGCGCTATCATCTATGTGGCAGAAGTAAGTATCTATCTGCCTGGATAGGGCAGCCAAGGCGGAAACTTCTTGCAAAAGATGCTGTGCATGCATCTAGAGTCTTGCGCATCTTGTCTAGCTTCGTATCACCATGCAGACAGCCTTGAGTGGCAGGTGCTATCTTCAGTGCTGCCGTGAATGCGGTGCCATTCCTTGAAGGTGCTTTGCCTTGCTGCTCTTAAGATGTGGCTGCGCCTCTTCTGGCAGGATTGCTTGCACGGCTGATTCTTCGCGTGGCGCATCTTGCAGCCAAGGTACACAGGAACAGCCTGCTTTGCCAGGCAGTTATGAGGCCTTGTTATTATGACACTCCATGCGGAGTGAGCAAATACGGAAATGCTTGCCTGAGTGCGACTGAGAGAATGTACTTTTATGGTAGTAGGAGCAGATGCTTGTGGTAGATCTTGCAGGTCATTTGAAGTACACCCTGTCCCAGTAGTGCAACTGAAGAGGCCTCATCTGACTGCTGCATAGGCATCAGAACCAGGCAGGCAGATTATTCAAGGCTTCCAGGCCATAGTGAGTGCTTCATGCACCCTGGGAATGTGTTTATCCAGCAAGCTTGTTATGGGACGCTGTCATTGGACTTGCCAAGTAGATATGAGGTCCTGTGCTTACAAATGCGTCAACGTGAGTGTTGATCCAGGGTGACCTCATGATCTGTTGAATGTAAGGAAGGTGAGGCTGGCAGGGATCAGTAAGGCGGAATGCGGAATGCCCAGAGCGTCTATACGCACCATATCAGAACTGCTTAGTACGCCAGCCAGTACACGAAAGCAAGCACAATAGTGGTCTTGTTCTCCCACTGCACGCTCATCTTGCCGTCTGTATTCTCATTCCACCGGTGTGTGAAGGCACAATGGATCCCAGCTCCAACCTGGCAGTGTGCACGACCTTGTTAGGCTGAGAGTCACCTCAGGCGTTTTACAAGGACATTCATGCTGTGATCACACCGTTTCTACACTAGGAAAGTACTATGTAACGTGTTCTGACCTTCTGTGCGAGATTGCAAGAGACGACGTATTTGAATGGCTTCTTCATATTGTTGAGGCGTTTTAGGCAGCCCTCAACTATCTCGTCTGTCCAAGTGCTCATTTGAGCATGATCAAAGAGGCACTCGCCAATGGTTTGGGAGATAGTGTCTCGGATCAGTGTATCGACTTCGGCATCATCTAGCAGATCGTCCTCCTGTAGGCCTTGTCTGCCGTCATCATCGTATTCCATATTTGGTATAAACGCTGTTCAGACAATTAGCTCCTGCGTGAATGCCCTGCGGTGAGATAGCCGTTGCAGACGTTACTGCTGCATATGCTTTGCTCAATGACGTAAGCGCCACCTCAGCGAGTAGCACAGTGTTTACGGGACGACTCATAGCGTCATAGAAATTCAGATCGAGACACAAAGAGCACCGTACTGATTCAATATTATATCCAGTCGTCTGTGCGCACGCATTACAAATATCCAAGGCAGGGGCCACCAGAAACTGTCGCATCTCCGGAAGCCCGGCAAACCAGATGCTCACGCTTCTGAATGTCATATCTCGACGAGGTGGGCCTGCAATACATTTTACACCCAGAAATCTCCCAGCTCCAAGTATTTCATCGTTCTGGGCAGCTAGGAGGCGTGTGTTGCAGGTACAGCATCACCATGTGCCCTTCTCAGAGCTGTACGCCTGAGAAGTGCAAGCAGTAGCTTTTCGACCGGAAGCGATGGCAGGGAAGCAGAAACCACAGACAGTAGGCCGGACGCAAGTGCAAGCATGTCGGGTAGCTGGGTTGACAGGGAACAGGCATCAGAAAAGCACTGGCTAGACAGGGCGTTCCCTGGTACAAGGCAGTGGCTTGAAAGCAAGAATAGAGCGTGGATGATACACAACACCACAGCCACAGCAAGGTGTGCATTGACTTCCTCCTATCCCGCCACATCCTAATCCGGATACAAGCAAATTTCCATGCATCTCATCAGCGCATGCCTTTGTGAGAGCAGCACACTGGGATTGAGCAGCAATGCTTAGTCCATGGCTCAGCTTTGCATGTCTGCGCCAGGTGTCTCTTTTCACTTCTGGATGCATACCTGCAGGAAGCATGCTCACCTGCAAGGGAGGGACAAGGAGATTGCTAGGCTGACTGAGAGTGCCTTTCAGGACCTTCTAAGCAAGCACATAAACAGAGCAGTTGATGACCGAGGCCAGACACATGTAGAGGTGACCAAACACACAGTACTCATCACGTTGTGCTGCACCTGGATACTGTCAAAACAGATGGGACACAGAAAATAACCTCCGCTCTGGGCAAAGCTGATTCTGGCTGATTCTGCTATTGCCGTGCAGAACGCTTGCCTGCTGTTGGCATCCCACAAAGTGCTTCTGTCCTTCATCAGGAACAATGAGGTGCGCTTGCAGCCTAGCTTGCGCTGCTTCACTTTTCGTGTCATTGGCACACGTAGAGGCACTGCAGTGCATGCAGCGGCTAGATGTCTCAGGCCATCTCCCATGCTTCCATGTGAAGAAGGGGGACTCCCCTGTTGCGTGACTGGCTACAGTATCGCTTCAGAGGGCCTCATCTCACGGTATCAGTTGCTCAACCTAAACACCAACAGCCTTAAAAAACTTGTTGACCATGGCTCCAGGAAGTGCTGGATGCGCTAAAGGCACAGGCAGGCGCGCACTCATCCGCAGTGCTCCATTACCTGCTGCGCTTTGCCATGCTGTTCCAAAGGGATCCCTACGACTCTGCAGTCAGGTATTCCCGGGCCATCATCCTGTGCATCATATGCCTCATATACCATGGAATGCCAGCACAGCTGTGCAATCCCTGTGTGCATGAACAGCTGTGTTGCAGCTTACGCTGAGTGGTGCATAGAGCGTGCAAGGCTCGTAAGTTTGCAATGTCCCCTGTGAGCCCTGCAGAGTCAAGATCATGCGCGGAAGGGAGTTTTAGTATCTGCAGGAGTATATATGCTGACAGCAGGCAATCTCTGCAGGAGGTTGAAAGCGCTGAGGTTGGACTTTGGGAGAGGATTTCAGACGGAGGTGACAGCCGATGGGAGGTGAATCCTATCTCCTCTTCCGCCGCTGTCAGTGTCCTGGGAGACGGATTGATCCAGCATTTATCTTGAGCTCTTGAGTGGACAGAATTGCCGTCCATTTACGCTCCAGTCACTTAAGCCAAATGTTGCTGTTTGATGAAGCTCAATGTCCAGCTGGGCTTGGGCTTTGTACATGACCCCATGGCTGATGAGCACATGGCCCCAGAAGGCTGACGCCTTGCAGGACGGCGGAGCTGACAGTGCACAGGTGCCTGTACAAGGACATCTTCCAGGAAGAGGATGCCATGCAGCTTCTGCAGTGCTGCTGCTGCTCCCAGGACTCTGTCTGGTGAGCCCCTGATGGCAAGCTCTCATCTTCAGCTGCAGCGTGAATACAAATAGTGTCTGCCAGAAGATGTCGCATACTGATGCATGTCGTAGCTGCTTTGCGGATTGGGAACCTTTAAACGTCTCCACTGTGCTGCAGGTTTGAGGGCTTGGAACGGCAACACATTGGCTTCGCAAGGCAAGAGTGGCTTGGCAGCAGCGGGAGATGCTGCCGCATGCAGCTGAGACAGCTGTGATTGTACTTGCAAAGGAGTGTGTACAACATAATGGGGCCTAGACATTGCCGCATGTATGCCATTTGTTCCAGTATCAATATCTGTACATCAGCTCAACAATCATTCCAATGTTGTCTAGTGATAGCTATCCCAACAAGTGCCTTGGTCTGCGGCTCTGATAGCGATCGCTCTTGACTGATGTGTAATTTTCCAGACAGCTGCTCAATTTGATGCATTGTATGCTGCAATGTGCCAACCAGCTTGTATTTTGAACCTGTCATCAGCCGTGCGAGACGCTCAGATGAGCACATCCCAGGCGCCTCACTATTTGCTGTCCATACTAGGCCAGTCTAATCTCTCAGGCCTTTGCCTTGGGCTTGGTCTCTGCCTTGGCCTCTTTGGCTGCTGTGCGCTCTCTGCCAATGGCACGAGTCCACTTGATCTTTTCAGGGACCTCCACAATGCTGCCTCCAGCCTCCTCAATCTTCGCACGCGCAGACTCTGAGAACTGCGTCGCTGCCACTGTCACCTTCACCTTCAGGCTTCCCATGCCCAGAATCTGCATTCGTACACCTGGCTCAGAGGACTGCAGAAAGGGTATGGCATGCCGCATGATGTAGCATGAGCGCATAAACAGGCCTGGATCCATAAGCTGGGAGGGATGCTGCGTGCAATACATTGTCGACATTGTGCATCAGACTGTGGATGAATGGGAGACCTGCCACGTGCAGCTGCATTGCATACGTGCCTGAATAAGACACAAGTGAGAGGTGTATGTGTTCCTGTCTCACCCAGCGTTCATGCAAAGACTGGCATGACATGGTGAAGTCAACCCCTTCCTTGGGTGATGCAAGGCACTACAGTTCAGAAGTGCTATTCACCTTGAGAGGGAGCTTGGCCTCCCGACCAGAGAGGTTGAGCAGCCTCTTCTCCTGAAGGGTGTTCAGATCCACCGTCTCGCCGTCCTGGTACTTGGTGTTCAGCTGCTGCAGATTGACCGTCACGTACCTGGGGACGCCCGCAGACATGCCTGCAGCAAAAGGCAAAGCTGTCATCTGCAAGACTCATTCAGCGCAACTGCCTCGCAGCAGAAGCTGTTGCTGAAGCACAAGCACTCTATCGTCCAGTAGCTCAATGGCTGAGGTCAGTGCTGTCAAGCACTAATGCTTTGCGAAGATATGAAGTGGTGAATTCGAGCAGATGCTTCTCCCTTTGACCTCTCAAAATGCCAGTCCAGGCAGGGCTAGAGTGCAGAAAGGTGTAGAGGGAAGCCTGTACCTCCTGCGATACCGCGCAGCTTGGGCATCTGCCTGTACAGGGGCGTCTGGCCTCCCTCAAAGCCTGGCCGGGATGCTCCGCCACCAGACCGTGACTTCTGGCCCCTCATTCCAAAACCGCAGCTCCCTCCCTGCACTCACACATAACCTATTGGAATGCGACATGGAAAGGCCATCATACTATAAACAAGGCCATGACTGAGACTTCTGCTGCATGTTCAAAGCCTTGTGTGAGCGCAGGGATGCAGCTGTAGGTGTGGCATCAAGAACAAAAGGATTCTGCCCTCAATCAAGGCCATGGCTGAGACTTCCGTCCTCCGATGCCAAACCCACAAAGCATCCCTGCGCTCATGCTTCATACACTTGGCAAGTGCCTTGGCTTGTTGCACAGGAGACAGAGCTTGACGCATCATGTCTGCTGTTCCAGATCCAGCATCAGCAGTAGCAGCATGGCAGTGGACACTCTGCGCTGCTCACCTGGCCTGCTCCATACCCACGCCCCTTCCTCTTGTCAGGTCGCCTGGCTCCAGGCTGTGGTGAGAGGTTATTCAACCGCAGCCGCTCTGTGGGTATTCTGTCCTGCTGAGACGCGGCACTCTTCGCCGCTCTGATCACCAGAACACCAGCAGCTCTCGATGCTTGCCTAGGCTGAGGTCTGAGCAACTGTGTTCCACGGCAGAAGCCGGAGCAAGATCCATGGGACACCTGCAAATATCTCGCACAATACTAGCTCGGAAATGCTGCAAGGCGCCTGGTGCTAGCTCAGGTTTGCTGACACGAGGGTTGAGGATCTCCTTAAGTGTCCTGTGCGTCTGAAATGCCCACACCCTTCAGCAGATCATTTCTTCGTGACCGGTATAACATGTCGAATGTCAGAACTTTGCATACGGGAGAACTGCAACAGGTTGTGCCCACTCTCTGGGCATAAGGCTGGCGTGCAGCCGTCTGCCTCACCTGCATGCCTTGGCTGAGTGATGAAGTCTGTGCGCTACATCTTCCTGCGAGTAGTGTAGTCATCTTGAAGGGGAGGCCACTTCCTATGGCATCTGTGCAGGTCGAGGCTAGAGAGCGGCTGGAGTGTCATCCAAGCGTGGCAGTTGCCTAATTGGGCGCTCCCTTTTCCGGAACGGAACTTTAGCTCGATGGTCTGTGAACGGCCAACGATTTACATAGCGCGAAGCTGTGCATTCTGTTTGGTTACCAGGCGCAGCGATTGCATTGCAGGCCTACCTCAAGGTGAGGGCGGTGCTGGCGTACAGAAGAGAGGTGAATACATGTGGTCGGTGTGCCCGACTTGATTCAGGGATGCAGACAAGCAATGGTACCGGAAGTGATTATGGAGGCATAGCTTACATTGTCTGTCCAGACTGAGGGACCATGTACAACTCAGCTGCAGCCTGCTTGAAAGCAGCAAGGAAGGGATTTGCAATCAAGGGGCCTGGCTGCCCTGCACTGCCCTGCATAGGTGCTGCTGTGCATGCATGCCCGACTGGAGGCACCTAACAGCACCATAGCTGCAATGCAGCAATGACATGCCTCCTGCGTCAGTGAACTTCTCCGTGCTTTCCTATGAACTGCGCTACACTGCCACAGCAGCTGTGCGCATCATGTTGCAGCTCCTCATGACATCATTCGCGACATGGCCATTCCAGCACTCGCCCGCTCAGTTCTTGATGTCCAGGGCAAAGCCGATCTGCACATCACAACATCTTCTCTCAGACACATGCATGCCTCATGTCAGCAGAGAGGGCTGAAGTGTATTGAGCACTGAGTGCACTCTGTCAGCAGCCTGTCTAGCACCTTGCAACAGCCAGCAGGCCAGGCAACGTAAACAGCACCCTCAGAGACGCAACAGCATGTTCACCAGTGAACACTTGCAGCCACCTTGCTGCACAGCGCTACGCCCAGCAAGGCTTGGCCATTGCCCCAACAAAGCCCAACAACCTGCCTGTACAGGACTGCAGCACATATATCATCCTGCCCGGCTGACATGTGTGTATTCCTTTTCAGAGGAGGCACACCTTGGGGGGCTTCTCCATGTTGGTGGCGTCGAACTGGCCGGAGAGGGCCAGCTTGTGCATGGGCTTGAGCATGGTCTCGTAGAGGCCGCTGGCAATGCCCTGGTTGTCCAGGCGCACCTTCACCAGGCTGCCGTTGTCCAGCTTCTTCTGCACTCTGCACCAGCAGCCAGCAAACATGAGACCTGGCTCTATTAAGGGCTCTCCCTAGACCAGACCTGGGATGAGCTGTGCCCAGACAGTCTTTGCAGAGTGCTTGGCAGCACTCATATAAGCAGCAGATGCTGCGATGCAATCCCAAACCCAGTCTTCTCTGAAGCTTAGGAGACAGATTATGGCTGTTGAGGGATATGCAGACAAGAACTGCCCAAACATCCGCCTACACAGCAAAAGCATCTGGATGTTGGAACATGCCTCAGTGGCGCCAGACAGCTGTGAGGAGATATCTCGTATCCTGCTCATGTGGGAGATGCAATCACCTTTGTGCAAGGAGGTGCAACACTATATGCGAATGCCTGCAGAGGGGTGCTCACCCCAGAGTGAAGGAGGTGCCCTCCTTCTCGTTGAGCCTCTTTGAGATCTCTGCGCCAGCGGACAGGCTGGCATCTACGTTGTGCGCGTACGCCACAGTCAGCGTGTTGCCCATGTCCTTCAGCAGAGCGCCCACAGCGTAGTCCAGGCGCTGGTAGCCTGCATTCAGGCACCAGAACATCAGAACAGCAAGCTCTGACCATAATCTGCATCAAACAGCCCAGCTTGAAGAATTCTGCATTTGCTTGTTGGAGAGGCTGTGCACTCTGTGTGTACTGTAAGCTGTCAGGCATCAGGCATAGCATTGAGGCAACTCAATTGACGTATCAGAGGAACACATATTTGCATCTGTCATATACCCCTGCAAAAGTCAGATATGCACGATGTGATGGTAAGACAAGCTAGCAACCATAGACAGGCTGTGGTGGAACACACCAACGCCAGCACTCCACTTGGTGACGTCCTGCTTGTTGGTGTCAAAGGTGGCCTCGCCTCCAAAGATGAAGTCCTTGTAGCCGGTTGTGGCTTGCAGGTCGATCTGCACACGCACACACATGTGCCATCAGGTGCCTGCCACAAGCTTGGGTCCTGCTTTCCCAGCACTTGTATATGAAGAAAACTTCAGGTGGACATCTACTCCAACCCAGATTTTGGAGGGTGGATTTCGGGGGCAGACCAAGGGGTAATGCATGGCTGACATGTTGTCATTGCTGAGATGCTGCAGCCGCACCTTGGGGTTCTGTGTGAGGCCCACTACTGTCTTCACTGTCAGGTGAGGCACCACGTAGTCAGCAGACACCTGCAACAAACATGCGTATCTTCACAGACCGTCCCCCTTTCCAAACGCAGTAGTCGAGTACATCCGCACATACATCTGAGTTTGCATGGCCACGGGCTGCATGCCTGCAGATGCACATTCTGCCTGCATGATGAGCGTCCGATTGCAAGGCAGTGCTCAGCCTGGCCATAATGTACATCTGCACTTTTGCCAACTGAGAGTTGCCTCCAAGATTGAAGGGGAGCGAAAATACCTTGGCAGCACTGGCAACATCAGGAAGGGTGCCGAACAGTGTCACGTCAAGGCCAGGTGCGATGTTGTAGAAGCTGACAGAGGTGGTTGCCTGCACATCAAGTTTCGCACGTGAAGTTGAAAAGTAAGGAGATGCCCCCTGCACTATAACCATGCAGAGAAGGGATGTACAGCAACCCCCTGATAATGCATTCCTTTATAAATCGAGCCATGATTTAATAGGTTGTTGAGATTTGCTCACGAGGCCAGCGGAGCCGAAGGTGCCGGTCACTCCGTACTTCTTTGTTTTGTATGCTGCCTTTAGGGCTGCTTCGACTTTCTCGTCCTTCTTGATAGTTGTTACCGCGAACTCCTGCAGCACAGAAGGCCATAAGCACATGTGAGTCGTTCTGGAAAATTTCAGTACAGGGCAGACGGCCAAGGGGCTCATCAACGTTTACAAGCTGAGGTGGATCATGGCTTCTTACCACCCCATCAGCTGTTCTGGTGGTGATGTTCAGGGCCTGGTTGTACTGGAAAACGCCAGACTTGCTTCCATACAGCAGATCTGCATGCCACAGAGCCGCGGTCAGCGCTTGAGGGGCATGTAAGGGCGGTAGCGTGTGGGTTCTGAGAGGGAAAATTCCAGACGCTCACCTCTGGTGGCCCTGCCGATGTCCGAGAAGGCGGGGACTTTGGTTGCCATTTTGGCACTCGGAATTGCTGCTAGCTGGGGTCAGATGCTCGCTACCGGCTGCAGATGCTGAAAATTGTGCCTTTCCTGGATCGTAGGCTGGTGCGTCAGGGAACGCCGCCTGTGTGATTGATGCGTCATCAGCCCATGTCTCTGGTCTTCGTCTTGTTTGACAAAATGACACCGCGTAAGTCACTTTGGAGCAAACAGCATGACAAATTTGCATCCAGTGTCGCCTTACAGGCCCTAGACGTCGAAGCCTTGTGCTATCCTCGACACCCAAGTCATTGATACCGGCTATTCACTGATTGAAGCAGGCAGACTAAGGAGCTATATACTCAGGCAAAGGACAGATAAGTTCTTGCGGCTGCAGTCCGCACTCCTGCTTGCCTGAAGCTTTGCCCAAATCTTAGGGTGATGGCACGGCATGGAGCTGTCGTCAGGCACATCACGCAGTGCATGCACCGGCAAGGAGGGCTTCAGGATTGCAGGAAGGGCGTGAGAATATATAGTGCACAGGCAGCAGGTGAACAGAAAAATTTTGTCGCCATACATGCCGCAAGCATGATCCCTCAAGGCTGGAGGATGACACGGTATGTATCGCTCAGGGCCATCAGGACAGGAGCAGAATCAGCCAAGTGAGGATGAGACTCCTCCCTCTGCAGCTTCCACTGTGGGGTTGATGGCTGTAGGAGGTGCGCCACCATGCATGTACTGCATTGCACTATGCGCGTTATGCCAATGAGCATCAAATGGCGCTGTTGTGCCTCAGGGCTGGAGATGCCTGGCAACAACCGTGAGGTACCGTAGAGATCAAGTGGCGCTACTGTGCCTCAGGACTGTCGAGTTGTCAGACATCTGCAGCCCTCACAGCACAGCCTGCTCGGCAATATCTGGCTTTCTGAATCCACTGCACCCCGGGCAGCCTCTGTATCAAGCAAGGCTGCCGCTCGGCTCTATGGCTTGGCATGGAGGAGTTTGGGTGTCCTGAAGTGCAAATTTGCCACGGGATATATGGCTGATAACTCTTATGCTTGTACAGCGCTGGGCGCCATTGGCATTGCTGCTGTGGGCGTGTACGGAGTGCTCCAGCTGTCTCTGATGGTGGCGCAAGGCACTGGGCGCTCCATCATGGCAGATAAGCAGAAACAAGAAGCAGAACAGCAGGCCAGGAGCCAGTCGCCTGTAAGAGAGTGACACTTGTGCAAAAACATACTGCTTTGAGTAGGTGGCATGGCATTGGGCATCAACTATGGCGGATAAGCAGGAACAGGAAGCAGAGCAGCAGGCCAGGAGCCAGCCGCTTGAACGAGAGTGACACCCATGGAAAATGGATACTGCCATGAGTGACCGACATAGAGATACGAGCAAATAAGGCTGTCCAGTAGAGGAATGAGCATGTGTGGAGGCATTGTGGAGGATGATGAGCTAGAGTCAGTACATCATAGCAGCCTGGCACATGCTGAGGTACGTCATTGAGAGTGAGATAGACAATCCACTGTACTTGTCTGATGGTGACCTCATAGAATGCATGGTGAGTAGTTGCTGAAAGCGACTAGAGGGCAAGAAGTATCATGTGCGCTGCGCAAAGAATCACTGTGTGTGGCACTGAGCGGTGTGGATGTGGGTCCTTGATCTACGCCATTTACTAAGCTGCAGGGTGGTTCGACCGCCCGCACAGTTTATGATGCTGCTATAGTGCTGCTTTTGGTCAGTTACGCATTTCTCCAAAGGTAGTGCAAGGCTCAAGGCCACCTCAAGCTTCCCGGGCTAGGATGTGTACAATCTGGAAAATCACCCCAGCCTGCCGAGCAGGGTCTGTGTGCTTGTAAGGCACTATATCAGGCTTACTGCATGTTGTCTATGATGGCCTTGGTGAATTCTGAACACTTCGACTTGCCGCCCAAGTCGCCTGTGATAACCTTGCCCTCTGCGATGGTGTCCAGCACAGCGTTCTGCACAGCAAAATTAGCATCTCAGGAAGGCCAGTAGGCATGCATTCACAGGCAGAGCATTGCGGGCACAACAGCATGCTGCCCATGGGAAGCTGTTGTAGTCTCATGCCAAGTCTTCACTGAGGAAAGTTTACCGCCATGCTTTCTGCGAGCTGCCAGCACACTGATGCACATGCACACACAGCTGATGGCTCTTGCATGAACGCTCAAAGCAGGGGTTCTGCACTGGGGTGTCTGCTGTCGGATAAGCAGCCCATGTATATCGAGGTCACTGCGCTACCACTGTATCTCAAAGCACAAATGCTCAAGCCACAAGAGAGGCTTGTGGGCTGTCTGGGAGTTGCGGCCCACAAGGCTGATCGCAGCGCAGCAATTGTGCTCTGGGAGGCAGCCCGTGAGAGCCTTGCAAAAAGGAAGCATGCATGCTAGAAGTGGGCCATGCCTGGATGCGGTCAGCATGCTCGGAGAGGCCCAGGTGGCGCAGCATCATAACGCTGGACAGCAGTAGCGCCGTGGGGTTGGCCTTGTCCTGGCCCGTAATGTCCGGTGCAGTTCCGTGCACCGCCTCCATCAGCGCCAGTCCATTTGCGCCTGCGCATCAATGCATTTCTGATCGTGCTACATGGCTCAGCTGCAGTGCTTTGGTGACACTGCTCGAGACGCTCAAATCCAGCATCGCCTATGCGGAAAAGCACTGGAGCTTGAATGGTGCAACAGCAACATTCGGCCAGCACCAGATTGAGGAGTTCCAGGCCTGAGCCAGGTTCTTTACGAGCTGCAAGGCTCACCGACGTTTGCAGAGGGTGTCAGTCCCAGGCCACCAATCAGACCGGCGCACAGGTCAGAGATGATGTCTCCGTACAAGTTGGGCATCACCTGCAGATACACAGGAGCATCGGCAGAGCGCAAGCCATAGTCAAGCTGCGAGCAAAACCAGCACTGTCCTCCCCGACAGCATCTCAGCCATGATGGAAGCTGCGCAGCTGTAGAGTCATGCTCTGCTCTGCCTACAGTGAGATCGTGCTTCCTGCAAGAGGGGCAGGCTTACCAGGACGTCAAATTGGGCGGGGTTCTTGACGAGCTGCATGCAGGCGTTGTCCACAATGGTCTCGCTGTACTCAATGTCCGGGTACTTCTCGTGCACCTGCAGCCACACATGCAAACTGCAATTCCACTCATCTCGCTCTTTGAACTTCCCATGCCTATGAACCTCCTTACTGTAAGCCAGTGTGTCCCTTGGAGTGATCCCCTCTACATATGAGATGAAGAATTTGATCACATCTGGGGTCACTAAGCCCGACACCATGAGCAGGCATCTAACTTGCCTACCTTGGAAGGCAAGATGAGACATCTGTAGCTGCGTAGGTGCAGTTGTGAGCAGTGAGCGCTGCGCACCTCTCTGCAGCACTTGATGAAGAGGCCGTCGGCCATCTTCATGATGTTGGCCTTGTGGATGGAGTTCACGCGCTTGCGGCCGTTGTCTCTCGCATACTTGAACGCATACTCTGCCACCCGTGTGCTGGCGTTCCTCGTGATGACCTGTACACCGCAACCACCTGAGCAGATCTGTTTAAGGTATTGACAAGGATGCTGAGGCTGCTGAGCAGCAAGTGTCTCAGAGCCTGCTGACAAGGATGCTTGACCTGCTGGGCGGCAGGTGTCTCAGAAGGGCATAAGTCTGCAGATGTGCTCTCTGCACGATATTGCTATGCAGAGCAGCCGTGCCATGTGTGCAAGCACTGAACAATACAAGGACAGGCAGAAGCCAACAATGCAGGCACATTGATACCATTTCAGGGATCTATTGTCAATCATCCTCATTTTGCATAATTCTCTGAGATGGCAAACCACCTGCCTGGCATGCTGATGTCTTATCCAACATAAAGGCTGAAGATGCAGGACGTTGGGGCAGTGCTAGGGGAGGGGCGCTGTACCTTGAGACTCTCGACCACGCCAGGCACAACCTCGTGCTCCAGGCCGCTGTACTCTCCCTCTGTGTTTTCCCGGATGGTGATCAGGTTGACATCATCGTACCTGCAGGCAGCACATGCTCTCTCAAGCGCCATCCAACCCATGCTGCATGCTGTTGACAAGCCCTCACCGTCGCAGGAGTTTGCTTGGCAGAGCCAGACGAGCCAGACATGATCAGACATCGCCCATGCTGAATGCTGTAGGCAGATTTCCACCGGCACTGCTCTTTGCTTTGCCATTGCAAGGCAGACATAGGTGAAGTATTACATATAGATCGGGGCTGCAGGGACCGAGCATGTACCTGGTCTTGTATCCCGGGATGGAGAAACAGGGCCGTACGTTGGCGTACAGCTGCAGCTCCTTTCTCAATGTCAGGTTCAAGGACCTGTGACCCTTGCCAATGGGAGTTGCCATAGGACCCTTCAGGCCAACTCGGTGCTTCTGCAGCAGTGGGGCAAACCCTTCAATAGCGCTCTATCAAGTTGCACACCACAGCAGAGAGATCAGTCTCAAGCCTCCATCCTGACACTGGTTATACAGAGATAGAAAATAGCTTTTTGAGAGATAAATTTGACACTTTATCAGGGAATAATGTGCTCAGCAGCAGCTCTATACACATGCAGTCCCCTCTCGCCAAAGCGGATTCAGGGCGCCCCTTGGGCATGAGTGTTGATACACAGCGACTTCACCACTGGAGCTTACCAGCACACTGTCCAGGTTTTCCCTTGTGACCATGCTGTTAGTTCTGGGGTCTGCCACTTTGCCGATGAACTGCTCATCCCAGTCGATGGGGGCCTTTGCAGCCTCGAAAATGATTTTGACGGCGTCTGCGATCTCAGGACCAATGCCGTCCCCAGGAAAGAGCGTGCATGTGATGTTTTCACTGCTGTAGAGTCTGCCGTTGGTGGACAGGCCTGACGATGCGGACGCCCTGAGTACGCTGCTGGCGTTCAACAGCCTAGAGCCAGCTTGGACAGCCCGACGCATCGTGAGACGGCTTCTGCCTTCCCTGCTGCCGGCTGCAAAGGCACACTATAGCATACAAACCCTAATTCCTGATACAGCGGCCTAACTGCATTGGGCAGTGCGCCCACTGTCAATGCAGAAGCTGCGCGACTATAATATACGATTGCTATGAGAGACCCAAGCTTGCAATTGTGGAGTCATCTAGAGCTCGAGCAACGTTCATGCGCATGACAACGCCCCAGTCAGCTGCCATTCTCATGCCACCAGCGCTAATGCAAAACTGAGAACGTCCTTTGATCGTGCATCGTACGTGACGATTGAGAAAATAACGCGTATACACACTCTGCCAGCCGTCAGGGCAGTCAGGCATACGAGCGCGCTTGGCAGTCCTGACCTAACATGGCACACCAAGCACAGCAAGAAGGGTGAGAGGCGTGCGGCTGTGTAGCATTGCGAAGGACGAGTGCGGTCTTCTGTCTTAACTTAGGGGCTACTCAACAAGCCAGGCAGGATGCTGCGTCAAGCGAAAAAGCTCCTAGGGCTTTCTAGGCCGTTGCTGCAAGCCCAGCAGGTAAGGCCTCAGGGCAAGCCTTGAACCTTTGGCCTACAGCCACCGTATGATGGAGGTTACCCATACTGCGAAGCGCACCATAGCACAAGAAAACTGTCAGCTAAGACTGCTCTCCTGGGCATTGTGCAAGGGCAAGAAACGCTCAAGCCCTGATGCTGACGATCTGCCTATCGACATGCAGACCAGGACCAAAATCACATATGTGCCTTCTCCTGGCGATGCTAAGCCCCAGACCGTCACCATGATCCCTGGAGACGGTATTGGCCCAGAAGTTAGTGATGCTATCATGGAGGTCTTTGAGCATCTTAAGGCTCCAGTCAATTTTGAAGTGTAAGTTCTTTTGCATGGCCAGTAGTCTGTAGGCAACTTCTGACTGTAGGATTGCCACAGCTCAAGAATGCTTTTCTTTGTCCTGATGATACACCATTGTGTGGCTGACCTATTCTGCCACTGCCAAGCTCTTCAACAGAGGTGTGGCAGTTTAGCCTTACCTGTCGTGGCGCGGCCTATGTGGTGTGGCCTGCTAGGGTGCACCCAATGTCCCACTGGATGACAGCATGGCCTGAGAGATGTGCACATGTCCAGGTTTGACAACGTGCATGGCAGTGACGCCTATGGAAATCCTGTGGACGAGCTCCCGGAGGACGTTCTGGACTCCATCAAGCGCAATGGGGTAAGCCTCTCAGCAGTACCAGCCTGGCCTTCTCTGACCTGGCTTACATCAAGCTGACCTAACACCATGTCAGGCATACCTCAACCCCCTAAGAGCCATCTGCTTGGGCGGTAGATATTCACATATGCATTGACATGGCTTGCAATGGCTTTTCACTGATGGGTTGTTGGTGCGAAGAGTTCCTTGGATGCGCTGACAGAGATGTCTGTTGCTGTGCAGGTGTGCATGAAGGGCACGCTGTTCACGCCGCTTTCCGAGCACAACACCAGCACGCAGAGCCTCAACGTGCAGCTCCGGAAGCTGCTGGACCTGCAAGTGAACCTGGTGCATGGCTGGACGATGCCCGGCGTGCCCAGTCGCTTTGAAGACGTCGACATTGTTGTCATCAGGTACGCTCCAGCCCCCTGGCACTACACTGGTGTACTCACAACAACTCACGCCCTCAGCACTAACCATTTGAAGCTTGCTTTCAGAACAGGTTCTGTGCAGAGGCCCCATGGCTTCTCGGGGAGTGCATTGCAACATGCAAGTTGCGACTGCAGCTCATTGAGACTGCCTTCACGACCTGGAGACCACCCTTTCCAATGCTTCTGTGACGTCTTCAGAAAAAGAGCTGCTGTGCAGGGAGAACACAGAAGGAGAGTACAGTGGGTTGGAGCACGAGGTTGTCCCAGACGTTGTGGAGTCTCTGAAGATCATCACACAGGTGACCTGCATATCCTCTTGTGCTGTTGTGGTAGACCACTGGGCTGCCGCCGCAGTACATAACAGGGTTGTTGGGCACTGACACATTATCAGAGGGCCCGAGGCTGCAGCACAGCGCATCATTCCTGCAATGTGCTGCACTGCGGCCACTGATGCGAGTGCAGTAGGGCTCTGCGTGCACGCAACAGATGGTATGCACCACTGGTGACGCCGTGCGCTTGCATATTCATCATGCACACAGTGATACTTGGGAGCAGATGCTCGCAACATCATGACGAAGTGCAGCCGTTGTGTCGCATGTCAGACTCTCAGTAGTCAGTGCCGTCAGTGGGGTTGTACACAGTCAGAGAGCAGAGCATGTCTCACCAGGGCGACTGGTGCTGCAGTTGAAGTCTCGGAGAACGGTGGAGTACGCGTTTGGGTACGCCTTCCTGAACAACAGGAAGAAGGTCACGGCCGTGCACAAGGCCAACATCATGAAGCTCAGCGATGGGCTCTTTCTGAAGGTACAGCTGGCGCCCACAGGTCTCCCTCACGCGCCTGCGGTGTCAGGGATTACAATGTTCTGGGTTGACATTGCAGAGGCCTCAGTGCCAACTTCTCAAGCTCCCTGCAGCTCTGGGGTGTGGCACCTGCTGCGCTTCCGGCATTGCCACTGTTAAGGGACAGAGCGCTTACATGCTTTGTATCTGCAGGAGTTCAGAAGAGTTGCGCAGAAGTACCCCTCCATCCAGGTGACTCCAGGGTCCCTTACAAATCCGTGCCTGACCGCAGCATGAGTGCTGACAGAAAGCTCTCATATGATGACAATATCTGCTCTTGCATCATCCATGTGTTACTGAGGGAAGCATGATGTGCAGGCTGAGGAGATGATTGTGGACAACACATGCATGCAGCTTGTCTCCAGACCAGACCAGTTTGACGTCATGGTCACGCCCAACCTCTACGGAAACCTGGTGTCCAACGTGGTAAGTCAGAGCGATTGCAGATGGTAAACTCATTTTACCTCTGGATTACTGGAATCCAGGCGGCATCTTTGCTAGCATATCAGGCCCAGGATACTCTTTTGCCAAGCACTTCGGGTCTTGGTCCACACAGCATTTAGTGGAATGCAGAGCATCTGCGTACAACGGCCTCTGCTCACATCGCCCGGTGGGTCAGTATGTGAATGCTCAGATGCCATTGCTCCTGCTGCAGGTGGCAGGCCTGATAGGTGGCCCGGGGCTATTCCCGGGTGTCAACGTTGGCGAAGGAGTCGCCGTGTTTGAGCAGGGGGCGCGCCACGTTGCGAAGGACATCGCAGGGCAGGGTGTGGCAAACCCTTCGGCTGGACTCTTGGCGGCAGCCATGATGCTCAGGCATCTCAATCTTCCAGGCTTCTCTGACAGGTACTCACTGCTGCCCCCAGATCTTCGCAATCACCTGCGCTGAGATGGGTGCTCTATCAGTGCCATACCAGACAGGGCCAGGCTTAGTTTTGTCGGCCATGCCAGCTTCTGTAGTTCACCCTCTTGGTCTAAAGTGTCAACGCAGATAGGGATGCTCCCGGGCAGCCTTTCTCAACACAATGATTGCTGACGTTGGCTGAGGCCTGTAGTGCTGTCAGCATGGCTTGCCCAAGCCTTCCTGATTGAACCTCTATCAGGACCCCATGATGAGATTGATTGTTTGGGGGTGCAGGCTGGAGTCGGCCATCCTAGATACGCTCGCCACTGTGCCAGCATCCGTAAAGACGCCAGACATCGGAGGCACAGGCGGCACCAAGTCCCTCGTCAGAGCCATCACAGAGCGCTTGTAGCAAAGTGCGCGCAAGATGGGCTTTCTTGCGGGAAGTGAACGTTGCACACTCTCCACATTCATTGCCAGGGTGTTGTCTGACCTGGATTAGGGGAAGACACCATTCTGCCACTGCGCCAGTAAGATTGCTGGGTTGCAAGAACATCATTCAGTGTTGAGCACTATAAGAGACTGAGCTGTCAGGGTTACATGTGCACAGCCGCAGCTGTTGATGGTCTTCTGATTGTGTGCCAGTAATGGTATGAGAGCAGTAGCATAGCACCTGGAAAGGTAATTGTTGAGCTCTATCAAAGACAATTTGTGTAAGCATGATGAAGGATGAAGACTTGTGAGTACTTCATGCACTTTGCAAAGCACCCCACCACTCTGCCTTCACAAACAGTGCCCGTTGACAGTTGAGTGCATTTGCTGTGAGGCATGTTGCGCTCTTGCAAAATCTGGTGTCTGTCACGTAACAAGGCAAGAGCCTAAAGTTCCTAACATCATCAGACGCAAGTGAGATACACAGAGACGATGAGAGGCGATGCTTCGCACAAGTAGACGACCTTTGTCTCAATAAACTGACATGCACCTTGCATCTCTGTCGCTGTCACATCCACCTGTGAGGAGATCACACATCCCCAAGACTCCATGAAACTATCCAGTAGAGGCGCTCTGTGCGCCAATAGGCTGATTACTTCTGAGCACTAAGCTGAGCTTGCTATGGCAAGCTGCCTTATCAGTCCAGCGCTATAGCTGAAGATGGGTATGGGCTCTCCGACGCTGCGCTGCATCAACTTGCAGGCTACGAAGCTGAAGCTAGGTCACTTTGTTGCGTCCTTCAGGTAGGCGATTAAGTCTGCCCGGTCCTGAGGCTTCTTCAGGCCGGCAAACACCATCTTGGTCCCTGCAACACAGCAGACAATCAGCAAGCAGCATTGCCACACTGTCTATAAACAGGCAGGAGCAACAGTCCTGATTGTTCAGATTTTATCCCAGCAAAGACAGCTTGGACAGTAATCCGATGTGGACCTACAGGTAGGCTGCAAAGCCTAACCTACAAGAGCCCAACAATCAGGCAAGAATTGTTAACAACAGGACCTGAAGACAGAAGAGGTCTGGAATTATAGTTGCCAGCACTGGCAGGTGATGCTAAGCCCTTGTATGTAGGAGCGGAAGCGCAGGCATGTACGCCACACCTGGAATGTATTTCTTTGGGTTTAGGAGGTAGTCATAGAGTGTGGCCTCCTCCCAGTGCACAGCCTTCTCCTTGTTGGCCTTTGAGTAGGAGAAACCCTCCATTGTACCCGACTGCCTGCCAAAGAGGCCTCCTAGATTGGGTCCCTGCACAGCGAGTACAAAGGAAATGTTCAGGTCTGCCTGTCACGCAGCAGAAACTGGCTCTGCATTGGTGCCTGAGCAGCGTTTTTTGGTTCCTCTGTCGTGCTACCCGTCCTGTTATATGGTCAGTGCCAGCATATGGCACCTGACGCATGGCCTCAGCAGCTCTAGGTCCACTTGCTGCCTATATATAGCTCCTTCCCATCCTAGAGTAGCAGCAGCGTGGAGAATGTCTGCTACATACAGCATATGAGGTGATCGGATACGCAATAGCACATGGATAGCATCCCGAAGAGCCGCGGAGTCGAGCCAGCTAAGCTACGTCATCGACTCAGCAAAGTCTTAGGGCAGGGTCATGCATTGTCCAATAACGGACCCAGTCACCAGCAGGGCTTCTTGAAGCAAGGTATCATGTATCCCGCATGATGATCCGGGCATACTAAAGAGCAAGCATTCCTGCCTCATGCGCTCTGCTTTTAAGGTAGCAGCTGCTCATTCTCGTCAGCAGCCGCAACATAATCACTGCTCTCATGCCAATACAGTGCACATTGATCTTCAATAGTCGGATTGCATCCCGCCGCTCACCTGCTTATGACCGCCACCCTTCTCAGCAACATGACACTGGGCACACTTGGTCTTGAAGATCTTAGCTCCCTTGGCAGTATCGCCATCTGGCGCCTCGGAGAAGCTCGCCATGACTCCTGCTGACCGCCGAGCGCAATGTGGAAGGCAAGAATCCTGGGAATGCCAGATACAGTCAGAAGTATGCAGAGCAATCTCACCGTGGCAGGGCCTTCCGGAACCAGCTTCCGAATGCACAGCCTCAGCTTCCCCAGCGCTTCAGCAGGTACTACCTGCTATGTACCCTTCTCTTGCAACACCATCGGCCCTGACAATAGCTTGTACTCTGCTGATGTGCTGCTTTGTATCCTATCAGTGTGTTACCAGCAGCATAGCGTTCGAGAGGGTCACATTTGCATGGCATTGATGCAAGGCTGGGCGCATGGAGATCGTGGCTGAGGGGTACGTACCATTCAGAAATGTCGTTCTTTAGCAAAATCAAGCTTAAAGTGCTACAGTTGTGGGGTGTATGGCACAGTCCAGGAAGCAGGATCTCATGCAGGTGGGAGGATGGGGTGCCTTACAAGACAACCTTGACGTCTGTGGATCGATGGAGGGTCCAGAACTCAGATACAATTATTGTAAAGGTCTCAGACACTGATATACGGATCCAACAGCAGGTCAGTTCCTAATCTCTGGGCAGCATTTGTGATCCGGATTCTATGCGCAGTGACTGTGCATGAGACCTTTTGTGTGCCTTGTAGCCACGTCTTTTGGATGCAGCACGAGCAGGGGTGGGAGCCTGCCTATGGGATTCCTCCTTTGTGCTCACGGCTTTTCTAGGTGAGAGACATGATGCCATATGAGCAGACTCACAAGTGCGGCATTCCACAGGAGTATGCATCCCTGCCAGCGAGCTTTGCCAGTCAATGTAGCATCCAACAGTGAGCTGGGATGCTCATGTCATTTACTGAGCCATACTCGGCGCATTGTCCTTCAGAGCACAGGGTCGCCTACTAATGCTTGTGCACTGACTGTGCAGCTGGGCAGGACCCGCTGAAATGGTGTGGCGCTCAAGTGATGGAGCTGGGCGCTGGTCTGGGACTCCCAGGCATCTTTGTTGCTCTGCAGGGAGCCAAGGCAAGCCATTGTCTGGCCGGCAAGTTCCAGCGTTCTCTGTACAAGAGCAGGAGCAGAGGAAGCCGGTTGACAAGACGCCTTACCTCGCGCTTTTGTACAGAGATAGTCTGCCCTGTTCTGAATGCTCACATGCTGTGAGGGAAGGCTTTGGTGCAGCATGCAATGTGTTCTGAGGGCAATATTGCAGTGCACAGGTGGTGCTAACAGACAAAGGGAGTGTCATACCACTGCTGCGTGAGAGTGTCAAACATAACAAGGGTGCTGCCTCCCGTAGGTATACTTCGTCATGGTGTTCACAGTGCCACTTTACAGCTGTTGCTTTCACTTGGCAATAGAGCGGTCTCTACCTTCCGCAATCTAGGCTGCTTCAATCAAAAAATGCCCTTTCGCATTGCAGGCTTAATGTGGCCATTGAGGAGCTAAATTGGGACTCTGCCAGCTGCCATGAGAGGCTCAAGGAGCTAGGCGCTATACAGTATGACTACATCATAGCCGCAGACTGCCTCTACACTGATGAGGCATGTCCTCCAAGTGCTTGGGTCCTGTTAACACCACCTTCGCATACGACTCAGCTCTCAGCTGCAAGCTTCTGGGCGGCTGTCTCCAAAACTTAATGTGTCAGCATAGTGTGTAAGGGTGCTGGGAGCTGATTTTCAGCCACGGAAATGAGGTCCCTTCCAACCGGGATGGGCGCCTGCTTGCAGGGCGGACAGACCCCAGGCATAAACAGGTTTATTGCAGCGTGCGCTGCGCTGTGCACAGCGCCTCACTGCTGCTGCTACATTGCACTGGAGAAGCGCGCCTCCAGCGTACTGGATGCCTTCTTCAGCGCAGCTAGGGCGTCTGGTTTCACAGTGGTGTGACACAGCCTGCTTCATTGCAGAAACCTGATGGAGTACAGAGAGGGGCTCTAAAGCTATGCCCAGTCACAAGAGAGTATTCCTTCTCTCAGTAAGGTCTTGTCCAGCAGCACTGTATATCAGGCTCCAAGCGATGTCTGTCAGAGCTCTCTTGTAGAAGCACGGAAAGCCAGCTTAGCCCATGTGTGGAAGCATGCCCCATGAGACTCAAGGAGACTGTTGTCTAAGGCACTCTGACGTTTCCAGGTGTGAGCTTCCAGTAGGGCCAGACATTCACATGAGGCCAATGCACCTGCTTTCATTGCAGGATAATGTGGCGCCAAATGAGACCATGACTGCTCTGAGAGCAGACCATGTCATGGTTCTCCGGATGCAGAAGACTGAGAGATGATTACCCAGTCCGGATCGCCAGCCTCTTCTGCTGTGTAAACTGTACGAGAGCCAGGCAAGGTGGGCGCATGCAAAACTTTGCAGACTCCGACAGCAGAGAGACTGTCGCTATGTGAACTGCGCTCTGCGGCCTATCATCATCTGCTTTAAGTGCACTGCAGATTGTGTTGTGGGGAGTGCTCTCGCTGCTGCTGTTGGACTGCCCAAGACAAGAGCGCTCCCAGAATACTTGACGCCTTCTGTGGGACCGGCCATCTGCCATGTATGAACACAGAAATAGACGCGAATCTTAGCCGGCTCCATGGAAATGATATGGGCGTGCACGTATGAACTTGACGCACTGTGACATCTATGCAGGAAGGACCTCTGTCATTGTGCTTGACTCTGCTTGCAGCAGATGAGTCATAGAGTTAGAGACTTCACATACGAATGCTGCAACTACTCTCCTCTGGCCTGCAAGATATATGATGAGAGAGCCACAAAGCTTTGGCATAGCTGATGACACCAGGTTTATGCTTGTCAGACGTTGTTTGGGCAAGCGCACATGCAGTGCAACAAGTCATGATGTGCCCCAGCAATGATCTGTGATGTAGACAAGTCAAAGGAGACAGCTAGCTTCCGTTACAGTGTACACATGTGTACAATTTTCCAGAATCAGCAAGGCATTCCGCGAATCAACTGCATAGGACCATGTGCAAGGCACCACGCATGCCACTGTGGTGTTGCCTCATGCAGCTCATGCAATTGCTATCAACTTCACATCTACATGCCTCATGAGCCTGATCAGAGGCTGAGCCCTGCCTTTCAATATGCAACACTACGGGCTCAGCAGGTCCACCATCGCAACAGCCAGGCTGATGTATAGTATTGATACATATACACACACATACACACATGATGTACATGATGTCTCTTCCTCCCTGCTCGCCTACGGGCATGTGTCGCAATGCAGCACTTGAGGCATGCATATTTCACTTCTCTGAGACAGGCCATGGCTTCTTGAAGGCGGCTTAGCTGTCCACGGTTTGCGAGTTCAGGTCGGCTCACTGTAGCATAGAGAAGTCAGTGAGCTGGCACATTGCATGCATGCCTGCCGCTACCACATGAGGACAGTGTAGAACATTTCTTTACCGTCCTGCGGGAACCGGTATGTTCAGTGTTGCGACGCACCAGCTGTCCAGGGTGCGCAGAAAGGCTACAGCGCTGACGTTGAGGGTGTGGACGCTTCCCACAAAGCTGTTGTGCACGCCTGCAGGCGTGCCAATCTTCTGCCCAAACTCCTTGGCGTCTGGGAAGAAGAGATCGTGCAGCGCTTGCAGCAAAGGCCGCAGCTCCTCCCTGGTGTACTCCAGCACCTGCAATATATACATTATAAGGCTACCATGTACTGGAGTGCCGGAGCACCTGCAATTGACATCATACGGCTGTCATGTACTGGAAACGCTGACACAGACACCTCAACGCATGCATCAGCTGTGCATGTCGGCTGCACTGCTGCCACACTACCTGGCAGCTGCTGCCTTTCTGAAGGTGGGCTCAGGATACAAGATCGGACCAACTTGTGTACAGCTGTCATCGAATTTCAGCTCCTTCAGGCTCCCCCGATTCGCCTGTGCGCAACGTATGCATTCCAGCATGGCATGCAGAGTGAAGGACGGAGACATGATTGCAACCATGCGCACCTTTGTGCGGAAGACTTTCTCGTGCACTGTCATGAGAGACCATTTGATGTCTCTGTCCGCTGGCGAAGGCTCGTCCTGCCAGGGCAGTACACCGTCCTCGGAGCTGAGGTGCAGGAGAATGAAGAAGATAGATTCCAGCTCGCTGGACAGCGTCGGAGGCTCCCCCATCTGCACATCGTAGCCCATGTACAGCGGGTCGCCTATCAGGCGGCCTGGGTCCTCAGCAGCCTCAGAGACGGTGGCCATGGTGGGAAAGTCCCAGATGAGGGCTGTGCCGTCTGGTGCCAGGCCCACATTGGAGACTGACAGGTCCCTGTGGAGCAGCCCGTGCTTGTGCCAGCGCCCCACGGCCTCCGCCATGCCTCTCCCCAGCTGCGGGAGCAGCAGTCTTTGAGTCTCTTGCAGAGCGCTTGCGTGCTGCACTCGACTAAGATCAACCTGATTGCACTCAAGCTTTGCTCAAGAACTCACAGACGGATCCCTTCTGCGCGCTTACGCACTCAGCATATTTGGCGCTGATAGATCGCAGCTGCAGAGTCATGAGCGTGCAGGAGTTACAGAAGCAACCAGCTAATGGTCAGGGATTAGCCATTGCGTGTGTCTAGGCTGTGTGCTTTGGCAGTGAAGGCATATCAGCGTGCTGAGCAAGACCTGCATGATTGTCTTGGCGCTCTCGCATTCGCCGAGCGGCTTGCCCACAGGCTGCAGGAGCAGGTACGACATCTTCTCTGAGAAATCCTCTGACAGCGGGCCACTTTCCACCACATGCGTACAGCCGTGGTCAATTCCCAGCTCCTTCAGCCTCTCGAGATTCTTTACCTGCGCGCAGCATATACATTCCTGTCAACCAATCTATCAGGGTGCAATCTGAGCATGCAATCTCACACCAATGACATGAGAGGAGAGCAGCCATTGTCAGAGTCCATGGGACAGGCTGAGCTGCCTTTCTGTCAGTATGCTTCCATACTACATTCACTGACCGAGGTAATGAGGATCTGCGGTATGCACACCTCAGCATCAATGAGCGAGGACAAGGATATCTTAAGAATTGCTGGTTCAGGCTGGCTGCTTCCAGGCTTCTTGATGGTCACTTGGTAGATCTTGGTGCCGTCCCATGCCATGGGCGACTTGTGACCACTGTCCAGTGGCACGCAAGGACCAACATACTCGCAAGATTTTAGCGTGTGAGAAGGCGGATTCATAGTCTCTGACGACTGGTCTCAGCTGGTGTAGTGACTGTCACCACAAGCTGCTGCAAAGAGATTGCCTGTGCCTCCAGGCTGCTGCTGACTTCAAGCCGGTTTTGTAGCTTTCTCAGGAGGTCTACGGGAGCTGGGCATGGCAATGTGCTGCCCGTCCTTCTCGCTGCATGAACGCATACTGTAGCGCTGCTCATACATCGCACAAACTAGAGACATTACTGACATTGCTGGCTTCTTGGATCAGGCCCACTGACGCCTCCTTCGGTAATGGCTACCGGGCAGGCAGGGTGCAGCTTCCGAGAGCTTCCCGGAAGACGAATACGTCCTTCACAAGCTCTGTGATATCAAGCCAGTCGCTCAGAACGCAAGCCATTGTCGCCCACAGATCTACACAGCTGATATACGTGCTCATACGTTGTAGGGCGTGTCCCGGGCGAGTATCTACTGAGACACCTTCCTCGGACAGTCACAAAACAGCACCTGCAAATGGCGGTGCCTATGGGCCCACTCGTAGTCATATCGCCAGCATTTGTCTCGACGTTTGAGACGACGTTTTTGCTGCAAGAAAGGGTGGGCTGCGAGCCCGTGACGGTATCCCGTACACACCTGTCATAATCGTCCCTGGAACTCCAATACATGCGAGATTCTGATTGTGGCTTCTAAAGTAAGGGTGTTAGGGACAAATCAGCAATCAGAGCCATTTTGCGCAGGTGTTCAGCATGGCTGACTCCTTTGATGTCCGAGATGCCAATGGGTATCCAGCTTTCCAGTTGCGGGGCGCACACATGTCTATGCGTGAGGCATGGCTCTCTGGCTCGCTCACTTTGTTCTTGATCCTGGCTTCGCACCGTTTTACCCACTTGTGACCCCGCGCAACCAAAACATGATGATGCCTGCAGAGAAAAGTGCTCTGCGATAGGAATGGGCAGCCAGTGGCTACCCTGATCAACAAGCTGCTCACCATGCACGACACAGTGGAGATACACAGCGCGGACGGCAAGAGGGTTTTGGCAGAGGTCAAGAAGCAGCTGGTGTCCCTGACCCATGGCGCAAAGGTCACCGTCACAGGGATGCAGTTCCCGCTGGAGGTCAAAGGGGACTTCAGGGGCAAGAACTTCCAGGTCAGACGCTCCCTGCTCCGCCCTCCATCACAGCGTCATAGGCAGGCGTCTTTTGCCGCATGCAGATGTTTTGCATGTTGCAAAGTATATAGCCTGCCTGCTGGCCAGGTGTCACAGGATGTACAGCATCTGCCTGGAATGGGGAGGTCCTCTTGCTGCCAGAGCTGGCCCAAGACTGTCCTTAGCACATCACAGTGCATAACACAACCTCGGCTCTACATCGAGGCTCTGAGCCCTGCATATACTTCCCTGAATATCTGTGCAGACCACGCAACGGCGTGATGTCATTGTGTGAGTTTCGTGGCTCAGATCTGAGGCCACAGTGCTCACCCCCGATGTCTGCGCAGATCAAGCACGGGAACAACGTCATCGCGCGGGTCACGCGCAAGAGCCTGATGAAGGACATCAAGCGCTTCTTCAGCGGCAACGACCACTACACGCTGACCGTGGCCCCACACGTGGACAGCGCATTTATGGTCGCCCTAGCTGTAGTCTTTGACACCATGTTTCACCATGATTGAAGGGGTGCCGAGCAGCTGCTACATCCTGTTCATCTTGGTGGAACATGGTGTCAAAGACCACCGCAAGCGCGACCATGAAGGCGCTGTCTACATGCGGCGCCACAGTCTGTGTGTCGTGATACTTCTGGGCACGGGTTGTTCTGCTACACTCCTTGACCAGCTCTACTCAAGCAGTCCAACTGCTGTTTCCTAATGCCTTGAGGTGCCTCTCACGCCCCAGACGAATGCCCAAGCAGGAAATCGCCTATTGGCACACCATGTCCCAGGACTTGTATGCCTCAAGAGAGAGTAAGGGTGGGCCGTAGCAGGCCTACACGCTGACTGTGGCCCCGCACATCAGTACCGCCTTCAGGGCTGCGCTGGTCATGGGCGCAGCAGTTGGACTTCTCAAGCGGGGCTGATCACCGGGTTTAGCAGGACCTCAAGACAAGCAGCATCTACAAGTCACATGGAGCCCTTTGCACCACATTCATCCGCAGTTGACGGGGTCCAATAGGTGCAGTCTCCAAGCAGGGCTTATCATGGGGCTGTAGCGGGAACCCTTGTGCCCAGAAGTGATAGCCTCTATGAAGTCAGTCAAAGGCTACCAGGCTAGTAAAGCAGTGACTGCAATGTCGGTTGTAGTCTTTGAAGACGTGGTCTACAGCACCTCACTGAGCTCAGCAGTGTTTTTGAGAGGGCTGGGCACAGGGGCGCAGCAGGATCCCCGATGCTGAGAAGTACCAGCATCCATGAAGTCACGTCAAGGCAGCCAAGCCGAGGCTAGCAATGGCTGCATTGTCGATGAATGGCAGCAGATAAATATACCCTTTCGTTACATACTGTCCTGCTTGCGATTCCAGCCTACCCTATACAATCTGCAGGGCCGAGCAGAACTTTGCAAGGCCCTGTTTTGCTGTGAGAACGTAAGGCTATGAGCCCTCAGATGCATTTGCCATTGGTAGTGGCAGTGTCGATGCAAGAGCCTCTGAAGACATAAACGTGACAGGTGCCCTCCCAAAGAGAGGTGACAACAGTTAAGAATTTGGACCTGCTAGTCACTGTGCTGGGATCTGAAGGATGGCTTGTGCCTCATGGCATGGCCAATACAAGAGTACCAGGACCAAGCTGGCAGCACTACAGTGATTCAGTGTCCGCTTATCGTTGTTATAGATCATTTGTCCTCTATATGGCGAGGTAGAGAGTGACTCAGGATCTGATGCACAACTTTGCTCCGTGGTGAACAATAAGACTTTGTGAAAGAGATGTGCACGAGAGCAGGTGATGACCAATCTGTACAAGCCCTACATTTATATCTGTACATCAGTCAGAATCTTCATGCAGATAGCGGAAGGCTGCTGCTCTCCTTCTTTTGGCACAAGCGATTCCGGAACGTAAGGCTCCACGTGCGGCTTCCCCTAGCTTCGCATGAGGCCCCAGTGAAATGCTCAAGAGATAGCATCTCTGTATACTGCAACGGTGCTGCTGCTGCATAGTATCACTTTGCACACATTCCTTCATCTAAGAGAGGGCTTGTTTCGAACTCAGAACGGACAAGACCTTGTCCGATGATGCTCAGGCAGCATATGGCCCATCGCAGGCAGCAACAGATGCCGATGCCCACGGGCCCCCTTGTGGTGCTGTCGACGGCTTTCGTGGCGCCTTACGAGACAACGTTCTTCCTGCGAGAGAAGGTGGGCTTCTAACTTCCGCGTGATTCTCTCGGACGTCCTTGGCCTTGCCTGCAGAAACAATCCGACAAGGAGAGGACATGGAGATCGAATGATTACCTTCCATTTAGTCGTGAATGGTCGAGACCAGCATTCCATGTCTTGTGCAGATCTTCAGCATAAGAGACTCGTTTGACGTCCGGGATGCAAATGGGCAGACTGCCTTCCAGCTGCGCGGTTCCCTCGTGTCCATGCGAGAGGTGATCTCCCCAAGCTGCCAACAGATGCCTCTCCAGTCAAATCTGTGAAGCATCAGGCTTAGACCTTAACCTGAGTGGTTGCCTGCGCAGAGGAAGGTGCTCTGCGACAGGAATGGGCAGCCAGTGGCCACTCTCACCAACAGGCTGCTGTCCATCCGCGATGCAGTGGAGATCCACAGCGCAGACGGCAGCAGGGTCCTGGCAGAGGTCAAGAAGCAGCTGGTGTCCCTGACACATGGAGCGAGGATCAACGTTGCAGGCCTGCAGTTCCCTCTGGAAGTCCGTGGGGACTTCAGGGGCAGAAACTTTGAGGTGAGATGCTTCAACAGCATTGCAAATCCTGGTGCATTAGACCACTCTGCCATGTATGTCTGTGATGTCAGCACAGCACGGCTCTGCAGACACAGACATAGCGCTGATAGCAGGTGCTCAGCTGTAGTCGCTATAGTCACTGTAGTCACTGTACTCACTGACGGCGTAGACTGAATCAGAGGATCCTGCTGGCGTTCCCTTGATGTATACATAGAGCAGGGCTGCTGGGCTGTCCTGCTGTACACCCAGACCGCGCAAGCCTTGCGCAGTCGTGCCGCAAAGCACACTTGTGCTGTAGACCCCAGGCGCATGTCTGACCCCGTGACATATGCATGCAGATCTGGCATGGAAGCCAGCTCGCGGGAAGGGTGACGCGCAAGACCCTGATGAATGTGGTCTCAGGCCGCGACCACTACACGCTGACTGTGTCGCCACATGTGGATACCGCGTTCATGGTTGCTCTGGCCATGGTCTTTGAGGCCATGTTTGACTAGAGCCCATGAGCTGATTGGGCACTCAGATGTGCCACCCAAAAGGTTGGATGGGAAGCGCTTCACCAAATGGAGGTATACTGAGAAGTCCTGAGTCCTGGTTGACTGGCATACAACAGGAGCGCCTCCCGATAAGTTCCACATAGCCTTGTACAGATGCACTACTTCTGCTGCAGAGATGCTTGCCGGTCTCATATGAATCAGTCATGGATTCCAGCTGCTAGATCTGTATCCGTCACCTCAGCATCTGTAGCAGAGAACAAGCACTACTGACCCACAACCCTTCCCAACATTGCATGTACGAGTGGCAAGTACTATGGCAAAGACCCAGACGAGCTCGTCTTTAGAGCAGTTCTAGAGGCGGAGAGGATACGGCTGGAGCTCTTGTGCTAGACTTTGAGCAGGACAACCATGGAGAGCTCATTCCTGGCCTCCTTCACACTCTCAACAGATGTGAAGCCAGCCGCACACGCCAGCGCTTCCATATTTGCATGTGTCTCCGGCATGTCAAACTGCAAGAGGACTCTTGCTTCAGTAATGCACCAGCTCATGATGCTTCCTGGCACCATTATGCATAATATGTCCTTACCATGAGACATTTGCTATAAACTGTGAGGTATTAGTGTGCATCCTCAAGACATGACATGCTTGCATTTGAAGGTACTGAGCTACCAAGAGGGGTTTTATGGGATGACCAGCAGTTCAAGCACAAGCTGTGCTCTAAATGCAGCGATTGAGAAGCTCAACAAGCTCTGAGCTTGCTTGTTCCAATAACGCAGCATGCAATTGGGCTGCACGCCAATACATCAGAGCTTGACAGCGCCAGACAGAATTCAGGTGCAGGGACAGACCTTCAGCATGTGATCTGTCATGCAGCTACGCTCCTCTGTGCTGAGCGCAGTCCACATGCTCGTAACCTCTTCTTGCTGCCGTTCGTGGTACTGTGGCAGGCTCTCATCTGGCTGCCTGAATAGGTCCACCAGTATGAAGCACCCTGCCCTGCAAAGCAAGCACATGCCCTGACCTTGCAGCTGAGACCACTGCCATTAGCAGTGAAGCCATTCTGTTAGAGTCATTGTAAGGGAAGGCCAGACAAGGCGCTCACTCAGGCAGCAAGGAAGCACACAGTCGTCAGGAGGATTGCACTGCAAGGTTAACATGCAAGGCTGAGAAGCCCTGAAAAAGTCCACCCACTGCAGCTGTCATTGGATGAAATGTAAGGAGGATGTTAGGACTGGGAAAGGGTCTGGCAAGCACCTTTTGCTAAGTACGCGCTGAGCCTGTTTCAGCAACGCGCCCTTGCTGGGCTCATCCAGGTGGTGTAGAGCAAAGCTCATGAGGACAATGTCAAAGTCCTCCTGGCAGCTGTTGCTGAATGTCACAAAGTTGCTGTGATGCCAGGTCGCCTTGTCATTGCTTCCCAAAGCCCTGCAGCATGCATTTTGTCACTGGCTGTTGTTGAATACCAGGTTGAGAGAGAACATGCTGCAAGAGGCTCTGCTAGCGCGGACACTGCACGCACTCGAGCATAAGGCGCTGGTGCCGAGGAGACATCAATCACCTCATCTTTGTCACGACATGGGCATGGTAAGTCAGCATTCCCTGCCCAATACACTGTACCAAGCGGTCCTGATCAATTCTGGCCAGTACTCTTTCCTACGCTCCAGGTAGGACAGGGCAAGTCAACAGCAGCTTTCTATGCAGCCATGAAAGTAGCTGTCTTCAGACTGGCCAGTGAAGTATACTTATAGGCTGATTGGCATGCCCAACCTGTGTATGTTGCTCTCGGAGATAGCCAGGGCGGGCTCTGACAGGTCTACGCCTGTGTAGCTCTCCACAACAGAGGCGCCCCCCACAGCCTCCAGCGCGCGCGCAATGTAGTCTGAGTCCCCGCAGCCCAGGTCCAGTATCCTCAGGGGGTGCTTTCGAGCCCTGTCCAGTATGATGCTCTGCACGGCCTCGTAGAGAGTCCTATGCTCGAGGTAGTCCTCCTGGAGCAGCTGCATGACCATCCCATGTGTTAGCCAGAATTCACACACTAAAGGGATGTTATCTGGCGCAGCTTAGAAACCTGGTCTCAGACTGCATCAATGTTCATGCTATGCTTCTGCCGAGGCAACATGCATGTCTACCACACATCGAACCATATGGGGCCTGTAGCCCACATCTGAGATATGCGTTATAAGTAGAACGCATTGCCTGGGTGAAATTGACACAGACAAGCATGTCTTGTGCAATGAGGGTAAACCCCTGTGCTGAGTCACGCACCGTCTGATAGGTCAGCCATTGCTTCTGGAATATTTCCTCAGCGTTCAGGTTAATCCTTTGGACCGTCATGGTAGCTTCAGAGCTGCCTCTGGTGGTGCTGCTGTAGTATGCAGTTCTTCGTCTGTGCGATCAAGATCCCCTGTCAGATCAGGTCTGATGCAGGCCCCTATCTACGAAGCGGCCACCCGTGCTTGGCTGAGGTGAAAACCAGGAGGAATTTTGGAAGATGTTGGAGTCGGTGCAAGAAGTACGTACCTGCAAAAGGCCATGACGAAATTGCATAAGATTGCCGAATAACCTAGTTGACCGTCAGAAGGGTTTCGAGACACTGCCGAACGTTTGGTGCCGTTACCATCATGCTTGCGCTGCATCGGAAGATAGGGACGTGTACAATGAAGGGACGCTCAACTCACAGTTTCAGAGCCATCGTATCAGCAAGAACGTAAGCTTTTGAATACCCTTCGCCCTGCGAGAAAGGCACTCGGCAAGAGATACAGGCTAGCCCTCTGATGACAGGGACGGTCTTATGAGAGCCAGCGCCTGATGGTCATGTCATCTCCTACTAGGGTATATCGTCTGCAAAGCATCCACATCGGTATATCGCATGAGTTGATGGGATTCGACAGTCATGTGATCTCCCCACTATGTGCAGACCATCAGCAAGACGAAAGAGAGAAAACCCAGCATCAAAGCAGCACCACCGACTCGTGAAGAAAGGGGCACTGCAAGGACCACCCGGGCAGCTGTTCCAGTCTCATTAGCGACCAGGAAAAGGCTTGCACAGGCAGCTGCAGCAGCTGCAGCACCCGCCTCAGCTGCAGGCGGCAGCGCTCAGAAGGCCAAGAAGGACAATGCTGAAGACTATGTCGTGGTAAGAGCTGCGAGAAAACCATCATATGAGACCTCTGTAATGACAGAGTTTCCCTGTGTATACATATTGTTACAAGGACATTTCAGACAGCATCCTCTGAAGCATGGTATGCAATGGATTCCACCCCAGCATCCGTCAGACGCAGTTGATTTAACAGCTTGATATATTACCCAACAGGCTACACAGTCAAGGCATGCGTCATTGGGTACAGGAAACTGCATGCAGAGTGGCCACAGGAAGCACGGGGGCCTTCCCCGGCCCTGATGACTCATACCCACTGTGCAGCCGTCAAGGCGTATGTGAAGCCGCCCCAATCAGCTGCGCCTGTCAGAGGCTGCGAGTGGAGTAGAGCTTCAAGCCACTGCATGGTGAAGAGCATTTGCTGACACACGTCTGACTGTGCAGCCCATCAAGGAGTACGTCAAGCCGCAAAACCAGCTGCGCCTATCAGAGGCTGAGCTGGACGAGGACCTGGCATGCAGCCTGTCCTCAGGCAACCCCAACGCGCCAAGCAACATCGCCCGCTTTGTCCAGAAGGACAGCGCTTTCAAGGCCAGTTCTCATACGCTCCGCTTTGCCCATGGATGTTGACTTGAGCTGGAGGACAACTTTTAAGTGAGCACAGAGCTGGGTCAGCGGACGTCTCAGAAGCTATCACTCATGAGCATAGGACAAGCAACAGCAGATCCCCCTGCAGCAGGGTTTGCAGGGTGGAACAACACGCAGTAACTTGAGGGAATGCCTGCACATTGCGTGTGCACAGCATCATGCAAGCAAGACGACCGGTGGGCTACAAGTTGGCAATGCGGGCGTGCGCTGCTGCAGGTTGAAACAAATGTGGATCAGATGTTGCATCACTACTCTACAGATGGCTGGCTGGCCTACCGAGAGCCAGTCTCCTTGTCAAGGCAGACATCTTTGCGGGTGGGCTTCACATCTGCATCCATCACAGAGACTCTATAGCTCTGAATGGGCCTGGCTAAATTAACCAAAAACTGGCTGATGCATACTGTCAGTCAGGACAGTGTCCAGTCGCACTGTGTCCTAGTACCGTACAGAGTATCTTTCAACCATCACGCTGGGTCATCTCCTATGACACATGTGTGCAGGAGACCATGCCCATCAAACTGTTTAGTGCGTGCAGTCTCAGGCCCGGTCAGTCACCAAGGACATGACTGATGCGGACACACAGGCGCAGTTTGACGCTGAGACAGGGCGCCTGCACAACCAGTTCAACTTTAACGATCGCGCTGTCCAGGTATGCTATTCTGCCGTGCCTGCTGAAAGCAATACTGTCAATGACAGTATGTTGGGCAAGTCTTTGAGGATGACGTGTGCTTGCTTACGCTACCACAACAACACACCAAGGCATCCCTCACACAATGCTGTGCTCCCTGTCACAGCCCCTGCTGTGACACAGCCATCCAAGTACACAAGTCAACTTGACGTCTTAAGCTGGCACACCCAATCTGATCCCAAGCAGACAAAGCTGTTTCCAGGCCGCAAGACAACACGATGATGACCGAAGCTGACACACCCATTGTGATGTCATGCTGACAAGGATATGCAGGGCCACAAGATGCCTTGGTGGTGCCTGAAGCTGAGATCCACAATCTGGTGTCATGCAGACAAAGGTCTCCAGGCCACAGGACGCAATGATGATGACTGAGCCTCCTCCCAGCAAGGACGCTGGAGGGAGCATGTCCCAGTGGAGGATCTTTGACGCCTACAAGGCGCACCAGGAGAAGGGCAGCAGGGCTGCTGAGGACCAGGCGAAGGCCCGGTCAGCAGTTGCCAGAAGAGGCATTGGCGAGCTGGCAAGCACGGAAGACCCTGCCAAGGTACAAAGTCTCAACAGGGCACTTGGGACTTCTTGGCATCCTGAAGAACTATATCACTGTAATACGCCTTGTGTGAACAGCACAGCTAAGAAGGAAGACCTGATGTGCGTGGGTGCATCTCATCAGGGCGTGAGGAGCATTACTGAGGTGCTTCCTGGAGAGAGTTACAAGGTGAGGATGGAGGTGTGTGGCTGCAGGAGGAGGAGAAGCAGAGCAGGCAGGAGATGGAGCGGATGACGCGACTGGTGCAGCGCATGTGCAATCAGAACTTGCAGCACAACCTCATCTCTGATTTCAAGGCATGCACCGCCCCTTGCGCTCACATCCGCGCTTGCTGCAAGGGGAGCAGTTGCCTGCCCACCCGTGACGTTGCATCCATGTAATCTCTGCTGAGGACATGTGTGGTGAGGTAAGTTCCTAAGCTGTCTGAGAATGCTTGCAGTACTGGGATGATCCCGCAGATGCTATACAGCAGCGAGAGGGAACGCTGCTGCCCTTGTGGCGCTTCACAGCCGCGGCAGCACATGGCCTGCATGTGACTGCCCTTTGCTGGAACCCTGCATACCCAGGTAGCCAAGCTTTCTCAGGATTTTAGCCCTCTGCTCTTCATGCTGTGTCCTCAGGTCAGGTCTCACATATGAGCCCGATACTAATAACACTGTCCTGGACAACCAGAGGTAAGGAGTGCTCAGGAAATGCCATCAAATGTCAGTCCTAGTAGCACTCATTACGGCCTTGCGGGATTAGAAAAGGCAGTGCATCTGCGAGCAAGTTCATCAAGGTACACCAGAATTGTGTTCCTGAGTTGAGTGCCCTTGCGCAGACCTGTTTGCGGCGGGCTACGGCAGCTTCAATGCGCAGCGGCAGGGGCCTGGCGCTGCCATCTGCTTCTCCCTCAAGGACCCAGTCAACCCCATCTTCGAGCGCCACACTGCCTCAGGTAGCCTCATGTCTTGTCAGTGCTGTATCTGTGCGCAAGCTGCTGCTTTCAGGCTTCCGCTGTCGCACAGACTTACCTGCTCCTGTGACCCACACTGATGAGGAGCTATGATGGCCCAAGACGGATGATCCTTGTGAGAGACCGGCCTTGCCTGAGCTCTGGCAAGGGCCTTGATGTGCATAGCAAGGACTATATGAAATAGTATAAGGTGCCTAGCCCCATTCAAGATGTCTATGGTAGGGACGCAGCTTATCGGTATCTCTGCAGACGTCTAGACTTCATCACTCAGCAGGCCGACATCAAAGGGTGACAGGGTATACTATAACATACACAGCACGCACAAGGTGTTATGGGGTGACATAGCTCATGAGTGTCTCTGCAGGCGTCATGAGCCTGGACTTTCACCCTCAGCAGGGCAACATTTTGGCAATGGGGCTATACAGCGGCAATATCGAGGTCCACAACGTGATGTCCAAAGACAGCAGTCAACCTCTATACAAGACCTCTGCTGCTGCTGGCAAGCACCTATATGCAGTCACGGCAGTCAGGTAAATCACTGTACTCTTCACATCTGCAGTAGGCACCATACTTCTAAGAGAGAGGTCTTCATGGCTGTGCGTCACTGTAGGATCTTCCACACACCTCTCTGCATAGCTCAGCAGGCCCACACTCACCTCTGAGGAAGGCAGAACCCTCCAATGAGGATCCTGTCACAGTGCAGGAAATATGCGTTCGACGCTGAAAGCTCGAGCATGCTAGGGGGTGGTGCAGAACCTGAAGAACAGCACGGTGATAGGCAGCAATGGCATGCGCAGGTGGCTCAACGGCGCGAGCGCTGGGCTACGCGGCCTGATGTTCTACAGCACATCCGCAGATGGTCACGTCTACCAGTGGCTACTGGGCAAGTCCGCAATGACCTTCCAGGTGTATCCCTCTCCTAGCCTATTTGCACATGCAGTCCATCAAGAGGACTAGATTGGTGTTGCCAAATTGTCCATGCGTGCATGCATGAGATGGACCCATCCCTTAAGGGTCAAACTTCTGATCAACCTGGCGTAGCTGAAGAGATGAGATTCAAGCTAGTCTGATCTGGTCACCTCGCTCTGCACACGTCTTTCTAGCCCACCTGGAGAAAACGCCGCCCGTCTGTAGATAGCTCTACTGTCATGCGTGTAAACAGCGCTTTCAAGCAAAACCCAGGGGTGCTGATGATGTAAGTTTGCAGGAGTTCTACACCCTGCGGGCAGATCCTGACAAGAGCAAGTCCGCCAAGGCGTCAGCGTGGGATAGTATGCTACAGAATGCAGCGCCGCCCTATGGAGCCACGTGCATGGACTTCCATAAGGTGAGAGCATCCAGCACGTATCTGCTGATATACAGGATAACCCACTGACAGTGGCCTATCCTGTCGTAATAACGGTCACATAACGCTGCTGGTTGGTTATGGACAGAGTCCCTTTCCCAAGGTCAGAGGGCACTTGTGCAACAGTCTTGCAGCCTCAGCACAGAGGCCTGTACATCTGCCTTCTGCAGTCTGTAGCCTGGTGACAGGACTATGACCCATACGGCTGGATGGGCAAACACTAAGCAAATTCATTTCATTGTAGGATCAGGGGCACATACTTTTGATTGGCACAGAGGAGGGGCGAATGCAGAGGTGCAGCACTGCTCTGGCAGAGGAGGCACTCTCCACCTACACCGGCCACTCTGACCCTGTCTACTGCGTGCACTGGAACAGGCGACATCCGGATATTTTTCTGTCCACGTCAGCTGACTGGACTTTGAAGCTGTGGCTCAGCAGCAGGAGCCAGGTGAGAGAGCCTCTCAACTGCAACATCTGCAACCTAGGACGCATTCTTACCAGCTACTATGACAACTTCAGATACTGGAAAAGTGAAATTAAGCTGATGTGACAGTTCATGGCCAAATGGCAGAGCATGTCAGATGCACAAGGCTAGCTGGCATGCAGGCAATGATGACTTTTGACTTGGGATGCCCAGTGGGAGACGCTGCGTGGGCGCCCTACTCGGCCACCGTCTTTGCAGCAGTGGGAGACGACGGCTGTGTGCAGGTCAGCCTGCAATGCTTTGCTCATCATCCCGTCTGTAATGCATGTCATAGAAAAAGGGGAAAGGGATGTTCCTACGGGCTGTTGCGGAGGGCCCATTACAGTGTGTAGTGGCAGCCTGACATGAGTAGGGTTCTATATGGTGTACGCATCTAGAACAAGCCTGAAAAGGCTGCACTGTTTTATGCAGGTCTTTGACTTGGCTGCAAATAAGAGGGACCCCGTCAGCAAGCAGAAGATCCACGCCAAAGCTGGCTTGACCAGAATCTCATTCAACACACACCACCCAGTCCTGCTCATTGGTGATGACAGGTCAGCATGAAGTCCTACTGATCGATGGCTCAGCACTGGAGGCTTTGCTCAGCATCTTGGAGCTGCAACTTGCGCAACTGCGCAGCGGAAAGGCGGTGTCATGCACAGGATTTGCTACGCAGGGATATCATGGACTGATGTGCCTGCTGCTCGCACTGCAGGGGGTGCGTGCACTGTCTGAAGCTGTCGCCCAACCTGAGGAAGCAGCCCCGGCCTACATCGTCTTCTGGTGCGCCGGCTAAGTCCTCTGGCGCATCAGTGCAGCCAATACTGACAGTGGATCCTGGCATACAGCAGCTGGATGCCATCTTTCTGGTGGCTCTGAAGAGCATGGTAACTGAAGAGAATCAGGACAAGATCACTGAGGAGCTGAAGATCATACAGGATGCCTGGCAGCAGGCAAAAGCGACCTGAGGCCTGTATCGATGTCTTTGCCCAGGCATTCTTTCTGCCCTCTAGACGCGAGTCAGCTGATTGGTCACTAGTGGGCTTCTGATAGAGTTTGAGACATCGAGCCCATGGCATCAGCCTGATGCTGAGTGCGAATCACTGACAAGGGCATTTCAGGTATGTTGAGTTGCGCATGGGCGCTCGAACCGGAGATGCGGTGTCTGTGTGATGCTCAACGTGATGCTGTCCTTTGCTTCCTTCTGGCGTTAAACCGAAGAGCCCGCTCTGCCCACTGCCAAATCTGGCATGCTCATGGCTCAAGGCCTATGGCTCAAAGCATACGACGCTGATGCTGAACAGCTGGTTTCTTACATGTATACTCTTGAGGATTTTAAAGCATCACAGAGAAGGGGAATGGCCCATGTCGGGCTTCTGTGAGCATCCCCATCGGGAGCTAAATCTGGGCCCACGCTAGGTCAGGAGGACTTGCGCTGCAGAGATGCCGGCCTTCAGAACTACCAAGGCCAAGACGCACCTGCTGAAAAGCACAGACCTTTCAAGCATATGCGAGCCTGCCGATCCCAATGAGACAGCCTTCACAGCTACCAAAGGTGTGTAAAGGGCTCACACCAGATCGTACTGCACATAGTGACAGCTCTGAAAGACCGTTCCACCTTAATACCCTCTTCTGAGCCCCTCATGTCTCTGAATCGCATTTCGGGGGGTGACTGAAGGGAGTTGGACCCCGAACAAGCAACTGCACCGGTCTCAGAATATCCGGTTCTGTGCATGTACCGATGGTAGGGGCATGCTTGCCTTGCTCAGCATAATATATTCTGCACATGACATTGCCGTGACGTTTTCAGATGCAAGGCAGGGCCTACAGGCATGACTTCTGTGCTGCTATGCAGTTGTCTTCACCATCGGGCCTGCATGCCAGGATGTGGAGAGCCTCTGCAACATCCTGGATGCTGGGGCAACCTGCGCCAGATGCGACCTCACGGTACATCCCCTGCTTCTGCTGAGCAGCCTCTCTCTGTAGCACTGCCCATCAACACAGGCACTCCTGCGCAGATCCCCCTTCCATGTCCCTGTGGGTGCGTGGGGGCATGAAATATGGGGCATAGCAGCTTCATTCATGCAGCTCTTCAATGCACCTAGCTGAGTCTGTACGAACGTACATCCTTTGCGCCTGCAGTCTGACTTGAAAGACAATTGACCTTCATAGTGCAGTGGGGGCCTCTTGGCTTCCGCACAACGTTGCTGGTCAAGCCGAAGTGTCAAAAACTGTGCCTTTGCCAGCTGCCGTCGCGGGATGTTCAGAGACACCCACTGCAGATGCATGACATCTCCCAGACAAGAATAAGGCTGTGCATGTGTGGACTGACGGACCTCATGTTGGCCAGTGAGGCTGGCGCTGATGCTTCACAAGGCGCCTTTCTGGCTTTCAGACGATACTTCATCTGCGGCTGCGCTACACCTTGTCTGAAGAGGAGTGTTTCGGCTGCAGTGGGGGAGCTTGGGGTTCCATAAGAAATCCCTGGCAAACCTGGCGGAGGCCATGAAGCGGACGCGGAAGCTGTGCGCGATCATGATCGACTCGGTGGGGCGCGAGCTCATCATCAACCGCCCCACCCAGGACGACGAGGACGGCTGGCCCACCTTCGAGGCCGGCATTGCTGTGGAGGCCAACCAGAAGGCAAGCTCCCTCTCTCTCTGTGTACACCACTACCCTCAAATCCATCAGGAATCAGGCAACATAAGCAAAGAAGAGCCAGAAGAGTGAAAATTCCCTTAGCCACCCAGGATGCCGGCCCCCTTTGAAAGCCTGCCACAATTCAAATGAAGGACACTCTTCTGGGCCAATATAGGATGGGAGATGGCCGTTGCTTGCACATGTGCTGTGCCAGCAGCAAGGAAGTGACCATGATTGGGGGATACACTCTGCCAGAGAGCTGCTGCAAGTTACCATGTTCTCACTATGGATGTAAGTTTGTAGTAAGCTGTCTGGGAGCATGCCCTCCCCAATCACTCCCTAGGCATTGTGCTTAAATTTAGCTACCCAAGCACTCGCCAGTGAGCACTCTGCGTTGTGAACAAGGCGGTGCCAGGCTGCATGACCATAGAGTACCATATCCAGGAGTATTGTGTCAATTGCATGGTGCCTGTGCAGGTTGTGCTGAGCACCAAGCCGGGAGCGACCATTGGAGGGAACACCCTCCCCGTCAGCTACAGCAAGTTCACGTCGATGGTGAAGCAGGGCGACACCATCTTCCTGGGCCGCTACCTCGTCACCGGCTCTGAGGAGTCCTCCTGCTACCTCACTGTAAGCTCCTTTTGCCTTCTGCCCTCTCCCGCTGCCAGTGATGTGCACCCGGCTACACTCTACCTTCAGAGCAACCAGAGCAGCGCCCATCTGGCGTAAGCTGGCTGTACATGTACACGCTGGAAGATGGTGGCACGTGGCGCTCCTGGATTTTGTGCGCCTTCAGCCCTCTGTCGTCCAGGACTGCCAGTTTCGTCCACCTAGTAACACTCTGAGCAGAGCAGCACCCGCCTGGCACGAGCTGACAGTGGATGTATATGATGCAAGCTAAAGGCGAGCGTGCACTCCTGCAAACGCTTTCGATGAGAGTGGTTGCCAGTATCAGCTGCATCCTTATGTATCCGGGGATAAGGAGCTTATAAGCATCTGAGTTTAAAGCAGATGGAGAGCAAGCGCATGTGAGACAGTCAAGGTACATGAGCAGCTGAGTAGGACAAGAGTGACAAAGCTCTCTGACACTGGAAAGCTGCATGCGCAGGTGGATGAGGTGAAGAGCGATGAGGTGATCTGCACCTCGCGCAACAGCGCGCAGCTGGACGGCCTGCTGACCGTCTTCCACACCGAGCGCTCCGCCGACTCGCTGCAGAACATCCAGAACGACCTGCCCATCCTCACCGAGTACGACAAGAAGGTCATCGCGGCCATCTCCAAGGAGGTTGAGATCGACTTCCTCAGCCTCAGCTTCGTGCGCGAGGGCGAGGATCTGAACATTGCCCGGGAATTCCTGGAGTCCATCGGGGCCACGACTACTAAGGTGTGCTGCCCACCAGCAACAAAATTGTAGTGTGCACATCACGCAAAAGTTGCACTTGAGGCACATCAGGCGGCAAGCCTGGAACAATGTACATCAGCAACACAGTTGTCATGTGCACACCACGCACAAGTGGCAGTTAAGGCACATCAGGCGGCAAGCCTGGCATATACTACTCCACATCTATGCTGGCAGACTGGCATAGGCTGAATGTCTGAGGAGCATCTGGACATCAGAGCTGCGATTTGATATAGTGCTGCTCAAAGGGATAATGGGCTCAGCTTTGCTGACCCTGTAACCACACGCTGTCGGCTTGTTTCAGCTCATCAGCGCATCACGCATGCACTTAGCGTACCACCTGTCATAGTGCATTGCTTCTATATGTCACTGACTGCTCATTTGGTTTGCGCCGTGCCTTGGGCTCAGCGCATCATTTTGAACGTGTGTCTTTGCATGCAGCTGGCAGCCAAGTGCGAGACCCGGCAGGCGCTGTTCAACTTCCAGGCCATCACGGAGGCCTCGGACGCCATCATCATGAGCCGCGGCAACCTGGGCCTGGACGTGCTGCCGGAGAAGATGGCGCTGGCGCAGAAGGCCGTCATCAGCAACTGCAACCTCCTCGGCAAGCCCGTGCTGATCACCCGCGTGGTCGACACCATGGTCAGCGCCCCGCGCCCCACCAGGTGTGCACTCATGACATCGTGCACCCCATCATGTGGCTGCACAGCTGCCTGGACACTGGAAGTATGCAAAGCCATCAACATGCAGCCGTGGCCCTTGAGTTGCTCTGAAGCAGAGGGAGAGGCATCGCTGACTGGCCTTCATCAGTTGTGGGGCCAGGTAGCAATATCCATGTCGCATGCATCAGGGCCCAGTCCCGCTCACAAGGACAGCAAAGACTGATCTGTCCTTGTATAGGGAGACTGCCCTGATGCAAGCAGCATGAACATGTCCCTGAGTCATGTGTTGTGTGTAGAGAGGAGGTCACAGAGCTGCCCAATGCTGTGCTGAGCGGTGTGAATGGATGAGTGTAGAGAATCTATGCAGCAAGTACCATTTGCAGACAGTGCAGTCCCTCTGACTTTGCCACACTTTACGCGGCCCTGAATCTCCTGCCATAGGCCAGGGGGGTGGGGGGCTAGGGGTGTGGCTAAGTGCAATGCGGTCTCCACCATCTCGACCACGTACTTGCCCGGCAGCGTTTTCCCGTCCATCAGGAACACAGTCCTAAATGTTTGTGACATGCGCAGGGCGGAGGCCACAGACGTGGCCAATGCAGTGCTGGATGGCGTGGACGGCATCCTGCTGGGCGCGGAGACATTGCGCGGAAAATATGCGGTGCAAACCGTTCAAACAATTCTGGCCATCTGCCACCAGGCCGAGAAGGCCTTCGACCACAACTACCACTTTGAGCACCTCATGCAGGCAAGCTGCTTGTCCCTGTCATGTCCTCCACTTCATTCCTAATGATGTATCTGTGGCCATCTGTGTAGCTCTCTACGCTGCTCCTCAGGCTGGCAGGCCCTGCTAGAATACTTTACTGGATGCACCCTTTCACGCTTTCTGTAGGCCCTGCGATGTACTAAGGCTGCAGCTCTCCTTCTCCACGAGCATCTAAGGCCATCACAGTAGCAAGGCATCGTGCACCTGTTGTCAGCTCAGCTCCTGCCTGCAATAAGTGAATGTCACAAAATTCCCCCACAGGAAGCTTTGGAAGCAGAGGCGGAGCGGGACATGGCAGGCCTCGGCCGCAGCATCAGCACCATGTCCTTTGGCAGCGGCGAGCGCGAGCAGCTGGCGCACCAGTTCAGCGGCAACGTGGGCGGCGCCCTTGGCAGTGCCCCTACCCTCGGCAAGACAGGCGCGCCCTCCTGCCCCTATCTTTGAGAGCTGCAGGCCATATTCTCACCAGTCCAGAGCATCTCAGGATTGGTATCAGATCTGTGCATATGGGCGCATCTTGGAAGGTGGTCTAAAGGCTGGAGATGACATGCTCTGCAAAGCTTCAAGGATGCAGACCATGTCCATCGAGCCCTGCAGATGACCTTCCATGGTGCCTCTTGAGGTCTGTGCACTTGGCGCACCTCACAAGTTGATGTTTGAGATCTGCTATACCCATCAGCTCATGTACCTGGGAAGAGTATGCTGCTCTTCATCAGAAGCTGCAGAACTTGTATTGCTGAGCACCTCTACGCCTACATAAGAAGGTGGGTAGCGGCGAGCAGGCGACAAGCTGAGAGGGCATGCGAAGACCTGCAGTGTGGCGTGCTGTAGCGATGCCTCCTCAGCTCATACATTACAAGTGAGTGCATCATGCAGGATCCCCACTGATGACCAAGCTGGAGTCCATCGCATCTTCCGCTGTCAGAGCAGCTGACAAAGTGGGCGCCTCCCTCATCATTGTCTACACACAGTCAGGTATGTATTGCATCTCCCCACAAGAGTCCTCCTGAACTTCAAACCTCACAGTCCTCCCCCTTAAGGCGTCAGTGCTTGAAGCAACACACCTGGGGCATGTGCATGAGGTCTGAATTGAGGATTCTGGGCACTGAGCTGGTGAATCCGCTCAAGACCAGGATTGCAAGTATAGTGCCAGAACTCACATGGCAAGCACACTCAAGGCCAGCAAAGCTTGATGAGTTACAAGGGCACGTCTGTGCAGGGCAGACGGCAAGCCTGGCCAGCAAGGCGGGCTGCCAATGACAAATTCAGAATTTTTGTTGGTGGCTGGTACTTGCTGACGAGACTCGCTGTTTGCCCTGCACGTTGTGGCTCTCTCCTCTATATTACAGCTTAGAATATGTGTTTACTCGCCTCAAAATATTCAAGGGCAATGCTGTGCAGGGCAAACGGCGAGCCTGGTTAGCAAGTACCGGCCGCCTATGCCAATCCTGACGCTGGTGATTCCCACGCTGAAGAACGACGGCATGAAGTGGACGTTGGTGGGCCGCGGAGTCGCCCGCCAGTGCCAGATCCAGCGCGGACTACTGCCTGTTCTGGCCGCGCCCTCCCCCTCAGGCGAGGCGCCCTCTCACAGACGTCGTGTCTGTGTTGCCACATCCACAATATGCCATCGTGACAGGGGCCACAAATGGTCTCGAGATGGCAGGTTATGAATAACCTGGTGGCCCCCCCGCGCGTATGACTGTGTCGAAGGGCACAGACGCGAGTATGCAAACAATGTAGCCGTCAGGCCTCTCTCATGTGTGGAATCCTAGGACTATGCCTGCACAGAGCAGATGGTGCTCATAGAAATGGAGTTAACATGCGCATCATAGGAGATGCTGTGTCAGGCCTGCAGCAGGTCCAATGTTAGTGTCACAGACATCCTACTTGATGTATCTGCAAAATGACAAGGCCGCAAGATTTTTGCATGATGTACAGGGGACACGCTGCTGCATGAGGCGGTCAACATGAGCTCCAAGGTGGGCCTGGTGAAGCCGAACGACCACATCGTGGTCGTGCAGATGATCAGCGACTCCCTCGTCGTGAAGGCAAGCTTCTGCCTCAGTGCCTGCCGTCTGCGCGCTGCAGGCTCATCACCAGCGCGGTCAGATTGTGCTTTGCGGTTCTTGAGACATCTTGGGGTCAAGTGTAGTCTAGGCTCTAGGAAACTGCAGCAGTAGCAAAGCACCATCATCTACTGGCAATGCTTGCGCTGATGGCTGTGTAGGCTCATCCCCAGAAGGAGCCGTAAGAGCAGGAATGTTCCTGCTGATGTATTCAGTGCCTGTGCAGATTCTGTCGGTGGATGAGATGGGCGAGGGCATCAAGCCCATCCGGCCGCAGTCCCTCGTGGACATGATGAAGGTGGGCCTCGTATACTCCTTCTGCTCCTTGATTCAGACTGTGAGGATGGAGCTATCATAGAGTTCTCTGAGGAGTGTCCTTCTGTCTTCTTTTGCTTGTCAGATAGGATAGTTTCCGAGCACTTTCCAGGAACATACGGGCTCTGAGCATAGTCGCTTCATCATGCGCCCCGCCTTTGCTCTCTGTGGGAGTCCTGCAAGACCTGCTCCTGACTTCTCAATTATTCCACAGAAGTCTGGCTTCTGGCTGAGCTGCTAGCAGTAAAGAGAAGCTATGACATTGCCTAACACCAAGGTGCTAGTGATGGCGTCTCATGATTGCCGTAAGTTTAGTTTCTAAACTTGTAGCGATGTGCAGGCGACGGCAGGTGTGGAGGATGATGATGACTACGATGACATCGCGGGCAGGCCGGGCAATACTATTGGGCAGCCCAGTATCATGAACGGTCTCAACCGTCAGATGATCCACACCAACTCGACCATCTCCAACACGCCCAATGTCCCGGTAACTGCCCTAATCTAGCACCAACCAAGTGTCTGCAGTTTTGTTCACCATACGTTGGCATGTGCGGCGAGCTTGTATGGTCTTGGCACTGGGTGTTACGCATTGCCAATTGTGTCATGCCTAACAGGAAGCTTGCCTGCTTGATGACTAGCATTGTTTGCAGCATTTGCTTTTCGAGTCTCCTCATTGACAAGCAGGTCTTTAAGCAATGACTTTACATTCTTGTGTTCTTCAAATTTTCTGGTCTTCATTGCACATTCTGTTGCGCGATACGGCTATAGCCTTCCCTATAGAGTCGTCAGACATTTCTTACACCTGGCTCTACTGACGAAACTTCTGGCGGTGCTGCTGCAGACTGCTCCAGCCACAACTGGGATTGCCAACATGCACATCGCCACCAAGGTGAACGGCAAGGCCTGACGGGACGCGCCCTCTGCCCCGCTGCCTACCCAAGATCTGCCCAGGAGTGATGCTCAACAGCCGGCACCCGTCCACGAGCAGCCCCAAGCGTCCTCAGATACCATAGCCCCTCTGCAAGATGCTTTGCCACGCCCGTCTCTGAGCGCCAGCGAAGGCAAGCAGCAAGCTTTATTGCACAGTACTCCAGCGCTAGAGGGTGAGCCTGTTGGCAAAGCCATTGATGAAGTGAGTACTGAGGGGGATAAGGTGCCAAGGACCAGCTCTGGCATTGTGGCTGAGGATACTGCTAAGAGCTCCAAGCAGTCAGCCCAAAGCACTCTCAACAGTACAGCTGCAGACTTGCAGCCCCTTGCCCCGTCAAGTGTTGCAAGCCAAGACTCAAGGGGGGGTGCAAGCAGGATGGCATGCCAGAGTGAGACAGGATTCAAGGTTGCCCACAGTAAGGGCGTGTCCACACCAGAATCAGCAGGCATGCCACTGTCAAGCACTGAGGGGTTGGCCAAGCAGAGGAACGCGGGTTCATTGAGAGTGGAGGCTCAGGCTGAGCGCATAGAGGCAGCAGGGGTAGAGGGCAGGCCACAAGATGTGCATGACAAGAGCAAGCAGCCCAGCACCACGTTCCATGAGACGGGTGGAGTGAGCACAACTGCAATCTTGCGCGAGAAGGCTCAGAAGACTGATGGAAATGCCAAAAGCAGATGCAGTATTTGTTAACAGTAGCAAGGAACCTTGCTCGGCGTCTCGACTTATCAGCAAATGTTATTTGGATTGGTACACATCGTAGCTGCTGAGTAAGACCTTATAGAAGGCCTTTGAACTGGTCCTACATACTTTCAAAGAGCCAATGCTGAATCTGTTGTTTCCCTGACTGCTCTGCATCAAGCACGACCATCACATGGACCAGTTGTGTCTCTGGCACACAATAGCACTGCTTTACAGCTATCAGCATCCTACATTCTCATAGGATGCCACCAGCATCCACATCTGCCCCGTTATACAGTATTGGTAGCATAAAGTACAGAAGTCACATCACCGGGCATCTCATTCATACGAAGTACTGAGGGAGCCTGCCATAGGGCAGTGCACTTCGCATGTTGGGCAGCCAATGCCAGAAATCCAATTGCTGATCATGATAAGCATTGCTCAGGACAGCTCTCCCAAATGCATCACATCATACGGGGCCAGTGATTCTGCGATCAAGGATACATGGCAGTGCCACCCCACTGGTGCGCATGCATTTATAGCCTCTCAGATGCAGTATGCTCTCCTTCAACCGCACACGGAGAGCAGTGCACTCATAGGTATGCTGCTAGTTGCTGCTGGCCGGGTATGCTCTTCTTCACTTCCAAGTCACACGGAGAGCAGTGCACTCAGAAGTATGCTGCTGGTTGTTGCAGGCCTGGAATTGCTGGGGCCAGATGGTGTGGTCCTCTTCGTTGTCCCTGCACATCAACTTCCTGTTTGAATTTGTGCCCTTTCGAGACATGTAGGCCTGCTGCATCTGCACATGGTGAAGCTAGTGACCCATAGAGCTGACCCACCGTGCTAGGCTGCTGCTGGGGTGTCGAGCTGTCCAGGAGAAGGGCTGGGCACCCGGTCTGCAAAGCGGAGCTCAAGCAGATCCCATCCTTTCCCTGAACTCCTTCACCTCCTTCAGCTTCGTGGTGAGCACCTTCCCTCGCTCTTCCTCCTGCGTGAGAGGCCACGTGCTTTAGCGGTACCGTAAAAGCAGCCTGCAGGGTACTTTGGAGGCCTGATGATTAACCAACCACACAAGGTATAGTATGGGGCACAGTCGTCCATTACCCCGCGCGGCAATTTCAGAAGCTGCTCGCGCGCCAAAGTTGTGCTTTCAGAGTCCCTCACAGGCGCAGCCCCGAAGCAAGACCACATCCTGCCGCAATGAGTGTCCTGTTTGCCCAGAGGGGGGCAGCTCGAGATATGTGTCACGCGTTTGCTCCCGACACAGCCCACTTTTGGAGTTAAAGGTGAACAATACGGCCTTGTCGAGATAATCAAAGACATCATATGCTGGACAGTGTTCATTCAAAAGCTGGGTAGATCTCCTGGGCACGGCTGGGCAGTTGGGCAGGACCTACTTGCTGGCACCTCATGCTTAGGAATGTTGAACGCACCAGCAAGGCACTTCAAGCCAGAGTGCAAGCCGAGGTTCAAGCCACATATCACAGCTGTACTCGAGTCACGAGCCTTGTTGCCTCTAGGATACAAGACTAGCTTCCAACAGCTACCCAGGAGGCTTGCTCACTTCTTAACGTGACCGGTATATCTCCGCGCAGTAGTAACTGTCATAAGACCTCACTCGAAAGAAAACAAAGCTTTGCAAACACATCATTCTGTCCTGCTATCCTCTTGTGTGGCCTGTGGCATTGCGCTGAGGCGATTTGCAGGCAACGCAGGGAGGCACCCAGGCGGCCATAAAGAGCCGGCCAGGCATGCGGTACAACACGAGAAGGACATCGCGGACAGCACACGCACCCAGCTTGCTGTTGAGTTTCGACCATCACCTCTGGGGAAAAATTGTGGCTCACCTGTCCTTGGAGGACTCTGCAGCCTTGGCAGCAACATGCAGGTGGGCCCACAGCAGGCCTCAACCGTAAACTTGTTACAGATTGGCCACCAAGGCACGACCTGCATGCCTGCGGTGCTGCGCATTGGAAAGTGAGTGGCCTTGGTAATGTGCCCCTGTAGCTCACATACAGGGCCTAGCTCTGAGGAACACATAGCTGCATGGTATTACAATGGCCTGTACAGAACGGCAGTTGTTGGGGTCCTTTGGCAGGCTGATCCGGGAACATAGGGTTCTGTCAGACATGATCTCAAAATGAGTTGCTCATGCAGACGCTGAGCCATAGCCCTTCTAAAGGTAGGGCAGAGATCATGATGCACCTCTGCCAGACATGTTGCTGCTGGTGTAGGGATGCCTGGAGCCGCCCTTTTGCACATGCACACATGGCTGCCCCGCCCCGCCATGGGTACCGGTACACCGCGTCAGAGCAGAGCCTTAACAGCAGTGTGCAATGTAAGCATTTTGCACAGCCTCCTAATGATGTCCACTCAGTAGACATCCATCTAGAGAGAACGGATGTATAGCTTAGCCTGTATTCTTCTCGTTACAGTGCATGCATGCCCAGCATGGAATAGTGCTTGCTCTTGTGCAGAAAGCTGAGTTGCACAAGCTACATGTGCAGGCGCGCTGTATGTCGCCAAGCGGAGCGCCATGCTGAGCAAGTTGAGCTTGGAGCTTGTGCATTCAGCAAGAGACATACAGGCATTGTCAACCGCAAACCTCTGCTCGCCTCACCTCAAGCGGCTAATCATCCAGCTATCTCCCCAGTGGCCCACTGCTGTCAACTTAGGTATGACCGAGCCGCCAGAGCCACTGACAGTTGCAGAGCTTTTTGGCAGGCTTCCGGGGGTTTTGCAAGAGCAGCTGAGAGCCATCCACGCCTGCTTGCAAGCCCTCAGCCGCCATGCACTAGATCTTCGCGTGTTGTCAGCTCTTGAGGGCGGCTCTCTACACAAAATCTTGCCAAGATTTCAAAAGCTCACCCACCTGATCTTGGATCTGTGGGTGCCCAATCTCAGCATTGATTGGGTTCACAAGCTGCCCTGTTTGGTGACCCTAAGGCTGAACGCAAAGGTGAACTTCAATGAACCCTACGAGTCATCAGACATAAGAAAGAACTCTTGGACGCTGGACCTACAACCCCTGACGAGCCTCCAGCATTTCTCTGTCATGGGGCACCTGCCTTCAAGGGTGTGGCTGCCCGAGTTTTGCCAGCTGCACGTTGGGGATACTGCTGATGTTTTTGGGATCCCCATGGTGGACCCCTGGGAGACAGACATGGCGCCTTGGCTGACCAGGATGGAGGTCGCTCGCTGCAGTCATGATGACTTTGGTCTCCCAGAAATCCTCGACCTGGACCTGCATCTGGCCGAGCTGACACTCTGGTTTACGGATCTTGGGAGCAAAAGCCAGCCCTTTGATGTTTCCAAAGCTCCTTGCAGGATCCTCAGACAGGCCAAGCATGTGACAGTGCGTGCAAGGGACATCATTATCCTTATCCCCCCAGATGTGAAGCTTGCATGGGTCAGGATCCGTATGGTTGCTAAGAGGCGGCTGCTGCTCTCCTACAACAAGCCTGAGGTGTTGCTGAGTGGGCGCGCCACTGTTATGCTTCAATATTCCCAGACCAATTTTGGCAATGTGCATGTTATGTGGCGGCCTATGGCACAAAGGCTGGGTCTGAGCATCACCAAGAGGGATTGGGAGTCTGAGGGCAAGGCTATGTATGCACTCTGCCTAACAAAGGGCTCAAAGGAGGATGAGAGGTTTTTGCAAGCGCCCTGTATTTGCCGCGCATGCATGGAATGCTTGGAGTACTATGGCATGCTTAAGTAGGCGGGACCTAACCTCCAGCGCAAGCCCAAGTGTTATGATTGTGATAGCAGTGCCATGCTCCACATAACAGTCTTCTTCACAAAATCAACTTCAAGTTGGATTGAATCTGTGACAAGCAATCTGGAGGTGCGCATGAGGTGCACAGCAGCCTGCTAGATGATCCTGTGCTCTGCTGCCACTAATGCTTGTTGCTTGTGAACCCTCTACTGGAGGCCCGCCTTGTGCTTGTGCAATACAGTAGTCCGCCGCTGATGTAAGCTTGATATTGCTGGGCAGTTCAACGCATATTCCCACAAACACCTTGACTGTCAGAGCTCCGCTATCATCTTGTCTCTGCTAAAGATTCCCATTTATATCCTGCGATCTGCCAACAATGCTGACTTTCCGGGCTGAGGGCTGCCTCATGCACGGTGAGAATCCCATACCTACAGCAATATGCTCAGGGGATACCCACATCTGCTGCATGTCTCAACTTGATTTGCCCGGCCCACATCGTGTCTCGGACACTCCTCTTGCTCTTTCAAAGCTCTGTGAAGGATAGATCTGTATTGCTTGGATGATGCATCATCAGTACCACAATCAAATAGTCGTCACTGCCCCCTTTGGACATCCTCATGGCGCAATGTGTAACAGACCCGTTACACATTGCCACATTAGTTGGTGGCACCACATGTTTCCCGCGTCAACATCCTTGCAACACCAGCTCTCAGAGACGCCTATGGCCTCAGTAGCTACTCAAGCCTGAGGTCTGAGGTCTGGGGTAGGAGGAATCCGGATCTTGGCCGGGCAATGATCCTTTTGCAGCTTGAGCTGAATGCAGATGGGCTGTGTGCACTACATTCTGGCTGAGCTGGGAGGTGCCATGAAAGCTTTGGGGTAGTCCTCGGCCCTGCGCACTGGAGCTCCACAATTGTCAGTCCCTCGACGAGTTAAGCCCTTCTTTGCCCTTCATACGGTGTTAGACTGTACATGTAAAGCCAGCCTTCTTACCGTATTACGAGGCCTTCCCAACATTGCACATCTGCGCAAGGCTGTCCACAATCGCCTTCATCTTGTCAAATTCGCTGAAAATCTCTTCAAGCTTCCGGAAGTTTTGCAAGGGATACACGCCCTTTCTGGTGGCGTCGGTCAGGAACTGACTTTCACGTACGTTTGAGGTCAAGCGGGGTCCGCAAGCGACGCAGCAACATGAGCACAAGCGGTCTGCACCTGGTCACTTAAAGCCTTCAACGTGATCTCTGTATTCGCCGAGTCGTCAGTTGACCTGGGTTCCGCCAACCTGTCTTCTGGTCGCAACTCTTCGAGGCGCCGGGACCATGGAGGCTCCCTGTCACCTGGGGACTGAACTTCCCCGACAGCCGGAATACCGGAAGGTGCACACATCGAGTCTATCGCCAGGCAATTGCGGCGCGAACCGAGTTGTACAGTCTCACTGGCAGCTGTCGGAAGCTTGTGCACATAGACATGGGCAGCCCAGTTTGCCCGACAGGGGCAACTTCATATAGTGCACCTCAGCTTACCATTGTTGATGCACTGGCAAAGCACGTCAGCCCTGAATTTGGTCGAGTGAGCAGCCAGAATTCACTGCTTCTAGTCGACTGTCAGAGTCCTTTTGTTCCAAGACAGAAGCCAGCTTCCGTCGGCTGCCCAGAAGTTCTTACTTGTCTCTCTGCGATAGGTACACCGTTGCTCACTATAGCGCCAAATAACTCTCATGGGTCTTCTGTTGAGAGGAGAACAGCTATCAAGAGATTGAGCCTGGATCATGCTTCTTTTGTCTACCCTGTAGCGTCGAGTCTCAGTGCATCTCAGGAAGACATCTAGACGGCCACAAGATCCAGACAGGAATGCGGTATGAGACAAGAGGTGCCTTGCGGGCACACACAGCCAGTCTTCTGTTGAGTTTCGACCATCACCTCTGGGACAGGATTGTGGCCAGCCTGTCTTTGGAGGACTACGCAGCCTTGGCAGCGACATGCAGGTGGGCCCGGCCGTCAAGCGGATCCTACCTTCACTTACACCACACTGACCACCAAGGCACACACTGCATGCCTACACTTGCATGCATGTCTGGCGTAGTTGGTTTTGGGATGTACCTATGCATAGCAAGATCTGGCATCGCCATTCTCTGATAAGGCCTGGGACAGATTGTGCTCTGAGGGGTTGGGACAGAATAGCACTTATTTTAAAGCTCATAGAGGGCCCATCATGGAACACAGAAACCTGTTAAGAGACATGTCGTCAGGATTGGTGCTCGTGCAGGGACACCTGGCACACCACCTCCTCGAAGAAAAGCATATTTGACAAAGCAGTCTCGCCTCATCTGCTATTGATCATGCAGGGATGCCTGGAATCGTCCTTTGGTGAATGCACACATGGCTGCCCCGCCACGCTTCAAGGGCCTGTCACAACGGAGCCAAGACAAGAGTGTGCAGCGTAAGCATCCTGCTTACCTTCCTATTGATGCTCTTCCAGTGGACAGCCGTTTGAAGAGACTGCCAGCGCAGACTCAGCCAGTCTTCATGCAGGCCTTGTGTGTGAGAGCGCTCCATATGCAGAATGCTAAATCACACAACTGGCGTATGCAGGTGCGGTGTATGTCGCCAAGCGCAGCGCTATGCTGAGAACGCTTAGTGTGGAGCTTGGGGGGTCATCAAGAGACATCCAGGCACTATCAACCACAACCCTCTGCTTGCCTCACCTGCGACAACTGACCATCACAAGTGCTCCCCAGTGGCGACCTCTCGTCCACTTTATATTGAGGGAGCCGCGCCAGCCAGTTGCAAAGCTTTTCGGCATGCTTCCCGAAGTTGTGCAGGAGCAGCTGAGAGCCACTCAAGCCTGCCTCCAAGTCCTCAGCCGGCAAGCACCAAACATCTGTGCTCTGTCAGCTATTGAAGGCGGCTCCCTGCATACAATCTTGCCGAGCTTTCCAAAGCTTGCCCACCTGGTCCTAGATCTGTGGGTGCCCAGTCTCAACATTGATTGGGTCCATGAGCTTGGTGACCTTGAGACAGAATGCGCCTGTGAAGCACCCCTGGTCACACCCAAGGGAAGGTGGGTGGCTGCTGGACCTACGACCCTTGATAGGCCTCCAGCACTTCTCTGTCACGGGTCACCTACCTTTAAGGGTGCGTCTGCCTGCCCTGTGCCGGCTTCATATTGGGGACACCGCTGATGTACAAGAGATCCCCATGCTGGACCCAATGGAATCAAACATGGCGCCTTGGCTTACCAGGATGGAAATAAGTCGCACAGGTTTTGATCAGAATGTTCTTTCCAACCTGCTTAGCATGGATTTGCATTTGGACGAGCTGATTTTGCGCTCTGACAAGATTGGGAATGAGACCAAGCCCTTGACCATCTCAGAACCCTGGTCCAAAACCCTCATACAGGCTCAACAGGTGACAATCTATGCAAAGGACATGAACATCATCATACCTTCAGATTTGAAATTTGCATGGGTCAAGATTGGCATGTTTGCTGAGAGGCGGCTAGTGCTCTACTATGACAAGCCCGAAGTCCTGCTAGGTGGACGGGCTATTGTCATGCTGCAATATTCCCAGACCAATCTTGGCAATGTGGATCTCTTGTGGCGGCCCACAGCACAGAGGCTGGGTCTGAGCATCATCAAGAGGGATTGGGAGTCTGGAGGCAAGGCCATGCAGACGGTTTGCTTGTCCAAGGGCTCATTAGAGGATGAGAGGTTCTTGCGGGCGTCTTGTATCTGCCGTGCGTGCATGACATGTCTGGCGTACTATGACATGCTTTAGTAGGATAGCCAAAGGTCTCGCACAGGCCTGAATGCCATGCAGTATCTGTGTTCCGCAGCCTAAATTAATTTGATACCTACCGTGGCAAGTAGAACACACTCTTGAGTGTAAACGGCACGTCAGCAACATTTCAAGCTCCAAAACAGTTTGCACCGCCTGTCTCGCGGAACACCACCAGAGTACATAGCACTTCGTGGAATGCAAGAACGACACTGCACCTAGCCGGTTGATGTTTGTGACGTGTGTGCCATGCGTGTACGACAAGCTCTTTGAGCTCAATCAACAGTCACGGTGACCCAATGTGCTTGTAATGATCAATGTTTGTGCTTGCCCTATACCTTAAGCAAATCATAGTGTTCTATGCACCTCATGCATGTTCGGCACATGCAAGGCGTTTGCAGATATAGTTGATCCTCTGCTGTGTTTGTAGTCAGCCAGAGCCTATGAAATGTCTTACCCTCAGACCTTGTCTCCGATTTGTTGATGGTAAGCCCCAAAAGCTTTGCTAAGGGCTGCCACTCGACATTGAAGATATTTGCTGTGCCAATATTGCTTTGCATATAATGAAACATGATGGCTGTTCGCCCGCTGAGAAACTCTGTGGGCTTCTCACAAGACAACATCAGCCGATTCCGAGCAAGCAGACGGACTCTGAGCCATGCCAGGTTTGCCTCTGAAGCTATGGAGACGTTGATGTTTCTAGCATACAGCGTCACATGCTTGGCTTGTCTGAGGAGAGCCCACGAACTTGCTGAGATGGCAAGGGGCTTAGCATCACTCCCAATCTCATCAAAGCGTAGCATCAGCTCGTCCAGATGCAAATCCAGACCCAGCAGCTCAGAGAGTGCGAGCTTGCCGGGATCTGCTTGCTCGCGCGTGATGTCCATCCTGGTGAGCCACGGCTTGATGTGGGGCTCCACCACCCGAAACAAGCCAGCGTTGTCGGTGTTTCCCACATGCAGCTGGCAAAGCTCAGGCAGCCGCAGCTGATCAGGCAAGTGCCCTACAATGAAGACATACGCCAGGTCTGCCATGGGCTGCAAGTCCAGCTGCCATGGGTGCCCCACGAGCACATTCAGTCTCAAGGTCTGCAGCTGGGGCAGCTCACGAACCCAAGCGAGGCTGATCGGCGGCATACACAGATCTAAGCTCATGTGATTGAGCGCTGAAAAGCTCGGCACAACGGTGTGCATGTTGCCGTCATCAATCACGGCTAGTGTGCGAAGGTCTGCAGGAGCCCCACTGCTGAGAGTCGACAAGCATAGCTCTGCCATGGCCGTTTGTTCCCGCAAGGTCGCCAGATAGTTCCCAATGACTCCTGGCTGAGGGGCTTTCCAAGCCTGGGCAATTGTAGCTGCCCACTGCGGAGACATCTGGATGGCTAGCTGCTGTAGGTGGGGCGCGCGGCGAATATCGTTTGCAAAAGCGCAGATCCCTCCCGCAGTGTTCCCAAGCTCCATGATCAGCGTCCTCAGCATGGCGCTACGCTTAGCAACAAAGGATGCACCTGCATGGACAGCTTGTCCTCCTTAGCATCATGCCTTGCAGAGAGGTTGCTGCCATGCTGACCGGCTGTTTATGAACATGTTGTAATCACGAGTCAAGCACATGGATGGCTTTCCTGATATCATTGCTTCGGCATTTGGTGTTTAGTGTAGTAAGCTTTAAAGTACTCAGGGTGCTTACGTTGAATTTTCTTAAGGTATGTCCGCTTCCACTTGGTGTAATTGGACATGTCAACCTCCGGGCCCTTTGGGAGGTAAGAGGCTGCCAACTCTGCATGTATCAGAGGCCGCTTCCAGGCATCCCTGCATTACAACAAACAAAATAAGTTACCAACTAGTTCAGCCAGGTCTTGCCCCAGTCAGACAGCCCGTTTTCATGGGAGCCTTCAAACTTGAATTCCTGTATCTTAAGCTGTGTTTCCGAAAATGCTTTCAAGCTAGCAGGAGTAATTTCAGCCATTGCCCAGACGCAAAGCATGATGTAGATCCTGGACAAGGTACTGGTATGGGCAATCGAGATGCCTGCTTATCCCACCGGCATGTCGCCGTCAAGGCTGCGTACTCCTCAAGGGACAGATCGGCCACTATGTCATTCCATAAAGCGTTATCGAATTTTAGCAGCATTCCGACTAAGTAGACCGTGTCTGTGAGACCGGCCGGTACCACAAGGACCGGATTGGTCAGCCTGACCCAATTCTGTGCCACGCTCTTCCCAGGTGCAACGCGTTAACAGCACAAATCTCCTTTAATACAGCCAACAGGACCATTCTGGCAGCTGTCGAAAGCTTAGAAATGGGCAGCCCAGGCTGCCCAATGGGAGGACAATTTGATGCTTTAAAAGCTCGGTGTGGTCATTGCACCAGCGACGCAAGTCGGCCCTGAGTGCAGTCTAGTACCAGCCAGGCTTTACATCTTAAAGTGGATCTCACAGCCTTCTTACTCCAAGACATAGGTTAGCTTCCGACAGCTGCTCAAAAGACTTCGTGACTTCTTAATGCAGTCGGTACATAGTCGCCCCACGCTGTTGCAAAACAAACCTGACGCGTTACCTTTCGAGAGAAAACATACCTGTTCTCACGCTAAGCCTGCCCTATGCTGGCCTAGCTTGCCTTGCAGCAGCTTCGTGAGTCCAGATAGATGCAACGCAGAACTTCATCTGGGCGGCCATGAAGAAGATCCGGCCAGGCGTGCAGTGTAAGACAGGAGATGCACCACGAATGGCATACGGAGCCAGCGTGCTGATGCCTTTTGACCATCACCTCTGGGAAAAGATTGTGGCCAGTCTCTCCTTGGAGCATTACGCAGCCTTGGCAGCAACGTGCAGGTGGGGCCACAGCATGTCCTGAAAGTCACATCACATCACATTTATCCCACCAGAGAACACACTGCATGGCTGCAGTGTCCACGCCCAGGATCTAGCTCTGGGGAGTGCCCATGCTTAGCGAGGCACAAGCATTACAGCTCCAATAAGGTCAAAGAGGGACAAGACTGTAAGGGCTTCGGCAGAATTGTGCTGAGAAGGGTCCTTTGTCAAGTCTATAAGGGAGCACAGAAACATGTTTCAGATGCAAAGTCAGAAATGTCGCTGTGACGTCCCATCTTTGAAGATAATCGGGACAAGGCAGTACTGCAGTACAGCTAATGATACAGGGATGCTTGGACACGCCCTCTGGCAAAGGCACACATGGCTGCCCCGCCCTGCCAAGACAGCGCCGTGTCAGAGCTGAGCCTGAACAAGAGTGTACAGCGTAAGCATCCTGCACAGCCTCCTAGTGTATTGTACCGTGCAGACAGCCAGTTGAAGAAGCAACTACACATGCTCAGAGTGTTCCCTCCTTCTCTGCGGTGCAAGCATACCTACATGTGATGAGAATGTGCTCAAATCTGGTAAGCTAGCTAGATTGCACCAGCTGGCTGTGCAGGTGCATTGTTTGTTGCCAAGCGCAGCGCCATCCTGAGCATGCTGAGCTTTGAGCTTGGAGCGACATCACAAGACATCCAGGCGTTTACCTGCACAAACCCCTGCTTGCCGTATCTGCAGCAGCTGACCATCCGGATTGCTCCCCAATGGCAGCCTTTGATCACCTTGACACCTAGAGAGGCGGAGCTGCCAGCGGCGCAGATCTTTGGCAAGCTTCCAGAGCTTTTACAGCAGCAGCTGATGGCCACTCAGCTCTGCCTGAAAGCCCTCAGCCGCCAGGCGCCAAATCTGCATGTGCTGTCAACTATCGATGGCGGATCACTCCACAAAGTCTTGCCAACCTTTCAAAAGCTTGCCCACCTTGTCCTGGATCTGTGGCTGCCCACAATCAGCATTGACTGGGTTCGTGAGCTGCCCTGTTTGGTGACCCTCAGATTGAACAGATGCGTGGCGCACTCTCCAAAAAGGCAAAACTGGTCCTCAGACCAGGGCAAGTGGCTGCTAGACCTTCGACCTATGACTGGCCTGGAGCACTTGTCTGTCACAGACCACTTGCCTGACAGGCTGTGGCTACCTACATCATGCAAGCTGCATGTAGGGGACACGGCTGCCAGGTTTGAGTTTCCCATGCTGGATCCAGTAAGTTTATGCGAACAGGCATTTGTGCCCCGGGTCACTAGGATGGAGATTTCTCGCATGGAAGACATTCTAGGAGGGGGTGAGCTCCCTGACCTGCTCCATCTGGACTTGCATTTAGATGACCTAATCTTGCGGTTTGAGGAGATTGGGAATGACTTTCAGCCCTTGAGCATCTCACGTTTCTGCAAGATCCTTACACAGGCTAAGCAGGTGACAATGTATGCAAAGGACATCAATATCGTCATACCCTCTGATGTGGAACTCGCATGGGTCAGGGTTGGTATGATTGCTGAAAGGCGGCTGGTTCTTTCCTTTGACAAGCCTGAAGATTTGCTGAGTGGGCGAGCTCTTGTCATGCTTCAGTATCGTCATGGCAACCTTGGCAATATGCATATCATGTGGCAGTCCATAGCACAGAGACTGGGTCTGAGGATCATCAAGAGGGGCTGGAAATCTGAGGGCAGGGTCATGCGTGAGCTGTGTTTGTCAACAGGGTCAGCAGATGATGAGAGATTTTTGCGAGCGCCCTGTATCTGCCGTGCATGCCTAGCGTGCCTGAAGTATAATGGCATGCTCTAGGAAGACATGTTGACTCTTATTTTATAAGCCCCAATGTTGCGGCAGCAGCTGTGTTTCACAGCATTGCCTTTTTTATTGACCAGAATGCGACAAGTGTTACAAGCGTACAAGGAGGGTGCGCGATTTCAGTGCTTTCACCTCCTGAAGACTATGCCCCACACTGAGTAATAATAGACATGTTGACCTCATATGATATGATATGCTGCATCGCATCTGCCATGGTCAGGGCTAGCACGATTATGTCATGCCTGCTCATATCCGCTACTTATCACAAGATGCCCTGCGCCTGCTGACCCCTCCCTGGCACATCCCGTGCCTGTACGGGTGAAATGCTAGCCAATGCTATGGCTTCAAGAGCTTCCTGCACCCGTCAGTACAGGTCAGGTCACAGTCGACTTCTGCTGAGAGCACAAATAGCTTGATCATCATGATGATGCAAAGTTGAATTATACGGCAGACTGCATCATAAATATGTAATGCGGCCCTTCAGCACCTATCCTTGCAGCTGACATTTCACCGTGAGGAAAGAGGATTGACTTGAAGGCAATAGGTCTTTATTGCCAGATGCTGTCCCCACATATCAGCTCTTATCATCATTGCATTCGGGCACACACACCACAGCAACGGCTTCGGAAGCCTCACATGAAAGGAATCCCTGAGGCTGTGAAGGTCTGTGCCAGCAATGCTGCATGCAGCCTCCCGAAACTCTGCATTCTTGCTCTGAGCCACCACTGCTGAAATACTCCTGCACAAAGCGGGAACTCTGAGCAAAAGCACGTCGCAGGCAAGCTCTCCAGTCAGGCTTGGCCTGCATCCCTGTCTCTTGCGGTCTATGCTGAGCGCCAAGTATAGCGCTCAGCGCCCAGTGTTGCACCCAGCGTAGCGCTTGACGCTCAGCTGCAGCAAGATAGGCCATCATGCCCGCAACCCACTCTCTGATAACACCATACTTCCAGAGCAAGGGTGACCCAGGTGAGCAGGAAGCTGGACCCTCCGTGAATTGCAGAGAGGGTTCGAATACAGTGGAAAGAGGCTGTGCAGACCTGGAGATGTCTGCAAGGCAGCCCATGCGCTGCTCAAAGCCGCTCTGCAGACTTAGCGGCCGGGCACCCTTCACAGCTTGCAGCGCCTTTGTCACAGCAGCTTTCACAAGCTTTGCCTGCATGAGGACAGCACGCTTCACCTGCATTGTCCAGCACTAGTGCAGGCTACTGGAGTCCATATCATGTATGAGCTTAGCGACGCGCTCTGTACAAGCCCCTAGAGCCGCTGTGAGAATGAGGGGTGCCTTTTGGTGAGGGCTCACAGAATTCTCTGCTGATGAGTATCACACGCAAGCTGACTGTACAGGACATGGCAGGGTGCTGCCTGGGCAGCCTTAGCTGGGTACTCTGACAGCAGTGTGCAGTCACATGAGCCTCTTCAGGAGCCGCATGCAGAGCCTATGACAAGTCTCTGTGTGAGCCGTTTCAGGGGCCCTGTGGAGAGCTTATGACAAAGCACAGCACACCTCTGTCTGGGCAGAGAGCCCTAGCGCCTGGCGCCTGCTCTTGGCAGGTGAAGCTGGCATGTCAGGTGGCACCAGGTGGACCACCAGTGCCCGCATCAGCTGATATGTCTCCTCTGAGCCGGGCGCAAATGTGAGGTGCGCCGCATTAACTCCCTCGCCCACAATGCCCTGAAAGCATGCCCTTGTGCATTCAGTGCACAGTCAAGCTCAGTGGGTCATTGCTGGCATGTGAGGCACATGTGCAAAGCAAACCGCCTCTCATACTGCCCAGCTCATGGGGTGTAGAGCATGCACAACAAGCTTTTCAGGACCAGACTTCCTGGGTGCTTGCCTGCCAGGTATAGCCTTCCTAGATCATTTCTGCACCTATGACGGGATTATGCTTGATACTCACACTGGCATCACGCTGCCAGGTCTGACAGGCCTGAGGCCAGCCACTGCTCATGTTTTGCAGGGCGTTTCCAGCTCATCTGATGGCATGCTGTCAGGACTGGGAGAGCCAGCAAGACAGAGAAGCATGCCTGGACAGAGAGGCCAAAAGAGGCCCAGTCCACTCTCTCTAGTGCCTTCAGGAGTGGTTGCAGGGGCCGCTGCAAGACTGCATAGTTCTGAAACACGCTGATGGCCACACCTGCAGGCATGCATGCAGCTGAATTTTCTAGCAATTGCAAGACCGGCAGCTGCATCAATGTTGAGCATTCAATATTGAGCCAGTACTGCCATGGCTGATACTCTGGGGAAGGACGTGGGCCAAGACAGACACTTTGCTGCAGCAAGTGCGAAACTTGTGATGCCTCGTGTCACAGAGGTTGAGCGAGCACAAGCCCTGTGTCGCTCCAAAGGTGCAAGCAAACTCTGTCATTGGCGAGTTCATCAGCTCTCAGGAGAGCGCTCTCCTCACCTCGTCTGGGCGGCAAGCTGGTTTCTGGTGCATCCTCAATTAGGACAAAGCCAGCACATGCAGTCCACACTGTAGCCGCGGTGCCTGCACAGCTTCTCTTTTGTGGTAGCAAATGCCGGAAAGTGCTCGACCTTAAGCTGCATCAATGATGACTCTTCTGCTAGAGAGCTCGGTGTGGTGAAAGAAGGACCTTTCAAAGAGAGCTTGACCTAAGTCTGCCACACCAGTAGTGGTTATGCAAGGGCTGGTATAGATCTGCGGCGTGCTAGGGGCAGGTTCAGATGCATTCTCATTCTCAGCAGAGATCTCTGCTGGGGTGACAAAGAAGGCCTGTAGACCTGCAATTCTGTTCATTTTTCAGAAGCTGAAATGACAGTAAGATTTATACATGACCTACTGAACCTGTAGGGTGTCTCAGGCCATAAAGCAGCCATGTTCTGCAAGTACCATTGGAAGTTTTGGGCCTGCCTGCATGAAGCCTCTCTGCTGGCGACGCCTGCTCTGGCACATCATCCAGGCTGTACAAGATTCTGTGCGGTAAGGCACCCAGATCTGGTGTACCGTCCTGCGCATGCTGCACGACCTCAGCTCTACTTGCCTTGGTCCGGAACGTGAAGGATCATGGAATTCAGGCTTCACGCTAGCGTCACATAAGGACAACCTCATATCTTTGACAGGCCTTATACTGCAAATCAGTCAGACCTTGCACCGAGATGTTTGGCTTACAGAGGGGCACGTGGGGGTGCAGCACCTGCTCATGAAACCCCTTTATGCGCAGCTGCACAGCAACAGGAGGCGCCACCATAGTCAGAGGCTCCATGACATCCTGCCAAGACAGTATTTCTCAGGTGCAAGCCCCCCTCCTGCACCACATGCATGCACTTCCGGATGCATGTCCTAGATCGTTGCCACGATCATGCTAGAGGGGTTTAAAGTGGACATCATGTACGCTACTCATACCTCAACAAGGCCGAGGATGGCCTGGGCCCTCTCTGTGGCCGCGGCACCCTCAGGAAGGGCCACAGAGAATGCCACCTCTGAGCCGCTGAATGGTCCCTTTGGACACACCTGCAGAGCAAGGGTAGTAATAGCCTCACAAGTGAATCTCTTAGCATCTGACTCCGCCGCACTTCTACAGCGTTCTTGGGAGTTATAATATAGCAGGGCATGCGCAGCAGAGAGGACTAGCAGATGCTTGGCTTACCTTTGGCAGAGACGGGCACTCAGTCACCTGAAACCTGCCCTCAAGAGATAGATGAAGGGCAAAGGCGCGAACGCAGGCCTCATCCAAGGCTGCAGCAAGAACAAGCTTGCCGTTATATCTTTGCAACTCCGGCATACCCGATTGAAGGCCATTTGCAGGACTGAAGTTGTTGTACATACCAGTGGTCTGGACGTACAGCGTCCGGCCTTCAAGGATGGAAAAGACAGAAGTGCAGTCTTGAAGACATGTCTGGACCTGCATGCAGAGCGGGCAAAGGCGTTAGCCCGTAGAGAGCAAGCCCCAGTGCCTACAATGAACTTGGTATACAGCAACCAGGGATATTGCTGGATCTCCCCAGCGTTTAGGCTCACCTCCTGGGCATTTGCAATGGCCTGTCCTGTATCTGCCACTGCAGCAAGGCGAGCAGTAAACTCATTCTTCTTCATCGAGGACATAGAAAAAGCATCTTCCTGTGCCTATGAAGAGTGATTGAGAGATATAGACTTGCCAGTGATGCTAATGCGCTTGTGGAGCGTGTTCAATTGCACTGTCACGACCACCTTCGTGCTGGCCTGAAGTGAGCTCGCAGGTCTGCTGGCTGCAATTGATCTTGCCAAAAGCCTTGCTACAGTGATGTTCAGAGCTTCGGGCATGACTAGCGATGCACGAGGGCATGAGAGCAAATTACAAAATCATATGAGTGCTGGCTGAGACAAGCCCACATAAAGCCTTGGACACCATGGCTGGACGCTGCAGGAAATACGTCTACCATACAACGCTTCGCGAGTCATCCATATTCTGCTGGGGGAGCCCACACCTTACCCAATGCCAGTGCCAAAGTACAGCTTCCTCCATTCTGGCATCTGCTCAAACAAGGCAAGATCAGGGACAAATCCCTCATATGAGCAAGGTGTTGACTTGGAAATACTTCTTGGATTGCTTTAAGCTCCTCAAACGAAGCGATGGCCCTCCAGCAAGAGCGATTTCAGCTTGATCGTGCGAGATCAGGTCAGGCTTTTCAGAGCTGGCGACTGTCGAGAGGGTCTGACGGCTCAGAGCAGTCTCGTGATCTAAGAGGAAAGGTATGCGTAGCACCCGAAGGCAGCTACGACTATCTACACACCAGGGCATCGCTGCTCCAGAATCGCTTGAGATTTGAGAAGAGCGTGCTGTATCCATTCTTGCAAGACAACTTCACAACACTTCTCGCAAGATACGAGCCTTTTGAGTTGGACATCGGCATTGGAGGTGAGACTCCAGCCTGGTGAGCTGCCATGCATGCGTATGTCTGTAGCTGCAGAATTGAGATATGGCAGGCCTTTGCAGTGTTCAGGTTTGAGCAGCAGCGCGCAGACATGGACCAACTCCACAAAGATACTCCGCCATTGGACTTCTCAGTGGCACAGGTCCAGCACCCAACCATGGGCAGCAGTGAAGAAGACTGGCCTTTCCTGATGTCATCAGGGCGCGGGGACATGGTGGGGCCTCTACAGCACATCCCTGGACTGCATCACAGTGTACTCCACCCTTTCATTGTCTTCGTCGTGTGGGGCTCAGCACTGATCTGTGAGATGTCTGTAGGTGCTGATTGGCGAAAGTATTTTATCCTGGTGGGATTTCTCTGAGCCCAGCTGGATGCAACCCCCAAGAGGTCCCCCCTTGCAACTCAAAAAGCTCAACGGGAAGCCCTTTTGCATAGAGAGTGCCTGGCAGCCAGCTCCAGGTGACGCTCTTGCTCTACTTATCTGCAAACTCAAGTATAGCATGGGGCCTTTCACGGGACCACAATGCTGTGATAGATGGACACCATCAGTATCATCTGGCATCAGGTTCCTGTGCAGCACCCTGTCACTTGGCATTTTGCAATCAGGCAGGGCTTAGGCATATCCTCTGGACACGCAGGGGTGCTGCGAGCAGTTGTGTGGACGCTAGAATCCAAGAGCGAGACTCACGCTGCAGCGTGCTGTATTTATGTGGTGACGCTCCATATTGCTGACAATCGAAGCCTGACAGAGGGGGATGCACACCTGCTGATCAAGGCCAAGCTCCCCCCACATGCGGTATGCTGCCATGTAGTATCTGTGACCTGTGTTGCTACTTGTGTCCTTTCAGGTATTAGCTTTCACCTTTTCCAACACAATGCTCTCTCACTGCAGAGCAGGCAGAATGCAAACAGGATTGCCAGGCCTGCGCTGCCCTCAAGTGTGTGAGCAGCATTTTATTGGTGCTCAGGTGGTTGTGTCAGTTGAGGAAGATGCTGTGGCCCTGGCGATTGACCCCTTGAGGGCTGAGGCATCCCCTGCCAAGGATGAGGGGCTCAGCAGCAAGCCTGAGTGCGAGATTTATTGCTACAGCTGGTCGAGGCAGGCTCCTGCACCCGACATCCTCAGCAGGCAGGAAGCAGGTGCTGCCTTCTGCTCGCATGCCATGCCTCCCTTATATGAGTGGTAATTGCTGATACCATGCCATGAAGCACAATGCGTCAACCTTGCCTATCTATAGTCGTCCTCTGATGCCAGCGAAACATGGCAGGAACTTTGCTCGACTGCCAAGAGGTCTGGTAGTATCTCATTGCCATGCCCATCACTGTCTGCTCTGCAGCATCTCTTGCATTGCACATTGACCTGAGTGCTGACCGCCTTTGCCTTCCCTGTTGGTGTAAAGTGCGTAGTGCCGATCAGGGCCTCTGCATCGAGAGCCCACAGCATTAGGGCACTGGCAGGCATGGATGGCTTACTTGATAGTTACATTGCAGGCAGCGCAGCCTCGCCAGAGCCTGAGCAGGCAATGTTGCCACCTGGTAGGGCGCATGAGCAGCCGCCCCAGCTCACAACACAGATCTCCTGCACGCCTCACAGGGTCTACTGGACAGGGGCCAGGCCTGAACAGGTGACGTGCTGCATCTTGGAAGCACCTGCAGGAACTGCCATTCTGTCTCTAAGACTGAGCCTCTCGACCTTGTCGGTCTTACCTACTGCATCAGCAGGTACAGTGAAGTACCTTGTATACCTGTGGTGTCTGCAGCGGGTAGCAGACTCTTCTCTCTGCTGCAGATACTTCCCTCATTGCAGCATGGTGTGTGTAGGTCTTCTGCCCTGTTGGGCCTCATAGATGATGTGGACTGCGCTGTGGTCTCACTGTCCTTTACCAACGACCCAGCCTCTCCAGTGCAGCTGCGGCATGTGGCTACCATCCCTGCCTTTGCGAATGTCGCAAATGGTATGCCTGCTTGTCAAAGGCCATACATGCACCTGCCCTGCTGTTCTGACCGTTGCACCCAAGATGCGTGCCGCCTGTTTCAAGAGCAGAGAACATGGTCGATAAGCAAAGCCTGCGAGGCTTTTGCTGACCCATCGAGCATAGTGTCCAGACCAGCAGCTTGCAAGCTGCGTGACCTAGGAGACTTATTTAGCTCTGAAGTGCACTAGTGTTGGTGTGCAGGCAAAGCTCAGCGGAAGTACACCCTGCTTGGGAAGCCAGGGAATGGCATTGCTGCAGTCATTGTGGAAGCCAACAGATATGCGTATGTGTACCATGAGACCCCTCCCGATCAGCCGCATGGCAAACACCAGGTGATGTCCGCATCACCTCCGTAATGCCTGATCAATAGTGATGAGGACTGTGCGCATCATGCTGAGGTTCATTCAGCCTATTCATGAGCCACTGTGGATCCACATCTGGGTGTTGCCTGTGCTATATTCTGACCCGAATCATGATTGGCAGATGCGCTCATGGACTCAGGAACAGCCAGTTGTGGCTGGATGAGGTGTTATCAATGCTCTAGCTGATGAATTTTTCCTTGTCTAGGTGATTGACCTGGAGCTCCCAAAGGAAGCCACTGTGCTAGGAGCCGTGCTCGACACCCGGCTGACGCGAGGCCCTAGGCCAATCCTCCAGTCAAGCCTACACATCCTTTTGCACGACAGCCTGAAGAGCTTCAAGATCGACCCCTATCCCACTTGAGGGTGACAAAGCAGCAACATCAGGAAACATATGTGAGCTTGAGGGGTCCAGACCTACGAGCGCAACTGTATGGCAGACTCTTAGGATAGCTGACAAAGCCAATACCAGCATCGATACGGTCATGTATACATAGTAGCCATGATAGGCACTGCCCTGATCGCCGGGAGCAAACAGGATGAATGTATAGCAGAGCTTATAGAGGAGGTGTATTCTAGTAGGTGGCTCCGTGCAGCACTGGCAGGCAGTAGGAGCTGAGCCCATTTTCAGGACATTTAGGCACTATGGGACCTTTGGTGCAAGTAAAGTCATGTGAATGAGTCAATTTTGTAGTTTGCTGTGTACCCATGGGCACTAGACTACTAGGACCACCCCTGCAACATATGTGGGTGCATCATGATCGGCCTTCTTGCTGCCCAGCTGCACCGTCACGATTACCTCGGTGCTGACATGAGGTAAGCTCGCAGGTCTGCTGGCTCCAATTGACCTCGAAAAACCTTGCAATTGTGCTGTCCAGACATTCAGGCGTGTCCATCGATACACGAAAAGCTGCTTGGCAAAAGCCCACATAAAGCCTTGGACTCTATGAATGCATGCTGGAGACGTCCTTTGTGATATATGAATCTCTGCAGTCCATCTCGATGACTTTGGGGTCAGCCGGCATGATACCAGTGCCAATGCCCAAGCACAGCTTCCTCCATTCTGGCATCTGCCTCAACAACACAAAACCGAGGACAAGTCCTCAAAGTTGCCTGACCTCGGGACTGCAGTATTACTTCTAGTTTGTGCTACCACTGTCAAACAAGACCATGGCGCTCCAGCAAGAGCGACTTCAGCTTGATCGTGAGCGATCCAATCCGGCCTTTCAGAGCTGGCGCTTGTCGAGGGGATCTGAAGGTTCACAGCAGACTCAAAACATAATAGGCAAGGTCCGTGTGGCGACCGAAGGCAGCTACGACTATCTGCACACCAGAACATCGCTGCTCAACAATCACCTGAGAAGTGATTTCACGGGCGGCACTGTCTGGGGCAGCTTGCTACGCTGCTTCCTGGATTTTAAAGACAGCAGGCTGTCCCTGGCGAGGATCCAGGCCTTCATGGTCAGCGCCGGGATTGGAGGTGAGCTGTCTAGCGTGTTCCATGCCAAGCATGTATACATCTGCAGACCCACATCTGATTGATGGCCACCGTGTGCAGGGTACAATGTAAAGGAGCCTGCAGACATGGAGCGAGGTCCTGAAGAGTCACCGCCCTTGGACTGCTCAGTGGCGCGGGTCCAGCAGCATGCAATGGGCAGCAGTAAAGACGAGGGTCCATTTCTCATGTCATCAGGGCATGGGGACCTGGTGGGTCCTCTACAGCACCTGCCTGGACTAGTACCCACACTTCATTTCACTACCACCATGCTGGCCTTGGCACACTACGCTGCAAAGACCGTGCAGGATCTGGTGGCTAGTGAAGAAAGTATGGCTGCCCGGATCAGGGCTAGCGACGGCTATACCCCATTGCAGCTCAAAAGGCTTGACGGGAGGCCCTTTTGCATAGAGGGTGCCTGGCAGGCCGCGCCAGGTGACAAGCCTGTTCTGCTTTGCTGCGAATCTGTGCACTGAATGGGCTTGTTACAGCACTATGCTGTGATGGGACAGCATTATCAGTCTTACCTGGCATCTACCTCGCAGTCAGCACCCTTTCATTTGGCATCTGCCTCAGGCATAGTACAGAACATTTGTCTGCTTACGAAGGGGTGGTGCGAGCAGTCGTGTGGACTCTGGAGCCCAAGAGCGAGACCCACGCTGCAGCATGCAATGTCTACGGGCTGACGCTGCACGTTGCTGATGACCAAAGCCTGACAGAGATAGATGCACACTCGCTGATCAAGGCCAAGCTTCCTCCTCATGCGGTATGCTGCCAAAGTACCCTGTTTGTGTACAAGCTATCCTCTCACTGCATAGCGGGCTAAGTGCAACCAAAGTTTGCTGGATCTGTGTCGCCCTCAAAATCAGTGAGTGTTATGGTGCTCAGGTGGTTGTCTCAGCTGAGCTGGACACTGTGGCCCTGGCGGTTGACCCCGTGAGGGCTGAGTCATCCCCTGAAAATCCAGGAGCTGCAGTCGTGTCAGGTCTGCCTCCCCTGATGCCCTGTGCATCCCTCCTATCTGTGGCAACGCCGTGCTCTGCAGGCCTGACATTTCAACACAGTCGTCATGACATGCTGATGGACGGCAGAGGATAAGCTCAGATCCGGGGTGCCTGTGGGGTGTCTTGCACAGAACCGCACGGATGCTTTGGGCCGTCTGTCAGCATTGACTGTTTGGCTGAGTACTAATGGGTGTTGACGGATGTTCCTTGAGGATGGAGTGCCCTGTAGGGCCGTCGATGGACCTAGAGGGTGAGGATGACGACCTGCCAAGCCCTAGGACTCTGAGAGCGGCCGCAGAGCGCCTGGCGCAGTATACATCAGAGCAGCCGGACGCTGGGCCCCCTGCACAGGCGCAAGGCTTTGCCGACATATACTCTGAGGTGCGCAGCGCTGCCTGCAGCATTGCGTCATTAGCTCAGCTCATGCATGTGGCCCTGTGCCATGCCACTGTCTTGATCTTTGTCTGCTTGGACTGTCTTCCAACAGACCGCATGTGCTGTTCGTGTCACGGAAGCCTTCAGTCACTGTGAACGTCACAATGAGGTGTTGCGGCTTGCCGTTATGCCGCAAGCTTTGCTGCAGTGCAGGCACAGCAAAAACAAGGGCGATGTGACAATGTTCTGACGTGCTCTGCATGCTGCAGGTGTCCCCGCAAGATGAGAGCCTGAGCAGTGAGCCTGAGTGCGAGATATACTGCTACAGCTGGTCCAGGCAGGCGCCTGCGCCCGAGACCCCCAGCAGGCAGGAGAAAGGTGCATCCCCTCCGCTCACATGCCATTACTCCTGGCAACACTGCTTCCATTGCCACGTCCAGTAATAACGAGTAGTGGTTACCAGCATTGGGCCGCTCTACAGGAAAGTGCAGTGAAGGTAAAGGCGTGCTCAAACTTAGCGTGTCTGCAATCTTTGGCAGGAAATTAAGGTGCACTGCAAGGAGGTGACTGATGTGTTCCTAAAGCTATGCCCATCACTCGTATGCTCTGCGCATGCCTGCCTGTGCAGGACATCCGCACAAGCATCCAATCTTTGGCCTCCTTCGCTGACGCATTGTGTATAATGCCCATCAGCTTCAGCACCAACAGCTCACAGGGCGAGGTTCACTGGCAAGCTCAGATGGCTCACTCTGAGGCTTTACATGCAGGCAGCGCAGGCTCACCACAGGCGCAAGAGCCTGAACAGGTCGCGGAGCCAGCTGGCGGGGCACATGAGGGGCCGCCCCAGCTCCTAACACACATCTCCTGCTCGCCTCACAGGCTTCTGACTGGCCAGGGGCCAGCCCTGGACAGGTGACTCTCTCTCACCACACGCTTGCACAAGTGGTCCCTGTTTGAAGCACCTTCTCAGTGTACTGCATCTTTGTCTCTGGATGTAGCGCTCAAGTACATGCGGTAACGCTTAGTGCAGCAGCTCAATCTGAACTACTCTATACAGGCGTGAGCGTCTGCAGGCTGATGGCTAAGTGTGTTCTCAATGCATGGTGTTGCCGTCAGGTCGTCTGCGCTGCTGGGCCTCATAGATGATGTGGACTGCGCGGTGGTCTCGCTGGCCTTCACCAAAGACCCGGCCTCGCCCGTGCAGCTGCAGCATGTGGCGACCATCCCTGCCTTTGCATATGTTGCAACCGGTGCGCTCGCTCATCAACGCTCATGCGTGCACCTCCCCTGCTGTCCTGATAATATCAAGCAAAGAGTGCTAGCTCTCTTGAAGGACAACAACAGATCACTGAGCAGAACCTGTGAGGCTTTAGCTATCCTGTCAAGCATGGTGACTGCAGGCTGGGATACCAAAGAGTGTTTTCAAACTCCAGGGTGGGTTCCTGTATGCAGGTAAACCCCAGCGAAAGTACACGCTGCTTGGGAAGCCAGGGAGCGGCATTGCTGCAGTCATTGTGGAGGCCAACAGGTTTGCATATGTGTACCATGAGACCCCTCTCAATCAGCCGCACAGCAAACACCAGGTGATGCCCACCTTGTCAGGATTAGCAACATCCTTGCACATCACGCAGACATGCGCATGTACCCTCATAGTATATTGGTGTAAGGTACAACAGATCCAGATCTTCATTGGCAGACATACTCACAGGCCCAAGAAGCAGGCAGCTGTGGCAGCGTGAGAAGGCTGATGAGGTTTTCACATGGACATCGCAGCTATGTACTCACGTCTGTCTGTCTGTAGGTGCTCGACCTGGACCTGCCAAAGGACGCCACCGTGCTAGGAGCTGTGCTCGACACCCGGCTGACCCGAGGTCCAGAGCCAGTTCTCCAGCCAAGCTTACACATTCTCTTGCACGACTGCCTGAGGAACTTCAAGATCGACCCATACCCTGCTGGAGGGTGAAGGAGCACTACGTCATGTCACAGATGCATCATATGAGCATGATCTGGAACCAAGTGTGCACCCTAGGACTGTATTAAAAGCTGTCAGGATAGCTGACAAAGGCGATTTTGGCAGTGTAGCAGTCATGTATACGCAGTAGCCATGATAGGCACGTGCACGTGCACCTCCCTGCACGCTGGGTGCGAACAGGGTGATTGTACAGCAGAGCTTGTAGTGATGGTGCATTCTATGAGGTCAGTCTGCACAGCAAGTAGCAGAAGCTGAGACTCCTTTAGGGCGTCCTGAAACATCAGCGTTTAGGTACGTACATGTATACATGATATCATGAGACTTTGGTGCACCTGTCTCCAGCTTTGGAGGGATCCCCTTCTGGGGATGTGTTTCCTGTATGCCCTAGCGCACTAGGCTAGGAATTGTCACCTGTGTAAAACGAGATTTGTGTACTTTGATGGGCCCTATTACTCACTCTGGGCAGCTGTCTTCTACCCAATCAAATGCGGCGGACAGGTGGCGGTGCCAGTGGCCTGCCCAGTGTTCAGATTCTGTGCTCCCGCCCAAGAAGGTGCTCACAAATCACAAATTCTTTGGCACCTCTGTATGCTCTCCTCGTTAATTTCAGCAGACTAGACCATCACCAGGCATCAAAGCTCTCGCGAGGGACGTGCGCGGGCGGTGTGAGCAGGGACAGTTGACGTTCTTGAGGCAGCACCCACCAAAATGGTAAGCTCTTACTGCAGCGATTCATGATCCGAATGGCTTTCTTATTCCAGTCTTGGTCTCCATTTGGGATTGCACATCCTTTGGCGCCTCTCACCTCGTTCGGCACTGTACCGTGCGCTGTAAGAGTCACCCTGGTCTGACCACTCTGTACCCTGATGCAGAGCTACTCAAAGCGCGTAGCGAATGCAAAGAGCGATAAGTACCATCAGAATATTCACAAGAGAGGGAAGGTCTTCGAGGGCAAAGAGGTGAATGGCAGTTCCCACACTTGTGACTGACCAGGGAGCTCGATTAGCTTGCAAGGCCTAAAGAAGCTCTTGTCTGGTCATGAAACATTTGCAGCTGATGAGCTGCTTCGCCTGCATCGTTTAGACCGGTCATTGATGACCAGACACAGTAAGACGTGCTGGGATGCTGCAGAAGACCAGGGGCGAGAGGGCTGCTTCAGCAGGGCCCTGGTTGCTGGGGTTCTTTGTCTTCGTGCTCGTTGGCTCAGGTCAGTACAGCAGAGCCTGTGGCTTCACGTCTTCTCCCAATACTGCTTCTACCTTCCTGGTGCCCTGTGGGATCCCCTGACCTGAGCCTGATGCTTCGTGAAGTCATCTGTGAAGGTATCAGGGGAACAGGGCATTGTGTCTGACGGCTGAGTGTCCATGTGCAGCTGTGTTGCAAATCATCAGAACAGCCAGCGGCCCAAGTCTGGTGTAGAGCGAGGCCCTCAGACAGCTTTGGACGCATGAGCTGCTGACGAGACTGCTTTATGAGAGGAGCAAGCATGGCAAAGCAGAGTAGCAAGCAAAGCGCCAGATACACAATTACGTGCACGCAGCGTCACGGCCAGGGCAGTTGTATTTGAGCAGGTGACCTGGGCTCAGGACCATCGCAGACCAGTGCATGATGAGCAAGTGTGTGCCGCAAGGCAGATTTTGGGTATGTGAGGACTGCACATCTCAAGGCAGCAATCAGGTGCACGTCCCGCTAGGGCGAAGCCTGCATCGGGGACCTTAATTGGATTGAAATGCACACAGCGCAGCTGCACTGTCTGCTTTTCCAATGGTGTGCAGAGCTGCTATTACATCGTTACTCACACTGCGCACAATGAGCGCCTTGCACTTGTGTCCTTGTGTTCTGCATGGAATCGCCAGTTGGTACCCTTCATGTAGCACTACAGCACTGATTTGCAAGCTAGGCTCTTCATGATCATACTTTTCTGAGGCTGCTAGCCAGCTGTCCTACACATAATGTCTCCTCAAGGCAATTGAGGCGCCTGAACTTGCTCGAACTGCCTGTTGCTACAAGAGCTCTCATGATCGCCCTGCTACATTATACGCTCATTTGTATCAGGCTCCCTAATCACTGTTGTTCCAGTCACTTCACAAAGCAAAGGCAAGGCTGCACAGGCATGCACCACATGAAACCTCCAGGGATATCTCAAATGATCATCGCAAGACAGGCTTGAGACATGTATCACATGCTCCTGGCAAGAGCTTAGGAGCGAGCTGCTCTGATGAATTCATATGTTGTCTGCTCTACTTGCCCTTGACATCCACCAGCTCCACATCAAATACCAGCGTGGCATTGCCGGGAATGGCTCCTGAGACTCCCCTGCATAAGCGCCACAATATCAGATTGGCGCAATTCTGCGATTGCCGCAGACATGGCTTGCACCTGAGCGAGGCTTGCTACTTGACTTGGGCGTTATGCAGAAGTCACCGGTCAGGACATGCTTGCATAGATCATTTGCAGAAAGCACCTACAACACCTTAATCCTGTGTCAAGCACAGCAGCAAAAGAGCATGAAGTCGACCACACGGAAATGCCACAAAATAGTGCGCAGGTGCCATCGGAAACACGTCCAACAAGGGCTGTGGTGTATGATGCTTGCACTTGCGTGACCCCAAATAAAGGCTGCAGCAACAGCAGGATGAGCGGAAGGCGAGGGCACTCACGAGGGGCCGTAGGCCATCTGCGGGGGCACAGTCAGGCGGCGCTTGTCTCCGGGGCGCATCCCCACCACTCCCCTGTCCCAGCCCTTTATCACCTCTCCCACTCCTGCGCGCCAAACCAAGCACTCAGCAACTCCACATTGCTGCAGCCAGCCACCACTTCCCTCTCCCAGCCCTTGATCACCTCTCCCGATCCTGCGTGCCAGATCAGACACAGAGCTAGATGACACTGACGCAACCATGCGCTACTGTCCTGTCCTGGTGCCAGATCGCTGAATCATTCCTGCCACAGCTGCATTTCAGATCAGGCTCGCTGCTCTTGCCGATGCTGATCCTATTCCTCACAGAAGGTTCCCAAACCACCACAGCGTTCGCCCTTCAGCTCAAGCACACACACAGCATGGGAACCATACTGGTGCAGAGCAGGCGGCGTTACTACTGCATGAGAGTGGGCCAAGGGCCGCACCTACGCGGAAGTTGAAGGTCTTGGAGCCCTTGGTCTGGTCAAAGACCTTGTTGTTCTTGGCCAGCCAGCCCTTGTAGCGCACGCCCACCTTGTTGCCTGGCTTGGCTTCCTGCGCGGCAGGCCCACTCTTGTCATGCTCACCTTGGAGGTGTCCATCATTATACAGCTGGGCATAGCCTTGGCTCAGCATCTAAGAGACAGTGACCGCACAGAAGTGCACGCGCCAACAACGTATGACAAGACAACTTGTCGCAGCCTATTTTCATTGCTTGCTGGAGACCTACAACCAGGACTTCAGGGTGCAGTGGAAAGTAGACTACGGCTCTAAAAATTGATGCACACTGATCAGACAGCATTTAGACAGAGACGAAATTTTTAAAGGCAGCCCACCTTGCCCTGGGCAGGGCCCATGTGGGTGTCCTCGATGATGAAGCCGTTGTCGAACTTCTGCACCTTGGGCCGCGTGTGCTTGATGGGCACGCTCTTGCTGCCCGGCTCCGCGGCTTCCGCTGCAGGCGCAGCCACACAATTATAAGACAGACACCACCAAGCAGCATCTAAAGTCCGAAGAGGGTTGATGTGCCAGCAAAGGACTGGAGCATTCCAGGTCTTTGCATCTGGACCTGCCCTCAGACAGGATTGGACAGAGTCGAAATCTGCCAAGGGATTAAAACCCGCAGCAGCTGTGCTGGTCAGTCTGGCTCTTGGCAGGGTAGGAATGTAATAGTACAGATGCTTTGCAGTTGGTCCAGCTGGCAAAGTAAGGCAAAGCAAGGGAGAGACCTGGCCGTAAAACAGGTCCCTGAGCCGGAGCCATGGCGGCTGTATGCACGATCAGGGGAGGAGAAAGCTCAGCAGATATGTGTGGCAAATCTGGCCTTGTCAGCAGCCACTTTGGGTGCAGCACCTCTTCTAAGGTATCCCAGCCTTGGACAATCAATGAAGGCAGAGTCTCGCAAGTACTCCTTCTGCATCGATTGTTTAGTGCTGGCAAGTTCTGAGAGGAGACGCTAGATGCAACCTGGCTGGTGACATGCCATGAGAGGGTGCAATGCATTGCCCGCTTAAGCGTCAGGATTCAGCGACCTGGCTCACCTGTGATCTGGCCACTGGCTGCAGCCTCCTTGGCCCTCCTCTTCTTCTCCTTCTTGGACAGCGGCTTCTCCTCTGCTGCCTTAGCTTCCACAACCTCGGGTGCATCTGCGGCTCCTGGTGCTGTCACCTGCAGAGTGCGCCAAGTCATGAGCGTTCTTCATATTTGTCCTGCAAGCTTGAGAGGGACAGGGAGACTGTGACGCAGCAGACGTGGCTGAAAACTCCAGGGGGAGTTCAAAATTGTAAGCTATACTGAAAAGGTCATGTCACGCCTTCTCAAGATGACCCAAGGATGTGGATATGCGTCATGCAGATAAGACAAGGGTGGGATAGCAGATGACCAGAACTTCTGGGGAGGCATAGTAAGGCCAGGCTTTGCAGACGGGACTTACGTCTTCCACAGTGGGCCCGGCAATGGCAGCTGCCACATCAATGATGTCATCAATGTCCTTTTCAGGCTCCTCGTCCTCATCATCATCCTCCTCCATTGCCTGCATGATCAGGTCGTCTGCGACCGCCTTTGCAATATCTGCAGACTTCTTGGCCCTGCATATACACACAGCTGCTCAGTTTCCCTGACAAACAGGCACTCTAAAGGCTCCTGAGGAATTCACTGTGGGAAAACCCCCTCACAATTGATGACTGGCCAAGCATGTTGTCCAAGCGCACAAATTTGATGTGTTCCACTAATGGTATGCAGGAGGCACCTCTACATGCGTGCTAGCTGAGTGAGGTCTTACAGATTGGCATTCTGTTGCAGGGCGTGACTGATACTCAACCCTCGCCTGATGCTTTCCAACATGGGTATGGCTCCTGAATGCTGCCACGACAGAACTGACCTATGCTCACGGACTGCTTTAAGCACACACGCAGCAATGCAACAATGCAGGCGGGGCAGCATGGGCAGTGGGCAGCACGAACAATGAAAAGCTCACTTCTTGGAGACGGGCTTCTCAGCTGCTGCACTCTTGCGCTTTCCTGAGGCATCTGTTGTCACAGTGACCGCAGGCGCGATGTCCCCGTTCAGCTGCACTCCGCCACCTGGCGCCAGCTCGTCGTCCTCTGCATCCAGCTCATCGTCCTCGTCCTCGTCATCCTCTTCCTCATCATCTTCCTCGTCATCATCCTCATCCTCCTGTGAATGAGAAATTCGCCTCTCAGGAAGAAACCATCGTACGCAACAGGCGATATCCCTGAGGCTACCCGGCAACTTTACCACTGGAATAATCCCTGCTAGGAATGCCCTTGTGCATAAGCCATGTTTCTGCCAGCGACTGGCCCCAAATTGCGTGTGTGTCACTGCCATCTCTGTTCTGAGGCTTCCTTTGCTGACTCTGTCATCACATGCCCGCCAGATATGAGGCTGGCAGCAGGAGAGCATGCAAAGATGATAGCACAGAGAGCGCAGAGGGCCTCACATCAGCCTTCTCAGAGCCGTCGTGGTTCAGCTCCCTGATTATGACAGTCCTTCGAACTGCTGCATCTTCGTCCTCATCCTCCTCCTCATCCTCATCATCCTCGTCATCATCCTCGTCGTCCTGCACAGCATAGCTGTCCCTCTGATACCGTACCGTAAAGCAGGCGCTGAGACAGAGGATCACTGTTGCCGTGGGCAGAGCAGGGAGGCACCACTGTTGTGCATGCCACAGCCCTGGAGCTGCATCTCTGCAACAATGACTGACACATAGCCTGGATACGTTTGAGGTGAGCCTCTCCTGAATGTGCACATGACAGTGTGCAGTGCTTCAACCAGACTGATGGATGCTGAGCAGACCACATTGTTTCTGGCCCAGGCACACCATTCTTGAAGCCACGTGCATGAGGGATCAGCCCTCTCAGTCTACAGGCAGCACCACGCCGTGCTTGCAGCGGTATGTGGGGTACCCAAATGCTCGAGAGATCACCTCGTCCTCGTCATCATCTGCGTCAGGCAGGCCGTGCTTGCGGCCATATGCTGCCAGCGCCCTCAGGTCTTCTGCAGAGATGTGGCCCAGCTCTTCATCCTCCTCATCATCCTCCTCGTCTTCGTCCTCCTCATCCTCGTTATAGTCTTCTGCACGCAAGGTACAGACAGGTGGCTATGTGTGAGATACACAGATTACCCGTACTGCCATCTACCTGCTACCATGTGTAAGTGTACGTTGGCACAATGGGACAGGCAAGACTCAGAGCATGGGGCTAAAGGAACACTTCTGCACCCCAGTCATCAACTCTTGGAAGGGATAGATGCTGATGAGGAGAGGGCTTTTCTATATATGTAACGAGATGGCTTACCCTCGTCCTCTTCTGGCATGTAGTAGCCGCTGAGGTGGACTGATGCATTGCCAACCACTTTGAACTCCGCATACCTGCGTGTCAGAGGACCCTCTGCATTGGGCATGATCAGCGCAGAAGCTGTACTCTCCTTCATGGATGGCACTCTACATGCCACAGCATACCACAGCATCCACAGCAGGGACGCCAAGTATGTTGCTGGCACTGCCTGATGCAGCAAATGGCTAAAGTGGCTGAAATGACTCACGAGTCAAAGATGAGGTCTAGGCTCTGGGACTCAGATGTGCCCTCTCTGAGCGAGCAGATTAGCACATCCGGCCCGTCTTCTTCGACCTTAGCTGTGACTCCAACACGCTCTCCTGTCTTTGCGTCAAGCGACAGGGTTGCCTGCGTTTGCCATATGCAAAAAGCTTGTAGATTGTACCAAACCAGCCAAGACGAGGTACGTATGCCAACACCTGTGTGTCCGCTTCCACATTTGCTATGTAAGTCTCTGGGCGCTTCCCACAGCCCATTCTCAAGACACTTTGTAGGGCTTGTGCTCTCACTCTCGGACAGAATATTCCCTCCCAGCTTCAGAAACAGCATTAAGTGGCAGAGGGAACGGACTCAAATGCTGTCTGTGCGCTTTCCAATGCTTTCTGATTCTGCGAAATGACAACTTTTGGAGGTGAGTCGAACGTGAAAAGGCAATCTCGTCGTACCTGAGACAGATGCAGCTGCGCATCAATGGGCGGGGGAACGAAGGGAGTAAGCTTCCCAGGCACGACCTCGACACCGAAGAAAGTCTGCATCGCTGCGCTGTGCCAGAAAGCCTGCGCGCTGTATGGAGGCCGAGCGTACGCCGCTGTGCGGTTGCGCTGCGCTTTCAGAGCTGTCTACCTGAACGATGATGGTAGGGGCTATCCTAATCGACCTGTGAATCACGTTTGTTAATGCGGCGCCGGCACAGTCTGCAAAGAAAGGGCGCCGGCTTCCAGCCTACGAAAGGTCACGTGTTGCCCAGCCTGGCCCAGAAATTGCCCCAAATTGACCCATCTGTGCCTGGTGCGTGCTGCCTGTGAATCCTCAGCATTGGCATTAATAAAAGTTCAGTGTGATCTTGCGCGTCTGTGTATTAGCTATGGTGGATGCTGAGGCGCATGACTTGGGTGTCAACAATGGAGACAGTTCTGCCCCTGTGCCCCAGCTCTCTAAGAACCAGCAGAAAAAGCAAAGACGGCAGGAGGCCGCCAGGCAGAAGCTGCTTGTAAAGAAGGCAGAGGATAAGGCAGCTCGGAAGGCATCGCAAGAAAAGAAGCTTGCTGAGAGGGAGCAACGCATTGCTCAGATGACCGAGGAGGAGAAGGAAGCATGGAACCAAAGGTCTCAGGAAAAGAGAGAGGTAGGCAGATTTAGCCCCACACATGATCACAACACTGGGAGACTGGACCCGAAAGGCCTCCCTGTTGTCCTATGAGCGCCTCAATGCCCTTTCAAGACTCAGGCAGGCAGGCAAGAGATGGCAGCGACAACAGTCTGGATCGCAACCGGCCCTTTCCTGATGCACAGGCCAGAAAGCAGACAGACAGGGAGAGAAAGGAGAAGTTGCAGCAAGCACAGGAGACAGGGCAGCGCATCATCATTGATCTGGCCTTTGCTGACAAGATGACCGGCGCAGAGCTCAGAAGCATGTGCCAGCAGCTCTCCTACTCCTACTCGGCCAATGCCCGAGCAACAAAGCCCGCTCACCTCATCCTTACCGGCTATGAGGTAAGCTCTACTCCTCCATGCCTCAGAATCTTACCCCTTGCCTTCCATGCTCCACAGGGCTAATCGCAATCTGCTCTTCTGCAGACATGATGGAACTGCCATGCAGACAAAGCCTGCAACTGCCGAAGCATGGCGCATCAATATGCAGGCAGACAGGGTCTGGCTGCCAGGCCATCCTGAAGAATGTGCTGTTGCAGGGTGTCATGGCAGAGCACATTGGCCAGCACGTGTCGGGCTTCAGCAATTGGCTGATCACCAAGCACGCGCAGGGCTACCTTGAAGCCTTTGAGGGCCATCACGAGGACCTTGTGTACCTGACAGCAGGTCTGTTCCCTCACTCTTGTCTCCATCAGTATCCTTCCAGCATAAGCACTGCATGCCAGACATGCAGGCCTCTCAAAGTATTGGGTAACGTCTACTGTCCTTTAGTATGAAACACGCCACAATGGCATTGATTATTTGAGATTTGCTATGGATGCAGATGCTGAGGATGAGCTCTCTGAGCTAGAGCCAAGCAAGGCCTACATCATAGGAGGCATAGTGGATCGCAACAGGTACAAGGGCCTGTGTTGGACCAAAGCAGAGAGCAATGGCATCAAGACAGCGCGGCTCCCGATCGGGGAATATGTGAAGCTGCATGCTGCCCCGGTCATGACTGTCAACCAGGTGATGCACACGCTCTGCCCTGAACTCTTCCACACCCAGTGTGGACCTGAGGGGTAGATTCCCTGTCTGCATAGGCATTACCCATGCATGCGTGAACGGCTGCCCAGTCTCAGCACTTGTTGCCAAGGTGCAGCTCAAAGACGCTCAGATCAGAGACGTGTGCTTCATTGCATGCAGTGCGTGGCTATTCTAGTGAACTACCTGGAGCGGCCGGACTGGCAGGCTGCGTTTGAAGCCACCGTGCCGCAGCGGAAAAGAGCTGCAGGGCCTGAAGACAATGGCGACCTGAAAATAGACCTAGAAGAGATTGGCGATGAGGCTGATGAGGAGGAGGAGCCTCCTGGTCTGGGAGGCCATGCTAGTGAACAGGAACGGGAGAGGAAGAGGCTTCGCACTGATGATGTTAAGGCCAGTACTGCAACTGAGGCATCCGACAGAGAACATGCGGTGCCAGACAATGTGTAGCACTGGACGGCTAGCACTTCCATGTAAGGAGAGATACAGCTATGTCTTACAAGTGGCGCTCATTGGAGGAGAATTGCATGGCATCATGAATGAAGCATTACAGCCTCTTGAGCAGTTCAGCTTGATGTTGCTTGCAAGAAATCAACACAACCGCACTGGCTTCGTGCTTCTTGCAACTGGTGGCATCTGCAACTCATACTGCTGAGTGCTGGCTCCAGTGCACATCAGGATTGCAGAGGTGAAGTCTGGTGCTATCCGCTCAACAGTATCCGAATGTCTGCCTCACAACTCATGCACCGCATGCTTTGCAGATGCTCTGCCTGAACTTGCCTCTACATTTTCAAGGCTAGTGCTCCGCTTGACATCTCTATCTAAGCATTCAACTCTGCATTGCTGAGGCAGCCAAGGCTGTGTGCACGCTTGTGGCCAGCCACCTCCCAGTGCCCCACGGATACTCTTGGGAGCACGACAGTCATCTAGCTCCCCAGCTCTGAAGGCTGCAGCACGCTTCTCACAGAGCCTATCTGAGCACATGTGGTCCAGCTTAGAAGGTTGCGTTGGTGACAATACTGGCATCTTGCTGGTCAGCCTAAGAGGCTGCTGTGGGCTCCTTGAAGTAAGTGTTGGGCACGAAGGGCATCTTGGACACCTCAGCGGGGCTCTCCTTGCCGCGCACAGACACCTTGAGCTGCGTGCCAGCCTTGCCGTACTTCTTCTCCACGTACCCCATGGCCACGTTCTTCTTGAGGCAGGGGCTGAAGGCTCCGCTCGTAATCTCTCCAATCTGCATTCCCCAGCCATCAAAGTAAGGAGGGCAGAACGGCGAGGGGCGTCAGTTTCTGGGATGCCCAACAGTGTAACACGAGCGGGTAGCAGCGGAGGCACCCCCGTCAGAGTTGGGACAAACAATCACCCTAGCAGCCTAGCGCCCTTGCAAAACTTTGGTGCATGGAAAGCTGTGGTAACGCAGAGACACCCCCGCCAGAGTTGGGACCAACAGTCACCCTAGCAGCTTAGCACCCATGCAAAAGCTTGGTGCATGAGAGACTGTGGTGAGGAGGAGACGGACACAGACTTTTCTATTGAGGTGCAACATTCAGGTAAAGCATAGGAAACAAGAGAGAGCCACACCTCCTTGCCCTCGGCGTTGAGGATGGGGCTGTGAGCGCGGGGAGGGGCGCCGGTGGAGACCAGGCCCACCCTCCGCTGAGTCACTCCCTCCGCCAGCTGCTTCTTGATGACCTGCGCGTGAGTGCCCTAATGCTCAGCACTCCATGTGAGCCCTCCTTCATACTTTCATGTGAGGGCACAGACGGAGTGAGTCATGTCCAAACAGGAATCGTGCGCTCTCCTGCATGCTTGTAAGGAGTGTATAGCAGTGGAGCCCATGGGCATGGGAGGAAGTCATTGCCCAGACGCAGAATGGGGCGCCCTCCTGCATGCTGGCTTGTTGGAGTCCATAGCGGTGAGGCTCAAGCTCACCTCTCCTCCAATGAAGTCACACGCCTCCCGTCTCCTCTTGCCGATGGTCCAGGTCAGGCCGGCCTCGACAGGTGACCTCTCCTCGTTCAGGTCATTGCCTGCACACACCAGCCCGCGTCAGCTCAGCTTCGCAAAACCTTGCATGTGTCATTGCGTCAGTTTCAGAATGGAGACACCATGCTCTGATTCCCCAGAATACAATTACAGCTCCAGCACAGATGGAAAGCCGCTACGTAGTGATGAACTCCTGACAGACAGGACACAATGCACACACCGTAGAGACATAGGCCGGCTTCCAGGCGGAGGGAGTCGCGCGCGCCCAGGCCGCACAGGCGGTTGCGCGGGTTCTCCAGGAACTTCTTGGCCAGCTCCACCGCCTTGTCGTCTGGCACCGAGATCTCAAACCCGTCCTCGCCCGTGTACCTGCATGTGCACCCGGCACATCAATGTCTTCCCAACAGGGCACTCGATGGCTAGATGGGAGCTATCAGCCAGCTACTGCTGGTCTCTGTAGCAGTCTATGTGTACACGCACACGGAGCAAACCCCGTACCAGAACGGGCTTTTCTTGAGGCATGGCAAATGACACACTGGTGCCACTGGTGTGTTGCTCGTCGAGGTGCGCTACCCAGAGGCCATACTAGGCAATGACAAAGGTGAAAGATTGTGGAGGGCAGGCCTACCCGGTGCGGGTGAGGTAGCAGGGGATGCCGGCAATGTCCAGGCGGTGGAAGTTGCTGAAGAAGACCTTGCTGAGGTCCAGGTCGACCAGCGGCTGCAGCGTCTCCACCGCCGCGGGCCCTTGCAGCGCCAGCAGCGAGCGGTCGTCGTGCACGGTAATGTCGACCTTGCCGCCGTCCGACTGCAGGCAAGATAGAGTATGGCTGGCATTGACAAAGACATCTACACAATCCTGGCATTGTTAGATCGGGCTTCCTGGTATGCCGTCAGCCATTACAGAGCATGCAGAGACCCACCGCCACGCAACGCGTCTCCCTTCTGCCATCTAAGAGACCCTCAACAGTGCTCAGATGGCAAGAAGGCGGACGGTACCGTACATGGTGACAGGTGGCTATAAACAAGCATATGGAAGTCAAGCCTGCCCTGTCATGTATGGTCTGCCGCTGGTTGGCTGTGTGCGAGGAGTGAGAGCCTGTGTCTCTCTGCTCTGCACAAGCTCAGTTCCAGCTGGTTGCATGGCAATTCCTACCTTGAACTTCTCTAGGTGCTTGTTGATGTGAGCCAAGTCCTTCTCTCTGCATCCGGCATTCACGACCAGGTAGATCTCGTCATCTGCCACCTGCAACACATGCCGGCAAGACATCAGCCATGCCTTCCCCGCTGCTTTCCTTCAATGGTACCCTTTCTGAGTGAAAAGGGCTATCCTAGCGCTGGCGATGAGCTGCCAGGTAGCTCAGACATGGGCCGAGCAGTCAGGCAAAACATGATCCTCTGGAGACAGACTGAAAGATGGCCTGAAGGATGTGTCTGTGATTGCGCAACACAGCGGCCAAACTTGAATGACACTTGAGCCTGAAGAAGGGAAACGAGCATGCTAAGATCTCACACCTTAGTGATGACAGTGTCATCGATGATACCGCCGTTCTCATTGGTGAACACGCTGAGAGTCCCGGAGCCATTCTGGACGCTCTGAATGTCTCCTACCACTAGCTTCTCCAGGAATGGAATTGTGTCCTTGCCCTGCAAGCCTCTGGCGCCGTCAGTCTTGAGTGTCATGTAGAGATTGGCTTCTTATAGGAGAATCTGCTGCCAGAGACTAGTGCAAAGCAGGGGTGTTGGCACATGCACATCCAGACAAATGCTCTGAGCCAGATCACGTGACTCGAGCAATTTTGAAAGCACAGATTGAGAGTCATGTGGCAGCATCTGCCTGCATATGAAGGTACCAGAACCACTAGACATAAGATCAACGGTTGTGCATGTCAGCGGTTTGCAAGGCATGTTCGATAACAGCTGAGAGTAAGGGTATGCATGGAGCCAGGAACCAGGGGCCAGAAATGAATACCTTTAAGGTGAGCCCGCACATGTGCGAGACATCAAAGAGGGACCCGTTCTCCCGGCAGTGCATGGTGGCGTCCATGATGGAGTCCTTGTATTGGATGGGCATGCTCCATCCAGCAAACGGCACCATCTTGCCTGTATAGCAATACGACTTTAACATTGAGCCAATGGCTCTCTTCAGGGGGTGCTCTCATTGATCCGTGCCAGTCGGGACCCCAAAGCAGGTCCATGTGTCAGATAAGTGGCTGACATGCCCCTGGATAAGCATGTGCGGGTGCCATCGCGGATCCTTGGCGTGTGCTATTGCAGCACTTTGCAGGGAGGCTTACCTCCATGTTCGACGTGAAAGTCGTACAAGGGGGTCTTTTTCAGGTCTGCATCGCTTGCGAAGCCTCTGCTAGTGGGTGCACACCATGCAGCGGGCTGGCCGGCAACCTTCCTGCTGCGAAGCCCCGCCCTCACCGGGGCTAGGAGACGCAACACCTGACGCGTCATTTTGCTGGATCAATGTCTGGCAGCAGGCGGTCGAATTGCATGGCTCATCAGAGCCACTCCTGTTGAGGAGGGTAGACAGCGTGGAGCCCTCACAGCAAACCCTAGCCTTGCATCTAGCCTGTTCACTTCTCAGGCATCTCAGCAACATACGTTGCAGACGACCTGTTACACGTACTTGTATAGGGTTCTTTGGATGTTACCGGCCGATTCACGGTGCTGAGAGCCCACTACCGCCTGCACTCTCTCATCTGTGTATAGCAAGATGCGAGCCTTGCGCACACGTCTGGCATCGTTCAAAGAGCACGGAAACATAGAACCAGCTCGGCAATCGTAGCAGCTATATATGAGATGTCGCATGCAACGCTGCTGCCCACTCTCAGCAGAGCAGTGCTGAAATGTCTGGAGCAGTGCATTGCAGCACCCACGATGAAGGGACCGATGGCTGCTACAATCCATGAGTTTGAGGACTGTGTATACTCTGTGGAGCACTCTAGTGAGGCCCCCGAGTGCGCCGTGCTGTCCTTCTCACACCGGTATGAGCTCAGCGCTGCTGCACGAGAGCATGCCTCCAAAGCCTACGCAGGCATTGCAGAAGTCCAGGTTCCAGCTGAGGCATCCTTCCAGATCTCTCTCAAGGTAGGACGTCCAGGAGCTTGGTCGCTCTGATGAATGCATATGCTGCAGGAACATGATGTGCCCCTGGGCAATGGGCACATTAATCCAGGCCTGTAACCTGCTGATCGCGTCACATGGTCACACTTATGCTGCAGGTTGATCTGCAACGTTTGAGGGCTCTTCCTGGAGCAGAAGCTGAGGCAGCCTTGGAGAGGCTGGCTAGCCTCCGCAGCGTCCTGCTAGGCCTCCCTATCAGGTGTGGCGTCAGAGCTTGTCTTTCGTAGTACAAGTGTGCAATTGTCTGCATGCTTCTGGATATCTGGCTCTGACTTGTCTCATGCCCCCGCACTTAATCACAGGCGCGTGCGCCATGTATATGTGGCGCCACTATAGCAGCATCGCATATGATTGCCTGCATGCTTCAAGATGTCTAGCTCCCATTTATGCTCATAGCTCTGTACCTGATGCTAGCCTTGCATGGGAGGTCTGTACATGAGGCACGCCCCCTCTGCAATGGGACCAGCCCTGGCCTGCTTCTGCAGGCAACAGCTAGAGCACCTGGCCGAAGGGACTTCACAGGAGGGGTTGCAGGCAGTGCACAGCAGGCCTGGAGCCCCGCTGTGGCTCCACAGGCAACCTGACAGGCTGACCGCCATGTTCCCGGTGTACTTGCATGGTAGCGACGATGACCCTCTGCTGTCTGCCTTCATCCAGGTAATGGTCAGGATCCACAGCAAAATCACATATCTATACTCTCATGCCTTGCATGCCCTGATGGCTTGACATCAGCAACTTACTGAGGTCTGCAGGCAGTGGTTTATAATGTCCTCTGTCACCCACTGCATGTGCTGCCCCCAGCATTGTTATGTCAGGGAGTGGTGTAGATGCTGGCCTGCCCCCAAGTTCGCTGAGGTGCCAGTGACATCTGCTGACAAGAGAGTTGCCTGGTTCTAAGGGGTGCGTGCTCATGCTCGCAGGAGTTTGCTACAGCGCAGCCCGGCCAGGACGCCAGCATGGCGCCCCAGATGGACTTCACACACCCAGGCGTAAGCCTCCGTTTACCTGCCATCCCTTTCCCCTCCGTTTCTGCTCATTGCATATGATGCCGGGCCCTCTCAACTGTCACTGCTGAACGTACTGACAGGACAACCTATGCATCGAATCCCCTGCTGAGCCTCCTGCTTGGCCTGCCTCACAGCTGTACAGATGTGTTGATGTGGGTACACCCATGAACGCACCCGGTCCATCTGTGAATCTGGCAGCGCCTGCTAGTACCGAACAGTGTAATTGCCGCTCACATGACAGGGACCTCAGGCATGCTGGCTGAGCGGAGACCTCCCACATTACGCATATGTCAGATGTCAGCTCCTGCGTAGCATGCACATTTAGCCCCACAGCTGCCTGCTGTCACGGCTTCAGCCCAATCTTACATTTTGCTATGTTGTGCAGGAGAAGCCACCGATTGACATACCAGTGGAAGCAGGCAAGCAGAGGGGCAGCACCTTTGCGGGGTACGTCAGCATGACGGTGCTGCCGCAGCATGTGGGCAGCGCGGCCAAGGTTGAGAGGCTGGCATGGGTGTTGCTGACCTTGCAGGCCCAGCTGCACGCCTCCATCAAAGACTTCAAGGTACTCTTCCTGGCTGCTGCAGCTCGTATTGGGTCTGCAGTTGTCAATGTATGGGCGCTTCTGGTGCTGTAACAATCTAAGCAAGGCGGAGATGAGTCAGCATTGAGCAGGAATTCTGAGAGCGGAGGTCTTGCAACCTCTGCACTTGTTGTGGAAGCCAAATCTGGCAGCGCGTGCTGACTTGGCAGGAGCCACATGCTATGCAATGATTGGAATGCAGCCACAGCCGCAGAAGAGCTGGAACCCTTGCAGGCCTCCCTACACGCTCACATGCGAAGCTCACTGGACGAGCTGCTGCTGGATCTGGAGAAGGCTCGCGTAGACACAGTGAGTTCTGAGAGGCTTGGAGCAGCACACCAGGCGAGGAGGGCCCTGCCTGTGCAGCCCGGCAAGCAGAGCCAGCTGGCGCGGCTGCGCGAGAAGGCGCAGGCAACTCCTGTGAAGGACATGCAGTCCATGCTCAGGACGCACAAGGAGAACAGGAAACCAATAAGGTGCTGACCAGGCGGACAGCAGGCTTCAGCAGGTCTGGTAGCAGATGGATGACGCGCTAGCTATACAAGAGACATGGACTCGCTGAATGGTGTTGAACCCTTGACATGCACAGGTCGTCTTACACAAATTTCATGCAAAGCAGCCCTGTCATTGGTGAAGACCAGAACATCTCAATGTAACAGGCACAGGGAGGACAGAAGGACAAATTGAGATCAGCAGGCTCGTGACAGAGACATTGACACAATTTAGTGGCAAGGCATGACGTAGAAAGCCAAAGGAGGGGCATAGCTGCTCAGCTGCAGTTCAGCAAGCAAAGCCAGCTTGAGGGATACACGACAAAGCGCAGGCAAAGGCTGTAAAGGCATGAGATCCAGGCTATACAGGCACAAAGGGTATCAGAGTGGTGTAATGACAAAGAGTGTAACAGAATTTTGATGTGACACTTTCCATGGGGCATGACTGAAGTGGTCTGTAACACCTTCCTTTTCACACACACGGATTTCAGGACAACCTCAATGAGGTCTGCCTCATGTCTCACTGATCAATGGATACAAGAGGCATGCATTACATCTGACCTGCTATGTCCAGGGCACCAACATATTGTCCTGCAATCCCTGCATTGTCTATGCCGGTCATTGCTGCCTGTAAATGTAAGCCGACACCTATCTTTGCTTACTGTCTCCGGCTATGCTGAAGGTTTACCCCAAAGCCTCAGGCTCTTGATAGCCTGCTGCAGTACCGCTGGAACCAAATTATCTTTCATGACTCTGGCTTGCATTTGCTGGCTCCTGTGATCATGTCGATGAAGTCCCCCCCCTTCCAACGGCTCAGATGATCCACTTGAAAGGGTGGAAGGGCGGGAATTTCAGCGGCATCATTGCTACTAGCGCCCAGAAAATCGGCGCCTTCAAAATGTTTTCATGCAGCGACCATGCCACCCACAGAGGCGGCACCACTGCTATGAGCACACTTACTGGCGTTACGGCCTCATACAGCACTGTCGCAAAGATGCCTGCAGCGTATCCCATGGTGCTCAGTGATGGTGTGCATGCAGCCCACTCTGTCTATCTGTCACAAGAGGATATTTTTGCAGAGGCAGGTATGACTTTGTGACGGGCGCTCAGCAGCATGTGGACATCACAAGGTCAGCTCTCAGGAGACCCTCATCATCTGACAATTTGCCTGCTCCAATAGTTGCGTTGCTGCGCACATGTACAGATGGCAGGCAGATGTAGACGACATCAGCTCTGATGGGACCATCAGGCTCACACGCAAAGCAGAGTGTTCCTCACCTATGATGCCATTGACGACAGACGTCCAGAAGGCTGCCTCGTCCTCATGCCGGCACTGCCATTCCCATTTCCTCCTGGTCTCGTCTGCGATGAACTCCCGATACCTGCAGGAAAGGACAACATTTGCTTAGGAGGAATGACTCAAGGCACTTGGCATCCTGACAGGTGCAGCTTATGCTATGCGCTGCAAGGTGCGGCTGGCTCCTGCAGCTGACAACACAGGGAAGGAAACCAATGCCTGAGCGTCCCATTGCACACAGAAGAAGATTCTCAGTCGTCCTTGCAGCATCCCCTGCCTCTGCACTGCTGGGGCAAAGTGCTTTGCTTGGAGGGGATGTGCAATATGCAAGCTTGCACCCTGGCTGTCTGACAGGGGAGACGCAGCATTGGCGGCACCAGCCAATACAGGACTCTGGAGTTGCAATCTGCAAAGTAGAAGGCCTGCTAGGATGCGTAGCATACCGCTCATTCCGGATGCCCCACCATGCATCAGCGGCTTCCTTCCAGGCTGTCAGGCGGTCCATGGCTGGCTGCAATCGTGTCCTTAAGGCCTGGAAGGAGTGTATCAAGGCCACAATGGGAGGCAGCGCCCTGCACAACGGCATATCTGGGGTCACGCAAAGAACTGACATAATTGGGAGCCCAGGACACATGAGTGAAGTGCACAGGTCTGAGGCCCTGAAGGAGGTGCGTACATGAATTGCTGTTTCAGCTGACTTGCTTTGTGGTCGATTTCGTATCTGACGTTTTTCCAGGCCTGCTGGGCCTTGTATGCCGGATTTTGGGCGGACGCCCATACTTTCGGGGGTTGCCCAGAAGGCGATCTGCGCGCGCGACACAGCCCCTGATCAGCTGTTATAATGCCAGGCGTACAAGAAAAGGCAACAGTATTTCTCAATACCCGTGAATGTTAGACCAGCCCTCTCACCTGCTCTGCAAGGGCAACCTCAGATGCTGTCTGCCCAGGCACTGTAAGTGCCCCGAGGACAGGCTATACACGTCACAGCGGCCCGATGTTGAAGCCAAGGGTGAATTCAAGAGGCCTAGTGACCTCTGCATTGATCTAAGCTGAGCCTGCAACAATCTCTCGTACCTTGCAGAAAGCAGGAACCTCTAGCACCCCTCTACATCTCTATCACCCGGCACAGTGCTACGAAACTGCAGTCGGGACGACTGTAGGTGCTTTTCCAATACTGATACGAGCGGTCGCAAAGGAAAAGCTGTAGAATATTGACATTCTTCAATGGCATGCGGCCATTGGATCATGATCCAGTCAGCAGCCAGCCCTCGCTGCTGTCCTCCCTTTCGTGCTTTCAGAATATACGCGCGCCAAGCCGCTCAAAGACAGCAAGAAGGCTCTGGATTGTTCTCAATCGTTGCTGAACGCTCATCAGCTGCATACGCGACGACAAAGACAGTTGACAGGCACCTTGGGTCCAGATGGCATTGCGCTGCACTTGCAGCCCGCTTGCTCTTCGGTACGTCGCTTGACAGGAACATGGAAGTCAATAAAGCCGGACCGATGTGATATATGCAGCCTTCTTGAGCAGCGACATGGGAGTGGCTGGTCCTTTTCAGCTTGCAGTGCTTGTAGCACCAGCACCGCTTCTGTGTCGGTCCCATCGCTGGTGCTTATGCAGGAATGCACAGCAGGCAACACCATCCGGAAGAATGGCGTTGACTGTGCCGGCAGCCCTCCCAGGTCGGTCTCTGCAGCGCTGTCACAGCCTGAGACGTGGATGTCTGCTCTACTATGCTCTGCGCTTCCAAGCATAGCGTAGCACGTATACCATTCTTTCTGACCATCAGAGCTTTGCTGGACGCGAGACGGACGCGACAGGCGCCAGAACCATCTTATTGAACCAAAAAGCCATGTGCATTGTATCCAGTGCCACTGCTGTAGTGGTGCAGCCTGTATGAGCTCGCTTCCTTCCTGCAGGCTCGTCAGGCCTTAGCAGAAGAACACCTGTGCGGCATGGCAGGCGGTCTGTGGCAGTCCAGGCTTCTCTCTATGGAGCAGAGGAGCCGCTGCGCCGGGCTGCTGAGGCACTCGTTGGCAGCTCGTAAGTCTCTAGCTCCTCTGTATAGTATATCAGCACCTCTTAGGTCTCTGAAGGACTGCATCAGGGCAATATGCAGTGTAAGCGCTGGTAGGGCTGTGAGTGACGCTTACACTCCAGTCTTCACGTGTGCAGTCCTGTCTGTGCCTTGCCCTGTGACACTGCGTTTTGAGGCTTCTCAGCAGCTACCTCAGAATGTCTGGCCCTTCCGACATACCTTGAAACAGCAGTGAGAAATGTATCTTTGGGTACAAAAGGGCCATCAGCCTTGATTTGCAGCCAGCTGATCCAAGGCCATCAGCCTTGTATTTGCAGCCAGCTGATTAGGGCTGATGCTCATTTATACCCAAACTGGTGTTCTGTGTCCTTCAGTGCAGGGACCGCCCAGCAGATACCTGAGGTCGCTTGGCGCATGTCGCCTTCCATGGAATTAATGTAGCTGTGGGTGCAGGGGCCCCTCTGCACTGGACCATTTGGCTGCAAAGCTGACTGTGTCGATGATGACGCTGGCTGACGTGGCGGCCGCCACGCTGCCAGAGGGCGTTACTGATGCAGCAGCGTCCGCGGGCGCAGCAGTGCAGTCAGCTACAGATGCAGCGGCCGATACCATCACCAAGAAGGACAATGGCTGGTTTGGGTTCCTGACGGGCCCTTTGGAGACAGTCCTGAAGGTATGCACTGCTTGACACATGCCCTGATCTTGACAAGACCCAACAGAGACTGTGCTAAAGCTGTGCCTGCCTGCCACATGCCCTGTACACCTTAGTGAAGTCTCAAGGGGTCCTCTCAAGAGCCTGCTTGCCACTTGCCCTGCTGAAATTGCGTAGAGCGCTCAAGCTGTCAGCATGTAAGCCTCTTTGCTTCATGCCGTGGCAGTGCTGAGACATACACGACCAGCCCCCTCCATGGTCAGAGACCTCTGTTGTAGAGTCCCAGATCAAGGGGATCTCGGATGGCTGTCAAACAAGCCTTTTGTGACGCGCATGCCCTGCTGTGCAGGCTCTGGACTCAGGGTTGTCAAACATTGGTGTACCGTATTCTTACGGGTTTGCCATCATCCTGCTGACAGTCCTCGTCAAGGGGCTGACCTTCCCTCTCTCCAAGAAGCAGGTATGCTGACTGCGTTGCTAAAGATGTGGGAGTTGATAGTTTACATCCTCCATTGTTGATCCTGGTTGTTCTCACATTGGTCTTCACACAATATCTCATCTGGCGTCAGGCCGAACGAAGATCTCTCTGCAGGAGGGGTCACAGTGGCAAACCCTGAATCGCCACTGTGGACTCCTTCTGCAGAGGGAGCATGATGTCAGATAGGTCTTGATCACCTCCTTGTCTGTTGTCGGGCTGAAGCGTGCTCGCTGTGCAGGTGGAATCGACGGTTGCAATCCAGGCCTTGCAACCAAAGGTGAAGGAGATCCAGGAGAAGTACAAGGGCAGAGATCCCAAGGAGGCACAGGTCTGTCCTATGTGAATATGCATGCACTCATCTTACCAAGATCATGCACCTCCATTGAGCCTGTTTTCACATTGCATGCTCGAGCAAGCCTGCATAGTACTGCCATCCGCTGGTATGTATGCTGGACGCGTAGCCGTGAGTCGTGAGAGAACGTAGCTTGCATCAGCGATATGCTATCATTGGCTCTGAAACGCCTTCTCTATTGGCTCTTCTGTGGTACTCTGGATGGATTGCAGAAGAGTGCCAGACATGCGTGACAACGCGCCCTTGTAGAGCCCTGTTATAGGTGATGGCAGACAACCTAACAGTTGAGACTTGTGCGCAGGTGGAGATCGCCAGGCTGTACCAGGAGGCCAAGGTCAACCCCTTGGCGGGTTGCCTGCCCACGCTGATCACGCTGCCGGTGTGGATTGGCCTCTACAGGGCGCTCTCCAACGTGGCTGACGAGGGCCTCCTCACAGACGGCTTCTTCTGGATTCCCTCCCTCGCGGGACCCACCAGCATGGCAGCCCAGAAAGCTGTAAGCATCATCTCCTTACTGCTATGCTTCTGCCACAAATTCTTCTGGCTTCTTTCCAGCCTTCATTGTGAGGTCAACCTTCATTGCAAGGTCAAACAGTAAGCAGATGACCCAGCGCATCCAGGCAAAACTGGAGATGTATAGGACTAGGCTATTCAGAGATAAAACGTGTCACAAAACACTCTGAATCAACAGAACTCTGCGCTTGTCTGGCGCTGGCTTCACTGTCAGAGCCAAGCTGTCAGATATGCTTTACATCACGCAAGCGGTTTATAGCGCCATGTCTGCATATCATGCTGGACAACCCGCTAACGCAGCAGGGCTTTAGGTACAAGCAGCACCCTGCAACCGGCATGAAAAGCACAGTGCATGCTGTGCTACGGGGTAGACAGATCAGGGGGTGCAAAGCCAGGGCCCCAGGGCCGGGTTTCCGGTTCCGGCGCTGGGGTTTTTGAAGGTCTTTGCCACAGCAGACGCTCACCAGTGGCCATCCTACGGTGCAGGGCGGCCTCCATCCGCCCATGAACAACCTTAGGCCCTGGACATTCATCCTTCAATTACTTCAACCCCTCTCAGTTTGCACTCTCACGTGTAGCAGGATGGTCAGCGGGACTTGACAGCCGTTCTTGTCCCAATCACCCTGTAGCCAGTTATTGGGAAGTGAACTAAGCAGTGTAGTGCGATCAAGCGCAGATTGGGGTCATGCCCAGCGAAGAGTGACTAGCAATGGAGCGAGGGGAGGATGCAAGCTGGAAGCTATGAGCAGCATGGAAAGGCACTAGTCATGCAGCCTGCAATGCTCTAAGCAGCAACATAATTCTGCAGGGAGGCGGGAGCTGGCTGTTCCCTCTGCAGAACGGCGCCCCGCCAATCGGCTGGCATGATGCCTCAGCATACCTGGTGCTGCCAGTGCTGCTGGTGGTCTCCCAGTATGTGTCTCAGAAAGTCATCAGTCCCCCTTCCACCGATCCCAGCCAGCAGTCCACCCAATGGATCCTCAAGTTCCTGCCCCTCATGATCGGTACGTCGACTGGACATGCCTTTTTCATGCTTGCGCATAGCTGCGGTGATGAGCGTGCCCTGGCATTCCTGTTTGGCAGAGATGTTGTGCCTCCTTTGACCTGTGTCCTGTGATCTACGGGGGTTCTTGAGTGCCCTCAGCGCAGCTTCCTTGAGTGTTGAAAGCAGCATGAGCTACAGTGGATGGCAAGCTGGCGTAAGGTTTTGTCTTGATGGGTCATCACGTACCCAATATGCTGTGGCCTGGTGCAGGCTGGTTCTCCCTGAATGTGCCCTCCGGTCTGACAATCTACTGGTTCATCAACAACATCCTCAGCACAGCACAGCAGGTACACCCACATTCTGTACCCTCCTGTTTGTGGAGTGCACTTGATGGGTCACATCAGGCAATGCTGGTGCTGAGCGACACAAGCTCCAGCAAAAACTTCATGTGACGGCAAGGCAGCACTGAGGCGAGGTCCACACCTTGGGTGTGGGTCCTCTCCTGTCAGACATGATCAGGATGTGGCTTTACATACGGCAGGACCAGCAGGACTTCTGTGCCCCAGTGTCTCTGACTTCCATGCACTGGCTCCAATCAGTACCCACCATGAGCATGCGAAGGCTGAACCACTCTGTGCCTGCAGCTGTGGCTCAAGCAGAACACTGCGCCTCCAGAGATCGCGACAGCCACAGCTGGAGGCAGCGGTCGGAGTCAGAGCTCAGGTAAGCATGAGTCATTTTACTACCCTCCATGGGCCCCAACATAGGGGCCTTTATGGGTTTGTGATGTGAACGCAGCACAGCCTAGCCTGCAGCTTCTGAGCATCTACACCGCCCTAGGTTGAGGGGGCTGTGCTGCGGTCACTTTCTCAGACAAATAAAGGCCTTTCTCCCTCAAACACAGAGAGCCCAAATTTGGTCCAAAATTTACACCCTCCGCAGAGGTTGCTGGTGTGCCAGAATAAACCGGCTCACGCAGTCCAGTGCTCAGCAACCTAGCTAGCTGTGCCAATTACTTGGCATGCTCTTGTCAGATTCTCCTGTACAGAGCTCAGCACCATTGTGGGGTGTGACATACCCAGCAAGGCGCCAATGCATTTGTGAGTCACACAGCACTTCGCAATCATAGTTGCACGACTTGGCTAGAGAAGCGTCCGACGCGCGCGACCGAGCCATTTTGGCCAAAAACAGGCTATTTCCTACCGACACAGCCGTTCCCGCGCGCGCATTGGACGAGGCTGAAAAGCCGAGTCAGCCAAATTAGGTGCCACGTCGTGCAACAATGCAGCAAATTACATTACCGCTCGCGGTGCTGCCGTCCTGCGGGAGGTATACGCGTTTGCAACAGCGGCAGGTGCTGGGTAAGCACGCGCGGCCTGGCCCATCCGTGTCAGGCCGCCGACAGCCTAAGCACACAGTCCGCCACATGTGGCTCTACCTTTCAGGCTGGCAGGACGGGAAGTCGTAGCATGCATGATCCCTGTTATGGCTGTTCTGGCCCAGGATGCACTGTGGACATTTACTGGGTTTCCTATCCCTTCAAATGCACCTGTGCCACCCTTGAATACACGGTGGACAATAGGCATTCTGCAATCGGAAGGGGTGCAGCTCTGTCTGTGGTGCCCTCTGAACCCCATTCATCCGTCTCAGATCTCAACATGCGTGCCAGGTGTGCTGCGCTCATTTGCCGGGTGTACTGATGCAGCTGATTTCAACTGCAGCATCGAGCTCGTCAAGCTCTTTCAGCAACGGCAACGTAATTGACGTGGACGCGACGGCGGTGGAGGAGAAGCGGCTGCAGTCCAACCCCCGCGGCAAGAAGAAGGGCGAGAAGTTCAGGTGCGCTGCTGGCATCCCTTTGCATGGCCCCATACAATAGTCCAGAGAGGCGCCCAGAGCAGGGCATGCCTGCTAGTGGCACGGCAACGTAGCCGTGTGCCCTCTACCAGGGCGCCTCTGCCAGCATACAAGAGCAGAGATCTGTTGGAGATTGCCTATCCTGTGTTGCAAAGCTTGTGGCAAGGAGAAGGGCAAGAGCCTCAGGGGTGCTGCTGTTCTCTCCCACATAGACGCTTTACTCCACACCTGCCCTGCCCTGGGAGGGCACATGTCCCATTGTGGCAAGCTGCGCCTCCTCACCACCTCCAAGGCGCATCTGCTCACGCATGCTGGTGAAGTGCTGGCAGATGTGCCCATGGCGAGCTGTTAGAGAAGGCATAGCTTGCCACGCCCATGCTCTACCGAGGCTCTTGCGCAGTCCCGGACACCACATGCGCGTGCGCTGCTGTGAGGCAGCATGACAGGTACACAGAGGTGATGTTAAGGGGTATGGCTTCTGATGCTGCAGGCAGCTGAAGGAGCAGGAAGCGGCCAAGAAGCAGACGACAGCGCAGAAGCAGTCCGGGGGCGCGGACGTGCAGTCCAGAGCGCCCACCACAACTCAGAGCAAGGCAGACGACCCCAAGGTATCCATCCCATCTGTCTCTAGCAACTCCTATTCTTTGTGACTTGTGACTGAAGCTGCAGACTCTTAAGTGGGGCACTGCATGACTGGATTTGGCACAGCTGTCTCAGATTTGTTCTGGCGGCCTGCTTCTGGCTTTACTGAAGCTGTTGACATGTCTCTCGCAGGTGCCAGACGCGCCGCCTTCAAAAAACAACAGCAATGGAGGTGCATGAGTCCAGAGAGGTTACTGGAGAGCTGATTGGTGCAAGTCCAGATCACGGCTTTGGAATTCTTTTGTGTGAGTGAGAGGCCTGGGTGTCTGTGGACACCGCTCAGTTGATTGACACTTCCCACTCTAGCTGCGCAATATGATGTATTTACAGAGGAGTCCTGCAGAAGCTCCTTTTCATGCGGGATTGGCTGAGTTAGGATGTGGATAGGTCTCATCAACAAGGGCCAAATGTGGGTATGTCATTGGTGACTATGATTGTGTGTCAACTTTGAGTTGTATAAGGGGAAGGAGCCTGAACCGGATCACACAGGCTGCTTCAATTGACACTCCTGTCATTGTCATCAGGCATCAAAGTCTGGTGTTGCACTGATGAGGTGCAGATTCTGTAAAATGTGATGATAAGGCGAAGATTACAGCGGCTGCCCTCCCTGCAGCTGCGTCATGCGCAGGGTCTCTGGTAGATTGCCAGGCCCTAGGGCTCTCACTTTGCGTCGGGTGCCTGTGCAATATACCCATAAGCCTGATATCAGATAGGTCTTCAATTGCACCTGTCTTGTATGAGCAGGCTGCACGAGTGTTCCCTCATAGCACTCACTTGCTTTGGGGCGGCACTTGTCGTAAGGGTGGCCAGTATTTGCCATGCTGCCATGCTGCCATGGGCATCATGGATGTAACATCATGATGGCTGAGTCAGGTTGCCCTGTGCTGCTCAAGCTTTATAGGTCTGTCATGCTACAGTGAGCTGAGTATTTTCTTTGCACCCCCAGCACCTGGCATTGCGTAGTTGACAAAGCCATACTTCACATCTCCTGCCTGTACAGCTCAGGAAATATGGCTGGGCTTGGCCAAATCTCCTCAGCAGGGAGTCTGGGCAGGAGATCCTCATGATACGCACATGACTTCCCATGTCTGGCCAGACAAAGCTTCACGTTGCTCAGGCTGACCACTTTGATACCATCAGGGTGCCCCAAACTCTGCTTTGTTTGTTTACACTCATAGCATGCCACACCCTGCCTCATGCATGCTGCACGTAGGACTTTGTACACCCCTGCTGCTTCTTGGCTGGTGCACATGAAATGGAAGCGCTCCGTGTCTCTGACAAAAGCATCTACGTTTGAAAAGTCGATGCTGAATGCAGCACATTGCCCCCAGATGTTGAGGCTTCGCCACGATCCACTACTCACACGCAGCGTGCTGAGGTCTGTGAAGGCCAAATGGACATGTGGAATGTGCTGAAGAGCTGCCAGGTCTTGATCGTCAAACTTTTTGCAATATAGGTCCAGGAATCGTAGCCCTGACATCTCCTGGATGCCTCCAGGCCAGGCTTGCAGCTCCATGCACACCAGGTACAGCATTGATATGGGGCATCCCTTCACTTGCCACTGATGCCACTCAGCATGCGTCTCCAGGCTCACTGCCAAGCGCAGCAAACACTCTGGTGGGAGGGTGAAGGCCTCCTTGGGAAACCACCCATACAACTCCACACTCTTCAGGGTCACCACATCATGCAGGAAAAGGTCTGGCAGTGTATTAGACACAGAGTCATCATCGACACAATCACTTCTGATGCTCAGAGTCTCGAGACAAGAGCAGACGCTCAGGTCTGTCGTGATGACGTCCAGCCAAGGCCTGACCCATCGCATGTGCAGACTCAGGTGGCGCACTGGAATCAGCCCCAGCACAGGCGGCCAAGGGACGCCATCAGTCAGCACAGATAGGGTGGTCAGATTTGCAGAGCTAAGGAGCAGAGCCGTTATCCAGCGCTGCAGGTACTTCTCCCCTGAAGTGGCTTCTGCGTCAGGATCCATATTGTATATCTGAAGGCTCTGCGCAGACACAATCCATCGAGCACATGTCACAACATACACAGAATTGTCTGTGAGATGTTTCTCAGCATGTGCGCCAAGCTCTGACACTGAGATGCAGAAGAGCTTTGCTGAAAGCTACAAGAAGGAAGAAGGACAAAGACATAAGCCTACCAGCGTGGTGAGATGCTTCAGGCTTCGTGATGCCCTGATCAACGATCTCACAATTTGGCGCAGCCTGCCTGGCTCCACATCTCTTGGTGGGTGAAAGGGATATTTATTGACCGTCAATTTGCGTGTTGATTGTATGCGCTGCATTACCCGTGGTGCACCTGCTGAAGTCGGCAAGACCTGAGTGCCATGCAGGCCATGTTACACTGCGCCAGGTATGGAAAGGCCACCTTGGACTTTCACCTTCAGGGTCAAAGTTTAGTTCTATAGACCACTCAAACGCTGACCCTGGCAGCTGCATGGCGTATAGCCGCTTGCATGTTGTGGTCAAATGGCACCATGCCTGGAGTCCTGCTCCCAGCTGAGGGATGCCGATGACCTGCTTTCCGATGAGCTCAATCACTTCATTGGGTAATGAGAGAAAGCCTTCCATATTGAGACCAGAGTACATTGAAGAGCAGCGGTGAAGTTATCGTTCGTGCTTCCCTGCACGGACATGGGCCAGCAACCAGCTTCCACTCCGCTTGAAGCTGATAGGATTCTCCGCTAGATGGTTTTGGGATGCCTTATGTGATGGCATACGACTGCTCAAATCTGGGATCGTCTGCTCGTCATGCTTGCGAGTCTCCTTTGAGCATGCTTCTGCAGACTCTCTGGCACCATGGGTGCCTGATTACGTATGCCTGCCTTGCACATGTACATATGACTGGAGGCAGGCTATGCATCCGTTGGGCAGCTGTCCCGCTCCCGATGTGAATGCTGTGCATGTGAGTAGCACGGATGTGCCCTGTAAGAAGAGCTTCTGCCCTATGCCCCAGCTGGCCCAACACATTGTGTGGCTTTGCACCCTTTGCATTGCATGGGAATGGCGGCCAAGTACCACACCATGACACAGACAGCCGAGTGACATTCCCTTGAGTTCTCTCCTAGGGCCCTCATCATGCACTCGTATTGTATATTTGCTCTGTTTGGTCATGACTGGCCCTCTCACCTGGCACATTGGAGCTGCAGCAAAGCTCTACATGTGCCAGGTGCGCCCCATTGCCAAGGCCGATTGCTGGGACTGGCCAAGGCATCTCCTCGCCCTTGGGGTCAACATCAAGGTGGCCCATCAGGAGCAATCCCTTCAAGGTCTTCTCATCCTCATCTTGATCCATTTCTAGTCCTGCCACCTGCAGGCGGTACTATTTGATGCTGGTGAAACTGGTTGGACTGCAGCTGCAGATCATGTCTGCAAAGCTTTAAAACGTTGGGCCACCCACTTGTAAGTCACTGGCATGCACTGAGCAAAATTTGCTGCCTGCAAGCAGTCAATACATCACGGCCGTCTTTGAACAGCCAGCACCGGATGATAGATGGCAACGTATCTCTTGACAGGAGCTCTGATTGATAAGTCAGGCTGCGCATACAAGGGGTGTCCTGAGATTGCTGACCTCGCAAAGGCGTAAGGCTCACCTTGTCAGCATTGAAGATGATCTCCATGTCTCCAGCGTACTGCTCGGCTCCAGCAGCCGCAGCATCCTCCTGCTGCATTGGCTGAGACTCCTGGAAGGGCACAATAGCCCTGTCCAGGTCGTGAGCCGAGATTGCATCGGGCGCATCGCTGTCTGCGCCGGCGCTGCTGCTGCGCTGTTCCTGCTGGTTGCCTGCCGAGCCCCTTGACCTTCCTCTGGGGCGCTTCTTCAAGCCTGGGACGCCCATGACTTGCATTCCCAGCGACTGCAATGAAACATACACAATCAGAGGAGCTCTGCCCAGACCTCCAGTCTATACAGCACCGCAGCACACTGTCACAGTGATGCTACAATCAAGCATGGTCTGCTCAATCCGGAACCTCATTACCCTCAATATGTACAGCTGCGGGAAATTTGCATGCCTGCTTCATCAAGCAGGGGTACAGTGTGGTGTGTGTGGAAAATGTGCGTGACACACAGACTTTAATGGGATGCTCACCTGAGCTATGAGGGCTGTGGTGAGCGTGGTGACAAAGCTGTGCAGCGAGTGCATCATGCTCTCATTCATGACTGCCCAGTCCAAGCGCACATCTGGCAACTCTGTTCCATCACCAGTCGACACTGTCAGCGTGTGCTCTCCTTGGGCCTCCTCTGCTGCTCTCATGCTGCTGCTGCGCGTCTCGCTGGCCTGAGACTCAGAGGCAACTGAGCTGGCAGCATGCTGTGCTGTCTCAAATATCTCACTGCTGCTGTGCTCACCATCGCGGGCCTCCGGGGCACTGCTCTCGTCAAGCTGCCCGGGCACTTCTGGGCCAGCAGCAGCCGCCTCTGATTGCTCAGCGCTACGCTCCGGTGTCTGCTGCTGTGTGTCAGGAGTGCTTTGGTCTGAAGACTGAGGTCCCGCTTCAAGAGAGTCACTCTGCATGCTTTGGGAAGCTTGCACCGGGGCTGGAGCCGGCTGTTTTCTCCGCCTGAGCCTTCCAAGGAAGGTGCCCAGCCGGGAGTGCCGGTGAGGACTGATGCTTTCCTGCTCAACACTGCTGCTAGGGTCACCTGCATTAAGCTCTGTCACACCCTGCCCATGCCTGACAGCATCTGAGCTGCTACTGCTGTGTGCTGAGGTGGCATCACCGGCTGTGCTGCTGCCCCGCTCATTGTCCTGATCAGGGCCCTGCTCCAGAAGCCTATCCTGTGCCCTTGGGGTAGCGTCATCTCTGACATCACCTTTAGGGAGCCCTGCGGGGCCCTCTTCACTGCCTGCTGGGTGTGCAATGGTACTGTCCTCGCTGCTGGCTTCCTCTGGGTCGGAAGCTGGCGTCACGTCTATGCCAGGACCGAATGCGCCCTCTTGGGCTAGGTCATACAGGACGCGCACGTTCTGGGCATTTGTGCGCTCAGCCAGCGCGCCCAGGGAGTGGACGCTAATCAGCGGGTCGGGCAGGAATCCCAGCGCCTGCTTCCCTGCACAGGACACCCCTCACCATATTCAGGAGACCAAACACCTCTGACACACCTCACACAGTCTTGCCTTCCCTCTGCTGAGCTCATGCTGTCGCTCAGCATCATTCATGTCAAGCACAAGAGAGTATGACATGAATTCTGGCGTTGCTTCCCCTTCTTGAGCAACATATGGTGCCTCAGTCATGCAAAGGTCTGCATGCCTCGCCAGGGCAGATGCAGTGCTTGAAGCAGGGCAGGGCATGCGCTCACCCACAGGGGTCAGGCTCAAGAGCCTGTCCGCCTGGTTGCACACTTGCTCGATGCAGCGCATCCCCAGGCTGAGCGTCCCTGTGGCGCAGCTCACCAGCGCAAGGCCAACCCCTGCGCAGTACCACCTTCCATGAGCGCGGCTTATTCTGATCAGGATTGTCGCACCCAAACAGCTGGAAGCCATCGGCGCGGCTTATTCTGATCGGGAGTGTTGCATATATGCCAAATAGCAGGCTGCAGCGAGCTCTGGCATACTTGCAGGCCTCACCATCGCATGACAAGTGTGTGGCAGGCCACGATCCAGCTAAACCTGGTATCAGCTTGGCCTTGAGCCAGACATGTGTGACATCATGTATATTAGCAGTCCTTGTGCTTGCTGAGCATAGACAACATCACATGCAGTTGCACGGTATATCTGGTGTTATGCTCCCAGTTTTCTGACAGCAATATAGCTCACACGTGCGCTTTGTGCCATAGAAGACAGAGTCGCACCGCTGGCGGGCAGCCCGTCATTGGGCAGCCCGGGCTCCTGGGCAGCCCGGCCGCCCTCCCCGAGCTCCTGCAGGAATGCCTTCACCTCAGGCGGCTCATCCATGCCCTCTTCGTCCTCCTCCTCGCCCGGCCGCGCTGCTGAGGCTGATGCTGATGCAGGCGGCAGCGCAGGAGGAGCAATGCGCACACCTGCATGATAACATCAGAATTCAGCGCTCGCATCACTGCCAGAAGAAGTGGCACATGTACCCTGCACTTCAGATAATGTGGAAGGGGATCTACATACCACTGGGCATCCCCCTCTGATTGCAGATGCAAGACGGCCTGTGCATGGCCCGTCACAATCCCTGTCAGATACATGGTTGGCGGCCATCTCAAAACCCTACAGAAGACATTGCAGGACAAGTATGCAGCAACAGACTTGACCTCAGCCATGTCAAGCATCTGTCAATGTATAAATAACAAGCTTGATAGTCAGCAAGGCTACCTGCTAGGCCCGCCGCCAGCTGCTCGATGTTGAGGCGCAGCTGCCGGCGCTCGCTGCGGCGCTTGCGCATCAGCCACCGCCAATGCACCGCCTGGATAGCGCCCTGCTCAGAGCAACAATGTCACGCAGAGACGCACTGTTGGCTGATGCCTCAGGCTAGCACAGCTTAGGACTTTCAATCCCCCTGCATCCCTGATATCATACAGGCAGCTACAGTCCGAGGATGCATGGACGAGCGTCAGGCAATGCCTCGCATCAGGCAAGGCAGAGCTCAGAAGGCTCACAGAAACATATGCCACGGACGCTCTCACACATGAAAGACCTCAGACAGCGGAGCCAACAACAGATTTTGGTAGCAAAGCTTCTGCCATTGCATTGCGCACACAAGCATCAGCAGTGCAGGGTTTCTGGCGCTCGAAAAGGGGGCATGGAAGGGTGCGCTCACCCATGTCCTGGTCAGCTGCTCCTTGGAGAGAAACAGCGGGCTGAAGCTGACAATGCCTACAGCTGTGGGCAGCCTGATTTGGACCCCGGGCAGCCTGAACACAGGCATCTCCCCTCTCCTGAAGCCGCTGCCACTCTCCTGGCTCAGACTCCTCTGCATTGTGCCACTGTTGGTGCTGTCATTAGGCTCTGCAGCTGTGGAGCGGGCCTGCTCTGATTTCTTGGCTCTCAGAGCCTGCTGCGCGTGCTGCCATGCAGCATGCGTCTCCACAGCGCATTGCTCCTGCAGAAAAGCAATGTTGAGGGTCTGGACGCGCTGACGCGCTCAAGCTGAGGCTGATGTCGAGGAGCCATTGCAGAGGTAGAAGGACATGACACTAAATCACAGCAAGGAAGCACACTCGGCCCTGTCAGAGACACGACAGCTTCAACATCACAAGCCTTCTCTTCTGTGGCAGCATGCCAAGCTGCCCAAGGAGTCCCATACCAGTGCCCTGGAAAAGCAGTGGGCTGGGGTCGCACCTGATCAGGCTCCAGCTGGAAGCCACACACTATCGGCTCATCCTTCAGCGCATTGATGAAGTGCACCAGGGGCGCCGCCATTATTTTCAGCTGGGTCTTTATCTTGACGGCAGCAGGGTCGTCAGCCCATGGTGCACCTACAGCACTTTGTCATGTCAGCTGTCCCAAACTACAAGCAAGAAGGGACTGCTGCTTCCTGCGCCATGCAGTCCTATGTAGAAAGGCAACAGGCTTCCCTGCGATTCTCACGATCAACTTACCATTCATGTGGTAGTCTCCCCCCGGACGCAGGAGGGCTAGAGCTTGCCCAATTCCAACAAGAGGTGCCAAGAAGCTATGGACAATGCTGCTGCCATGGCGCAGGTCTGACACCATTCATCAGAATGACAGGATGATTTGGCGTGAACAGGACAGGGGCATGCCTGCCATGCCTGAGGGCTCTGTGGGTGGCTTCTTGGCTCCGGGCAGCCAGAGGTGCTTGGGTAGCAGGAAGGAGGGCGGTCTTGGAAAGGCCTTTCTCACCGTGGCTGAAGAGGGCTCCTCCTTCTCAGTCCACACAATCTCTGCATCATCAGCACACAATGAATGCGTGTAATAAAAACGTTGGGAACAGCTGAACAGTGTCCTCAACACTGGATAGCCACGGACAGTTTCGTGCAACCCATCAGCAGGGCTGACAATCAAGAGCTGGTCCTCACGCCACCTAACTTGCAAGGCTGAGCTACAGTGGCTGCCTCTGATGGTGGACTAAAGCACGCTCTCAGCCAGAGATCCTCTTTGTTGCTGTAAATGCGTGCTCTTCAAGGGCAGATTCCACAAAGTGCATTGGGTGTGCACAGTATTACCTTTGCTGCGCATGGGTTGCTTGCCTCTGGACCCAGTCTTGCGGTCAGAGGGCCTGTCAGGCAGCTGGAACCACTCCCGAGATCGCGCAGCCTCCTCTGCAGATTCTGCGGTGACCCAGTTCGCCACCTTGCCACCCTGCAAGTTGTCACAGGCCAGTTAGCCGCGAGCTTCTTGTGCCCAATGCTCGTAGTAATCGAGACTACTCTGCTAGGAGCGCACACCACAGAAGCTACGCTGCTTGCAGCCCGCCTAGAGACTTCATTTTGTAACTCAGCTGAGTGTGCTGCCCAGCAATCTCATGTCTCGTGACAGGGAAGGAAAGGGCAATCAGCTATGCGATGACTGACAAGGTCGACAAGTTGCCATGCACATATCATCTTCATGCGACCCGCATTGCTGCATGTCACCCCATGTACATCCTTCCCAATGCCAGCCGCAAACTTCAGGGTACTGAGACTGCCTGCCAGGCTGTCCTAGCAATGCGCCTTCCCTTCTATTTGATGCATGGCCCTCAGTGAACTACCTGCGTGGCGACCTGTGTACCTAACTGCATATCCTTCAGCAGCCACCTGATGCTGGGCGCCTTTTTGTGCTCCATCGCTTGCAGCAGCACGTCAAGCGCAGATTGGCCGGGATGAGTGAACAGCTCCCTGCACAGAAGAAGCACCGTTGAAGAGGTGAAGTATCAAACTGCAATAGCCTACAGGCCCTGCAGTAATGACAACGTGCCATGTGCAGCATGTAAGAGGTATGCAACAGCGCTCGTCTGTCTTTCTTCCCATACAACAGCTTGAAACTTCTCTCAGGCTGTGCATGGCTTGCTCCTAGGTGACCGTGCTGAAGCTGTCTGCTTGCAGCAGCTGATGTCCTACACGGTGGTGTACTTCCCTGCAGGCTTCGATGTATTGTGGAAAGTGGCTGGCTGCAGGTCTGTCCTAGCATCTGGGAGTGGACGCACCTCCTGTTGAACAGGGTGAAAACGCTGCCCACAGTGATGAGCGGCACAACACCCTTGCTATCCGCGCCTTCAGATGTTACATACGTTATTCCAAATTCACGTCGACTCCCTGTCTTTCTTTCAGCTGCTGAGGACATCATCAGCCCTGGCTGCCTGGCTGTGCTGGGCACGCGGCCACTGCTGCTGTCATCCAGCAGACTAAAACTTCCAGCGCCTATTCTTTGAGATGGCCCAGCCCCTGTTGTGCCGGCCCGGTCCAACTTGAGGGGCTGGCTCTCCAGCAAGGCTGTGTACTGCGGCTTAGAGGCCTTCTGCAGGCGGAAGGAGGATGTCGTGAAGGAGACCTGGTGATTCTTCAGTCTAACGCTTCTGCTTCCTGACTGCTGGTACTCAGCGTGGGCAGGGCGCTCGCTCTCCATGCTGCACATAATCCCGCATTCATCAGCTACGCATGTAGTGTCACACTGCAGATGCTGCATCCTTTGGCACAAGGGGAACATTGCTTCTGCAGATGGGTCACAGCGCCGTACCTCCCCGTTGTTTAGGCTGCGCTCGACATCATAAGCATGATATAAAAGCTTCACAATACTTTCATACGGTGATCAGATTCCTGAGCCTCCCTCGGAGGGCTTGAGTAGGCATCTCATTCAAGCCCACCACTATGATCTCAGACCCAGTGTTCGACACTGACATGAGCGTAGCCGGTCCCACAGTGATCAGATAGGTACTCCATTCTCCTGATAATGCTTTGTTGAGCCCACGCTATCTTTATATCGGCAATGGGTGCACGGTGTCCTGAGACAGATTTGGCATGTGACCAAGTCCAAGGATCCCTTTGCTTGACATCGTTGCCTTGCCGGTCTACAAAGCGTGCTTCCAATAGCAGAAGACAACCTCTTGCAGCCACTAGTGTCTTCTGCCCGGCCGGAGCACTGCAGCGGAACCAGTTGTGAATTGTGTATGTCATGGCACCATGATAGCAGCGTCCTTTCGAACGCTTCATTTGGACGGCAAAACTCGCTGTGACTGTCCTATCAAGGCCTTTAAGCTCAATGGGATCTTGCGAGCGCCCCGAGATTCAGTGACAAAGCAGTATGGAAGTGGCCATGCCTCGGTGAGTTTCACAAGACACGCATTGCCTGAGCGTCTGCATCGACGAGCAGCATGTAGATTGCGTCTCTATACATTCTTGCAACCCGCGTGCTATGCTGTAAACCTTGCAGAGTATGCATAGATTTGACTGGCGCCACTCCTGCAGAAAGGAGCCATGAGCAGGCTTCACAGCAGAAAGCGCTCAGTGTTGCGGCCGGCAGCTCAGACAGAGCTCTCGGAGTCTCAGGAAGAGCCGGGGTGCGCGCTGTCCGCCTGGTCTTCGACATGACCATGGCCATACACGTCAGCCACATTCCAACAACCCACCAAAGGCATGAGGTGTCCCAAAGCTGAGCTGACGGCACGGTTGAGCATACCGCATTCCTCTGCAGGAATGGCAGTACCCGGGGAAAGGTGGTTATTGTTGGGGCAGGTCCAGCGGGCGCCCTTGCCGCTATCTACCTGGCAAAGCAGAGATATGATGTTGAGGCAAGTTGGCGGCCCAAATGTTGACATCCATTCCACTGTGACTCAGCACGCTTGCGCATCATGCAGCAGCAGTGCAAGAGCATCCGACTATGAGTGATCCCTTCCCGTCACACACTGTGACTTAGCGCAGCTGTCCATGTATACAGGTATATGAGCAAAGAGCTCTCCCAGACCCAGTCAACAGGAATCTGGACCGCTCGTACCACCTGGCAATGTCTCACAGAGGGATGGGGGCAGTCGAGAAGGTTGTCTTCAGGCCTTTCTGAGCAGCACCTCTAGAGACTCTGCAGGATTCTTATGAATGCCTTTCCTGCTCAGACGTATTCAAAAGCAATGCCTTGGCTTGAAGTTGTGTGCATCATACTGTCTGACGCATTGTCACGGGACTACATTCAGGTGGGCGTTGACATGAGCCGCTTCAGGGAGTTTCCCTACAGAGGGAGCCTGCTCCAGTCGCAGAATGGGACCATACAAGAGGTAGGCAATACCTTGGAAAGCTCAACACCAAATCCTGCTACCCTACTTTAACACGGATCCTCATCACGGATCAGAGACAATCCCTTCTTCCTGCCTCGGTGAATGGAACGGTGTTTCATCTGTGATGATGGGGAAGACGAGCATGTATCCTTGTACACACCCGTGCTGTGCTCTCCTGACCTGGTGTATAGCAGAGGATGTACATGTGTGCTGTGATCACCAAGGCCTGAGTGCTCATGAGATGAACGACGCTGATGCGGAGGACGCAGCAATGCTGCACTTTCCTGCATTGCGACACCAACTAGGAGGTGAATTGCAGGAGCGCAGAAATGCTAAGACTCTGCTCCATACGCTCTATGAGCACCTTTGCGTTTATGGATCCGTACCTTCAGAGACATGCAGCCTCTCACAGCCAGGATTGCACGGCTGCCATGCTGCGCTTTGCTGTGACATGTCTGTGCTGTCCTAGCTCCGAGAGCTGCATGGCTATGCAGGCGGACCATGACCGCAAAGGTGCTGGTCAAATGCATGGAGCTGGACCGCAAGAGGGCTGCTATGTTGCATTTTGCTGTGACATGTCTGTGCTGTCTTGTCGGTGAGAGTTGCAGGGCTATGCAGGTGTTTCATACGCCAATGAGCGCTAAGGTGCTTGTGGAGCGGATGGAGCTGGTGCGCCACCTCGTGGATGAAGCGCAGCGCCTAGCGCCCGACCGCATCACCTTCCGCTGGTCCCACCCCTGCCAGGTGGCTACTTGTGCCTCTCAAAGTCCTATAGAAGCAGCTTTTTGAATGCATGGCCTCTAGGGCTGCTTCCTCAATCTAGAAGTGGGATCCTCATATATATCTGCTCACTCCTCACCCTGCTGTGGTCTGCGGAACTCCCCTGCCTGTGCAAGTACCCTTGGTCAGTACCACATAGGCTTGCACACAAGCCGCAGTGTCATGGGAGTCTGCAGGTACTCATACAACTGGGTCTCGCGGTGCATGCTTTCACAGATTGGCAGAACGGCACATTGTTGAGCTACCAATCTGGCATGTCTTGCACAACCTGCCGGGCCTTCCATTCTGGCAGCTACACAATGTGTGTGGTATTGCAGAACTCCCTGATACTCTGTCTTGAGAGCACTTCGGCCTGGCCCTACATGCCAATGGCTGACTTGGTTACCATGAATACCCGGCATTGAGTGCTGCAGTGCTGATGCAGGCTGTGGACATTTCTGGCAGGACGGTGACATTCGGTCAAAACGGATCGAGTGTGAAGGTGGACTTTGATCTCCTCATTGGCGCGGATGGGGTCAATAGCAGAGTCAGGTGACGCTCACACCATCTCTCTGCAATGGATGTGCTGCGGTGTATTGCAGGCTTTGCGGAGAAGCATCATGTCGATGTGCTGACATCTACAAGTTGCAAATCACTGCCTTCCAGCTTGCCAGCCTGACATGATGCTTGCCAGCCTGACGTTGTGCAATATCCATCAGCCTGTTGCAGGGCACGATGTCACAGGTTGCCAGATCCTCGCCTGACAGTCTCAGCTGGGTTGCGGTGTGCAGGGACGAAGTAAGTAAGCAGATAGCCGGCTTCCGGCAGGAGTGGTTCGGGCGGATGCACCGGATTGACAAGTTCTTCCACAGAGTGAAGCCGCCTCCTGGCGCAGAGATGAGCACCCACAAAGGTGCTACACCTGTGCCCCCTGCCCCCAGCTTTTCTGCAGACTTCTACAGACTTGACACTGACACTCCATGCAGCTTGATTGACAGTACTGAAGCATGTGCACGTTAAGCTTGGTTCACAAGCAGAGGGACAGGACACTGTCAGCTTTGGATTGGTACTGTAGTTTCTGAGAAGTCTGGTGACAGCTTACACATCGGCACTATGGCACAGGAGAATTGGACACGACAGCCACGGTGCTGCGCTTCTACTATATTGACAGCCCACCGCCTCTGAGTGTGGGCCTCTTCTTCATCCACAACCACTCAGATGGCACGTACTCTGGTGAGCACCAAGTCTGTTTGAAGTGCGGCCCCTGCATCCCAGAGTTGTCTGCGAGAGCTATGAAAAGGGGCATATGCTAAGTGTGTGAGCCATCAGTCAGAGAGGGGCTTCACATCTTACTGGGCTTTGTCGTGAAGAGTTTGATACAGCTCTCTCAGCGGACGGATGTTTGCGGTGCTGTCTTTGAGCCACGTTCTCCTGTTGTATGTGCCCTGAGGCCAGTGCACGCTGCGTGTGATGCCTGTGGAGACTGCTTGTGCTTCATGCCAGGGCGATTGATGCGAGTGCCTGTCCAGGTGGCATCTCATACACGCGGGCTGACTACACAGAAGAGGGCAGCGGAGGGGTGTTCAAGACTGCTGATGATTTCGGTAGGGCAATGAGCGGCCTGACAATGTACCCCGAGGTAACAGTTCAAAATCCCATCTTCTGCCGAGCTCATTGCAGAAGCGACATCATGAATTGAATTTGGCTGAGCAGGTCGCCGGTCTCCCTCATGTTCAGCATCCTGCAAGCCTTGTCATAGCTACTGCCACACTAAGGGCTGGAGCAAGCCACACTGCAGCTGCCCTGTACCCCAGCAAGTTTGAATGGCGCCAATCTTGCAGCCGAGGAAACCCTGTACCCCAGAAACTTCAACTGGCGCCGTTTGCAGCCAAGACAGCATTAGCGGGTGGAGCGCCTCATGTCGACACAGAGACGTGCTCAGCGCCTCTCACAATGCTGTTGCTGAGCTGCAGGAGATGAGGAGAGACATAGCGCAGCAGTTCACAGAGCGGCCATGGTACATTTGCTTGAGGACATTGTAGAAGGCGGCACCATAGCATGTCTGGCCCTCACAGCGGTGTGGTGCTGCGGCTTCAGGAGATGAGGAGGGACATTGCGCAGCATTTCATGGAGCGGCCGTGGTACACCAGTGGGAGCACGCTGCAGGTGTCGCGCCTGACAGCGCCCCGAGTGGTGCTGCTCGGGGATGCAGCGCACGCCGTGTCGGCTGCCTTTGGTCAGGGCGTCAATTCTGCGCTAGAGGTGACGCACCATTCCTTGCAACTACACCGCTGCCCAGCAATCCGGCCGGGGTGCAAGCAGTAGAGATGTGGTTGCCATACAGCAGCTCCACTTTGAGATGCTTGTGCCTGAACACCATCCTGTGGTGCTGCTGAGGCCTGCAGCTGCCGTATATGTATTCTACCAAGGCAATCCCTGTCCATGGTCGAGAACACCGAAGCAACGCAGACATGTGCAAAGATCTGTGTCCCTTGTTTTCCGTCATGCAGAGTGAAAACATCCCTGCGCCTGGCTGTATACAATACGCCTGCGCCTAGTTCTGAATGATTCTGAGAAGCGTTGGTGCAGGACTGCGCTGTGCTTGGGGACATCGTGGCTCAGGAGCCTGACAGCATCGACGCTGCGCTGGAGCGCTACGAGAGGCAGCGCAAGCCTGACGTGCATGCTTTGGGCACAATGGATCATCAGGTGGGCAGCCACAATACAAATTGACCTGACGAGCCACTCAATCCCTGTAAATGGCTGTTCTGTTAGCCCTGACTATGCAGTACTTTGCAGCCACAACCTGTGCCCATCTGCTTTGGAAGAGTTCTGGCATGATGCAGACTTTCAAGTCAGACCTCATTCCCTCCTGACTGAGTTGGCCTGATCATGTGAACAGGTCAATTGCATGCTCAATGGAGAGGATAGGCAAGCTGCGTCAAAAGATGCTTGTCTGCTGCTCTGCAGGCAGAGGCCTTCGCAGGCTTCAGAGGGAAGCTGAACCTGAGCTACTGGATCTTCCAGACGCATCTGCTCATCCATGGCTGGCTGCACCGCGCCTTTCCAGGCAGCTTTGCTGATCCTAATCTGGTGCCAATGATGACCATTCAGAGGTCATCGTACTCTGCTATATACGGGCGCATCAAGCGCCCATTCTTTGTGCTTCTGATCTCAGCTTTGGTTGCAGCGCTTGCGGTGGCTTCCAGGCTTGCAAGATCTATGCTGATGAGGGCTTGAGGATCCGCTCAACTTGTTGGGAAGCCGTACGATACCCTGGGCGTTTCCAGTGCATTTATAAGTGGCGTACACCTGAGGAAGCATTGCCGCATGCGGACACAGTTGTAGCAGAAGGTTCTGCTGACTAGTGACGGTCCCCACACACCAACATGCTGTGTCTTAGTTGAGGAGCTGCTTACAAGTGTTGCTGTAGCGTGCAATAGCAGCACTGTAGAGCGTTTACGGTTTCAAGAGCACAGCTGGAAAGTGGGCTCCTTTTCAATTATTGTGAAAACATCTAGGCAAGTTGCTGGCTCGTTCGGTACCGTAGGAGAAGCCTGCTGATGATGTGCACGGTCCTCTGCCTGTCGAAGATCCGTCACGATGGCCTGATCGAGTTCCGGGACCACACAGGGTTGACGTCATCTGGGGGACCCCTCAGGACCACCCCCCCGATGTGTCCACCCAGACTTTCTGTTTTGCTGCTCAGAGCTGAACTACTGCTGCACACTTCCGGAGACACCAGGCTGTAAATTGTGTTCATCATCACGCTCTCTGGACATCAAGGAAACAGCGGGCCCTCCGGCAGTGGCGCGTGCTAGCGGGCAGAGGAGAAAGGAGAGTTGCGAACAACCTCTTCTCTTGCTGACTGAGGCCACCTTGCCGCCTCCGGACAGCTTTGGGGAGCCTTTAGCCAGCCATAGAGGCATCACAGAGGGAGTATCAACCAGAAATTGGAGGTAAGCGAAGCTGGTCAGACCTTCTGTATCTGGCATCGCCTTCACAAAATTTCCTGCGAGACGGCTCAGCAGCCTGCACGAGTTGTGCAGCACTCCGACATGCTTCTGGGCTACGTTATCACGATCCTTGACACGCGTACGTTGCCTTTGGTTTACCCTGCGTCGCAGAACATATAAGACGATCTGAGAACTACCAAACCGGTTCAACGCTCTGCAGCCTTGACTTGACTCTGGTCGTCCTACATTGGATCTCTGCTGAGCTCACATAGGAAAAAGGCGCAGCACCCTCCTTTGGCAGGGTCATGCCCGCGATCAGGAGTTGCCAGAGAATGTGTGTACAGCCACTCACCTCGTGCCCATGCACAGCGTGGGTGCTTGTGTTGCGAACAGCTTATGTGAGGCATTGCTGCAGAAGGCTGTCCGAGTCAACCAGCCTTTGTGTGCCTGAGGACTTTCGCCCTCTACAGTGATACATCAGCCATGCCCACACACCGCCTCAGCTGACGCTACATATGCGCACTTCAGTGCTGCTCTGCCGCAGTGAGGTTTACCTGACAGTTGTGGCACCAACAGCATCTCTAGGATTTGCAGTAGCAGTTGCACACATCCAGACCCCTGCTGAGAGGCCCATCGAGCAGCCTGTGATCGTCAGGAAATGCATTAAGCTCATGTGTGATAGGTACGCAGACTTTGGGTGTGGACCTGAGGCGCCTATAGAGAGGCATCCCTGATCCAGTGGTACACCTTCATAAAATAAAGCCATAAAGCATACTGGCTGGCGCCGACACCTTTGTCCATGTGTGCAGGCGGTCAGAACTTCTGCACAGGACTTCAACATGCTGACCCACAGTCTTGCGGGAGCAGCAACCGGGTGCCAGATTGGCGCCGCGCAAACACAGAGGTGCAGCCAGCCACCCAGGGCAGGCGCATGCAGAGCTGCACGCCTGTGGAGAACGAGTGGAGCCTTCTCTGGGTGAGTCCTCTCGCCCATGCTCTTGCATCAAACATAATGCAACAGCAATCAGCAATAGGGCGCACCACAGATCACGTTTCCTTGTGTTCTGTCATGCATGACGCGCTGCAGAGGTCTCTTGCCTGGTGGTTCTTCTGGACAGGCAAATGTCTTCATCAGCTGCTGTGTGTACAGATGGGTGTCTGATTGAGCACAAGTATGCCTGAGCATTGCCATGCTATGTCAGAGCCACATCTGCCTGTCTAGAAGTCCGCCTGCTAGGGTGTGTTTGTTGGACCCCATACCTGCTCTCGTAGGAACGATGTGCCCCGTGGCAGGAACTGAGCAGGGGTGTTTGTGAACTGCAGGGGCATTGCAAAGAGCCCGAAGAAGGCTCGGGCTCTGAAGCTGAGGAAGGTGATAGAGCTTCAGGCAGACGCTGTTCCAGGACCTGGCTTCCTCGACAAGGAACTTGCTGAAGACCTCATCATCGAGGAGGAGACAGACGACTCTCAGGACGAGGAGTCTGTGCCGGGCAGGGCAGAGGGCAGCCGGCTGCTCAAGAGGACAGCCAACAAGGAGCTTCCCAGGCAGCCAGCTGGGCCCAAGAGGCACAGGCAGCAGTCTTCGAGCCATGAGGATAGCAGTGAGGAGCCTTTCGATGACAGTATCAGCGAGATAGACATGGGCGACCCACAGGACGAGGAGTATGTCCCGGGCAGGACAGAGGGCAGCGGGCAGCCCAAGACACCAGCAAGGAAGGACCCTCCCAGCAATGAAGACAGCAGTGAGAAGCCTGCAGAGGACGCTGTGAGTAAGGAGGACCTGCGCGACCCTCAGGATGAGGAGGTTTTGCCGGGCGGGGCAGCGGGCAGCATGCTGCCCAAGACGCCAGCCAAGAAGGAGCGTCACAGGCAGCAGACTGGAATTAAGAGGCACAGGCAGGAGTCTCCCAGCCGTGAGCAGCCTGCCGGGGATACTGTGCGTGACATGGACGTACAGGACCCTCAGGATGAGGAGTATCTGCCGGGCAGGGCCCAGGGCAGCGGGCAGCCCAAGAAGGTAGCAGAAAAGGAGCGTCCCAGGAAGAAGCCCAGGCATGACCCTCCCAGCACTGAGGACGACAGTGTCAGCGATCCTCAGGACCCTGAGTACATGCCGGGCCAGGCAGAGTGCAGCTGGCTGCCCAGGACGCCAGCCAGGAGGGAGGCTCCTAAGAAGACATCCAGACAGGAGCCTCCAAGTGATGAGGACACCCATGATGGGGGTACGTCCAACCGCCTCCTCTTACAGACCATGAACACCTCAATGCTTCAATGCCTCACATGCATCTAGCAAGATTTAGGCATTGGAAATAAGGTATACCCCTACAGGAGGTTGTCTGCAGCATCTATTTTTGAAGTATTCGGTTCAGAAGCAGTGCCCCCCTGTGGCATGGAGACGGCTGAAGATGTGTCTCAGGTTCCTTGTGTCAGCCCATGCAAGCACACAGCGTGCATTCCCCAGGTGCATCTGTGTGACGCGTAGCTCAGTCTTCATGACAGGAAAGTTGATGGCTGATACATTGTGTCTTGCAGGTCACCCCCAGCGCTGCAGCAAACGCGCCAGCGCATGGCCTGTATCACGCATGGCCTATTCAGGCACCAGCGGCCCAGCTTTTGTGCCCGAGTCATCACCTGCCTGGCAGGTACACCCTGCCAACACCCTCCTACCCCCGGCCCAATGTGACGGAGCTACTGCTCTGAGCAAGGAGTGCACCTGACAAGAGTACATTTGAAATACCTGATCTGGCTTCTGGGCTGCCATACAATCCTGCTCCTTGTCCATGTCCTTATGGCGCATGCCTCTGCTGGTGATTGAAGACCCTGACCCTATAATTACGGATGCTGCAGCAGCGATAAAGGTCTGTTGCAGAGTAGCTCAGTACTTCATGCACCTCGTCTGGTAGTCTCAGGACTACAGAAGCGCTAACCCGACATGTCGTCCCTGTGCAGGAGGACGCTGATCCAGTGCCAGACTGCCAAACAGGAGACATGAGCGGCCTGCTCAGCGCCGCGGCAGTGGATAGCGCCTACTATGCATCCCAGACGTACTACTCAGGCAGCACCTGCGCGGCCGCATCCGCGCCAGAATGTCAAACAGGAGACATGAGCGGCAGGCTCGGCGCTGCTGCACCGGATAGCGCCTACTATGCGTCCCAGTCATACTACTCAGGCAGCAGCTGCGCGGCCGCATTCGCATTTGGGACATTCCCCTTGCATCCAGCGGCGATGCTGTCAGAAATGTACCAGGCCGGCAGCGCGGGCAACTTCACCCCCGCCTACCAGGTGCGTCTCTCCTGTGACCGGCTGCTCTGCTCAGTATTGATTCCCGGACAGCATCATTCCTGCATCTCACCATCGCACTGTGACAGCAGCAGTGACCTGGCATCTTGGCAGAGATGTAAGCAGGAGACAGGGCGCGTGGGTCTGCAGTGCTGAGCATTACATGTGCTACCAGAGTGCAAGCTCATCTTGCAAGCATTTACGCTGTTGCAGAAGCAGAAACACAGGCTTTCCAATGCTCGCAGCATTTGCCATGACGGCACAGATTCCAATGACTTGTGTTGCCGCAGGGCGCTCTGATGTGTGATGCCCTGAGCCCCTACACACCAGCATTTGGGCACAGTCTGGGCGACTGGACCCCCAACAGCTGTGCCCTCAGCACAGCGACCTCCTCTCGGCTGCCCCCAGTCCCGGACACAGCTGGAGGCGCTGTGTTTGACGCCCTGCTGAAGAGCGACTCTGACCTAAGCCGCTCTACTCCCTTTAACCTGCTGAGTGATGCCTTAAGCACAGCAGCGCCCGCTGCAAGCGCCCCTGAGACTCCTCAGTCAGCCTGCCAGCCTCTCTGCACAGGTGAGCTTTCTGTCTGCTTCTCTTGTGCCGGTTGCCATTCAACTGGGCACACACAGATGTCCCGTCTGCTCAGTATGCTTTGGTCACAATTCTGATGCTCTTTGATGTTTCTGTTGTGTGCTGTGATACAGATGTGCATATGATGTCCCCGCTCATATCAAGTTCCTCCGTAGCATGTCAGCAGCAGCACCACCAAGGTAAAGGCAAATGTCAAGGAGGAATCGCTGCTTGCAGGTGGACCCACCTTGGCACAATGTCAGCCCAGCGCGCAGAGCTTCTACGCCGTTCGCAGCACTACCCTCTATCAGGGCTTTGGGCATGCGCAGATCCCTAGCTGGCAGATGGCCGCCTGATGCAGTAGGCCTGGTATTGGCGCTGCTGTGTATATAGCGCTGCAGTCTCTGTTGTGCGCCGTAGTTGCCAGACCTGCTCCCGCTGCTGCATCAAACGGCCTATAGAGGGTGTGTTCAGACCCTGCTCAGCAGCCAAGCTAGGACATGGCGGCAAGGAGTTGCGCAGAGCGCCACAGAAGGCACTAAGGCATTAGGAGGGCTGGGGGGGGATTTACATAGCCTGCTGTACCGAGCAAGACTGACAGTGCTCCACGTCAGCCCACAACAGCGGCTTTGGAAAGACCAGCGCAGTACTGCAGTCTGAGCTTTACCTGCTAGAGAAGCACATGGCTTGCGACTTGCGCCATAGAGCGTTGCAGGAGAGTCTCTTTGCACATCTGAGGGTGTGCAGCGACAACAGCTTTGCGAATCAAGTGCTGCTGCTTCTTGTTGGCGGAGAATGGGTATGATTGTCACAGAGGCATCTGTGTACAGTCTTGTACAGTCCTTTTATCACAGGAGTTCTGAGGACAGTGATGCAGCTCAAGCTTCAAGACACTGAAACAATGAACACAGCGAAAACTGAGGCCTGCTTGTACTTGTGATTGAACTTGCATGTCCGAAAGTGTTGCGATAAATCGCTCTTGAGCAAAACAATGTTGCGCTTGTTATTGTGCAGGGGCCCGTGTTGCCATTTGTCCTATTGACCCTTGCCATGAAGTGCTGCTTGTAAGCAAGCTTCAGCAGAAAGCAGGGGTCTGAGAAGTGGTTGGACAGGGTACAGTAGTATATGCATGGGTGGAAGGCCTGTCAGGGCCTTGTAAGGATTCCGTATGTGGCCGTCTGGGCACTCTTCAGAGTCTTAAATCCCCATTGTAGCGCCAACCAGGCAAGCTGCAAGTTCCACTGGCCGCTATTGTGAGCTAAGATGACAGTGCGCGACTCTCTGCCTGTCCAAGATACGTCACGAGGCCCTGATCGCGCAGCAGGGTGGACCTAATTTGGGGGTGCCAGGGGGTGGACCCCCCTGTGCATCCACCCCATCGCTTCTGGTCGCTCCTCATGGTACTACCATTTCTGGAAACTTGCGAAGCATTTGCGAAGCAAGAGCTGGCTTCTGAGCGACGCAGTCACAACTTCGAAGACTTTTCAAGTGCTGCAGGAGTGCTACGCGAGCAGCTGTGCTGTATAGTCGCAGAAGGCGACACAAGTTCTAGAGACACTACCTTCAGCTGTGGAGGCTAAAGTCGACGTCTCGCCTCCGTTCAACGTAAAGTTACCGTATCTCAGCTTCAAGGTCAACATTGGGAGCCCGTACAGCGCGAATTGAGGTGAGCAAAGCTGTTAAGAGAGACTACGCAGACACTGTCTGTTTTGTGCATCTCCGATGGCGCCTCAACTTCTTCAAGGCATTAGGCACTTCGATCCAATCTTTCCACACTGTAGGGCCATTTCTATAAGTTTCTGGCACTGTTTTGCGGCCTCCAGAAGCCTTTAGTACATAAGGAAGACATAGGTATGCCTGAGGCCAGTGCAGGCGTTGGAAGGCCTTTGTAGCTTCCACGAAGGCTCCTCTGACTGTCTTCAAGGCTCACTCCAAAGTTAATAGCTGTTTTGCAGCATAACAGAGCTATATCAGACTGAGGTTTAGCAGCTGTGTGCGCATTTCTTCCTTCTGCAAATGCTTACACGGGGGAACTGCATATAGAGCAGAACTGCTGCATCACGAACCAAAAAGACATTCAAGACTCCTGCTTGCATTGCGCATTGGTAGGTGATGGCTTTTGCCGGGGACAGACATGGCCATGCGCTATTTTAGCGCGCTGAGATAGAGGTATCGGCACACACAGAAAAGAAGCTGCCCATATCCCGCATACGTTTTGTCTCCAATGGCCATTCTCTACATTGAGAGACCATGACACACAGCATGTGACACGTTTCATCCTTTATGCAGGATGCAGCTTTGCCAAGGAAGGCTCAACCAGGCAGCCCAGGCAGCAGGCGGCGGCGCGCACACACAGGCTTCCGCGCGTGGAACAGTTCCAAGGCGTGCCAGGACAGCCGGCAGGGGCCGCCTCAGCGCAGCACGTCCTTCAGTTGTTCAGGCCTCTCTTAAAGACGTTGCACCAGCTGGCAGCGTCTGGACCAGCAATGGACCATGCTCGGAGGCGTCCTTGACACCAATCGCCCTCCACCAAGCTGCCAAGTCCTTTGGCTCACGCCATAGCAGGTCTGCAGAGTAGCTCTGACATGCTTAACTGTATCCTTGCAGTGGAGAGCACGATCAACAATTTATGCTTGGTCAGCCACTGAGCTCATGCAGCTTTCTAGACATGATCTCAAGGGCCTTGTACCTTTTGGCCGGTCTGCTGTTGATCGCTGGGACAGAGGATTGCCTGCTGAGGTATACTAAGAAAGGACCCTGAGCATGTACACCACTTTGATTTCATGCATGCATGCCAGCCACATCTGCTCTTGCAGCATGGCAGTGTGCTTCTCCATGAACTCTGCTATGTCTTCAGTAAGCCTTGTGCTGCGACGTCCACGCTGCTCTTCCACTAGGTCGGACCTTGCTCCACAGACCAGGGAGATCTGCCCAAACTCCGGCTAATCTCTTTCAGGCATGTTGTCAGGATCTGAAGAGGGCTGCCTGCTGTTGTGCAGGAACCTCAACAAGGTCCTGACATCCAAGATCACAAAGCCCAAGCAGTCCTCACGGCTAAGGCGGAGCACCAAGCTCCAGGCAGAGGACCACCCGATGCCTGAAGATCAGTCTGAGGAGGTGGAAGGATACATCGATGACCCAATGGACGAGGATTTTGTGCCGGGCGGGACGCTGGGCAGCGGGCCGCCCAGGAGGGCAAGCGAGAAGAGGTTGTCCTCCCGCCAGGCTGGCGCGAAGAGGCTGCGGCAGGAAAGTTCCAGTGAGGAGGAGGAGGGTGCGTCTGAGTGCCTCCTCTTGCACATCATCCGCAGCCTTGCATGAGTCCTTCACATGTGCCAAACAAGACCTTCTGGGAAGGCTCTACAGAGGGCTCGAGTTGCTCCTGTGTGCCACGACTTGGCTCAGAAGCGTGATAGCAATGTGCTCTGCAGCAGCACTGCTTTGTATTGTGGTCACTGCTGGGAATATGTCACTGCCATATTGTGGCAGAGTCTACACGTGAAGTAGTGCTCTTGCAACTTCTCTATATGGCGCACGTAGGCTTCAGGCGCTGAAGCATTCTTGCCCTCATCTTGAACTGGTGATGTGTGTTGTGCAGAGCGCCCAGAGCGCCCTGCGAAGAGGGCCAAGGCAGGCTCACGTGCAAACTCTGCCTCTTCAGGCGCCAGCGATGAGAGCGCTGGGCTGGCACCAGAAACACCCCCAAAGGTATACCCCGTGCTCGGCCAACCTCCAAGATTCCCCACCTAGAGGGACTGGATCATGCATACGAGAGTCTGTGTTGAGTTGAAATAGTGTGACATGGTTGCGTGCCTCAAGAGTGATAACATTCCTGGACCCTGCAGTCCTTGTTTTGTTCCTCTTCTGTACAAAACTGTCTGTGTTTGGTAGATACTTGAATGCGTGCTCATGCTGAAGGACAGGGGGTGGTTCAGAACTGCAGATCCACTGAGAAAATGTGCTGTCCCTATGCAGGCACAATCTAGGGCAATGCTGTTTCGCTACGGCGTATCAAGCGGCGCTGAGGGCCGCACAAGCGTTCCCAAGGCCGCAGCTGCAGCTGGCAGCAACCACACAGCTCCATTTCTCCACAGAGACAACAGCTGCGCCTCTGCACATGGCGCTGTCTCATCAGACTGCCTTCCAACTTCGCCGGTGCACAAGGAGGGCACTACAGCTGGCATTGACCCTGTCTCCCAGGTAGTTGCACCAACACAAGCTGTGGCCCATGTACAAAATGTGACATGATGCTCGGGACATAGCCAGACCATGTCATTTGTGTGTCATTTAACATCACCGGAGAGCAATATTAGAATGACACTTGCGCTGGTGCTGACTTGTGCATCTGCAGCTGTGAGAAGCTTCCATCCCTGAGTGTCTGCTCTCCATCCACTGCTGATACAACCAACCTGACTTCAGCATACCAGCATCTGCCTTACTTGTACAGATGGCTTCACGATGAGCTGTGTCGCTGCAGGGCGCCCACGCACAGGACTCTCAGGGCAAGGACAGCCCAGGTCCAAGCACATCTATGCCCCAGAGCTCCATCGCAGCAGCTGTGGCTGCAGTTTTTGCCAACCTCACTGAGAGCGACGCTGAAGAGCTATACTCCAGCAGCGCTAGCTGGGCCAGCCTTCTGAGCGAGGACCTGGACAAGCTGCAACCTACTCAATCGTCCCCAGGACCTCCTCAGCCGGCCGACCTGCCTCTCTCGACAGGTGACTGTGCAATTGTGCATGCACTCTGGGACGTATGATCATGTTTACACCTGTGGCATGTGGGCACTGCCAGCTGTCAACCCATAGCGGCCCATGAGAGGATCTTTGATGCTGCTGCGCATGATGCTTCACCTAGGGCATTCTGTGCGCTCATGCTTGTTGGGAGGCCTCGGCCACAGATGATGTCTCTTCCGGATACTGCTCTGACACAGGCTGCATCTCCTGCAGGCATGGCGAAGGATAGTGCTGAAGTGACCCACACAAGTGAGGCCTTCCTGCAAACATCGCTGAGTGGAGACTTGGGCCATGCAGCACCTGTAGCTTCAGGCGGCATTTCTCCTCAGCAAGCTGACCTGGCCCCTACCACAGGTGAGTGCTGAGTGAGACATAGACATTGACGACTATAAACATCTCTGTGCCTGTGTGGAAAAGCTTGCCATCAGCAGTGCCAGCTGCTATTCTTGCAGACAGGAGGGAGGTTCTTGCATGATGCTCTGGAAACCATATTCTCAGGGCTCTCATGTATCATGCCGGCTGCATGACTTTGAGCACACATGATGCGGAGGGCCCTGTGCTGCACTGACTCAGCTTGCATTTTTTTCAGGCGTGCTGGCAATTGAGGCTGAAGCGGCCCCTGTGAGCCAGGACATGCTCAAACTTCAGAACCCGCTGGTGAAGGACAAGCTCGAGGGCGCCGCAGCACCTGCTGCGTCCCACCCTACTCCCACTCAGGCCGCTGACCTGCCTCTTTGCATAGGTGAGATCCATACAGAATGCATTGGCGCAAGCCCCCTAACAGTAACAACCCCTGTGAGAAGGCTTGCTGTGAGCCACACCGGCAACTACCCTAGTGGGACTTGTAGAAGAGCGCCTGGATTTAGCTCCAGAGCTCTGCTCTTCCCAATGCTAGCAATGCTGTTCTGCATTCATGCCTGATGCATGTGCTTGGCCACATCTCTCTTCAGAGTCCTCTCTTGCACTTCTTGAACTTGCGCTCTGGTCAGGCATTCCATGGATAAAGTTCAGCATTCAGCATTTTTGCATGAGCGCAGAGGGCCCGCCAACTCCTGCGAAGCACCCCAGTGCTGCACCATGCATGGAGATCAGCCCTGTATCCCACACTGCTGCACCTGTCCCTGGCAGCTTCCAGACAGTATTTGCGGCTCTCCTTCAGATCTGTCCCGACCCAGATCTTAAGGTGCTTGCTGCTCAGTGGCTGGCAGAGCCTGCTCTAGAAGTTGTCCCCCCGCTGACGGAAGCTGCCCTTCTGTACTAGGGTATTTAGACATGCATCCGGGCTCCTTGCACTCAGACATCCCTTTCCCTGGGGCATTCTGCAGCCTGTAGTCCCTCCCTAGTATCCCCTCAGCTGGTGAGCTGGCTGCCTCTCTGGGCCCAGCATGCCCCATGAACAAGCACTAGGAATCCCCATTCACCTCCGCACCTCCCTTACTCCCCTGCTGAGAGTGGCAATCGCAACCAGAACAAGTATCAGCTGGAGCTGCGTTGCTCAAGTTTCTTGTGAGGTGGGTCTGGCAACGCAATAGCTGCAAACCCTGGGTTTTGGGAGTACTTGATGTACTATCCCTGACCACCACCTCCCGAGCCCAAATCAGCAACTATCATTTGGGAAGCTGCTGTGCATTAGCAGAGCACATGCATAGCTGGATATGCCCAACTGATGGCCATGGCACTTTAGCTGCTCTGTGACAACAGTGATGCCTGCCCAGAATTTCCAGCAGCTGCCAGAATTTTCTGTTAGAGGTCTGCCAGTTCCTACACAGCGCAATTAGGCTGCATCCTTCACATAAGGCCCATCAGGTTGCCTCAAAATCAAGCAAGACATCACGATATGTTCTCTTCAGCATCAATTTCATGGGCTCACTGTGTAGACTGTCCGTGACAGATGCAGCACCTAAGCTGGAGAGCATGTAGACTGGTAGTGTTACTGCCTGCTGTGGGGCAGCTTTGTGCTGTACACAGACAATGTCGCGTGCGAGAGCACCCGTTACAGACTGCTCAGGTGCATACCTCACAGGAAGCATGATACTAGATTAAGATTGAGAGGGTTGCCTCCGTGCATTGCACATAGCCCATGACGTCAGCTTTAGGAACATCACCGAGCCATGCAATGTCCAGTGACATCCAAATTTCTGGGGGACTCTGTTGGTGCGAGGAATAATACTCAAGGCCCAAGAGTTTTGACGTCAATGGCTCAATTGAGGAGCAGAGGCAAGTCAGCATTCTGCGTTGGAACTGCATGCATACATATCTGAGCAGACTGCATGAGACTGCAGTTGCTTGCATGCTAGCTCTGCTCTGAGGAGCTACAAACGTTGCCTGATCAAAGCGTCTGCCTCGCCAATTGGCTGTATTGTATCTAGGGTCACATACTGCATGGAGCCCAGCAATATATGTGGACTGTGTACATGGTGATATACACTGCTGCCGCTGATCTTGCAACCAGCATTGCTTCTCTCGCAAGGCCAAGCCTTCAGAGCCAGCTACAAATACTATCCTCGCACTCTCAGTGTCCAGTATTGTCGCCACCATCATCCTATTTCATTCTTGGACACCATCTTGTACCTGCACACACACACATCCTGATGAGCGTACTCTCATAGAATGCAGGAGTAGGGCCCGCCGATCACAATGATGATCCTGGTCTGGGCAGAATGTCTGAGCCACAACATTTGTCACCTGTGAAAAGCCATCATGCACAGTCCGAGACATATGCAGCACTGCCAAGTCCTATTCCCCCGCACAAGGAGTCACAAGCAGGCATATCTCCTGCCTGGGAGGGCCGAGAGAGGGGTATCATGTGTGTAGCGCTGCTCTGGCACTTGCATACTTACCTTCCACAGACAGGCTCTCATAGTTGTAGAGCAGGTGTCCTATATCCAGCAGTAATCAACTTTGGCTGTGCGCCCTCCAGATAATTGTAAAAAGCTGGCATTATCTGCATGCAGAAGCTTCTGAACCTGGCAAGTGGCTAATGGTCTGCTCAGATGGGACTGAATACAGGATGGCATTGAAGCAGTCAGGTGACAATCAGCCAGCCAATGCATGAATGTCAGGCACTCCTTGCGATTATTGCTAAGCATCTGAGTCACAATGCAGGCTTGGTCATGTGGTAGTGCACTGACCTAATGTTACTTTAGAAGGTCTTGCAGCTGCCGTTGAGTCCGCATCAGGCGTTGCCCTATGCAGCTGCCGTGGCTCACACTATTGGCAAGTGCCCTCCTTTCATGGGCATTACAACGTCGACCAGCATCAATATAAGGATCTTTGCAGCTGCCCCTGCAGCAAGGCAGAGTCTCCCAGTCAGAGAGTCTATGTCTTGTTCAACATCACAAGCATGCATGGTCTGTAGAACACTTTGGCTGACTCAGCCACCATGCAACACTCTCCTGCTGTTCATCCCCCACATCTAAACATCACTGACGGGAGGCTCCAGACCTGCTCGAGCCCTGATAGAAAGCACATTTTCTGCATGCAGGCAGCTGCAGCACGCAGAGACAATCACTTCCCATTGTCGCCCAAGCAGGTCTGGAGCCTCGCTTCAGTGGGAAGTAGATTGTCCCAAACTGTAATACAGCATGCAGGCATTCACAGGTGGCTGTAACACGTGAGCCCAATAGATGATGGCCGTGTTGAAGGAAGCACTTCTCTGGGTCTGGAGCACTACCTTGCACGGGGTGGGGCAGCTGCGATGAATAGCTCTGCAATGTTCTCTGGTCAAGAATTTAACCTCTGTTCTCTACTTCTCTCGTCTTGGGAGTTCTCTGCCATCTTTCAGACACCGCAAGGAGCCCGAAGCCCCTGTACCTCCTCAACACGGCCCGTCAAGCAGGCCCAGTGCGACCTTGCTTTGTCTACCCCCCGCTAATGTACCACTCAGGCATGTTGCCATGTATTGATGGCCGCTATGGGCAGCACAAGATGACAATGAATAGTTTTCCGCCTGTCCAAGATCCGTTACGAGGGCAAGATCGACTCTCCCAGCGCAGAACAGGGTGGACCTAATTTGGGGGTGCCAGGGGGGTGGACCCCACCGTGCATCCACCCCGTCTCTAGTTTCTGTCAATTACTGGACTTCACAGTGCGCACATTTGCAAGTCTCATATATCAAGAGCTCTCGCGCTATCAAAGTCCATAGCGACAGCGTAGGCCTTTCACGAGGAGGAGCTGCACTGCGGTTACTAGCACGCCAAAAAACGCAGTGGTCCATACAGGCCATTTCCATACTTTCGCCGCTGGACCCGCGACTTCGGGTGCTGATCACCAAAAAGGACTCCATCCAGACACCAGCTGCAGGAGTGGGCGACGTGCGACGTTCTCTCAGGTGAGCACAGCTGGTCAGAATCTATACACTGGCATCGCCTTCAGCGAGCTCCCTGCTGACACGCCAAGACTTTCCTGGAGTCTAGGCGAGCTTGATTTGTGACAACACCCTGTATGGACATGTCCGCGAGCTGTCGTATGCGAATATATGGGATGCTCTTGGTTTCCAGAAATCTACGAAGATCTGCGGAAGTGTTGAGTGTTCGTGCCCGCCGCAGGCTTCGGTATACAGCTAGCTCTTTGCAGAAGATGTCTCCACCTGTCTTCACAGCGCATGAGGGACAGCTCTTCGTGGGACCACAGCCATGGATGGCAGAGCCCAAAACAGGTACGCACATCTAATTGGCCTCGTCCTACAGAGTACCGTGGGCACTGCATGTGCTGCACACCGTTCTTGTGGGCGCTTGCCCCTTAGACAGCCAGAGGTGCACTGGACCCCTGCCTGTGTTGCACGTCTGCAACGCTGTCCAAAACAGGCACGTCAGGCGCTGTTTTAGCGCATTCCAGCGCATGGTGCTAGCGCCAATAGCATTACTTGTGTGCATGTTGCCACTAGTAGTCTCATAGTACTAGTCTCATACAGCCGTAGCCATGAGTGAAGCACCTGTTGACATTATGTCACCTCGCCAGCAGCAAGGTATCTTGCAGCGCTCATACTGGCTGCTGTAGACAGAATGATGACGCCCATGCATGTGATCCTGTCTGCCAGCCTCACATAAGTGCTGTCAAGACTCCTACTGCTCTAGGACAGGGCAACGCCGGTCAGTGCATCACAGGGAAGCAGCATGGTACACCGCATCTGACGCCTTCTGTGCATGGGTGCAGGGTCCGACTCCTGTCAGGGAATAGTCATCCCGGCCAGCCTGCTCAACAAGAGCCCCGCACCTGCCGCTCCCAAGACAACCTACCGCGACTTCAACCCGCCCCTGGATCACACCGGGAGGCCGTTCTGGAGAAATCTGAGGACCACGGGACGCCGCAACTTGACCAAGACGATTGAGCAGGGAAAGCGGGCCAGGGAAGAGGCAGCCAATACTGAGAACGGTGAGCCTTCCAACAGCCTCTCCTGCCTTTCGTCAGCATGCGTGAGCGCTCTGCCATTGTGGTGCATGCAGATGCATTGCCTCTGTTGAACCTGGCAGGGTCTCACATCAATCACAGCTGAGAGAGGACAGCCTGCCTGTCAGAAGGGCCCATGGCATGAGATCATCCCGCTATCTTCCTTGAGCTGATGACTGATCCTGTGTCCCTGCAGAGGGTACACAGCCCGTCGCCAAGAAGGCGCGCCCAGCTCCTCCCACAGAGACCGCCCAGCCAGCCGCGAGACTATACACCCGTCCGCCATTGCCAAAGACACCCTACGAGGTATACACCCTGCTGACCTGCCCCAGTTCTGGCATGCTCTGACATGGTGAAGTGGAGAGCTGTAAGGAGCGCACGCCGGACATCATCTGCTTCCTTGAGCCTACTGTGGTGAAGCCGCTGCATACGCCAGACGTCGTGATGCCCCTACGCTGTGGCATGCTGCAGCAGCTCTAGCATCAGGAGCCTTTGAAATGCCTAATGTGCCACAGGCAGTCCTGCACAGTCTTGTTCCTCATCCTTTCTGTACGCTGGTGCAGGCTGAGTCATTCGGAACGCTTGGGCCTGTGCCTAGGCACGTCACCAGCTTCCTTAACGCAGCTGCAACAGCGATTGGCACCCGCAGCCCAGCTTCCATACACCGCTCAGCCGGCGCCTCTGCTGCCGCTGCCAAGACTCCTGCCGCCTCCAAGAGGCGCGCCATGCCCAGCCATTCACCCGCACAACGCGGCCTGGCGTCCCAGAAAGGCAACCCAGCCAAGCCCAGCCCAGTCTCTCAGGTCCGTCCTCACGCTGAAAGCACCTCTGCTCTGCTGTAACATCACCAAGCCCCATGCACAGTGTAGCCTATCTACTCCAAGTGACGTCAGCACACCGTGACACCTCCGCCAGCTGGATTCCCTGCAGCTGAAATGACTCAGGGCACATGCATGTCCCCGTAGGATGCACTTGGAGCCATCTGCCCTCTTACCCTTCTTGGCTGCTCCAGCAATGGCGTAGGTGTCCGCAGCGCAGCTTGCAAGACACCTACTTTGGTGGTACAAGAATCTCATGATGAAATGTGCTGCTGCAGGGCGCTGTGGCGAAAAAGGCTCCGGGCCAGGGCAGGCCCGTCCCAGCCACCTCTCCAACCAACCCCTGCCTGCCACCTGTTACCCCGAAGCAGGTGTTGAAGAAGAGCAGGGCGGCCAGCCCCATCACCACTTTCCAGGTGCCTCTCCTCAGCGCAAGCAGCTCTGCACAGTGCGATGACATCAGGCATTGTTGCCTGTGCATTTCTGCAATGTACTGTTGACCTTGTGATGCCATCTGTGCTAGCTCACTGCCCCTCCGGATTTGCCTTTAACTTAGAGTATTCAGTGCTTGCATGACAGCTTGCAACTCCACCTGCCACAGTGCCATCAATGTATCACAATGAGCTGTGCCGCTGCAGGACTCTCCGGCAAAGGAGAATCCAGGCCACGGCAAGCTATGCCCTGTGACATCGCCAACGCCTTCCAGCCTTACATCTGCCACCTCAGAGCGAACATTCAAGATTAGCAGGAGATCCAGCCCCCGCTCACCCTTCCAGGTACCTCTTCTCGCTGCTTTGAGCTCTGCTCATCATGCCAGCACCAGGCGTCATCATCCATAATGGTCGTGAGGGTGTGTCATCAGCACTGCACTGCTACATGTGCTATCTCTACCAAGCATCTGGTCAGGGCACATGTACCGCCAGTGAGCAGTCCGGCATGCAGAGTCGAGTGCCAGCTGTCTGCTCAGAACAAATACTTGTCTCCCCCGCCAACTGCAATGATGGCGAAAGAGCTTGCAGCTCAGGATACCTTCACTGGCGCACATGTCTCATGATCAGCTATGTTGCTGCAGGATGATGTGGTACAGGGAGACGAGCCAGATGTGGTTGCATCGCACCACGACAGTGCCATGGGCATCCTGGACGAGGGCCTGCCCACTGCAGGCAGCTCCTGCGCACACACTGCCACATCACCGCCCACTGCGTCAGCCGTCCCTGCTGCCGGCCAGGGTCTGCAGCAGAAAGCTGAGCTGACGCAGAGCACTGGCAATGGCAGTGCTTCTTGCCCACCCAGTACTGTTGGCATCCTGGAGCCCGGCCTGCCCGCTGCGGGCACCTGCTGCATCAATACCGCCACCTCCCCGGCTACCGCTCCAGCTGAAGCCGCTGCCTCCCAGAGCCTGCAGGAGGATCCTGAGGAAATAGACAGCGATGAGGATGAGGACGCTGCCAGCCGCGAGGCCATGATGGACCTCCTGAGCGAGGACAATGGGGCTGCAGCGCCTGCTGCATGCCCTGCCAGTCCACCTCAGGCGGCCGACCCGCTCTTGTGCACTCGTGAGTCTTCTTTATGCACACCCCTGAGCTCCATGAGCCTGTTCTGGCCTGTCGCAGAGGTGTATGGAGCAGGAACAGCTTTCATCCAGATGTCTTCCTGTGCGTAGGCATGTCTGTACGGTGCTGTAAAGCTGTGCACAGGAGTCCTGCTTTGAGGCACAGCCTGTCACCATGTTCAATCGTGAATAGCATTGCGCCTTCTCCACTTCCATGTACCGCAAAAGTTGCAGAACTCACACTGCCATGCATGGACTGCAGGTGGCCTGTGGGATGCATGCACCTATGCAATGGCTTCATGCTCTGAGCGGCGATCACCAACCGGCAGGAGAAGCTCCCAAGCCAGCAGGCATGCGTCAGCCCGGGGCCAAGAGATGACCCACCTCACCGAGCGCTGCTTGAGCCCAGGGCTTCAGGCCTGACAGCGCAGTGGCTCACAGCGCCTGTCTAGGCGTGCGCCTCGCCCAGAAAAATCACACAGCTGCACTTCAGGGTGCTCGCAGCAGAGAGTAGTGGCTGGGGCTGTCCTACCCTTTGCCAAGGAGCTGCAATCATATCTGATATCGGTAGCATGATACAATTTTGTCAGAGAGCAAGATCCCGAGCCAGCCTTATCAAGTGCATGAGATTGTGAAGCCGCTCAACAAGAGCAGGATGTGTCAACAGCCAGAAAGGTGCGCTAGCGTCTGGCACAGCGCTCAACTCTCAACAATTCCACTGCCTGGGTTAGGTCAGCCCCAGAGCTGCAGAGAATGCGCAGCGTAGGTCTTGCTCAGGCTGCAAGTCTAAGAGGGAGACCCATCATGCAACACAAAAGTCACAATTGATGTTACTTGGTTAATTAAGACTGCAGTGACGTCAGCAAACTGCAGGGGGATTTTATGCCAGAATGTACAATATAGATGCAGACCGGCTGGCTTGATGCCGCGAGATATGTTTGATAAGGATCAGGCCTGTTGCACAGGCAAGCATGTGCGGAGGCTTCTAGAAAGCAAACAGGCAGTCCAGTAGGACAAGCGGCCTAGATTCTGCATTGTGCTTATGATGTCCGACCTTGTTGTAGATTGGTTCTGTGAGGTGATGTGTCACCACTGTACATAAGCAGTCGTTGACAACAGATCCTAGAGTCGGCGGCAGTCTGTGTGGACTTGTTCCGGTACTTCAGCATTGGCGCTTGGACACAGTAGCACCTAGAGACATTGTTGGTCCCAAGCAACTTGAACGATTGAGCCAGCTTGAATTGAGGGTCTTATTGCAAGAATAGCCCAAACACATTGCCATCAAGCTGTCAAAATTGTGGAGGATAGTCGCATGTACAAAAGTGCTTTCATTGGCCCGCTATACTGGCTGCGGCGCTGTTGTATCTTCATTGCTGTTGGTTGAGTATTCCCATTGTAAATCAATTGTAGCATAGCCTCCCAGCGATACACTGCCTACGCAATGGGTCTGCATGTTATTCCCGCTGTATGACCTGGTTTCAGCATCAGTACCCAGGCACGAGCAGTGTCCAAGACCGCCGGGAAGAACCTCACCGCACTCTTAATGCCCAGAGTTGTCTGTATCCTTCTGGCCTCAACATCCCATCCCATCTGTCCTCAGCATCACATTTTTTTAATGCTGACCGCCTGCAAGAGCAGGAACTCATGGGTCCTGCTGAGTTGTCTGACTCTGCGCAGAAGTCTGAGCGCCAGCAAAGTACTCACTCAGGCAGCCCTTACGCCCATCCAGGAAGCACGCAAAGGCTTCATGCTCTGGATAAGTGAAGCCAGCACTCAAGCTGTAGAGCTCAGCACTCAAGCTGTGCGCCATTAAGGCTGAGCATCAGTGAACTTCAGCGTCAGAGAAGCTAGCGTGATGCACTACCTGTGCTAGCGTGCTGAGCTCATTTGCTGAGCTGGTAACCCCTTCCCTGGATGGCTCTTGTGCGTTGCAGGCTGCTTCTGACGGCTGATCTGTATCCTATGTGATGCAGCTTCGAAGTCACAGTCTTGGATCCACAGCCTTTCCGGCACCTGCCCCTTAGCTGACCAGCTTCGGGGTTTGATGTGTGCCTCGGCAGCATATGCTGTCAGGGGCCTCCTAGTGAGTACTCTGGCAACGGCCTGGGCCTTCATATCTTGCATTGCGCCAGGCAAATGCCCAGTCTCCCTCCAGAAAATAGCGCTGCAATGGCTCCCAGGATACTGCTCTTTCAGAGAGCCTAGCTCAGCATTGTCACTATCCTGAGCGCCTCTGAGGACGCACAATAAAAGTGTAGCAGCCTGTCATGCAGCTGAGCGCTTTTCACAGAGGCGTGCGCTTCCTCAGAGTGGTTGTCGGCGAACAGGCAGATCATGTGCAGGTAACACTGCCAGGACGGAGTGAGCCTGAAGGCTGACTGGGATCCTACCTGAAAAGCCTTGTGGCTGGTCAGACACTTCTTGAGCTGGGATGCCATTTCTTTTGTGGCGATCTCCTGGCAGGACCATACATCAAATTGGCCAACTGCGGGATGATCTGATTGCCTGCACAATGTCGCAACATATGTGCGCTGCAGAGCGCTCACGCAGTCCGAATGGCAATCTTGTGGATGGCATGGGATGTGTGTGGTCTCAGGAGATGCAAAGAGCTATTCTAGCCAAGCATCTGGCTCACCAGGTGGCAGTACCTTGTTTAGGCTGTGGCCCACTTGAGGAGCTGCGTTGAACACATCTGTAAAAGTCTTCGGCCAAGTGAAGCCGTCTGTAGAAGCTCTTCGCCTTTGGGTCAAAATCTAGGCACCGCAAAAAAATCGAAGTCAGTCGCCCACACCTCCTTAACATTGGGCAGGCGCAACGAGGCCTTTTTACATCGGATCCCTGCTGATGAGCCTCAGGCAATCCAATGACTGCTCTGGGCAACACGAGATGACACTGAATACCTTTCTGCCTGTCCGAGGATCCGTCTCGAATTTCTCTGACAGCACAGGGTGGACCTAATTTGGGGGTGCCAGGGGGTGGACCCCCCCGTGCATCCACCCCGTCTCTAGTTTCTGTCAATTACTGGACTTCGTAGTGCGCACAACTGCAACTTTCATAGAGCAAGAGCTTCCGTGCAATCGACACTCACAGCAAAAGCGAAGGCTTCTCACGTGCAGAAGCATCACAGCGGTTAGCACCACTCTAGAGCACACAGCTGCTCATACAAGCTAGTCTCACACTTTGGCCACTGGAGTTGCGACTTTGGCTGCAAATCGCCAACAAGGACTCCATCCTGACATCAGCTGCAGGAGTGGGCGACGTGCGACGTCCTTCCAGGTGAGCACAGCTGGTCTGAATCTCTACACTGGCACCGGCTTCTGCGAGCTTCTTCCTGGCACGCCAAGACTTTCCTGGAGTCTAGGCCAGCTTGATCTGTGACACTAATCTATTTGGACATGTTCGTGAGCTGTCGTGTGGGTATCTTCGGGCTGCCCTTAGTTTCCAGAAATGTGCGAAGATCTGCGGAGGTGTTGAGTGTTCGTCCGCACTGTAGAACTCAATAGGCAAGGAGCGCATTTGAGATGGCGTCGACCTGTGTTGCCACGCCCTTTGGAGGACAGCTCCTCATGAGCCCACAACAAGCACCATTGGCAGAGCCCAAAACAGGTAGGCATATCCCTTTGCCACTAGAGTCCCATGGGCACTGCATGTGACCGTTCGGTTGGGCGCTTGTATCATTCACGACCAGAGGTGAAAGTGACTCATGTCTGTCTTGCGCATCTGCCCTGGAGAGGCACGCCCAGGCGCTGTATTAGCGCATTTCAGCGCATGGCGCTGGCTCTAGCAATATCTGTGTGCATGCTGCCATTAGTAGTCTTTGTCATTCTGTCAAAGTGCAAGCTGCAAGATGACTTGCAGCGCTGATACAGGAGGCTGACAGACAGACTTGTGGCGCCACTTAGTTGACTATCAGCCTCAGGCGTGAGTGTTGTTACGACACACCCCTGTCTGGAAGCTGGCAATGCCGGTCAGTGTACTCATGCATTGGCCTTGTACACTGCATTTGACGCCTTTCATGCGTGGGCGCAGGATCCAGCTACTGCCAGGGCGTGGCCTTCCCTGACAGCCTCGGGACCGGCGGCTTTGCAACCCATGGGTTCGGAGCGCCGTACTCGCCCTGCCCGCCCTTCGAGCACTATGCTGGTTTTGACTACAGTGCGATCTCTGCTGAGAGGAAGCGCCCGAGAGAGACTGGGCGGAGACCCTCTCCCAAGAAGAGGGTCCTGGACCAGGCACCCACAACTGAACAAGGTACAGCTTTGAATCTCCTCCCCTGCATTGCTGTGGCTGAGTGCATTGCCACTCTGAACCTTGTAAGACCCATGTTGTGAGAGAATGCAGGCTGCCTGCCAGGACGCCTCACGGCGTGAGATAGTCCTGCAGTTGTACTTGAGCTTGTGGCTGATGCCGTGTGTCCTGCAGAGAATCCTGAGCCGGTCAGCAAGAAGGCACGCACAGCGCCTCCTGCAGACGGCGCCAAGCCAGGCACTACTTCCCAGGTCGCCATGCGACCATCAGCGGCAACTTACCAGGTACACCCTGCTGACCTGCCCAAGCGCCGATGCGCTGTGACATGGTTGTGGTGATGCCGCTCTGCTGTGATTGGAGGAGTGTTCCTGATATCAACATCCCTGCTCCTTAGCCTGATCTGACTCATGGGCCCTCCTGCATTCCTGCTCCTCTCTCAACTATGGGTGCCGCTGGTGATGGCCGATGCGGCAAGGTCCCTACATTGCTGCATGCTGCAGCAGCATCTGGCCATCCATGACTCAAGATGCCTCATGTGCTTCAGGCAGTCCTGCATGGCCTTGTCTCTCATACTTTGTGTATGCTGGTGCAGGCTGTGTCATCGATAGCGCTTGGGCCTCTGGTTAGGCACATCACGAGCAACCTCAGGGCCTCTGCGATGGCGACTGGCGCCCGCAGCGCAGCTTCGGCGCACCGCTCAGGCGGCGCATCCCCAGTCACCACCAAGACTCCTGCCGCCAGGAAGACGCGCGCCACGCCGCGCGCCACGCCAAGCCCTTCTCCCGCGCGACCCGGCCAGACCTCCAAGAAAGGCGGTCCAGCCAAGACCAGCCCAGTCTCTCAGGTCCGGCCTCACGCTGCAAGCACACCTCTGCCCTGATGTGACATCACCAAGCCCCTTTCTCTGTGTAGCCCATGTACTCAACAGTGACGTCAGCACATGATTACATATCCGCTAGCTGGATCCTTTGCGACTGACATGACTTTGGGCACATGCACGTGACAGTAGGATGCACTGCGGTTAGAAGGTATCTGCCTTTTCAGCCTTCTTGGCTGCTCCAGCAAAGGCGCAAGCGCATGCAACACAGCATGCAAGACAGGTCACATGCATCCGGTGGTACAAGAATCTCATGATGAGGTGTGCTGCTGCAGGGCGCTCTGGCAAAGGATGCTCCAGCCAAGGGCAAGCCAGACCCAGTTCCACTCCCTACATCTCCCTGCCCCCAGCTTGTGACTCCAAAGCAGGCGAACAAGAGGAGCAGGGCAGCTAGCTCCATCGCGCCCTTGCAGGTACCTCTTCTCAAAGCAAGCAGCTCTGCGCAATGTGACAGTTTCAGGCAAATGTGACGATGCCGTGTGTATTGGCACTGTGACGCTATCCTTGCATACCAATGTTTGGCTGCTCCCATTCTGCCGGTCCCTCAGATCTGCTGTCCTTGCACAAGAGAGCCTGCAACACACACTACCTGCCACAGTGGCACTGATGTGTTACGCTGAGCTGTGCTGCTGCAGGACCCTCGGGCAAAGGAGAATTTATGCCAGGGCAGGCCAAGCCATGTCACATCAACGACATTGCCCTGCCCTCCATCTGCCACCCCAGAGCAGGTGTTCAAGATAAGGAGGACAGCCAGCCTGCGCTCACCCTTCCAGGTACCTCTTCTCACTGCAAGCAGCTGTGCTGAATGTGACAGCATCAGGCGTCATCCTTCATGGAAGTCTGGACCTCAGAGTATTGTCAGCACTGCAGTGCTATATCTGCTAGCTGGGTCACCAAGCATGATCTGGTCAGGGAACATCTGCAACTGGTGGGAAGCTTTTGGAGTAACAGTGCCATATGTCTGCTCCTTCTCTAGCAAGCTCGCAAAGATTGCAAGACTGCTTGTACTTCAGAGCCCCAAGACAAGCTACCTTGCAGATACCTGTGCCGGGCATCTCATGATGAGCTGCGCTGCTGCAGGATCATGTTGCACAGGAAGGCGAGCCAGAGCCGGCTGCATCCTACCCCACCAGTACCATGGCAATCCTGGACGAGGGCCTGCAGGCTGCGGGCAGCTCCTGCGCAGACACGGCTGCGTCCCCCGGCGCCGCGTCAGCTGTCACAGCTGCCGGCCAGGGCCTGCAGAACAGCCCCAAGCTGACGGCCAGCACTGGCAATGGGAGTGTCTCTTGCCAGCACAGTACTGTGGGCATCCTGGAGCCCGGCCTGCCCGGTGCGCGCAGCTCCTGCCCGGATACCGCCACCTTCCCGGGCACAGCCACAGCTGCCCCCGCTGCCTCCCAGGGCCTTCAGGAGGACCCTGAGGAGATGGACTGGGATGGAAGTGAGGAAGCTGTCAGCCAAAAGGCGATGATGGAACGCTGCGCTTCCTGCCAGTCCACCTCAGGCAGCTGACTTGCTCTTGTGCACTCGTGAGTGCCGTTTGACTCACACATGCTGGGCTTCACGAGCCTGTTTTGGCCTGTCACACAGGTGGCTGTGAGCTGCAACAAGCAAGGCCATAAGCATGTGCACCACTACAGCAAGCCTCAAAGCCGCACTTCGGAGTCTTCACACCGGAGAGTGGTGGCTGAAGCTGTGCTGCCCATCTGTGATGCGCTCAGGCTTACAGATGGATCAGTGCAATAAGGCAGGCATCACAAGACCCATCTGTAGCCATTCTGGCGAAGCAAGAAGCTGCTCAAGAAAAGCAGGATATCAATATGCCAATAGACAGACAGCAGCATATGGCACAGCGCTCAACTCGCAACATAAGAGCTGCCTGGCCAGCCCCAGAGCAACCAAATCCACAGCATAAGCGTTTGCCAAGGCCGCAGGATTTAGTGAGGATTCCATCATGCAACATGGACGACACGGCAGACATCACCTGGGAATTGAGATGGCAGTGACATCAGCAGCACTGCAGGGGGTTACCAGAATGTACACCAGGGATGCAGAGTAAGTGACTTGATGCTGCGCAATACTGTCTGGCAAGGACCAGGCCTGTTTCACAGGCAAGCATACCCAGAGTTCTCTCAGCAAGGAGAAGGCAGGCAGTCCAGATGGACAGGCTGCCTAGAGTCTGCATTATGCGCATATTGTCAGACCTTACTGTAGGTGGTCTTGTGAAAACATGTTGTACAAGTATCGCCACTGTACATATGCAATCATTGAGGACAGTGAAAGGATCGCCTTCAGTCTTGAGTGTACTTGTTGTAGCTTTCCAACGCTGGAGATTGAGACCTCTGGCACTGCCAGAACCTTGAGACAATTTCATACACAAATACCTAGGCCTTGGATGATTGAGCTAGTTTGGATTGAGGGTCTAGTTGCAAGGGTGGCCCTGACATTTTGCCATCAGGCTGCAGATGTATGGAAGGCTTTCAAATGTACATAAGTGCTTCTGCTGGCCTGCTGTACTGGCTGCAAAGCTGTTGTGACCTCATGGCCATCTGCTGAGTGTGCCAAGTGTAAGAGAATTTCAGCATGACTTCCCGGCGACACACTGCACGGAATGCCCACATGTTGACTCCGCATCTTGGTTTTGCCGTACAGACCAGCTCCAGGATCGATACTAAACCTCAGTAGTTCCAGGACCGCCTGGAAAGACCTCGTTGCACTCGGGATGTGTCTGAGACTGTATGTATCTTTGTCGCTTCCTCATCTTGCCCTCTCCATCCTGCACATCATACCTCTTGCTAACCATCTGCAGGAGCAGGCCCCATAAATTCACCGGGTACTGTCTTGACTTGTGCAGGATCTCAGCATCAGCAGAGTATCCACTCGGGTAGTCCTCAAGCCCAACTGATCAGCACTCTCATGAGGCCTTCCATGCACGCAAGGTGTCTGTCATCAGAGGCAGCATAATGACCCACCTGTGCAAGTGCCCTGAGCTCTCGGAGCTGGGCTGACACTGCTGTGTCCCTTGCATCTTCTCATCTTGCTCTGCAGTATTTTATGATGCATCCCTGGACGTAGGTCTGGCGGCTGCTGCTTACGGCTGTATCCAGCTCAGCCTGCTATGCGTGGGTGCTTACTGGCGCAGCTACAGCTTCTCCAGTACTCTCAGCTTGGCTGAGCGGCTTCTCGGATTAGCGTCCGCCTCAGCGTCATCTGCTGTCAGGGGCCTTCTGGTGACTATCTTGGCAACTGCCTGGGGTTGCAGGTCAGGCGTTGCGCCAGGCAGCTGCCATGGCTGCGGCTGCCCCTCTTCCTCGGGCGTGGGCTTGCCAGCAGCCCTGAGGAAGGCCCACTTGACTGCTCGGTCCTCTAAGGAGTGGAAGGAGATGACAGCCAGCCTTCCTCCTGGGGAGAGCGCTGCGATGGCTGCAGGAAGGGCCCTCTCCAGAGAGCCCAGCTCATCATTTACTGCAATCCTCAACGCCTGTATACATGCACAACAAACGGATGTCAGCCTCGCATACAGCCAAGCCATTCACACATGCGTGACCATACTCTCTGAGAGCAGTCATCAGGACACACGCTGGTCATGTGCAGGTGAGGCCGCCAGGCATGCTGAGCCTGAAGGCTGATTGGGATCCTACCTGAAAGACCCTTGTGGCAGGGTGGATGGTCCTCGAGCCAGGACGCCTATTCTTGCTGCTTGGTCGCCTGGTGGGGCCACCCAGCAGGTTGGCCAGCTGCAATGTTGTCCTAATGGGCTTCTCGTCCCTCGCCTGTGCATGCCAGACACGCTCTCAGCTTACTTAAATCCTGCTTCCTAGGGTTTGCGCTGGCTGATAGTGGCACCCTCCCGCCATGCTGCCATACAGATACATCTGCACCCCAGCTGGCAACACTGGGTCATCAAGGGCACAACAAGGTCACTTCCCCACCGTCGCTGCTCAGCCGTGAGGCTCAGAGGCTCAGCATGTTGTCAGCGAGCCTGATAAGCAAAAGACTTCATCATCTTGACAACTGCCAGCAAGCCTGATGGATCATGGACACCGCAACGCCACTTGACACCCTTTCTCGACTAGAAATCTTGACCTACATGCCCTGCTGGCGTCCATTATGGCTGATCTGAAATGATCACCTCCGCAATTTTGCTGGCAAGCCGGCGCCAGGCGCGATCCTCGCCCCATTCCCGGAAGATGCGCCCCAGCTCCGCCTCGGGCCATGTGTTCACGATGTCCTCCGCGCTGTGCTGCGCTGCGGGCCCCATGCGCATGTCGAGAGGTCCGTCGCGCGCAAAGCTAAACCCGCGGCTGGCGGTGTCAATCTGCAGTGAGCATATTTTGTAAGCCTCAGACCATGTGATTTCCTCCGTGCTGTGCTGCGCAGAAGCGCACTGCTTTGCTGGGCGTGCGGATGCGGCATTTAAGCGCAGCACAGTGCAGAGAAGGTTGAATGCTACGCTTGAAGGCTCACTGGGAGTTCTCACTGCAGATTGACACGGCATGCCGCAGGTCCAGCTTTAAACAGGACGAACCACTGGACATGCAGACGGGCCTGCAAAGCTAAACCTTCGGATAGCAGCATCAAGCTGCAGTGGGCATCTGGGCTAAGCGCCTTGGCATGCAAAGCCTGTGAGGTACTTTGGTTGCAGCCTGACTCATTGGTGAGCACAGTTTAACAGAGTGTCCAAGGGTGGACCTGCCTGCATCGATGACATGCCCAGGTCCAGCAGGATTCCATCAGCTACATTCTCTGGGGCCCGCTGCATGGAGTCCTCCAGCAACACTGAAAGGTCCGCAAACGTCCCCTGCATTCCACAGGGCGTGCATCAGCTGGGCCTGTAACTAAGATTACTGGCGCCGTTAAGAAGGAAAGCAGATCTCTTTACATACTCAGGCGCAGCTCTGCATGCTGACCTCTTACAACATAGGACACTGAAATTCGCACCTGTAACTGCTTGACGTCCAGCGATGGGTCTCTGCCCGCAGCAGCTGCCCGCAGTGTCTGCGCTGCAATGGCGTGCGCAACAGGATCCTTGTCTATGCCTAGCAGGAGGTTCATTTCTGGATGTGCCCTGAGAAGGGCTGCCGAGTGGCCGCCAGCGCCTAGCGTTCCATCCACAAGGGTATGCAGTGTGCACTCCTTGAAAGCATCCAGCACCTGCGCATTAACACATGCCGCTCATTAGTGCAACATCCAAGACGTCCGGTCTGCAGCATCAAAGTCCCATTCAGCCACAGCAGGAGGTCACATGGTCTACTTGTAAGGAGGCATGTCCACCCAGATTGGATACAGTGTGCTGTTGGCACGTAAAATTACCTGTTGCAGGAGTACAGGTGTATGGGGAGGTGCTTCGGGTGGAGGCGAGCTGTCTGAGGACTCTGCATCGTGATATAGAGACGCCTCCTGGCCCTGTCCTGCCGATGGCTCAGCAGTAGTGTGTCGAACAGAGCATATCTGTTTTTTACGCAGCAGCTGACATCGTACCTGGTGGAAGGAAGTAAATCTTGCTATTGCGTAAGCAGATGGCATGTGACGTCTGTGGGTTAGCGCTGCACATTCAATTTTATGAGATGCGAAACGGCTTAATGTCATTCTGTAGTGTGCACCGACGTGCTTCATAACGGCCCATGCTTGCATGGCTGCGGCGTCATCAGGACAGAGTGCAATGCTAGTACTTGTGCATGATTGTGACCTGTCCCGCTTTCACGTGTCTAGATTGTGCGTAAGTGCAATGTGAGAGGCAATGCCATGTTCGAATCACAGCCGTGCTTTGGTCTTCCCGCAGTATCCGAGGCTGCTCACATTGATGTCGGTATGAGGGTTCCGAAGCCAGAACAGGACACACACCCCACAATGAGAGTCTGATACACATGATCGAGTCCGTGCTTGCTTCGAATGGCAGCCTGCGATGGCCATGCTGCATATATTCAGGGTAATAGCAATTCAAAGCTGGATATACCAAAGCAGTCAGCAAACAATTGTGGTCCCGATTGGGATAGCTATGGCCCTCATCTGAACAGCCTAGAGCATCGATGGAGAAGGCAGTTCTGTTCTGCAGCAAGCTGCCTTAGGCCCTGCTTGTCATCTTCCACCCTTGCGTGGCTGAAGAGGTGCAGTATCCCGACAAAGTCTGTAGAGAAGTGTCCTGCGCCTGAGGAGATTGCCACATGCAGCTTGGCTGAGCGCTCGCGATGACTGTATGGGGCATGTCATGAAGCATACACTCTCTTCCTGTTCAAGACAAGCAAAGCCCTGCTACTATCTCAATAGCTACTTCTTCTGACCTCTACACCCTTATTTTGATCATGATCTCTTAGGATCAGAGTGGACGATGAACAATGTGCCAATACTCGGGTATATGCTATCCATGAGCTTGACCCGAAGCCCATATGGCGGCTCCAAGCACGCTACTCCCAAGCTCCCACAGGACTTCAGACCTGCTGCTTGCAAATGTCCTTGCCCTGCTCTCTGGTACGCTCCTGGCTGTCTTGAAGCTCCTCATCAGCCTCATCCACCCCTTCGTTACACTCCTTCCACACCTGCGGGACTGTCTGCTTGACAAGCCCCCAGCACTGCTCGCTCAGCTTGCCGCTGCAGGCACGCTGTTACAGGTTGAGCTGTGACCCCATATCAGATGTCCCGCCAATACCAAATTCTGAGGCGCCCTCAGCCTCTACTGCTTGCCATTGTCCTTGCCGTTCTCTGCGCTGTGATCCTGACCATTCTCAGGCTGTCCCTCGTCCCCATCCTCCCCTTCGTTGCTCTCCTCCTGCACCTGGGGTACTGGCTGCTTTACGGGCCCCCAGCGCTGCCTGCCAAGCTTCCCGCTGTAGGCGCGCCCCACGCTGTCCGCCACCAGGTTGCCCATCAGGTCATCCACTAGACGCCCTGCAACAGGATCATGCATAGTCAGCCTTCCATCCCAATGCCCTGTGTCGGCAGGCATCCGCTGTAGGTGCCACAGACCTGTTCTGATTTTCAGGTGTTAGCTACACCATCGCTGGGGTGTCACCATCTCACGGAGGATGCCTGAGTCCCCACAAGAGCATGGAGTGGGCAGACAGAGGCCATTGCTGTTCATCGACTCATGCTAGAATGACTGCATGCTCGGCTCGGCAACCAACTTGAGAGTCTGTCTGAGCCCCAATCTGCAGCCGTAGCTTCAGATGGCTCCATCCGCACCTGTGCTCTGGCGCTTGAGGAGGTCTGCATTGGGGTCCTCCGAGGCAGCCCTCTCAAGGGAGCCATTCTGCACCACAGTGTCCTCCCCGATGGACGCCAGTGAGCCGGAGGAGTCTTGCGCGGCCGACTGCAGCTGCCGCCTCACCAACACCGCGTACACGCCACCTGCGTATTGCCAGATGTTATTAGTATCATCAGAAGGACACAGACGTGACTTCATGAACGCGCTACACTGCAGGCATGTGTAGGGGAACCTGCAGAATCTCAGGGCGACCCTGGGCCGATGCTCCCATGCCCACAAAAGGCTCTGAAATTGTGAAGCTACCCTTCAGCCAAGAGCATGGAGTGGCTGACTTGCATGTTCTCACTGCCAAGATCTGCACAACAGCGGCCATTCAGGTGTATCAGCCTATGGCCAGAGGGTCTGGACTAACGCCTTGATCAGATTCGCTGCCTGAGGCACAAGTTTGCTCTAGGCGGGGGGACATACCCTTGTTCAGAAGCTCCTGGTGCGTGCCCTGCTCGGCAACCACGCCCCCGTCTATGACCGCCACCTGCTGCGCAGTCTTGACCGTCGACAGCCGGTGCGCAATCACCAAGACCGTCCTGCCGGCCTCCACGCGCTCCAGCGCTTCTTGCACCAGCGCCTCGCTCTCCGCATCCAGCGCACTTGTTGCCTGCATAGGAGACGGCCACTCATCATTATGGAGCACGATAAAACACTACGGTGGCGGAGTAGAGTATGTCTGGTCCGTCTCCACCCACTCCAGCGCCTCTTGTACCAGTGCCTTACTCTCAGCATCAAGGGCGCTTGTAGGTTGTGCAGGCAGCAAGCTTGGATAAATCATGAGCTCTCAGCGTTGCCAGAGGGTGCCCAGTGTCTTGCAGATTATCGATCGATCAGGTGCACCTCACATGTGGCGTTTCCATGCTCACAATACACCTGCAAATGCTCCCTGTACCAGAATCATCTGCCAACGTTGGCATTGCACAGAACGGGCTTTAAGGCGTGGTGCTTGCTGGAAACCTTGGAGAACGGAGCGAGAGAAGGGGGCCTACCTCGTCCAGGAGCAGGATGCGGGGCTTGGTGAGAATGGCGCGCGCAATGGCGACGCGCTGCTTCTGGCCGCCGCTGAGGCGGATGCCGCGCTCGCCCACCTTCGTGCGATAGCCCTGCGGAAACGCGCTGATGAACTCATGCGCGTTGGCCAGCATGGCCGCCCACTCCACCTGCACAGCGTCATTGAGTACCGTCAGCCATACACTCGACAGATCACACAGCTCCTTCAGCAAGGCCACCCATGCAGCAAGTGCTGCGCCTGACTGAGGCTAACTGCTGGTGAGCCATGGCTGCAGGTGGAGTGGGCGGCAATGCTGCAAATGCACGCAAGTTCATCAGCGCCTTCCTGCAGAGTTCTTTCTGCAGCAAGCTTCTACTGATGATCTTGCATACACTTCGATAGCATGGCTGCCCACTCCACCTAGAGCTGTTTTCAGTATAAATCAGACGTCTGCATGGAGAGAAAACCCTGTGCTGGCGGAGCTCTGTGAAGCATGGCGTATCTGACATAAGCCTGGGTGCAAGCACTACCGACCACTGTCATAGCACAGCAGTACCCAGGTGATCCTCTTCTGTTCTTGCGCCCACATAGCCAGACCAGAAGGGAAATGCCAGGTATGGGCTATTTCAAGACGCGCCATGGCGTTGAAGAGAAGGGGAGCAGTTAGCAAGGGCAATATGGCAGCTCATGTGGAAAAAAGCACCTGAGCCAAAGGGACGCTCTCTGGGTCTTGCACGCCAAAAGTGATGTTGTACAGGATTGACTCCGCAAAAAGCACCGGCTCCTGGCTGACAATGGACACCTGCATGTTGCCAAGACCAGCATCAGACATGTGTACAGTCAAGCCTTCAGAAGCAAGTCACAGATATGCTGCAGGCTTCAGCATATAGACCCACAGCTGCAGTCGAGAGGATCTTCACCTGAGAGTGCAGCCATTCATGCTGTATGTGAGGCACTGGCACTCCATCCAGCAGGATTGCACCCCTCTGCACACAACCGCACAGCGTTGACATGACCTTCAGCATCTCGCAGACTGACTCCACTACAACAAGTGAGGACAGGGCACCACGCACATGCAGGACAGCAGCGATTGACCTTCATCTGCAACTGCCCTCCATGTGCATGGCGCTCTGCTACTTTTCACGTTCTCACACACCAGTCCCGTGCTCAATTCCCATGCTTTCACTTCTGAGGGTACATCAGTACAGACAAGAGGAGTAGCTGAGGCTGCACCTGGGGGTCATAGAAGCGCTGAATGAGGCTGACAATGGTGGACTTGCCTCCACCAGAAGAGCCCACCAGGGCAAACTTCTGCCCAGGGCTCACATTCAGGTTCAGCCCCTTCAGCACCTGGACGTCAGGCCTGCTGGGGTAGGCAAACCTGCAAAGCCAGAGCAGAGTCGGCGTCAGGCAGTACTGAAAGAGCTGACAAGACCATCACCAACAGAGGCCTAGCACGTACGCCAAGGCAGCCATGGCATTCAGGCCTGAAGATATCCTTTGAGGGCCAGAGGAACCACAATGTGTCAGGAGAGTGGACAACATAATAATGCCATGCCTGTTGGGAGCTACACATACCAGTCCCTGATCCATCCCGGAGCAGGTCTGCAACTGGTAGGAGTAATAGATGGACACATGTCTCACCAGACGTTCTCAAAGATGATCTCGCCTCCGCCTTGGGAGCCCTTAGGCAGGGCGTCGCCAGCTGGCGGCTGCTTGGACTCCCTGTCCAGCAGCTCAAACACCCTCCTGCTTGCCCCTACCGCCTGCACACATCACTTCCCATAAGCTCCCCGTCGCGTACAATCAATTGCCAGGGAATCAAGATTTTGGTTTGTTCCAAGTTTGACAGTTGGTGTCTCGAGGTCAGCTGATACCATGGTCCCATAGCAACTCCATTGCGATATGTTAGCATTCCTTGCGTCGGAAGCCGCATTGAAGGAGCTATGGGAGCTTCAGCACTGACCTCAAAACACCAGTGCACTACCCGCACTTCACACATAGGGTTGAGGTAAGTTGGGGCAATGCTTCTATTGCAGAGGCTTCACTGGGATGTAAACAGGCTTACCTGTATGAGGTTGGAGATCACACTGGCTAAGGACCCAACATTGGAGCCCACGTACAATGCATAGATGACGAAGGAGCTGAGCTCTCCTGCAGATAGCCTGCCCTCCACAACCTGCATGATATGAGACAATCTCAGGACACCGGCTCAGCTTATGAAGCATTTGTGCCCCTAGCTGCTTGCAGGCAGAGCGAGAGGCAGCCAAACAATCATGACACCCGTTTTGGCCGCCTCTGCATGCTCTTGCACCCATCACTCCTCCATGCAACATCCAATCACTGTGTTGGGCAGCCTCCCACCAATGTCTAGCCTTTCCAGGAGCGTGACAGCTGCGTCCTACCTCCACACTGAGCACAGGTACTCTCTGCCAGCAGCCTGGAAACTTTTCCATGTCTGACATGAGACAGGAAGCACATGGGAGCGGAGGAGGAGAGGCTGACCTGGCGAGCGCCATACCAGAGCACAAAGACGATGGATCCGGTGCCGACGAGGGAGTTGAAGCCGAAGAAGAATCCCGAGGCCCGCGCCGAGCGCAGGCCCCAGCCGACCACCTGATCCTGCGAGCCGCCGTACCGGCCCGTCGACGCCTTCTCCTTGGCAAATGAGCGCACCTGCAACATGTATGACGTCTCTTACATGACGTGCATTATCAACATTTAGACCGCAAGATGCTGCAGCCTTCCTCGGCGAATGACGGCACCCGCAGCATTTTGACTTACTAAGGTGGACTGCCCAGAAGTGGCTGACATCGCCCCAATCAAGCCCTACACTCACATGCGAGGCTGGAGCGGCAAGGCAGGCTTCCCCTTGTTGCTGTACTTTCGTGCCGTCTCGCAGTGAAAGCTACGAGGATGCCCCTTCCCTCACTCCTTACCAACACAGCGGTCAGCATGGGTAGCAATAGAGGCTTCCCGGAACAGATGCCTCAAAATGACGACGGACATGCATGGCATGCAACATGTAGCATGACCCACTCACACCAGATGTGGGCGAGAGGCCTCACCGTCCTGATGGACCCGAAGCACTCCTCAGCCACAGTGGCTGCGCCGGCGGACGCCGTCAGCTGCTCCGCGGTGTAGCGCATGTTGAGCTTGCTGTACACGCGGAACGAGATGAGGAGCAGCGGCAGGCAAGCCAGCGTGAGGGCCGACAGCAGCGGGCTCGTCATAAACATCAATATAAGGCCAAAGGTGGCAACCACAATTGAACGCAGCGCGATCGAGATGGACGTCGTACCCGCGCTCTTCATGAGGCGCGTGTCCTGCACATCAGAAAGATCCAGCATGACGGTCAGAAGGACAACCATATGTTGAGACCTATTAAGTTATGATATTGGGAGCACCACTGGATTTGATGCAGCACTGTAACACTTACATCCTGCCAGCACTGAAATTAGGACTGGCAGGCTCAGACTTGGGCACCTCATTGAGACGGTACTATCTGTGTGCAATCATTCATGCAGGATCGTCAGCTGATACCCCATGGTCCTGCTGTCCGCGGAACCATAGGGTGCGCCACCCAGCAGTATGATTACAGACAGCATCATGGTTGTGCATACATGATGGCAGTAGGCAATCCCTTCCACAACAGGGTGGCACGCAGTCAAGGAGAGCGCGCACCTCGCTGAGGCGGTTCATGAGCTCGCCAGTGCGCACGCGGTCGAAGAAGCCGACCTCCTGATGGATGATGTGCTCGAACAGGCGGCTGCGCAGCCGCCACATGACCCGCTCCGCGCTGGCATTGAACAGCCTGCACCATGCAGAGGAGCAGATCAAAAGAGCAGAGCAGCAGAAGGCATGTAGAAAGGACTCGTGAGATTCAGTGGCACACTCCAGGTGCTAGGATGGCGCTGTGGTAGGACGTCCTTCGCCAGCGCACTGCAAGCACTTGGAATGTGGCACTTGCTATGCCAATGCAGGACTCGTTGCACGCTTGTTAACGGGGAGCCTTCAATCAGTCAGAGGAAGCTTGCGCCCCTGCCTTTGCGAGTTACCGCTTGCTGAATAACCCTCGAGGAATGCTTTACCCAATCCAGCACCAGTGCTGCATGCTTAAAAGCGCAAGCGCTGCCACATTGCAGGTGTCAGAAGCATCGTATACAGAGGGTCATGGAGTCTAGGCATCCTGGAAAAGTTAGGGTCAGAATTCCCCGGTCAGGAGCAGCATACATGCTGCTGGCCCGGCTTTCTTGGGGTGTATCAAGTGGAAGAGACAGGCCTACCAGCTTCTGATGCCGGTGAAGACAGCGCCCACAGCCAGAATGCCGATGATCTGCAGCAGCTTCTGGTTGAGCTCATTTTCAGCGTCCTGAGCGGTCTGGCCATGCTGGCCGAACTGGATGCAGATGTCGATCAAGGTGCCTGCCAGCTTGGGCACAGCCACCGTGGCCAGAGAACCGATGAAGAGAGCGACTGTGGCAATAAGCAGCACCTGCAGGAGGCATTTACGTTACCTCAGGACATGAAGCACTGTACTGCCTGTGATGCTACCTAGTCCGCCATTTTAAGGCTAGTGAGGCCAGAACGTGAGTCAGGCAACGCTGCGACTGCAAGATAGATGCTGCTTCACTCGATGACTTGAAAGTGCCAATGCCAAGGCGTGTTGACTGTAGCTAAGTCAAGCCTTTTAGTCAGGAGAGGCGAGGTACTCACAAGGGCCTGCTCTTTGGCCAGGGCAATCAGACGCCATGCTGATGCTCCGCTCTTCTTACTGGCCACTTCGATGTCATCAGGGTCTTGGTCGTCCCTCAATAGTGTGTAGTCTTTGCTGAGGATCCTTCTCCGGCCTCCACCCCCGCCATGCATGCTTGTACAGCCGGGGACCTCGGAAGAATTCTGGAGCCTCTGAAAGTCTTGACTTTGTCCTGAACGCCTATCAGAGTGTCGAAAACTCGATACCGGGGGTGCCTCAGACAATCAAACGTCGCGAGCAGTGGCGTATCAGCGTGCCTGCGCAGATGGTAGTTTCATAGACGATCAACAGCGTTTTCTAATGTAAGAATGTGCTTGGTTAGGGAGCCTAGCGATATATGATGGCCAGGTGTCACACATGGGATGATGACTCACAGCTCATGAGCTCATCGCAAAGGCTACTGAGCACGTACATCTGCGGTCCAAAAGGTCATTAGATGAACATGCTGATCAGTTCTAGGCTGTACATGCCTGATAAGGGGGCAGTGAAGCGATCCGGCTGCCGGTTCTCCATCTGATCTGGTCAGATCTGTAGTACAATATTCATAAAGATGGCCCCATAAAGCGATGCGGACTAACAAGATATCCGTAGAATTTTCTGCATGCTCAGGATGCTTGAGATACTCCATAACACTTGCCCCTCGTCGTCATAGGAGAAGACTTGGTAGAAAAGGAGGGTGTACCGGGACGAATCCCTTCAGGAGAAGGACACAAATAAGCAGGCAGAAGCATCAGAAGGTACTCATATCACACGCAGCGCATGTGTCTCAGCCATCGCCCATCCCTGAAGGCGATTGGCTGCCCGAATTCATCAGCTGGCTGCATGCCAATGGCGCGTCAGGAGTCAATCAACCTGGGGCCAAATTGGCACTGTACGAGGAAGAGGCAGAAGCTGGGAATCCTGCAAACAGGGGCGTACTCTTCACAGAGGCAAGCATCCTCTGCATGGGCAGCACCCGTTACCTGCTACACCTCATCTGGGATGCCTGATACGGCGCTGCCCTCTTCACTGCTGGTGGATATGAACAGGCTGTTGCTATTGCCTAGCCAAGGTCTTGCCTGATGGAGACATAAGGGCACACGTGCCTGCGGCCTGCGCAAGATGGCTTTTGGCAACAACAGCATCTTGCTCTACAGGCAGTTGGGGATGTCACAGCAGAGGCGCCTTTGCTGCGCGTACCCCTCCGACTGGGCATCTGGGACAAAGGCGCCCAGATACATAAGCAGTGCCCGGGGCTGACCGAGCTGGGCTGCCTGGCCCTGGCTCTCCTCGAGGAGGTGTCTCAGGGCAGCGGCTCTCAGAGATGGCCATGGCTGCGGGTGAGCACCAGGCAATTCGCAAATTGCCAGATCTAAAGCGGACCTTGAAGCGGAAGACTTCTTCTCTCGTGCATGTCAGCTTCGCACCATGCACTTTCCTAACATGCACAAGAGCAAGACTTCCGCTTCAAGGTCTCGCAAAACAATCTAAAGCAGCGCACGACTAGAGAACCCGTTTCAGTATGCGCTTGGCTTGAGAGCAGTTACCTTGCAAATTGCTGTTGGCATAGATGGAGGGGCATTCCAGAGTTTGGATCATGTGAAGGTGCTGCCCAGGGAGGTACCCAGCCTGTACGGCAGCTTCCCGGTCGAACTGCATTCAGAGCTCGAGGGCTTTGTGCCCGCTGCTGACCTGGACAAGGCCAGGCATCGGGCAGCCCAGGAGCGCGCTGCAGCAGCGCCTAGGAGCCGCGCCTTCTGCCTGGAGCAGTTGAGATGGGCACTATCAGTGAGCATGTCGCCTGACACTCCTCTTTGGCAATCTTTTGCAGCAGTTCCTTTGCTGTTAGGTATTCTCCCAGAAGAATACGAAAAACCACAGCAGACGTCTGCCTGAATTTGCTGATGCACAGCTGCTCAAGGGTGTTGCAGCACATGTGCATGCTGCGCAGTCTGGGTTCACGGTGCTGTAGGCAAAGCAAAACCTTATTGTCGAGGGCTCTTGCTCGTGGGATGCTCCAATGCCTGACGCGCTACAGAGCTCAGACAGTCACCTTTGAATTTGGCCCAGGGATTGGTGGATGCTTGAAGCTGCACATGGCTCGTAGCGTCCGGGTGCCAATGAGGGTGCTCTGCTGACAAGCCATTATGGAGATGAGCAAGCTGACGTTAGGGCCTGCGCCTGCCGCAGGTGGTACATTCCAGAGCCCTGGCAGTGCCTGGGCCAGGTGGAGTCATTGTGCCCATGCTGGTACCTATGATTGACATGTTCAACCATGGGAATTTTGCTGGCAGCAGCATCCCAGACATTGACAGTGGACTTACACAAAGCAGCACTTTCCTAGAGCAGAATGCTGCCGGGCCTTCAGAGAATGTGAGGTGTGGTTCCAATGCCCTCAAACAAGAACTTTTAAAGGCAACCAGCAGGCAGAGCTCCCCATGGGATAGCAGAGAATGCTGCGCTGTGTCATACAGTGGGCGCAGGAAAATTAGACCTCCTTCTCAGAAGCTTGTCTCATGTGCCGCAGCAGGAATATCATGCGGGCTGCAGGCAGATACACAGTCATTACACAGCTATGCTGTGCTTCGGCATCAGGTGCTAGTGTCATGCTCTGGCAAGTTCAGTGAAACAACAGCCTGTGTGTCTGCAGGTGGCAGGTAAATCAAAGTGAACAAGGCGATTGGGAAGTTCAGATTGTAGCAACACAACAATTTGAACCCGGTGAAGAAGCATTGTTTTCATATGGGGCCAGGGGCCAGCCCAGTGCCTACTTCATGCTGCACTATGGCTTTGTGTAAGCTCCTAGACACACCCTCAACGTCAAAGAACACATGTGCCCAGACTGGCTTGTCTGCTGCAGCATGCAGGGCTGGATTTGCAACGCCAACACTAAGCACAGGACCCTTCCAGAACTTGCAATGACAGGCATATGTGACTTCATACTGCATGGTCCAATTGTGCAATTGCTCCTGTGCAGGCCGGTATGCAACTCGTATGATGAGGCGATCCTCTTTACATCATCGCAAGAGGCTCTGGCATGGGTCCTTCAGAAGTATCCGCCAGAGGTGAGACAGGCTTTCTTGTGTTGGAAATGTAGCAAAGAACCGGGAGTGCCCTGTGACGGCAAAGTGCAGTCACATGAAGACATATTGAGCTTGAGTGGCTGCTAGGACTGCCTGCCAAGATCGCCACCTGACCTTGGCACACATCTCAAGATGTGCTACAAGTCCTTCGTTGCTGGGAACCTTGATTCGTGACCGTCATGCAGACGCTACATGCCGCCAGCACAGACGCAGTACAGGAGCGCCGCCGCGCAGCAGAGCACAAGGCAGCCAGCATTGCAAAAGGAGCCAGTGATGGTACTGCTTTACATCCAGACGAGCTTGAGAGTTTGCCTCTGCTAAAGGTGACCTCTGCTGCCGAGGGGAAACCCTGGCACTGACTCACAATTTATGCCCGGACATCTTAAGTACATTGATAACATGTCAGGCAGATGTAGACTGTCTACAATTGGTGTCATGTCTCCTGCCAGGTCAAATGCATAAATGTCATGGCGCCATGTCGTGTCAGTATTGCGTTACAACCTGTCAAACAGGGCAGATGCGGTGGTGGTATAGACAGATGAGACAATCATGTGGGGATGCACAGGTCTATGGTCGCGGGCAAACACAGGCAATTGACGGCCGCCTTGTGGCTGCTCTGCAAGCGCTGCATGGAGGCGCAGAGGGCGCTGAGGCATATGCCAGAGCTGTTGTGGGCACACGCTGCAGAGAGGTGCATACCGCATTGTATACTGCATTTTCTGCCGCAGTATGCTGACAAGGGTTGAGAGCGCTGAAGACTCCTTAGCAGCCTCGTGCTGTCACAAGTGGCAGGATGCGATGTCAAGGAGTATGGTATTTCCTAAGCAGGCTGCGCTTGCGCACCCATCTCCCAGTTAAAGAATGCAGATGAGATTAAGGTGGAAAACCCAGAGCTGTGAGGGTGCGCCCTTGCAGCTGCTTGGACGATCAGGGTGGACAAGCCTGAGGGAAGACTTGCGGAGCCTCATCCAAGGCGGCAGTAACTGGAGCCAGTATTGGGAGGCCACACTGCAGAAGTGTGAGAGGGTACATTCCTGCCTTCCCAGCTGGGCATGGCGTTCACTTGGAATGTTCTTGTTGCAAGTCCCACACCTTGTGTGGGTGATAAAGGTGCATGCAGAGGACAGACAGCCCGTTCTTGTTCCTCTTGCATGGAATTGGGTGAAGATGATTTTGTGAGTTGACAAGGGCTCCCACTCTGAGACTGCTTACATTCGTGCTGCAGGCATGGGAGCTGGAGCAAACTGGTAGCTTTCACGAGGGCCTTTGTGACAGAGGGAAGGGCAATTGCAGCCCTTCTAGCTCAGAGGCCATGGTGAATGTCAGCGCTCTCAGAGCATCCCAGAAACTGATCTTGTGGACTTACATCCTTTCGCAGCCGCCTACTTAGGGCTGACTCTTTGTGGATTGGCCTGCCCACACTAGCCAGTTCAATCTAGTCTGCAGCAATCAAGCACTGTCTTCTGGCATTGCCCAGGCATGCTGCTTAACGCGAGCTCCTGAAAAGGTGCAGAGAGTGCCGGTAAAAGGCTCGATCGGAGATGCCTTCCATATCACGTTCGTCTATGGCACTCTCCCTGACCCTCCCTTCCTCCATCAGTTCCAAGATCTCTTGTATCTCCTCGCGCCTGCACGGTGAGCATCGTTGTACCTCAAGATTTGGCAACTTTTTCTCTTGGCAAGTACAGGATATTTTAGTAACCACTTCGACTGCTATGCTGCAACTCAGGGACAAAAAGGCTGCAAAATTGGGCCCTCTGCACTATGGCCCTGTGCTCACTAGGGGGTGAAAACAGAATTCAGCCTGAGAGGGGCTTACTCTGATCGCCCAATCTTCCAGGCGACACGGTATCCCAGGAAGCTGTTGCCAAAGATGGCAACTCTGTTCAGGCAGCTGGCATTTGCCCTCAGCAGGTTGCCATAGCCAGCAGTGATGCAATGGGGCATGTAGAACAGTGTCGGCTCGTGTGCAACCCTCGCGCATTGTTCATCTGTTGCATGCACCTGCATACGCCATGCACATCTGTCACTATGCTCGTACAGTGCAGTGCGTAGCATGCGGGCACCTTCATAGCTTTCTCAGGACAAGGTCCCTCTTCCACGTTGCATCTATGAGAAGTCTCCCCTCAGCATACACCGTGAAGCAGTAGATTGGAATTGATGCCCTTGTTAAGTAGGCGGAGCCTCTCACCGCTACGCCTAGGTTGGACAGCAGCGCTTTGTCGACATCATCAAAGGCAGGGTCATAAGTACTCAGAGGCTCCGTCAAGCCAGGCAGGAGCTCTGCAAGCAGCAGCGCAAAGCCCAGCTGGTACCTGCACATAAGACCTTCAGCCTCAGCTTTAATGACTTGAGCAGCTTGATGCAGGTTGCAATGCCTGCATAAGGCAAGGAGCCTCGCGTCAGCGGGCTGGCATGCAGGCGAAGTAAGCCTGCTGTAGGCTGTCCATATCTGTCCAGCCCGCTACAGACTAAGGGGTGGATATATACTGTTTGTATCTGATGATGCCAGGTCTTCATTGATGTTCAAGGGATGATAGCCCTAAGCTTACCTGGACGCCACGCTCTTTCTCGGGCTGCCCAAGCCATATGAAACTAGCTGCTTTACAGAGCTCCAGTGCCATCTGTCCTGCTCAAAAGGGCGGCCTGCAACCGCCTTGTCACTCTCAGCATGCTGCTGCATAGAGGTAACAATGAGATTGCAGATGCAACATGCCCCTGTGTACCAAGGAGCTGCTTTCAAAAATCTCTTCTCACCTGATGTGCTGCTACCCTCTCTCGACTCTGCTTCAGCTACAGGCTCTTCTACCCCTAGAAAAACAGTCTTAAAGTTCCTGCACATAGTATTGGCGTCTTCACAAATTCAATACGGCATGAGCGCGCCTGGGAGTCATGCAGCGAAAGGTGATGGTAAGGCACCTGAAGAACTCTGAATTGCGCACGTCGTGTTGCAGCCTCAGTACCTCCTCTTGCAAGTCTTTGGCCTGTGATGCCACCTCTTCAGGGCTATATTGCTGCTGTGAGGGGGCTGCTGAGCTGGCTTTGCTGCCATTGCTGTCTTGTCCAGGTGCAAATGGTGCTCTTGCAGGAGTTGGCATGATTGCAACCTGCAGCTGCTGCAGCTCATGGCTGATTGTCTCACGCCTCTTTGCTTTTTTGTCAGCTTTCAGTCTCTTCTTGCTGCTCACTTCATCGACCGAGACACTCCTGTCTGCGAAGCCCTTAGCCAAAGCCATGCACTTCATGCATCTCGAAGGCAGGAGCGAACTTGCCATTAGTTGCATTGTCGCCATGGACTCTTGTTGCGTTGTACTATAGCGTCGAAGTGTTCCTTGGGCCTACGACCATGTCCTAGCTGCAGATTTGTAACCTGCATTGACCCGTAGCCTACGGACCTGCTCCTCACGGCGACTTGTGGCTGTCTACAAGCAGTGTTGTGCCATGCGGAGACTAAGGTGATGCATGGGCAGTTTTCAGAAGCCAATGGAAGAGCCATAAGAGGTGCCTGACGGACTGTGAGCATGCTGGGTGGACCCAGCATCTCCGCCGTTGGAAAGTATAGCACAGCGAGAAGGCAACTATGTGAAGACGAATGGCTACAATATATGCAGGCAAGGTTGGTCCTTGGCAGATATAGATGTTGGACACTCCTGACGTGCATCAGGGAGGTCCCACAACCCCACGATCAGTTGGGCGATATGTCGAAGGAAGCCCAGCGCTGATCCTAGCAAGAGGAGCTTTGATCCCTTTCATTTACACAAGTGGCCGTACACTTGCCATGTGGAATGGATGTTGGGACACGAGCAAGCTGTAAGCACAGCTTTCAAAGCATCAGGCAGATGGCCTTGCATTGGACATCAGATCAAGTGTAAGACCACTCACTGCCAGAGCTCAGGATCTCGACCGTATCATCATCGTCCAATGCTACATCAAGCTGCCAACGGCACAGATCTGGCTGGCTTCCTGCTGTCAGATCCTCAGATACTTTCTCTTCGGTCATCAACCAAGATCATGCCCCCTGAGGAGTCATATCGGCCTTATGTTCACGTCATTGGATCTGGAGCGGTTCCATACCAGGGCTGTCGTGCATGCTTGATGCAACATGGCAGCCCAGAGCATTTACAACAGCCTACCATCAGAACCAGTACTTCCTTCTCGAAATGTGTGATATCATGTGTCGGTACACCGCATCATCTTTGGCTAAATATCCTCACTGGTGGCCTCTTGATGATGCTCAGAGCTGCTGAGTCCAGGGAAAACAAGGCTGCAGGATCACTCAGGTTGAAAACTAGCTCTCAGTCTGAGAGCGGTAATCACTGTCTGCGGTACAGACTCATATATGCTTACTGTCATCAAAGCCTGCCTCGCCTGCTGCTTCCTCCTGAATGCCTCACTGAGGCATGGACGATGCGATGTAAAGCCGAAACAATTTCCGAAACACCTCATTATCTCCTTGGGAGAACGGGCGCTGCAGGGGAGCGGGATTGGGCATTGGAGACGACATTACAGTTTCCTATTCTCAGGAAGGGTACCAGTCCTATTGACGGGCAATTTCAGGCGATAAGGGCCCGCCAGGATGCCATGAGACAGATGCGTTTGATTATCTCCGAGACTCCGTTCTGGCCTCTGCCTGCCCGATATTCACTCCAAGTTGTCATAACAGTAACTTAAGTCTGTCAAATGATGGATTGCGCCAGTCCTGGGGCGGCCGGAATGCCGACAGGCCACTCTGATCTCCATGCTGCACAGCAGCAGATGCGAGCCATCTTGAGGGAAGCTGTGGCTCGAGGACGCCTTAAGCCCAAGATGGAGGTACGTTACTACAGTACCTTCACTTAGTGCATGCCTGCTGTTCTGTCATGATGCTACAGCGAATTACAGCCTAGGAATGGTGGTCGAATTGGTTGACAGGTGAGAGCTGCTAAGCATCCTGGCGAGGACCGCGTCTTGCAGCACAACGCCAGCTTTGCGATCAGGGATGGCAACTTATTTGCTCGCCCCAGCCACCCAGGCAAGTGTGCCACCCTCCTGTTGAGCATTGCAACAACAGGGAACACGTCCTTGCCATGTGCGCATAGCCAGTGTGGCTTCACATAATGCTCGAGATAAGGTTCTGCTGTGAGAGCAGCTTGCAACTCGTAGCTCCTCAAGACATGCAGCACTACGCTGCTGGCAAAGCTGACACAGTTTCCGTAGCCGCAGCTATCTAGCATTTTGTTTGCCGTGCAGACTTTCATGTTGAGGAGCTTGAATTCAGAGCTGAGACAGGCGACCTTCCAGAGACCTGGGTGCCCCTGCGCATTATAAAGCCCAAGCATGCAAAAGGACCCCTCCCAACAGTCATTTACCTGCATGCCACAGGTAGCCCATACGCCCAATAGCTTCTTGGAACTCTCATCTTGCCCAGCATGACAATTGCCACAGCTATAAGACATCCAGGGCTGTTGCGACACTTGGAGACCGACCTATTGATGCTCATACATTGCAATGCCCATGAAGCCAGCTGAGGCGCAATTACATTGTAGAAGGGACGGGGCTTCGGTATTGTCCACTTTCTTTGAGAGTCAAGGAGGGCTAAAGTTGATGCCATACCTTCCCTTACGTCATATTGCTTCTTAGATGCTGAAGTCAAGGGACAAGGAGGGCAGTGTGCTGAGAATGTCACAACATTGAGCATATTGTGCAGGTGGGAACATGGATCAGATGCAGGGCAGAGCAGAGGCAGGAGCCAAACGGGGCTACCTGACGGCTAGCATCGACTGCCGCTACCACGGAAGGCGCTGCCCCCCGGGACAGGACAAGCGCGACTGCTATGAGCATGCCCTTGTGCGGTCCGCCCTTGCTTCCACCCTATGGGTTCATCCCATTGTGGCACCTTCCAGTACGACCTCAGTCAGTGATTTCTTGCTCGCATGCTCTCATTTTCTCTTTGAGTCACTGAATGTAAGCACAGCCTTTTGCATGTCTGCGCGCCCTTCACAGGATTTCCACACTGACACGTATGCCTTCATTCTGATGTTGAGGTTTTCCCGCGCAGAGCTTGGCGAGAGGGTCCAGAACATCCTTTCCTGCTCGATAATGTCTGGGATATTGTGATTCTGCTGGACTACCTGGAGTCGAGGCCAGATGTGGATGCGGCCAGGATAGGCATGACAGGCCTCAGTCTGGGAGGCATGCACACGTGGCTTGCAGCAGCGCTGGATGACAGAGTGGCTGTTGCAGCACCCATGATAGGCGTCCAGGTCAGCGTGCGCCTGGCCCAAGCAGGCGCCTCACTACACCTGTTTTGCATTCACAGAGTTGGCTTATCATATGTACTGTCACAATCCAATCATGCGCATGGGTTACAGCTTGACAGTCCAAGATCCAATAAGCTGCTAGGCGTGGCAGAGCTTCGATTTTTTCTTGCATGTGTGCAGAACTTCAAGTGGGCGGTGGATAATGACTCATGGCAGGCGCGCATAGCGAGCATCCCTCAGGTGTTTGCAGCCGCTGCAAAGGACATGGACTGCAGTGCCGTGGACAGGGACGTTGTCAGGAAGGTCTGGGGCTGTCTTCTGCCTGGACTCCTGGAGGTAAACCTCTCATCAATGATAACGGAGGACATGTCGTGGCATCATGAGATGCTTTCTTGGTGCATGTTCCCATGTTGCCTATGGGCATCAACCATGCATATGCACCGTGGCGGCTCAGAACAGGGGAAGGCCATGGGCTGCCAGAAAGTGCTCTGCATGTCAACCTCTCTCTTCAAAGAGCCCTTCATGGGCATTCTCAGAAGCTGAGACACCTATACAATTGCCAAGTGATGTGATGCACATGCAGGGCTATGATGCCGCATACTCCCTGCCAGCCATTGCGCCCAGGCCACTGCTCATAGCCAATGGCGAGCTTGATCCTCGGTGCCCCATAGCAGGCCTAGAGGAGCCTGTCTTGGCTGCTCAGCAGGCTTACAAAGATCTGGGGTGCCCGCAGAACCTGAAAGTGTACTATGAGAAGGGCCTGCCACACGCACCATCACAAGGCATTGACGATGCTGTCAATGCATGGTTGGACGTGCACTTGCTTCAGCCCAGGTAGTTATATTGATTGAGAAAGTCAAACCTTGCAATGCGCTCAGCACAGTCAGCTGCCTGGAGCGCATGTGGATAATGTGTCCTGGGACCACTGTGTGAAGGGGAAGGACAACAACGTGGTGTTCGGTGGGAGACTGCTTCAGTGTAAGGCACTCTGTTCCAGCTTTTACAGACTGGCGCACATACGGCGCTCATACGAGCTCATCTTGAGCACTGACTTGCTTGGCCTTGATGGTACATACTTGCGAGCTGACGCTTGCAAGTGCTACCTAGAATCACAGTCCCATGCTGACTGCTACTGCTAGATCAATTGGGACATCACAATTCCAGATCTGAAGCTGCAAAGGTGAAGGGCTTGAATTGTATGCCGTCTCCGTGGTAGAACTTGTTCTGGAACTCCACCTGCACAGACCATGATAGCAGGTCAGTGACCATGGAGCAGTTCCTTCACTGCTGAGCTGCAGTAGCACAAGAGATACCTCAATAATCCTAGGCGAGTTTTGGCATAGTGCTCGTTGTCCAAGTAGTTCCACACTCTGGCTGCAGAACGGTCTGAGAATGCCCTGTGGCCTCTGGCTGCGGGTTGCCAGCACATGTGCATCTCGTTGACAGCTTTGCTGTCGCTACCTTGCTTGGGCAATGTGACACCAACACATGCCGGCCCTCAGGCACTGCTGGGACCCTCAGAAGGCATGCCGCCAGTCAATGCCGGTGATGGAGGTGACAGAAGCCTCACCCAGTGCAGACGCAGCGCATGGAGGAAGGCTGAGAGGGACTCCATCACCATGAGCACTCCAAGGGTGGCACACGCAAACACAAAGAACCCTGCACACCCAAGTTGCAAGTCAGAATGCAGGAGCCTGCACATGCAAGCTGCACTCCAATTGAGGAACACGTAAACAAGAAGCACCCAGCACATCCAAATTGCAAGTCAGAATAATTAATCCTGCACATGCAAGCTGCACTCTGATACAATCTGCATGACCTAGGCCATGCATGGGTCAAACCAAAGCAGTGTTCAACGGAGAAAAGTCAGGTCTAGGGCGCTCACCTATGAAGACCGCTGCCCAGGAGTTGAACTTGAGGGCCGTCATGAGCACGCGGTCGTAGAACACCGCGGACAGCTGCGAGTGCGCCAGAGACAGCGCCCACAGCCGCAGGTAGCTGGCCGTGTTGCTCACCGCTCCTAGCACAAACTCGATGGTGTGGATCATCTGCATGAACGCCGTCACCACTCAGGCACACATGGCAATTACCCAAGGCGAGCTGGCATTGCTGGCTATACCCGTCACAGGTAGTAGACTATATAATGTGTACAGCCCGTGCCAGCAGTCAGGCGCGCCAATCAAGTCCTGCGGCTGGCATGGCCAGAAAGGTGCAGCAGACGGCGGGTCATCAGGACGCCGACACATCCTCATGTACCCTTGCATTCCTCGAGCATGAAACGTCATTGCAATACACAAGTAGGAGCCCGCCGATGCTATGGCCAAGCACCTGGTGCGCAATCGTCATGGTGAGATCACATCCATCCCACCGTCATGCAACAAAGAGTTCCATCGAACAGGAGACAAGCGCACCTGGTGCACGATGACCTCGCTGAAGTCAAACTCCTCCTCGTGCGCGTGCGCAGGCGCGGCCATGCGCAGGGCGCCCTGGCCGCCGGCCTCCTCGTCCTCGTCGTGCGGGCTGACGCGCCCGTACTCCTCCAGCTGCGCCTGCCGCGCCTTGAACCGCTTCTGCAGCACCAGCGGCTTGGGCAGCAGCATGATGGGCACGCTGATCAGCGCCGCCACCACCAGCACCACCTGCGCCACAAAACAACGAGAGGTTAAGAGAGAGGACAAGCATTTGTGGGAAGTCTCAGCACAGCAGCTGCAAAGCCAGAGTTGATATCTTCTATGCATGATGACACCGCATGAGCATAATATAAACAAGTGCCCCTCTGACCTGTGTACAGACCACCACCTTTGTAGCAATAGTGGAGCAGGACCTGACCAGGCAGCTCATAGATCGTTCGAACACAGGGAGCACTTAACAGATTGCCAGATCATATGACAGACAGTGTCTGCAAGCTGACGAAAAGCACACAAGGCCAATAGCTCAAAGGGTGCTAGAGCCGGTCAGCTTAAGCTCAAACACTAAAGATACCACGGACTGGTGTATTACAGACAGCCTTGACAACTGGGTAGGCCAATCAGCAGCAGTGACAAGCGAATGAGAGTAGGCACAGCAGGCCAGCAAAAGCACCTGCAGGGGCCCCTGGCCAGGGAACATGATGTTCTCCTTGCAGCCGTAGTTCCCACTGGCGTCCAGGCACGCCAGGCCCCCCGTCCCGGGGCTCAGGAACATGTAGATCATGACGTGGTACAGGTCGGCCGTGGACCCGCTGATCCACTTGGACACGATGAGGATGCACAGGTAGCCGAAGAGACCGTTGAGGAAGATCATCTGGGGGATGAACTCGCAGTAGATGGAGAGCTGGTCGCGGAAGTAGTTCATGTTGAACCAGGACAGCAGGATGCCGCCATTCATCTGGATGACGCCTGCAGTTCACACCCCATCTGTCAGCGGACACATCTTCTTAGACATGCGCATGTTGAAGCAGGGCAGCAAAATGCCGCGATTCATCTGGATACCCCGGAACACAGTACTAATTGTGAGCGGACAGCTTTGATGCTTATGTACGCCTTGCACATGCCAGCCCTATTCACATCTCCTCCTCAGCAACAGCTACACTTGCCTCACCAATGCACAGGAACAGACTCTGACTCAGCAGGACGCCACAGGTTCTTTGGGAATTGCATGCAGCAGTGAAGAGGCGTCAAGGGTGATTTCCGATTATTGCGAGGACAGACGCTGGTACCGTCCCTGTGTAATGCAGCATGCTGGGATGACAGGGTTACTCACCCAGCAGGATGGACAGCTTCATCTTCACGGAGTTGAGGAACTGCAGCTCTGTTCGGGTGCCGTGCCAGGTTGGGTCTATCCCAAAGGGGTAGGGCTGCGAGGATGTCATCGCCAGGCCGTCCGAGAACGCCTCGGGGCAGAGGTCTGGCTGGAAGTGCATCTGCGCCCTGTCGTTGATCTGAACAAGCAAAGGGACGTATGATTGTGCCCCCTATCATGGACCTCCCAGAAGACCAGGTTATCAATCAGCAAGCTTTGAGCGAGCCCACACAGGGGGGAGGTGAAGAAGGCAGATGTTCCTTGCATAAGCGATTTCGGCAAGAAGCAACTTCCTTCTCCCAGAGTCCCATCTGTGAAGGCTGGCTCAAAGGGCTAGGTCTTCACATTCCAGGACGGGCCTTTCTATAGGAACATTCACAGAGGATGATCTACATTGACCAGGTTGGAGCACCGCAGAGTTAAGTGCTGAAAACTCTGCAGCTCCTCATGCTTGCGTCTCTGACACAGGGCCGGGCGCACCTGGGGGTTGGTGGGGCAGGCCCAGTGCCCAGTGCCGAAGAGGGTGGTGGGCACGGAGAACATCTCATTGTAGATGAAGCCGGTGTAGATGGAGAAGATGGACATCAGCAGCAGGCAGTACCGCCCTGCAACCGACACATTATATCATGCACAGCTGCTCAGTTAGCTGTTGAGATTAATCCAATTGCAGCCCAAGTCAATCTATCAATCATAGGCAAATGCAACATGCTGCAGGCAGCAAACTGCCTTACTCCTACACAGAGAATGACAGTGACCATCTCAGTGGCTTAGCTACATCCAGGTGTAACTCTGCTCGAGCTGTGGGCACCGCTCTTACGGCTTCGAAAGAGGGTCTGAGCACACACAGGGACCCCAGATAACATGACAGGTGCACAAAGTCAGGCAGATCATATGCATGGGTTGTACCTCCAAAGCACATGTCCACCATCTCGTTGAGGTTGATGCGGCCCAACGCCTTCTCATTTAGAACCAGGTACAGCGAGAAAAGCAGCATGAGGAAGCCATGGCCCACATCCCCAAACATCACCGCAAACAGGAAGGGGAAGGTGACCACCGTGAAGATCTGCAGGCAGCACTTTACAGTCAATCCTCCTGCAATGAGTAGCAGTCTTGTCTGAAGTAGCGAGTCTGCATGTCGAAAGCTTGATAGGACTCATTGTGAAGCGCCTGCAGGCTGCTCATGAGGTCTATGTCACCGGTTCTACCTTCGTCAGTCAGCAGGATGCTGACCAGTGAGCAGGGATCAGTGCAGACTGTGCGCTGTGATCCGAGCAACCCACATGTGTAAACTAAAAGCTGACGGGTCCTTGGAGAACCTGACAGGGAGCTGCATGAGCTGCAAACTAAATTTGACCCAGAGAGAAGGTGGGATGCCTACCGCAGGATTGGCCTCGCGGTAGCGGGCAATGCCGTAGGCGTCTACGATGGTCTGGAAGCAGCTGGTGACCTTGCTGACGGGAAAGTAGGTGGGCGGCATCTCATATGTGGCCAGGGGCTGGAAGATGGTGCCGACCTGAGCAACACAGCATCCCTCAGCATGTACCCTCAGAAAGACATCAGAATCTTTTGCGCAATGCATGGTGGCCTGATTGTCTGCTGGACACAAGGAAGCTCTCCGAGGTCATCCTTGACGTGTCGCCCTGCCCATCAGTGGTCCCTTCATGAGCACAGTGACATTACAAATCCTCCGCGCGCAAAGCATGGGCTGACGAGGGAACAGACCTGTTGCCCTGCCTCCAGGCAGCACATGTGAGGCATCTTCTGTTGAAAGCACAGGTGTACAAAGGCGGGGATGGCGTGTGCTGCTGCTTTGCGCAGGGCCTCATGCATGCGCGGCTTGACCGAATAAAGTCATCATGAATCAAAGCAACGATACAAGCAGGGGCGCACCGAGGCGGAGGTGGTGTGGGCTGCCTCGCGCAGGGCCTCCTGCACGCGGGGCTTGGCAGAGACGGGGCACCAGGCCTCTGCAACCAGCACCTTGCGCGTCACGTCCACGCTGCACATGTTGAGGACATGGTACACGGCCTTCTCGCGCTTCACCTGCGTCACCCAGGCCTCCAGGCTGGACCCGATCGCCTGCAGCACGTTGTCCCTGTGCCGCTCCCCTGCATCCATGTATGGGAGAGTGAGCCCCGGACGCCTTAGAAAGACGGCCTATGCAGCAGACCTAGACAGCATGCTCGAATGGTCTGGCTGGCTCACAGCACAGGCTGTGTATCTACGAGATACATTGAGGGGCTTCCTGTGTCCTCTAAGTGAAAGATGTCTCCCTTGTGGCTGACTGATAAACACACACGCAACGCTGCCCAGATGGTCAGAAGAGCGGGGCTCACACTGGGATGTATGAAGGACATGTGATGTGATGCTCAGGAGAGGAGCATCACCTGCTTCAATGGTGGTCTGCAGCTCCCTCAAGCGCGCAGTGACCTCAGCGTTCATCTGGCGCTGCCGCGACGGCTCCTCTGGGAAGGGGTATCTGTTGGCGCTGAACGCCTCGCAGATCTGCACATGCAAATGTACCATGAGAATCTGCCTCAACGTGCTGGAGATCATGTTTCCTGATGATCCCACTGCAAGCATCTGAGAGGGCTCTATGTAGTCATAGCCAGAGCTCAGTGCACTGGTCTGCAGCAGAGGACATGGTGAGCGGCCACTGTAGACCCAGTCCCTTTCAGTAGGAACACTCTGCATTCTGCAGGTAAATATACTGGGCCGGCAGCGTACAGTCCAGACAATGCTGCCTCCAAAGGCTCATCACGGCTGAGCAGTGATGCTGGCGCCAGCTCCAATGGCCGTACACGATATTGTGGAACTGGAATGATCATCAGATTGACAAGCATGTGGGGGCGCAAGGGGGCGCTAAACAGGCGCGTGTGCGCGCACCTTGAGGACCTTGGAGCGGGCGCGCTCGCCAGCGAAGAAGACGACGAAGACGGCCTTCTCGACCTTCTCGGTGGTGGTGGGGTCGACGACAGTGCCGACGGAGGAGTGCTTGAGGAACATGTTGCCGCGAGTGGCCCGGAACAGTAGGCGCTCGAAGGAGTGCAGCTTGTCCTCCGCAATGGTGCCCGCCACGAAGCCGAGGCGCATGCTCTTGGGCTCCGGCAGGCCCTCCGCCAGCAGGGGTGCACCTATATCGTTGCCGCCTGCGAGGTTAGGGGTTGGGCTCTCAGGGCTCTGCCCCCAGCACATGGGACCTCCTGATGATCCTTCCCAGGCACAGGAGGAAAAGCACTGTCGCTTTGCCATCATGAGGGCACAACCCGGCCTCTTTGGGGCTTTCCACAGGACAAGTGACAAAGCGCAGGTTGAATGCCACAAACGAGGAGGCTACTCTGGGGATCACGACGTCCTGCGTACAGAGCAGCAGATGCAGCTGCTGCATCTCTCAGCTCCATACAGAATCATGAACAGGACGATGGTGGGTGGATAGGCTGATGCAGAGACTCACTGCCGGTGTCAGCGGGCTGCGCCTGGAAGGTGGCGGTGGAGGCGCGGTGCTGCGCGTCGTCGAAGAAGGCAGAGGCCTTCTCCAGGACTAGCTGCAGCTCCACCAGCTCGCTGAAGCTGCGCGCCAGGCGCTCAGCGTTGCCGTTCACCTCCAGCAGCTCTCTCTCCAGCTCCTCCAGCCGCCCCTGCCATAGCCACTGTAATTTGAGATATAGCTTACGCATGCGTAAAGGCGCAGCACACAATGCGCTAATGCTGATGTCTCAGTGAGCTGCTCCATTTCCGTTCTCCAGGCCAGAGAAAGTGCCAGCATGCTCCTTGCTCCAGTCTGACCCCGTCTAAAGCTACTCAGCTACGACACCACATCAATTTGAGGTGTCCTGCGGAACTACTGGCAACACGCATGCAACAGGCTGCTGGCTGTGGAAACTGAGCTAGCCCATTCCTCAGCTCTCCCTGTTCTCACCCCAGGAAGAGGCAGAGTGCAGATATAAGCCTGACCAGCTTGGGCTCCTGCTCTGCTGCACGCTCAACTGGCAGTGGGGATGTAGATCAAGTACCTCGAGCTCATCAAATTGATACTCGTTGTCAGCTCCTAGTCTTGAGCCCGTGATAAGCCCTGACTTCTCGACCTGCACGCCATGGCCCATGCTCAGCCTCAGCTGGGACAAGATAACAATGTGCAAAGCCTCGTAAGCAGCTACCCAGTCTGGCTTTACACAAGGCAGTGTGGAACGGATAGGCTGGGATGTCAGCAACTTGCCTGGTCCGTGAAGAAACGTAACTTCCTGGCCATGTCATCACAGCGTTTCACCTGCACATCCACGCAGTGGTCACAATCCTGCCCTAACCCGCAGGGAAGCTGGAGAGAGCGCTAAGCGGAATGCGCGTTAAACAATTAGGAATAGTACAGACAGAAATGCTGAGGTTCAAAGCATTATCATCGAGATCGTGCCTGATTGGCGAAGGTTCGCTGAAATGCAGACTTGTCCTTGTTCAGGTCCTTAAACTGCAGCAGGCCGACCTCGCCCAAGGCCTCGACGGTGTCATGAGCAGACTCGGCCGGCATCATAAGCTGCACACACACAGCACGACTGCTTCAGGTTTATCAGTCTGTGGCACCACAACTGCCTATGTCACCAAGACAGTCCGGATGCAATTGGTGAAGTCATTGAGGCGGCTAGAGACAATGAAAACACCTGCATCAGCGCCATCTCCTCACTCCTGAAGTTCTTCATGGCTCCTGACAGCCAAGTGGCTCTCAGCTAACCTAAAGATGTCCTCCTGCCAGACAGGGCCGAGATCCGCTGTGGCCCTGTTTGATAGGCTTCTGCATTACCTCTTTATCAATAGCAGATGTCTCAGCACCGTGAACGGTATTTAGATGTCCTCTCGACCTCACCATGCTGTGACATCCCTCTCTATGACATAGCCAATTCGGGCCACGGGATACGCTTTTCATCGACTGCGAATTCCGACACGGATTTCCTTGGCTTCCTCATGAAAGCTGCGCAGACGAGGATCGTTGTTGACAAAGCCATATTCTATTGCGGAGGCTTATGGCAAGTGTGTATCATATTTTGCGCGACAGGACAGGTGGTACTGCTTCCGGAACTTCAGAAGTTCCGTCGCTGGGACGGGCCCACCTGTAAGGTGCTGGTAGAAGCATCACCACTCTCAAAGCATAACTTAAGCATTTGCTCTGCGCGGTAGCTACCGCATCGCCTGAAGCTCGAAGTTGGTCTCTTTCGAGCCGCACGCGTCTCGTGTCTCTGGTGAGCGCTGTTTCAGAAGGCAAACCTCATGCGCAGTCCATGGATATTTTCTACGGCTGTTCGATTCGCATTTGAACCATCACCCAAGCAAATGTGCCTGTACTGATCCCCTGCTCGTCTGACTATGAGGTCCTGGACAGGCTAGAGGGACTGTCATGTATGCCAATGGTGTCTCTATATACAATGCAAGGGAGAACTTTGGTTTCCAGGAGCTGGATGGAGCCTGCAGAGGAGACAAACATGCATAAGACTGCATCCACACAGTCATTTGACAGTGAGACAGCAGCTCAACCTGCTTTGCCAAACCTGATGCGCTTTCCAAGCGCATGCTCGACACCAGTCTCGTCGAGTGACCTTATTGCCATGGAGAACCTCAGGAAGAAGGCTTCAGCAGGCAAAGGCGGGGACAGGCCTGGCAGATATGGTGAGAATCACAATCAGCCATTGTGGCATTGCTGCCACAATGGCATAACTTGGAGATTGCGTGTTTCTCATGCACTATTCACCTTGCACACAACATGACGTCTGACGCAGCAAGGGCCATCTGGGCGATCTACACGGCTCTCAGCTGCTTATGCTAGGACCACTCTGCATGGCAGCAGCAGCAGCAGTACATGGAATGCTAGAATGGCAGCTTGCCTAGCACTGGCTCTCTGCAGGCTTTTATGGGGACACAGCCTCCACCGCTGCGCTCGCAGCTTCCCAGGCTGCGATGGAGGAAGGCCATACCGCCAGCGCTTCTCCGGTTTCCCGAGCAACCTTCAATGTAGAACAGCCCCATGACGATGCAGGTAAGCACCAGCTCTGCCACAAAGCATGAGAGTGATGTCTGTGCCAAATTCCACTGCTACTAGGTCTTGTCGCTCCATGTGAATGAGAACCCTTATGCAAACCTCTTTGATGCTTGCAGAGGAGGCGCAAGACATACCATTGATACATGTGAACTGGCCCGGTAGCTCAGAGCAGTCTAAAGCCAGTAGTGGGTAAGCCTCAGTCTGTCTCCCTTCTTCGCTGATACTATACACAATAATGCAAGAGGACTCATGCATTCTTGTCCCCATCAGGACGCCGTGACTGCCAGCGCTGGTGCTTCGGCACCCTCTCCATCTGTGAGTGCCCCGCTTGTGCGCTGACCTGCGGATGCGTGTTGCAATTGTATATCCTCTGGCGGGGGCGCATTCTGATGTGCAAGATGTATCGAGCGACCAGGTGATGCGGCCTGGCAAGCAGCGGTTCCTGTACAGGCACCCAGATGGGCTACACACCCCGCGGCGTTCCTCAGAGCGGCCTCGAAGCGGCTACCCCACCCCTGAGACGCCCACAGCGGCCTACGGCCCCCCTAAGGTGCGTCTGATGAGCTGGAGCACTTAGGGAGCCCTCTGGGGTGCTCCTGCTGATCAGACGCCTCTTCAGGCCTCCAATGCTTGAGGCCTCCAATTGTTGAGTGCGGGTTCTGCTTGCTTGACGTCGTGCCTTGCTCGGCGCTCTCTGAGGCCTGCTGTTGGACAACGTCGTCTTGTATGTACGCTGTTGCCCATGTAGGAGCAGTCATTGCCCTTGCAGAACGGCGTTTGATGCACTGTGCACAGTCTTGTACCGTCTTGGCATAGCATGTGTTGCCCAGGGTGGCATCTCTGACGTTGCGCACGTAATGCAGAAGCAGAAGGGGACAGGGATCCTGTCTGCGCCCAAGAGACCGCGCTGCTGTGCGCGCTGCCCGAAGCCCTTCACGATCTTCGTTTCCAGCCTCGTGGTTGCGCTAGTCCTGATCGTCGGCTTCATGATTGGCCACTATGCCGCCCCCTACATCCAGACAATGGTGAGTTGTCAAGCGCTGTTAGCTCAGCAACGTCCCGGCAGCCGTGTAGTGCGTCCATGGCTCTCGATGATGAGATCACCTCGTGAGTCCTTGACATGACATGGTGTGCTTCCATGACGTGAAGCGGTTATGTGGTGAACGCCGCGTCAACTCTAGTCAAGCTTGTGTTGCCAGGGGGCCAATGAGTAGCAGGGGCCTGCTAGAGGCTGAAACAAGCTTCTCTTAAGTACTGTGCTTGGAGCCTGATACATTGTGTGGTGTTGCAGACCTTCATGCAACCAGCAGGCGGGACGGCTCCCAGCATGGCCCCACATGAAGGGGTCACAAGCAGCGACGGCCGGGGCATTGAGGGCGCGGGGATAGGGTTGGACACAGGCGATCTAATAGCAAAGGACCAGTCCCCCACATCCCAGACAAATCCCTACCTGGTCACCGGCAGAAAAGGAATGGGCTCGCCAGCGCCACTTGCAGTCACGCCGGGAGGTGTTTAGGGATGTACAGAAGATAGCGATGCTTGAGCGCCGCTCTGGGCCAGGGCGTTGAAAAGCCAGAATCAATCAATATTGTGCCACATGTAGCCAAGCAGCTAAACCTTTCATGTGCCCTTGCAACACATGTCGGCAGATCCCTGTGAGGCCCCTTCAAGCTATGGGCTGGATGGAACGGGCTGACCAGGACTAGCAGTGCAGACATCAAGCACTGGCACCTTTGCTGAAGTTTGCATAGGACATGTCTCAGCTATGTCTCAGTGCAAGTGTACTTGGAGTGAGCAGATGTACAGTTATCACGCACATGTTGTCAACATTGCAGCCGTGGACGGACCCTCAGTCTAGGGATAACCATTGATCTTTGGCGATGCAGAGGTGCCTTCAGCCTCGAGAAACTCAACCCACTGCCTGTTGCCCCCCTAAGCAGCCTTCTTTGCTCTATAGAGTGCTAGATTGAACACCTTAAAACATGTGACAATCAATGAGATGATGGGCATCCGTCTCTTCAATATGACAGCCCTTGACATGAGCCATGTATACACGTAATCACATAGCACTACTATATAGCAATCACCTCGTAATAAGTTGCGTCTCAGGAGTATACTTTTGGTGTCTCAGCCAAAATCATTCATTTTGTGCAGTCGCAACGCAATAGAGATCCCAGAGAGGCAGCACGTTCAAGACTGCCCAACTCCTGGCACACCTCAACCTTCCACTAGAGCCCAAAGACTGTACTGGCCACTCTGCGGCAACAAAGCCCCTAAGGTTCCTCAGGGGCCAGACTGACTGTAACGCTCTGGATGATTGTCCTAACGCCACCTGGTTGCCTTTGCGCGTCATCAAAAGCATACAGTTCTGAGATCTTTGCAAATGCTGATAGGTACCAATATGCCTCCCTGCTGATGATCTGAATCAGCATGTGAGACACTGGCAGAAAAGTCCCTTACTGCCACGTCTCTGATCTATGAAACGCAAAACACTGTCTGCAAAAGCTCTTGCCGCCACCTACTTAGGATGAGCAGGCTTGTCCACAGCACAACTAATGCTCGCAACACATCAAGCCAGAGACTCAGCACCACACCGCCAGGGGTGTAAGAAATCAAATCACATTTTCTCATCACCTTCGTAATACTCTAGGTCGCATCCAACGGTCAAGTCCCACGGACCAGAGAGAAAGTGCTTGGCCTGTGGGACCAGAGAGAAAGTGCTTGGCCTGTGGGATCTGGAAAGTGGCACGAACAGCTGGCTGCCCAAAGTGGTGTAGCAGGAGGGCATGAGCATGTAAAGTACAAGCCCATCTTCTTATCTGTAGCATAGGTGCCAGACTAAGAGGGCTTACGACTATGCACGCCAGCAGCTCAGTAGCATGTGCTGCCAGACTCAGAAGGCTCAGGGCTCTCCAGAATAGGCCGTGGAGACGGCTGCGGGACAGGGTCTGTCTGCAGCAGCGTGCGCAGCGCTGGGCAGGCTTCGTGCAGCCGGGCGGACGCGCCAGCTGGCACATCGCTGTGCTGGGCATCCAGCACCTCCAGCCTGCGGCAGCCCTCCATTGTGCGCTCCAAACTTGGCCCCGGCAGCATCCTGCACGCCAGCCCAACGTCATGCTAGATTGGTACCTGACTCTTCTGCTGCTCAATGCTTGACATGGGCACCGCACCTTCAGACTCAGGTGAGCAGCATCCCTTAAGGACTGCAAGCATCGTCAAGTGTTACATACAGATTGGCAGACATGCAGTGCACCACATGTACAAAGTATCGACAGCCAGCAGAGGCCTTCAGCAGTCATTTGCAGAGCGGGGCATGGGGCGCACTTGCAGGCCTGCATGTGCACGGTCAGCAGCAGCGGGCAGCGCAGCTCCAGGCAGCGCAGCTCGGCCGCGTTGTTCATGTCCAGCGCCGTCAGCGCAGGGAGCGCCAGCGCCAGGCTGCGCACCCCCGACAGCCCCAGCCGCAGCGTCCTCAAGTCTGCAGATAATTCATCTGCGTCAGCTTCTGCTTCGGGAAAAACAGCAGATTTATTCTACGGTCACAGTAGCCATCAGCGCGGGGAGCGCCAGCGCCAGGCTGCGCACCGCCGACAGCCCCAGCCGCAGCGTCCGCAAGTCTGCACACATCCATCCAACGTCAGCATGGGTCTCATGAAGTCTGACAGGTCTGTTCCCAGACGGTCTCAGTGTCAGCAGGGCTAGCTTTGCATCAGGCCTTGGACCCCCCCAGATTTGGCTATGACGGAGGCTGCATGACCTCTTTCTGCCATCCACGACGATTGCAATTCTAGTCTGTGCTACTGAGAGCTTCCGCTTAATGGCAGACGCTGAACAAGCCTCAGCAGCCCTTCATTGCTTCCAGCAGTGCAGAGGAGTGCGCTGTAGGGAGGACATGAAGGGAGGAAAGGCCTTACTGGTCAGGGCGACCGGGACTTCCTGCCAGCCGGTGCTGACAGGGACAGGCGGCGAGTACATGCCGACAGACAGCAAGGCCTGCTGGGTTTCCCGGTCAGCGGGCCGGGCGGGCTGCAGGCCCAGCCAGCAGGAGCGCAGGCGCTTGCAGCCGACAGCGCTCAGCGTCTGCAGCGGCAGCTCCGGCACGCCCAAGCCGTGTACCGCATCCCAAATCTCACTCGTGGCACCCCCACACCCATTGATGGCCAGCACCTGCACAGCAGCGACTGCATTGAGAGGGTATTAAAATCATATGCATAGGCGCGGGCGAGCATGGTCTGAGCTCCTGCTCTGTACACAGCGCCCCACATCTCGCTTGTTGCGCCCTCACAGCCATAGTTGGCCAGCGCCTGTTGTCATGCAGGTGCTGGCCATTAATGGCTGAGCAGGCGGGACAAGTATGATTTGTCACACGGTGCACGCCTCAGGCATCCCTGTGCAGTCTTGAGCCTACACCGACCATGACTGCTAACATGTTGCATCACGAGGGCAGCTCGGGCATGCCCAGCCCAGGCCTGATCGTCATGCGCTGGAGAAGCCTTGCTGCAGCCCCTTTCATACCCAGCAGGACATATAGCTCTTCATATCATGCCCCTGCTGCTACTTGATCCCCCAGTGCAGTAGCAGCTCTCTGCAGGCTGGTAATTGACAGGCACCGCTCAGTAGAGGAGCTTCGGTTTCAAAGGCTACACATGAAGAGCTTTAGTTCATCAGCATATGTGTCCTCACCTCCAGGGTGGTGGCTCGGGTGAGGAGGCTAGTAATGATGCTGGTGGGCAGGTTGCAGTAGCTGACATCCAGCTCCCTGACTTTCAACTCCTGCATGAAGGCAAAGTCATATTTAAGCCACCCTCTTCTCTATTCGGCTTCACCTGACATAGCTTTCTTGGAAAGGCAGATACAGGGGAGCGCATGCCAGCAGGTTAAAGATTGGATACACCTGAGCCTTAGTCATGCATGAAAAGGGGGCAGCCTTGAAAGTGGGGCAGTACCTGGGTGAAGCTTGGGATAGGTGAACCCCTTGCTCCAGCTGGCAGGAGAGCATCCAGGGCGTTCTCCCCAAGCAAGGCGCAGGACGCCAGGTTCAGCTTCTGCAGCTCTGGGCATGCCCTCAATACTGGCTCCAGGTTCTGCACAGCACAGGGGTGTGTGGGTGTGTTGAGTGTCTTGACACTGCTGTTCTCAGACATTACACCATCATGTGAACACACATCTTGGATAGGCCGAGAGAGGGTGGCAGTCTGTGGTCACTCATGCGATGGCGATAGGTGGATCACATCTTGCCGCTCTAAGCTGGCAAGCCGAGATGCAGGGTCTCATGATAGCATGAGTTTGTCTTGAAGAAGTCCTACTGCTGAGTATAAATACTGAATAAAGCAATCTTGCAGGCGTTGCAGCATGGGCGCTCCTGAACGACTAAGAAGCAAGACAAAGCCCAGAATAGATGCAGCGCAGACTGTATGCCCATTCACACTCAGGGCCCCACACTGATCAAAGGGGGACTCATGAGCATGGGCGCATGCTATCAGCATAAGGCACATCTCTTCTGCCACACTTCGCATGGTAGGTCTCTTGAGGTTGTTGACCTCTGCTACAAGTTGCATGGCGGTCTAGAACCTCTCCTCTGCTACACTTTGCATAGTGGTCTGAGGTCGCTCACCTTGATCTCGGTGTAGGAGAGGTCCAGGGAGCGCAGCGAGCCGAGGCTACTCAGCACGTGCAGCGCCTGCGCGTCGATCTGGGTGCAGAGCCCCAGGAAGAGGCGCTGCAGGGGGGGCCGGCAGCGGGGGATCCATGCGAGGGCGTTGTTGCCCAGGCGGTAGCAGAAGGTGGCGTCCAGGGACTCCAGCCGGGGGCAGTCCAGCGTCAGCGTCCCCAGCATGCCGCAGCCCCTGCACACATGAACGGACCCCCTCAGCATGCCACAACTAGGGGGGCCAGAAGCAGGGGATCCAGGCCAGCGCATTGTTGCCAAGGCATTGACAACAGGCAGCGTCCAGGGACTCCAGCTTGGGGCATCCCAACGTCAGTGTGCTCAGCGAGCCGCAGCCCCTGAGCAGGGACGTTGCATGCTGAGCATGCTGTGACCATGTGCTCAGGGTGAGCAACTCGCCCAAGCACATGACGTCGGGTATGCCCAGCCGGAGACCCTGATAAGAGTTTGGGTGTAGAGTATTCCTTACCAGCATGCGCAGCCTGCTTCTGCACGGCTTTCTGTCCATGCCCAGAGGGATGTTGCATGCTGAGCACGCTATGTCCACATGGGAGCGTGGTGTGATGCATACATGGTAAGGCTGAACTGACTAAGTGCCATCCTTATCTTGACGTGGCATGCTGAGATGTGCGTGAGGCAGCTACAACCAAGCTGTGCCATCCTGGTACAGCAGCAAGGTGTTCTGCGAGCCAAAGAGGGTCAGGGACGCACTGCAGGTCCAGGTGGATGAGAGCGGGGGCGCGCAGAGACAGCACTTCCAGCTGGGGGCAGGAGCCCAGCGCCAGGTGCGTCATGGTCGCCACGTGCATCTCCACCGCTTGCAGGCTGTTGCAGTCCTCCACCTGCGTGTAGCAGAGAAGTCAGAGGATGAGTCAACTTCCATCACATTTTCACTGCAGCCGCACAGGGGCTCAGAGAACCCAACAGGTCAGTCCCCAGGTGCCACAAAGGCCAACAGTCTGTTTTAAGGGATCCAGCATCACCTCATAAGAAGCTATGACCACTAACAGGAATGAACCCAGCAGTTGGTCAAGAGCGGTGGATGTATAGATGGTCATGTACAGGGTACATTGGCCACACACGAGTGCAATAACAGCACTCAACTATAAGGAGGCTTGCCTGTAGGCGCTTGAGCTGGGGGCAGGAGAGATACAGGCAGTCCAGGTTGGAGCAGCTGGACAGGCTGAGGCTCTGCAGCGTCTGGCTGATCAGCCGGGGCTGACGCAGGCCTCTGTTGCCGCTCACTATCAGTGACCTGCACATACAATTGTGCTGTCAGCCTCTATCTGTCCTCCTGGACGTCCAAAGACGGGTAGGCGGCCAGCTGAGACCCTGTAGCTTATGACCAGCTCTAGGTAAACGGCGCTACTGTAACCAAGGAGGGCTCATGCGTGTTCCTAACGAAATGCCTCACAAGCCAGTACAATTACAGCACAGCATCTGCCAGGCACTGCAGGGGCAAAGATGAGCGACTTGATGGCCTTAGACACATGGGGACAGAGGCGTTCAAGTTGAGGGGTGGGTATATGGGTGCCTTAATTGCCTCGGATACAGTTTCAGATACATGGGGAAAAGGCACTTTGGCAGAATGAGAAGTGCTGCACCTCAGGCGAGGGCAGGCGCCTTGCACGCCTCGTGAGGTGAGCAGCGCCCCTTTGCCGGCATCCCCCATGGTCAGCAGCATGTCGTCGCAGAGGAGTTGGCAGGCCAGGAACTCGGCCTCCTGCAGGTAGCTGCAGGCCAGCAGCATCTGCTCCAGCTTGTGGCAGCCGCGCCACTGCATGCGCCGCATCGCATCCGAGCACACCGTCACCCGCCTGAGGGGATGCTGCGCGCACACGCTCGACGTTTTAAATGCCCATATCTAAGACATACAATCCCTGAGTGCTAGCGCCTCATGGCGTCCCATTCGCGCTGGGCGCTTTCACTGAGCATGTGCATGCAGCGCATGAGAGCGAGTCAGCTGTGCTTGGATATTCTGTGAGTGCACCCGCCTCATCCCGTCCAAGCAAACTATGACCTGCCTCAAATGTTGCTGCATGCACAGGCTAGCATGTGTGGAGAAGCAAGGGCAGCCATAGAGGCTTGTAGACCCCCTGCTCTATACAATAATTTAAGCCTAGTACCAGAGCAGATACTGGGACAAAGCCAGATGCTTCACACATGTGCAGCTCCACTACTAAGCAGGTACATGGGTGACTACTAGCGCAGCTAAGAGACTGGGCCCACCTCATCAAAGTGCCGTGGTGAGCTCTCTTCCCTGCCCACCAAAATCTCCTCCAGCCATCCGCAGTGCAAGTCCACCTGCAAGCACAAAAGAGGTATTCTGAATACCTTGCAGCAATATACTTTTTGGGGCGCCCTGCCCCATGGTAAGGCCATGAAGCCAAAAGGATGACGATTGAGAGGCGGGCCTGTGCCTCAGACATCCTGCAGGATGTGACTGAGCTACCCTGCTTGCCTGAGCAGCTTCTATAATCCTCCTACTTGACAGACAGCTCATCCTTCAGGCCAGTGACAAAAGTAGTGCTCAGGGGAAGCATGTCAATACCCCATGTGACAGAGAAACCCTCTGGAAGATGTTCTGATATAGTGACAATCTCACGCCACAGAGATAATCAACTGCTTGCTCTGAGTGCATGTGAAGATGGGTGAAGACCCTTACCGAAGTCAACATCTTGCAGTGGCGCAAGGAAATCTTCTTTAGGCGCGGCATGGACAGCGTCAGGTGGTTGAGCAGGTCGCACCAGTCCAGTACCAACGTCTCCAGATTCGTCCACCTCTCCAGCGCTGGTACCTGCACATGATCAGATACTCCTCAGATACACCTGGAAATCCTGATGCTTGACAAACATGCTGTCTCTGTGCATCTGCAGTCGTCACGATACATGCCACTCGTATGTCAGAGTGCTCTCATGCAACCTGCAAAATGCCCTGCTCAGGGTTTAATCGCAGATGAGGCAACCCTCCTGAGGAGCATATGGTCTCCTCCCCTAGCTCATTGAGGAAGACAGCAGGTTTCTTCAATGATTTGTCTAGGAAGCAAGAACTGGGGCGGCTTCAAGGGCTTTGGAAGGCAGAAAACGAAGAGAATGTGGGGACTTATGAGCTAAATACTCACTGCAGTGCCTGGCGCAATGCCCTCACAGCCAGTGAGATCCAGGTGGCGGAGCTCCGGGAAGCCGTGCATGGAGTTCAGAGTGATCCCCGGGCACTTTGCGGCTATCAGCGTCCTCACCGATCTACATGTCCTTCCCACCTGTACATGCAGAAGCTTTACTTCAGGCTTGATTGACACTACCACTGCTATTGACGCTACCTACATCTCTGGTGGCCTGTCATGCCTATGCGCACAAGCTCGTGTAAACAGCATCTAGCACCAGCTCTGGCATGGTGAAAACACACACAATGCAACAAGAGATGCAGGCACCTGATGGCTTCGTACACATGGTGTTGAGCGCATATCGACACACAAGAAGGGACTCCACAAGCAAGGGTGCCCACAGATGCTTCATGCAAGCGCAGAAAGACACCGTACCTCCCGCAAGGCAGCATCAGCTGAGTCGGAGGGAGGAAAGCTCGCACCTCTCGCAGGGTGTCGTCTGAGAGCGGGACGCAGGCCGTTAGATCCAGGTGCACAACCGAGGACAGGTTACTGAGAGCGATGCGGAAGTTTGCATCCGAAAGCTTCTGGCAATCCCGCAAGCACATTGTCCTGCATAGTGGCACCCAGCAACAATCAGTGTCACGCTGAAGCGCTATTGTGCTGCTGACACATTCTGCAGGCATGAGGGAAAGTCCACTGCGCCATATCAGTGCTGCGGCTTATTACCAGCATCTGTACAAGGACAGACTACATGTCCTGTATGTATGCCAAATGCTGCAGTCGGGAGCTCCTGCCAGGGGCAGTGATGGAATCACTGAGGCACAGGCAGGGCAGTACCTGAGCTGAGGGCACTGTATGTGCAGGTTTGTCACTGTGCTGCTCTGCATCTCGAGGGTCTCCAGGGACTGGCAGCGCACAGTGAGCCGCCCCACCATGCAGCGTTTGAGATGCAGCTTCGGGAGGCTGGGATGTGTGATGGTGGCCTCAGTCTGCACACCAGTCAACTGTCTCATCAGCTCAGCTGGGGCCCTTCAGGCGCTACAGTGCAAGCTGGCGCTCACCCTGCATGTCCCTCCACTCCAAACAACGATGTCAAGACCAGCGTGTGGGCATGCAGGTCCATAGCCAAGGAGTAACACTGTAGACTTGTAAGAGGACGCTGAAAGCATCGATGCAGTGGTGTGAGCCTGCTCATCAATGCTTGGCCTGCTCATGCACGATGTATTGAAGGGCACATCGCGCACGTGTGCCTGGGCCGCAGCAGGATATGCATGATGGGGATGTGTAAATGATGGGTGCAGATGCCTTACCCCAGAGAAGCTTCCCAGATGGACGCCCAAGTGGGCGTCCTGCAGCACCCACTCTTGCAGATTTCCCAGCAAGACGCCTGGCTGGTACAGCTGATGCTCAGTCACAAGGCCGCTCCCCATTGTCAAATGCTGCAGCCTGCACCGCGCACCCTGTGATCAGGTGCTGTGGCTCCAGAAGACAGCAGCAAGTGAAGCCAGAGACATGGTGTCAGGAACATAGATGCAGGCTCGAAGTTTCAGGATGAAGCTGGATGTAGTCACTTACCCTGGAATGGCTCTAAGCAGGTCTTGCCAGACCTCGTCCAGGTGTTTGACCCCCTTCATGTTGAGGCTGTGCAGGCTCGTGTGCCTGCACACTAGAGCCATAGCCTGCATGATAATGAGGCCACATCAGCTTACAGTTCTTCATCGAGGCCTGGCGGGTTCCCGGCACGAGACTGGACAAGTGGTAGGTGCACATCGCAACCTGTAGGCTCAGGCTGCTCGCCTTTGAGCGGTCAGTTGCTCTCAATATTGTTTTATATTTACATCTCAGCGTTTCATGTTGTTTATTATGCCAAAGAACACGTCTTTCGTGCATGACGCAGGAGATGCCAGACCTGGCGAGCTCTGACTTTGCGCCCCGAGAAGTCCAGGCTTCCCCAAAACTCCTCACTCTGCGAGACCTTGAACCACACTCTGCAGGTGGCTGAGGCACGCAGCAGGTCCTCCAGGTCCAGGTCCTTGAACAGGAGTCTAAGGATGTCAGCGTTGCGCAGGACCGACTCCCGGGCATCTTCGGCCTCGAAGGCCGTGGCCTTTGGCCCAAATCCGCAGTTCCCCATTCCGTATTCACATCCAGGTGCACTGCAGCCCAGAGAAGCCGATGGCAGTGGGGGAAGCGGTTAGCTCTCAGCTTATAAAGGGCTTCTGGTAGGGTTTAAGGGATGTAAAGTAAGCTCTGCCCTTCTAGGGCAGACTGACAACCATACGATCTCTCGAACACAGCTTTAAGCATTCGAACCCATCTTCCGAGCTCCTCGCCAGTCTCTTACAATGCATGTCCCTAACTCGACTGCTCTCAGTGCCAAGGTGAGTCAGCTGGCCTCGGATTGAAAGGGCGCGCAGTATCGGCATTAGGGCTCGCGCAGCCACCCTTCTGTCGAGCCCCTCGAAATTTGAATGAAAGTTGTGGAGGGAAACGCCTATAGATATTTTCATGCTTTGCAGGCCAATTGTGCCGCACGTCCTGTGCTGGTCCGATGCAGCCGTCCAACTTCCGTGAGTTGCTCACAAATGAGATTTTGCATGGAATGGACGAAGGGCGTACCTGTTGCATGGCTGTTCGCGCCACTACAAAGGATCCTGTGGATATTTATGCACGCTCGCATGGTCTCCTGTACTGAAATGATAGTCGGTTGCAGCCTCTGCATGACTGATCAGGCTTGAAAAGGGCACTTTCCTGTGCGCAGGCGCGGAGAGGATTCTTCGTGATTAGGGCAGCTGTTGCACAGAGAGCCGAATACATCTGGTGCGTTCAACTCACTGCGTGAGGATGACCGCCAGAAGTCACAACTGCTCCTGGACTCACACCACATGTGGCAGCCCTCAGTCATTGCCTGACGCATTGTCCCTGCTTTCCTGCAGGGCCGACGGCTTGGAAGGAGACCAGAGCAAGGTGACCCTCCCCACATTTGTGTCTTGCCAAAAGATGGGTGTAGTCCGCTGAACACACCCTCTGTGCTGGGCTCTTGCACAGTGCCACGTGAAGGAAGGCATCTGCCACCTCTGTGCACTCAACTGGGTGATTTGACTGTCCTAGACTGTGCACTAGCTCAACCTGATGAAGTGCTAAGTACTGTGCAGGGAGTCGTGTTCAATGAGATGCGGTCCAAGACCAAGGTCATTCAGGAGCCCATCACCAGCATGGACCCTAAGGAGTTCCCTGACTGGTCTTTTGATGGATCCTCCACTGGCCAGGCAGAGGGCAACAACTCCGACTGCATCCTCAAGTGAGCGCTCCCCAGCAAACCTGCGTGTTCTACCGGGCTGTTGTGAGCGGCTCAGCTATGCGCAAGCTCCTAGCTACGCCAGGCAACCTGCACCTTATCAAAGGCGACGAGGATATCTCCTGCTGGCACGACGCTGTGCATGGCATAAAGCAAAGCCTTGTGTAGACTGAGACGTCACTTAGAGCACTGTGCAGCCACTGCGCCAATCCTACTGGCGATGCATGCATTCTTTGATACCATGGAGCCCTGCACTAGAGCCCTGGCACGACAGGGCAGTGTGCTGGCATGTTGGGATCCTTCTGGCCTGCACGGGGGTTTGCATTTCGAGGCCATGCGGTATTGAGCGATGTCATGACTGCTGTCTTCTCTTGTGCAGCCCTGTGGCAGTTTACCCCGACCCCATCCGTGGCGGAGACAACGGTGAGTCAGCGTGGCCGAATCTGTTCGAAACAGCCCACTTGTGCACCTTCTTGATTCCGGCTCGTCAGCAGAGCTGCATGGCCTGAAGCAATGCATGTCTTGTCAGTAGCCTGCTGCTGGGTAGACTTGGCTAGCAAGCCGTACATCGACATCATTCACACAAGCCCGATGCGCATGTCTCTGTTGATTTGTGCACCCGCAGCCCCACTCCGCCTTTTCGGTATGGTGATTGTCGAGGGCCGTAAGGGGGCCAGCAACACCGAAGTTGACATGTTGCGTGCAGTGCTGGCGATGTGCGATGTGCGCAACCCCGACAGCTGCTGTGCACACGCGGGCCGGTCATGCTGTCTAGCGTGATGTGTGATGAGCTAGGGGTACGCTAAGGGACAGCATGACTGAAGTTACATGCTGCATGCAGTGCTGGTGATGTGCGATGTGCGCAACCCCGACAGCACACCCCACGCCACCAACACCCGTGCCAAGCTGGTCGACCTCCTCACCCCCGACGTCGTGGCTGAGAAGCCCATGTACGGCTTCGAGCAGGTGCGCAGCTGTACACGCACCCCTCCCTGCCCTGTTGGCTGTGGCGTGCTGTTCGGATGCCTATGTGTGCAGCTGATTGCAGCTCCCCAGGAACTCTCATGGCATGAAAATAAATCCCTTGCATGTGGATACCCCAGCACAGCAGCCTGCATCTTTGGCTCACAAGATTGGAAGCTACAGTCTGAGCGCCTGCAAGTGTCAGCTCAGCTGCAGTCGTCGCAGGTGTACGCACAAACAAGGCAACGGGAACCCTATCATTGTCTTCTGGCAGGCATCATGCTGAGGAGGGGTGTGTGGTGATGGCAGGAGTACACCATGCTGAGCAAGAGCGGGCAGGTGTACGGGTGGCCCCACGGAGGCTACCCCGCGCCGCAGGGGCCCTTCTACTGCGGTGTCGGCTCTGAGAGCGTCTACGGCCGCCCTCTGGCCGAGGCCCACATGGACGCCTGCATGAAGGCAAGCCCACCTGCCCAGCTCATGCAGTGAGCAGGCCAATTCATGAACTTGCCTCTCAGCATGCAGAACGCTAGCAGCCATGCATTTGCTTGCTTCTCACAGCTCCCAAGCAGCGCCTGCTGGTTGTGCGCCTTCTTGGCGGCACAATACTTCGGTCGTGCTGGCCGAGGCGCAATTGAATGGCACCTTCTCTGTCTATGTGAACAGCTTTGCTCCTCGGTCATTGCGGCTCGAAAGCATGGGCTCTATCAGGCTGCACTGGGGCTTGCAAAACGGTCCAAGGGAACTGCACTGAACAGTATAACCTGAGGGCTGGTGCTGCGCGCAGGCAGGTCTGCTGATCAGTGGGATCAACGCGGAGGTGATGCCCGGGCAGTGGGAGTTCCAGATCGGCCCCGTGGGCGCGCCCGACGTGGGCGACGAGGTCATGATCGCGCGCTGGCTGCTGCACCGCCTCGGGGAGCAGTTCGGCATCGTCTGCACCTTCGCCGCCAAGCCCGTCAAGGGCGACTGGAACGGTGCGCCCCTTCAGCTCTCCAGTAATCAGTCAAGAACACATGAGGCTTGCAACATTTGCCACCGAGCACTGCCATATCGCTCACTGAGCTCGGCTGAGCTCATGCCCTTGCAAGTGTCTGACCAGGATCGTGGACGAGGTTGAGGCCTGCGCGGCAGCTATGTAGGGCTGATGGCCTCACGGCAGCATGCTCGAGCCCCCTCGCATGCTCGAGCATGTGTCTGAGCTTTCTGCCATCTCAGAGCAAATTCTGGCGCCCCTTATGTCACAATTTAGGATGCTCTTTCCCATCATGTGCTCACATGCCCCGGGCCACACACTCTAGGTCTCACACACTCTGATTACATGCAGGAACTGGCGCCCACACCAATTTCTCAACCGAGTCCATGAGGAATCCTGGTGGCATGAAGCACATCATGGACGCCATTGACAAGCTCAGCAAGACCCACCCTGAGCACATCAGCCAGTACGGCACAGGTGCGCTCTCTCTCGGCAGTTGCTCTGCAGCAATGCATGGCAAAAGTCACATTTTGCATGAGGATGAGCTGCATGCGGTCTACTAGACTGATCTTCATGCAGAATGTTGAGGGTCCTGTGTAGACACGGAGGGTGTGATAGGCCGGGTGCGCAAGGCTAAGTAGGGATGCGCTGCTTGCAGGAAATGAGGAGCGCCTGACTGGCAAGCACGAGGTGCAATCCAGCTCTTTCCCTGCGCAATCATGAGCATTGCCTTACACCATATCATTGTGCATGTCCTGGGCAGCCACTCTTCCGCGTAGTGATATATTGACGTGCCGCTGCGTAGTCGCAGTCTTGAAGCTAGTGAGCTTGTGCGTCTTCTGATGGAGTGCATGCATTGCAGACATGCGATATGAACACCTTCAGATCTGGAGTGGCTGACCGTGGAGCTTCCATCAGGATTCCCCTGCCAGTCCAGGTAGGACATTACCTGCATGCCTCACCTCACTCCTCCCTGCCTAGTGACTGTACTGCAAGCCCGGGTAACATACACATGCGGCATATGGCGCGCACAATTCACTTCTAAGCCCTGACCGCCGGATGAGAATCTGGGCAACGAGGGTTGCAGTAGGAGCCCTTGTCATACCCTCAGCAGCCCCATCATTCTTCGTACCCCATGATATCAATAGTGCGCCTGACACTTGCATGCTACTGCTGTGCAGCTCAAGAACTATGGCTACTTGGAGGACAGGAGGCCTGCTGCCAACGTGGACCCCTACACTGTGGCTCGTCTCCTGATCAAGACCACCTTCTCCAAGTGAGAGAGCACTCTTTGAGCGGAGCGCTGACGCATCGAGAGTCCCAGGCCTGCTGAGAAGAGCATATCTCATAGGAGCGCTCTGCCAGCGCACACATCTGCGCAGGTTGCCATGCAGACTGCCGAGCAGTGGTAGCACTATCGTGCAAGCCTCTCTTGGCACATCAGAGCCATTTGAATCCACAAGGTCTGCATGGAAGGTGCTGCTGAGCATGGCAGCCCGCTGTGCATGTCTACATTCATTCGTGATCTGCCAGGCAAGGGTGGAAAATGCTGCAACTCATTTTAGCATGCACTGGAGCGCTCGGGCCATCTTATGCCGGCATATGTTGACAGAACTGAAACTGCGAGGCAGCTCCCAGCTCCAGGACATGAAGAACCGTCTGCATCAGATGGGTGTGGGAAGCTGCTTCAGTGAGAGATGTGCTGTTTTGACGCATGGTACTGAAAGGGCTCATTGGCTTCCCAGGCGTGCAATGGGCATGCCTGTAGAGCCATGATCAAAGCCGCTTACAGCATGTACGGCATCTGGCCACAACGCCTTCTGCTCTACTTTGCGCATGCAAACGCCAAACCATTTCTAGCAGGCCAGCGACAGCAGAGCTGGTTTGAGATTGATCAGTTGAACTGCTGGGACTCACGTTGATCTTGCAGCACATGCACAGTCTCTTAGTGAGATTCTGCGCTTTGAGCCTGCTATTTCCAATAGAGAAGAGCATGTAAACATTGCAATAGCGGCGATGCCTTGTCTGCTGGGTCCATGACGCTTGCACCCACGTTGGGCTTGCTCATGCAAGCTTGTGAGCAGGAGTCTGTTCAAAATGTGTCCCAGCACTTTGTGCCTTGTAGGTAGAACTGGTGCTCATAATATTTGCCCTGCGCTGCTCATAGCCTGGCCAGCCTGTTGGTGCATTCATCAGGCCGGCAGCTAGGCTATCTCTTTCCCTGGGCTTGGGCAGGAGCATCCGCATAGTAGGGCGGCCTCTTCACATCCACCCCATGCTGCACACATGCATGCCAGCCCTTAGCCACTCTCTTTAGGAGCAGAGTCGCTCTGTCGTCACTGGTGTCACAGCAGGCATGCAAGCATGCTTACACCAGCACCCCGCACATGCAGTAGAGCAATGACACGCGAGTGCTTTCGCCTCTGCATATAGCTATATGCTGGAACTGGTCACAATTGTACGGGCGAGAACGTGAGGTCTTCCTCACAGAGATGCCAGGGAAGCACATGAGGGACATACCTCTTGCAAGGCCTGAGCAAGGTCTTCTATGGTGAGAGTAGGGCGCTTGTCTTTTATGTCATGGCCTGCATCCTTTAGCTGCGCAGACGGCTGCTTCTGGCGCTTTGCCTGAATCTGCATCGCATCATTCAATGCAGTGGCTATGAAGCGCTGAGCTGCAAGCGACAACAGTCTCACCCTGCATGTCCACACCAGCATCTTGAGCACTGGACTCCCTCCTGCCTTCCCCAGCACTGATATTGGGCATGTCGACGTATTCCCCACGTCATAAAGGAGGCTTGAGGGACGCACAATCGAGGATCGCTGATATCAATGCCACTCCTTTCCATGAAATACTCTGTAAATTCGTCGGGGACCTGCAATGTAGCACGGCTGTCACCCAGAGCTTGGCACTGCACATTGAGTTGACACGGATTTCCCGAAATAAGCGTACCGTGGCGACATAGTCAGGCAAGGAAGAGAGAAATTCTGGGATGTCCTCAGGACTTGCAGCCATCACTGCTCTCTTCCAAGCTGTCCTACAAGCAGATTGCACTGTCTATCCTCTCACGTCCTCCTTCTTATACCAGTGCATCTCATCTGTGCTGCAACTAGGGAGAAGAGTTGCAGCTGAGCAGGTATGTTATGATAGTCCTATTTTGGAGCACTGTTCCCTCTGGTGTCTGAAAGTGCCATCTTTGTCACTCATTACATCTGCAATTGTCCTGCGTATGGTACATACAATCTAGTCTAACGTGGCAGTATTGTCTTGACCCACATCCGACTAATCTCACATCGCATGCATGACGAGAGCTATCTTGCGCCACTGTGCAACCTGGAGTCATGACTTGGTGGAGCCTCAACGAACAGCCGAGCAGTGCAGTGTGTAGACTGCAAACGTCACAAATACCCTGCTCCTGTCTGCCAGTATCACTAAGGCTAGCCTAAGGCAGCGCTGCCTAAGAGGTGATCGCCTATTCTGGGTACAGTTTTAGAGGCTTTGCTTGTTTGTCTAGCACAGCAGGAAAGAATGTGTCCCTCCAGTTTACTGCCAAAATTGCAAGTATCATCAATTCCATCACCACTCCACCAATGTGGGCTCAAGCACCGCCCAGTGTGTGCGCCACGTCTTTGACTGCAGGCGCTGTGGCTAACAATGGTACCAATGCACTCTGACCTGGGAGGCAATGTTGAACTGTTCAGGGTGACTCCCCCCTTGAAGGAAGGGCAATGGTGTAGAGCTGCACAGGTGCTCCTGGCTCAGAGCACCCCCTGTAAGTGCTTGCTCCCAACAGGGCTGCTCTGTCCTTGCCTGTGCAGAGGTTCTTCCCTTAGAGGAAAGATGCTCAAGCAGCCCTGGCACTCACAGGCGCATCAGCGCCAGCCCTCTGGGCCTGAACGGGCGCTGCCAACTCAGCGAACACCACCACGGCTGTGCAGTCGTCCAGCTTGCCGCCTCTGGGGCGCATGCGCTGCCAGACGGGAAGCTTCCCGGCAGCTGCAGCCTCCAGGATCCAGGGCGACTTGTAGTTGGCATTCAAGGCGTTCTTCCTGGCCGCGTTTGCCAGCTGGAGCGCCAGCTGCTTTGCGTCAGCGTCATTCCGCTCATGACCAGCCTGCATGTGCAATCAACACTCACCGCAGCACAGCTACACAACAGCATGTTGATCAGCATGGGATGCTATTGATCATGGCAGTGATGCCTGCGGTCAAGGAGGACCTTCTCTGAAGCTCCTTGTCCAAGCAGGCGCCCATGCTGATCAACCATAACATGCCAAATGGTGGCAAGCTCACCACTGTTCTCTGCTGGATCAACGCAAGCAGCTGCTCCCAGAATTTCACCCTCATTGTGGGCATGTCTACCAGATCTGACTAGGACAGCACAGCAGAAGCGCCAAAAAATTTTCACCTTCAAATACTTGGCCACAATGGACTCGAGCTCCTTGTCCCACATGTTGTCGAAGAGGCCGTCGCTGCCCAGCACCACAATGTCGCCCGGCAGCAGCTCCACCTCATAGATGTCTGCGTCCTCAGGCTTGTCAGCCTCCGGCCACTTTGTGGGCGACGCCAGCTGGTACGGGCAGTTGAAGCTGTGCTGCTGCGCCTGCTCAGAAGCAGGCAGCCTCTCACTTCAGAGGACTCCCAACGGCAGTGTGTACATTAGGACGCATGGAGCACCAAGCAGCGGCTAGATTGCTTGACAAGCTCTCCCAAGAGCATACCCTGCCAATGAAACTTACTCCATTGCAGGATGTCAGGAGTGTGTAGAAGGAGGCGCTGTCTTCAAGTCTATACTGGGACACATCTGCCACACACAGGAACAAGCTCGAACTCGGTGTTGTTGTTAGTCGGGCAGCACAGCAGAGGGCTCACATCGCTGGCGAAGATGCAAGATCCCTCTCTGATGACCCTGAACCCACAGTCGCCCAGATTGGTCACCTGCATCCCATTGCAGGTGCCTTGATTGGACTCAAAAGGACATGCAGACTCTGCAACAGGAGCAAGTAGCCGCACCCTACGAGAAGTGTGCAAGGCTTGTGCTTGCTCTAGGCTCGGTGCAGGGCATGTCGTGAGAGCACACCTCCAGGATGTTCTGCTGCTTCAGCACTGCAATGACAGCAGTGCTCGAGCCGTCCACACCCGCACAGTAGGTGCTCGAGTGCTGCAGGACCTCAAACCCTGATGGGTCACCGCTGGACGACACAAGCCTCTCTCTTGCATGCTGCATTATGCACCTGCATGCATGGGTGACAACTCATGCCCGTGTTCATTTCCTGGACAGCATTGTGCGCCTGCGCTAAGCTACTCGTACCAATGCTATGCTTACGAGAGGCGAGCTCCCTGAGATGCAAGCACGCTCTACGACACACAGCAGACACCTTGCGCATGAAAGAAAGGGCTGTCGAACTCCAAAGGTGAAGCACATTGCCAGACAGGAGTCTGCTGGAGCCCTGGTGTGCGTGCATGGGAGGACAGCCGGGGTGGTGCAGGGCTCACGAGGAGTAGAGCGCAGCGTTGATGCCCTCTCGAGCCCACGCACTGACGCCGTCTGCCACGCCCACTGCTCCGCGGCTGGTGAAGAATGCGTCCTCACCGCCTGTTTCTGCCTTTGCTGGATGCGGGATGTTCACCCCGCCTGCACCACCAAAAATTCCTTCACGGCTTTGCTGACAGACCTTGTGAGGCTGGTATGCGAGAGGAGGGACCAGATGCAGTCTGATTTAAGCAATGCTGGATGCAAAACGTCAACCCTGCCTACACTATACATGAGATTCTCCTGGGCACACCTGCCGTCCCTTGCCCAGCTGTTCAGGATGCACAGCAGACAGGCATGAGCAGACTGTAGGTAGTCAGGCAGTCCTCTGGGAGAGCAGCTTGCCTGAGTGGATCTCAATCTGCATCTCCTGCTGCATTTCTCTAAGCTCGTCCTTCTCCTCACCCAGGAGGGGCATTTCGAGCCCATTGCCACCTTCTGCTGCAGCATCGTTGCTGTAGTCTGATGGTCTTGTTGAGGCTGAGGCTGGGGGCTCGCTAGGATCAGGCTCGTCTTGAAACCTGTCTAGCCTGTCAGCTGCTCTGCTGGCTTCTGTGCTGGTACCCTCAAATGGCTGGTCCTCTATGACTGAAGACCCATTCAGGGCGATTCCTGGCGGCTCTGCTTCAGTCTGGGCGTCAGCTTCCAAGTCATCCTCTGCGCCTTCCCAGAGTGCGTTCGCCAGCTCAGCTACCTCATCGCCTGCCTCATCAGGCTCTGCTGCTCTACTCTCAGGTGCCGCTGAGTCCTCTGATTGCCTGCTGCTGCTTGCTGACGTCTCTCCTTCCTCTGCTTGCTGAAGGGACTGGCTGCTGCTGTCTGGCTGCGGCTGCTGCTTCAGGTCAGGCTCAAAGAGCTGTGAGTCCTTGAAGGCAGACACCAAAGACTGGCCCTGCTGAGGCTGCTCATCAACTTGCGTCACCAGGGACGTGCTTGCGCTGCTGCCAGCAGTGACCGGGCTGTCTGTTCGCAGAGACTCTGCAGAGGGCAAGGTCTCAGCATACTGCTCCCGCAGAGACGTCATCTTAGACTGCACCTCCTGCGCCTCAATGGTGAGTGTGTTGAAGGAGTACAGGTCGGCTGCCAGATCCCTCAATGCCCTCAGCTCTATGACCTGCGGGCACAGCACCATCATCCTCTCAGCTCCTGCTTTGCCTCTGTTTGAAGAAGCTCTATGGAAAGCATAGCTTGGTCTTCCACAGGGCCGATGATCACCAGCTTCGTGACTCCAGCATGTCCTCCATCAGAATATGCTGTGTCACCGTTCATCCCTGTCCCCAGCAATCCACGGCATGCTGCAGAGAGCAAAGCAGGGACATTTGCAAGACAAGCTCTTCAGGCATGATGGCGAGCAAGATGGCTTGGCCGCAGGTCTCCGTGACCTGTCCATGGGCACCTGCAAGAGTGCTTTGACAGGTGTTTACCTCTGTTCTAACAAGGTCAGGCCGGCCGGCTGCCTTGGCAGCTTGTATTGCAGCCCTCACTTGCTGAATGCGCTCTTGGATCTCCCCGCCTGAGACCCTTCCCCCCTCTCTCTCGCCGCCAAACTCCTGCTGAGAAGGGACTCCATCCCTTCTCGGTTCCCGCACCACATCGCTGACAGCTGCTGAGCGCCCCTGCTGAGCGCCTGCAGGCCCTCTGCACCCACGACACCCTCCACTGTCAAAGCAGAGTCAGAAAGGAGGAAAGAAAGGCGGTGCTGGGAGTCCAGTGTAAGCTCAGAGAAGGTCAATCTGAGGCAGATGCTGTTACAAAAGCCTGTCCTGCACACGCCTTCGGATGGCCCACCTAGGCTGGTACAGCTGATAAGACTTCATGCATTCCCAGAATTATGGGTCAAGCAGATGAGTCAATGCCTGTTGCGCATCAGGCATTGGCGTTTCTTGTCAGGGGGACCACAGCACCTGCTAGTGAGCTTGTGCCAGGTTGCTACAAGCAGCAGGCCTGCTCCCAGAAGTATGGCAATGCCCAGCCGCGATGGTCCTTTGGGGGGCGTAGGCTCAGCAGCCTGGACTATCTGCGCAGTTCTGACAGAGTTTAAGGCACTTCTGTGACCTGCCATTGCATGAGATATGATCCTGCTTGGAGGGAACAGTAGCACAGGCCGAGCGTCGTAGGAGCGGGACGCAGAAATTTTCCAGTCGGTGCATGTGGTACACTACGGAAGTTTTACACAAGAGCCTTGCTTCTGGCAGGCAGTCTTTGGTGAAGTAGGGGCCGGCATGCAGGACAGCGTTCGTGCTATGCTGACCTGCTGATACTGCGGTTCCTTGTGCCTACTGAAGCCAAATCGCATTGCGTAGGTCTGCAAACTGCCCCTCTGCCATCTCTTCCGTCGATGCGCCTGATTCTTGTACTCTTTCGGAAGCAGTACAGACCTGAAGACATGATCATGTACCGACGTGCCTTGGCCGGCTCTGAGCGCAGACGCGTGACAAGTTCGCATCTTTTCACATGCAATCGTACTGTGATGTTCGAAGACGCATCTGGACCTGGCAAGATTCACTTTGCATAGCTACGTAGTCACCGGTGACGGTATAATTTTGGGGTTGATAAGCATCTAGCACTCAGCGGAGGTGAGAGCCAGAAAGATTGTGGCTAAGCATACTTCAGCCTTGAATGGCGACCAGAGTGGATTAGGGGGCTATCTCTCGTGCGTGACGGGTTGAGGGGCCGGCCATGAATCGGCTAGCTCGCCTGCCCTGGAGGCTGAGTGCAAGGGCGCTGGGGAACTCTAGCGTGGGACAAGCAATAGGCGCAAGCTCCGCATCCTGGCAGAGCGATTCGCAGGTGAGCGTATGCTGTGGTCTGCAAGCAGCACGCCAGGCGTGCATGCATGTCTCCTGATTATAAGGAGTCCAGTTGAAGGCAGTTGAGTAGTGAGAATACATCCGCAGCCTTTAGAGGGGAAGTCAATAGGAGATCATGGTCCGGAACAGCGATCTTAGCTGCACCAAGTGTGCGATATGGGTCAAGGTGTCAGGCTCACGCAACGGCATCACTAGGTTTAGTATATGGAACAGGGGAGGTGCGAGGTCCTCGAGTTTGGCCCCACAGAGCCCTTGTCTCGAGTTTGGTGCCGTTAAGGGCCCATACAGTGCCTGTAACTGGCTCTGAAAGGGTGATAGAAGATCCTGACATACCAAATTCTAGGAGCAGCTGCAAGGTCCTGATGGTCATCTCCTATTGCTTGCTGTGCACTTCTGCAAGACTTGAATGCTTATCAAGGGCTGGCTATGAAGCAGCATTTGCCTCTCATTGGCCCACACGTAAAAGTGGCTATGACAGTATTCCCTGTTGCTGCCAGGCACTTGCAGCGGGCTGCCCTAGCCTTGGCAAATGGGCGCAGCGCAGCCTACACACCAGCAGCATGTCCTTTGCCTCTGGAGATATTGCATTGGACATGGAGCATGCTACAGGCCTCGAAAGGTACCTGCAAAACCTCCTTTCTTCGAGCGCCAAGCATCGCCATTTCTCAAGTCCACATGTCCTGGACAGTGCATTTGCCTCAAACTCAAGATCCTGACTGTCACATGCTATGAGGACAGGCTGGCTGCTTGACTGATGACTTTCAAGCAACAACCAGCTCAGGACTGTATGCATTGCATGCAGGCAGGAGCTGGAGGCTAAGCTGACCTCAGGGAAGGACATTTTCCACGAGGACTGGTATGCCCCAGTCCCACTGAATGCTGAGTCGTCACTTCTGCAATGCTTCTGTACACAGACACAGGCTAGGTATGGACTGTCAGTGGCTGATTTTGCTGGAGTGGCCACTTTAGAGGTGGCCCTGTTGATCTGTGTAGTTCATGGACATGTAGGTAAGATGTGTGGCAAAGGTGTAGAAGACGTGTGTTGCAACTGCAGGCTTGATGCCCCTTTTGGCACAGAGGACAAGCCTGTGGAGGTGACCTCCTCCTTCTCAGAGCGGATAGTGGGCGTGCCAGACCCCTATGATGACTCCATCGTGTGGTGGGGCAACATCCACGAGGGCGACCCTCCAAAGCAGATTGTAGAAGGTGGAGAGTTCTTCATCTTGAAGCGCTCAGGGGATGCCGGGCATGGCCACTGAGAATTGACTGATCGCCATATTTCAGAGGACAGCTGTCTGGGTTGGTACTCTGCTGGAGGGCCAGATGTTTCTCTGCCCACGGAATGCAGCCATGGCAGCAGCTGCGCAGGAGCGGTGGCAGAGCGTATCACACGAGTCCTTTCAGCATATGAAGTGCAAGTCGCCTGCGGCAGAAGCACTGACCCAAGGGGGCTGCTTATGTTACTGGGATTGGTATTGTCCGCTGTGGAAATGGACTCCAAAAGAGGATAGACTTGTCATCTAGATCTTCCATGTCTGATATATTTTTATAGTTCTGAGGTTATAGAATGGCTGACACTTATTGGTGCCGCTCAACATTTTGAGGGCTGGTAAAACAACACCACTTGCAAGTTGCCAATTGGCCAGCTCTGCCAGTGCATTGCAGGGCTCAGCCTTGCCAATTCTCAATTTACATCACAGGAAGACACGTCATGTTCTCACATCTGCTGAAGGCTCTTGCTTAGACTGTCGGAACGTCTCCCACTGCTCACTCTCACAGCCTGCGAATATTATCACGATCCATGACTCTCTTCAAGCTCTTCTCTCCTGAAGCCTGTGCCCTAATAGACTTCCTCATTGCCAGATGTGCAGATCTTGCAGACTGTACACCAGTGCTGCATGGTGGCTCTCCTGGCTTTCTCATTGCGCCTGAATTCCTATGTATCTCTCAAGAGCCTCCTGCTCCATTGCGATGTGTTGCATCACCAGGCATTGGAGCCATACTTGCGACCATCTGGCCGCAGCTTGCCTTGCAGGGTGACAACAATCTTCCTGGAGCCTCCATAGTTGCGGTGCTCATTCAGGTAGATGCCTGCAAATGTAGCAGCTGCTAATTAGCATCAGACCCTACAGAAAGATACACCAATACTAGCTGAGACTGTGCACCTTGCAAAAAGGTTGCAGCATGCGGGGGATGAAGGGTGCCTTCCCCCACATACATGCACCACGGAGTTCCATAGGCGACTCATGACATGCTACGGATTTATACACAGGCATGATGAGGCTTGCTAATGGCAATGCACAGGGAGACATGCCACAGACATGGAGAAAGGTGCCACAAGCGGGCAGTACTGTACCTTGCCAGGTCCCGAGAGCAAGCCTTCCTTGCTGGATTGGAATGTTTAGGCTTGGGCCCATCAGGGACGACTGCAAAGCAAGCATGCAGCCAATCAGCTAAGCCTGTGTGAAGCCACTCAGTAGACAGGACAATTACTGGATGGTCATGGGCCTAACGGCAGGAACGCATGCGTAACAACTTGGGTCTTCATAATCAATGCTGGTAGCTTGGTGATGCAGACCATTGTCTCGCCAGAGGGGACGATGATGAACTCATAAGGATGGGATGCTCGATGAACAGCAGGATGCTACCTTGACATGGGCTGGCATGTCATCGAGTCCCTCATCCAGATGCCTGTAGTGGTGGCCCTCTGGGACAATACGGTCCAAGGTATCCTGCGCAAGGCAGATGCTCGATCATCCAGCTGCCCCGTAATACACATGCGCATGGCGTGCATGCCCCTTGTGTGCCAGATACTAGCCTGCCCTGCATGAAGGCTGAAGCATTATGCAAGGCTTTTATTGTGTTAGGGCCCCTGCATTCAAGGACACCAGCATGCTGAAGGCTCACATTGAGGTCGAGGGGAACGTCTGGAGAGGCGTTCTCGTTGATGGTCAGGGACGCGCTCGTGTGCTGGATGAAGAGGTTGGCCATGCCTACTTCAAAGCCCTGCAGCTCTTGCACCTCCCTGACAATGTGCCTGGTGATGATGTGGCACCCCCTGTTCATGCTTGGCAGCGACACTGTCTTCTGTAGCCTGCACAGGGCACTGAGGGTTGGTGCAATAGTGCGGATGTCAGTCTTTGCATATGCTACTTCGTCAGCTTCACAATTCAGTACTGGCAATTAGAATGGACGCACCATTCTGTGGCTGGGGCAGCCCTCTCCGTGGCAGCGGCACCAGCTGCTGCAGCCATGATCTCTCTCAGTATGACAGTGCATGTTTTGACTGGGCTTTATGCAAGTACCATGAGGTTTGGGGTATTCACCTTGGCAGGAGATATTTCTGCGGCCCCTTGCTACACTCTTGAAGAGCTTCGCAGGCACTGCAGCTGCTACTTTATTGCCAACGACGGAATTGCAGCTGTGAGCGAGAGGCTTTGCTGCACGCATTGCCGAGGTTGGGCATGAGCCCTTAAGGGCCTGTAGTGTCGAAGCCATGATCCTGATTTATTGCACAATGAATCTGATTTCAAACTTGTTTCGAGTGCTACTATATGCCTGACAATAGCGTCTGCAACGGATCTCTGTTGCGTTAATGTATGACGAGGCAGCTGTACTATTTACCACAAAAGCGGCTGCTTTGGCGCTGCGTCGCTCAGGTCTGACGTTCACGTCAATTTATAATGCTACAAGACGTTCGATAGAGCTTGCAACATGCCGTGTTCCCGTCCTGCCGAGCGCTTCCCTTCCACTTCCAGTCACATGGACCTGTGTCAGCCGATGACATGGCATGGTTGACCAGAAACTCAACAGGTCAACGCACGTTCCTGACGTCTCAGGGATGGGTCCTCCGCATGGATGGGAGCAGTACTGAAGCTAGCGTCCTGTCCTTTGTTGGCATGTGCCAGATTGTGGCAGATCACATGCACTGCGATAGAGAGAGCAAAGCGGATGTCTCAGCAAACTTGGCTGTTGCCACAAGCATATGATCCCAGCCAAAGCAACAAATTGCAAGGTCGGTCTTATGTTTCATTGCATGACGGCTTTCGAGCAAAAAGCTGTGCAGTGTAAGACAGCTGTGGTCAGCAGCTCCCCATCTTCTTTAGCAAGCTCCAGCTAGAGCCTTGGTCGTCCTCCTAGCGAGAGGAGATACACTGGAAAGCCCGATGGCGGGGCGTCGTTCTCATCGCTTGCATCTTGGTATGACAACACCGGAGGAGGTCGCTGCCTACATCGAGGCATTCTTGGTGGCTTTCTCGCAGGTCAGACGCCTTTCATAATTGACTGATCAGGAGAATACCACTGTTTCATACTATCAAGGAGCACCGAATGCTGTATTGTGGATAACGCCAATGGTTGCAGTTCAGGTGCAATCTTGTTATATGCAATATGCTTCTCTGTCCATACGCAGGGATCTGCCGATGCGTTCGGTCGCTTGTCCAAAGTCAGGAGCGAGCTGAAGGATCTGCTGTGGACTCATCCATCAGGGAGCCAGGCAGGCATTGCTGATGCCCTGGAATACCTGAATCAGGTGCACCCAAATCCCATGACCCCAAACCCCAGTCCTTATTCAAGCTTGGCAAAATGTGTGGATCAGATTCAGCAAAACATGTATATGTGGGTGATCATAGTGCTGTCGATGCAGCTGCTCCATGACAACTACGGGATCACCTTGGAGGGAGGCCAACCAGATGATTTAGAGCCTTCGCTGCAGCAGCCGTGTGTTCTAGCCAAGGCGAAGAATGCTCAGCTCGCTCTGGCAGCGCCTGCAGAAAGCATGCACCATCAGGCCACCCAGACAGACCCCAGTAGCGCAACACTGTCTCAGATTGCTGGCAGCGCTGGTGAGACGCCTGCTCACATGCACTCTGGCAGTGGAGTGCATGATCAGCCTGCTATACCAGCCAGAGTAGGACCTGGTGAGGTGGATAGGCAGCACGGCTTCCCGGCTTCGGGAGAGAGCCCGATTGAGAAGGAGGCTGGAGCCCTCAACAAGGGACTGGAAGCTCCTAAGCTGTTGGCAACGTTGCCTACCGCAGTCCCCGCCAAAGCAGCGCTGCATGAGGATGACACACAGCAGGCGCAGCAGCCAGCGTCCGCTGTGTTGCTTCCGCAAGTCGACTCAGCGTCAGCACAGCCGGTGCACAAAAAGGCAGAGGCTTTCCCGGCAGCAGAGGTCCCAGACAGCTTACACCTGGACACCTCAACCCTGCAGGAGCTCACAGCGCTGCCCTCGGCGCATGGACGCATCCCCATCAGCCTGAAGTCGCCCCTGCCCATGGCGGCTGCCCGGCCCGCAAAGGGCAGGGGCACGGGCAGATTGCCTAGCGCTCTCACACGAATCACCCGGACAGCCAAGCCCTCTCCAGCCAGGGAGGCAGCTAGGACCACCAGCAGGCAGCTGCCCCTCGGCAGAGCTCCAGGTATGGGCAGCCAGGCAGCAGGGAGCCAGAATGCTACAGGGCTCTGCAGACTGGCTCACCCTGCTACCCGTAAGCAGCTCAACTTTGACGACGCGAATCGGCATGCTCCAGGGAGAGGCACCTTAGCCCAGAAGGAGGCTCCTGAAGGTCTGCAGGGTTCCCAGGGCAGCTTCGGGCTGGTCTGGACCAGCCCAGAGCTGCCCAGTCAGCAAGCACAGCCACATTCAGAGCGGGGGCCCCACCAAAGGGCAGCGGAGGCTCACAGGTTGCGTGCCAGCTCAGCCAAGGTTCCCAGGAGTCTGCATGGCGCTGCCAGCTCAGACAGCGACACGCCACGGAGCGCAGCTGCTTGTCTGCCACAGCCCGTGCAGCAGGCTGGGGGTGTGAACCCGCTCTTTGACCCCCGCAACGGCTCAGATGGGCCGAATGCGGCGGGACTGCACTCTGCACAGCCTAGAGGCGTCCTTCCACAGACGGCCTTGGAGGCTGCACAGGGTGCAGGCGTGACGCATGCTTCATCAGCAGATCAGGCGACTGCTCTAGCAAGGGCTAATGCAGCAGGGCCGCCTCAGCAGGCGCAGCAAGGGAGCGCTTCAAGCATGCATGTGAGCACTCACACTGCTGACAAGCTTGTACATAGGATCATGCCCCAGTGCTTGCGGAGTTGCATGAGGACTGGCTAAAAACCTGAGTATGGCTACAAATCCCTGCCTCCAATGTCGCTGCAAGTTAAGCTGAACCCACCATGCAATGAACGATTGTGACAGGAACAGTATCCTGCAGGGTGCTCCACACTGGGTTGAGCAGATGACAGCCATAACCGCAGCTATGGCAGCCTCAGCTTCTGCCGCCAGTGCAGCTGGCCCCGCACACGCAGCCACCCAGTTCCAGCATGGCTCCACACAGTTCAACCACTGCCATTTCACACAGTCTGTTGCGCCAGCTGCTCGGGTGCATGACAAGGCCAGCAGCCATGTCGATGCACTCTCAGAGACCCCCATTGAGATGGAAAGCAGCCATGGGAGCGAGGCTGTGGTCGCAGCCCTTCCAGAAAGCATTGAGAGACCAGAGTCTGCAAGGAATAAAGACGTGCATGCAGAAGCAAGCAGTGCTTTTGCTCAGCCCTCAGCTAGCCCTGCACCACATGCAAGCGCCCCCAAGAGCACAGCAGCTGCACCAAGGAGCACTTTGAGCAGAGAGCATAAGAAGACAGTGCGCTTCAAGCCTGCACACCTTGCGGCTAAGCACAGCGGCAGCCTGCCCAGACTTGCCAGAAATCCGGTCAGCGCGCGGCCTGCGCATCCGCCCCACAGCTCCCTTGCAGCGCAACCAAAGCGCAGCGCAGGGCAGAAGTCCAAGCCTAAGGATATGACAGGGAGTCAGGAGGTGGACGCTAGGAGTGAGGATGCTGTGCCAGCTCAGCCTGCATTTGACTATGCCAAAGCACTGGCGGCTCTGAACAGCCAAGCTCCTATTCCCCTGCATCAGCTTCACAGCACAGGTGAGCCAGAGGAGAACCAACCTTACTATATGTGCTTGGACAACACTGAAAATCTTCCAGAAAGCGAAAATGTTGACTGCGGTGCAGAGCAGTAGCATTGCGTAAGCCATTGATGCTGCAGAGCTGAGGTGAACATAACGTACGCAGGTGTTCAAAGCCGGGACGCCGCCTTTGAGCCGCTGGCTACCCTGCTGCTCCAGCCAGAGGCGTTGAGACATCTGGAGGCTGACTCACATGACGCCACAAGTGCTGGTGATGGTGAGAAGCGCAGCATCTCTATGCTTTCAATTTCATCACAAGTCACATTTAGGAAAGCTTGGTTGGATGGTCAGAATTGCGGTAGCAATGATGTGTGTCTGCACTGATCTTGCGAGGAGGGCCTCCTGCAGTGAGCCATCCCTGAGTGTGACAGCTTGGAGCTGTGATGCAGAGAGGCCCATCACGGCTCCCCAAACAAGCGGAGCGCGCCCAGGCATGCCTATGGGTGCACCATGCCACGAGAGCGATGCACCTGCTCAGCCTCCAGCAGCGCAGCTGAAGCTGGCTGAGCGCATTGCTGATGCTGTGGCAGCGCGTCTGAACCAGAGGGAGGCCCTGAGCTCTGCAGAGCCCCGTCAGCAAGATCCCAGCAGTGGACCAAGCTCCAGTGATGCAGCACCAGCTAATGCAGCCCCACAGGCTGCAGGTTCCAGCAGTCAAGGGGCCAGGCAGCCATCACCAAACAAGCAAGCTGTAGCAGAGGCGGACCCTTCTCAGAACAGTCTTGTGATGAAAAAAAAACAGGGGCATGTATGTGAAGAGGAGTTCCTGACAGCTCTGCTCCAGGGCAGCCCGGGCAGGCCGAGCAGTGCTGGGCAGCCCGGCCGGCCGCAAGCATGCGAGCAGGACTTTCTGGCAGCCCTGCTCATGACTCCCGGTTCTTCTGAGCGCTCCAGCAACGCAGCATCCCCAGGCCTCATGCACAAGGACAGCTGCAGCAACTCTGACATGAGGTTCACAGCCGTGAACACAGGAGCTGAAAGCGGGGGGCAGCCCTGGAGCGCGCAGTGGGCCGGCAAGCTGACTCAGCAGCAAATGGAGACAGCAGTGCACGAGGTATGAGCCAGCCCTAATTGCCCATCTGCCCACAGGCTTGCCACCCACCAGATGCAGTGTAATGCCTGCCCTTTGCATGTACGGGAGGACACATGGACTCGTCTTGCAGTCTTGGGCAGCGAGGTCCACCTTCTGAGCCGCACAGATGTAACATGGATACAGAAAGGCCAGTCTTTATGATCTCAGGGAACTCAGCAGTGCCAATTGCCACCGTGCAGGTCATAGCTGAAGAGTTGCAGGGACTCTTCCAGGACTGGCGGTGCACGCCTGAGCAGCTGCCTCAGGTCTGCAGCCATATTGCAGCCACCTCTCTCCAGGCCTGCCAGAGGCATGACGCAGATGCAGCATGTATTGTGACGCTACAGCAGCCAGAGCACTCCTCTGGGATTAATCCCTCAGCCTCAGTGCAAACAGTAGTACCGCCAGAGGAAGGAAAGGGGCAAACGCAGCTGCCAGCTCAGCCTCTGACGTCAGCATCTGTGCCTGACCCCAAAGCACACAGCGGCAGCCCGGGCAGTGCTCTGCAAAGCCCCATCAAGGAGGCCTTCATGCATGCAGTCCTGCAGTCCTTGGCCGATATCTGCAAGGATGGTCTGGGCGACAGCCTACATGTCAGCAACGACCAGATGCCAAGCACAGCAGGCGCGGCTCAGGACAACACCCAATTGTCTGGTGATGACAGAACTGGCGAGAGGATGGAGAGTCTTGCTGAGGAAGAGGATCTGCTGAGGAGCCATCCAGAAGCTATTACACAGTCAGCGCACATGATGGCACCCAGAGCAGCAGTGCAGAAGAGACAGGTTAAGGCTTCCCAAGACAGGTGGGCTGCCCATGTAGGCTTGAAAGGGCCAAGGAGTGCTGCTCCGCTGGTTAGGCTGAAAGCTGCCCTGCGCAAGCCCAAGCTGCCCGCCCGCTCAGTTGTGCCCCCGCAGACAGCCGCACCTGCAGCAGAAGTTTCTAGATCTCGGCCTGTGGCTTCCAGTCCTCCGCAAGCTCGGGAGGATCTCAGCCAGGGCATGCATGAGATGCATGGCACTGCAGCGGGAGTGCCTTCTGCGCACGCTAGCACAGCTTCCGAGCTTGCCAGGACATTCTCCTGGCACACAGAGCAGCATGAAGATACTAGCATCTCAAGCTGCAGCATGTCTGCTGCAAATGAAGGGGCTGCGAAAATGCTCGCTGCAGAGGTGCCAGAAAGGCTTCTCCTAGCTGTGCAGCCGCCTCCTGTAGCAGGAGTATCAGAGCCCAGAGCCTTGAACATCACACATAGCATGCCTCTGGGGGGCCATGGCTCGGATGCTCAGCGCTTAGCTGGGAAGGGGCCTATCGGAATTGAGGGGCAGCCCAGGCATGAGCTTCCAGTAATCTCCAGGCATAAGCACAAGCATCACACCAGACGGCGACACAGGAAGCCCATACAGCCTTGCAGTTCCACTCCTCCCACAGGCATGCTCTTCCAACGCTCAACTTACCCAGCAAGCATGCAGTAACTACCCATCTCAAGGCCGTATCAATGCCTTGTCTGACTCTGCAACTGCCCATGCTCAGCAAGCAGAGCTCTTGAAGGTGCAATTGGCAAGAGCCACCATTCTGAGAGGAGTCGCGTGCCTGGCCTGCAGGGCCGACATGCTGTAGTGCAGATGAGATTGAGCAGCGGTACAGGCGGCAAAAGGCTATGGCAGCAGAGAGTCGACAGCATGCAGCCGACTATGCCTGCCCAATTGTCAGGTGTGCTCATGTGGTGGCAGAAGGAAGAACTTCGTTGGGGATCCTTGTAAGGCTCCTGTAAACTGAGCCAAGCATATGCAGGCAAGGATCTCTGAATGGCGCTTTCCTCTGGAGGAGTGAAGTGACGGGTTGACAAAGGATTGTCAGAGGCTTGCAGTGTGGAGCCGTTCATGCCGTGGGACCTCTTCCACACGCTGGCACAAGCATTCCGCCATGAACATCAGGCATATGCCCAGCCAATAAAGGTCTCATCAAGCGTGAATTTGCAGGCGGGAGGGAACATCAGAGCGCCGGCGGCGCCTTATAGCAGAGGCAGGGCTGACGGACTCCCTGCTCTTCTCGTCAGACTCTGAATCCGCCCCAGGATCAGAGGAGTCAGCGCTCTCCCATTGCAGCCGCAGCCGCAGCAACAGCAGCGGCGACGCTTCCCAGCAGCTGCTTGGCAGCATCTCTGACCTGTCAAGCATCTCATCAGCAGCAAGCACGCCCAGGGCATACCTGGATCGGCGGGCCTCAGAGCATGTGGGACGGGGGAGTGGCACCTCCGACCCATCACCCATGCAGCAGGAGGCCTCGTCATCAGCCAGGTACTTATCCTCATGCCTCTGAGAATGTACAGCAGTCCTCTCCTTGCTAACAGCCTGCTGTTGCTGCAGCAAGATCCTGATCCCAGCTGAGATGGCTGTGCATGTCTTCTTTGTAAGGAGAGGACTTGCCATTAGTGCGACACAAGTTGAGAGGAGCTTTGCAGTGCAGGAGTGACAGCGCAAGGCCTGAGGGCAATGCTGCGTACTTGCTCAGCTCAGAGAGCAGCAGCAGCCAAGCTGACTCGGCCTTGGTGTCCACAGCGCAGCCAACTTTGCATACAAAAGGCGGCAGACACTTTGGCACAACAGGTCGGGGCGCATACTTGAGCGGTGCACCAACAAGGGAATGCTGGCCGAGGGCCACATGGAGCTTGCCTTTAGCTGTGCAAGCAAATGATGACAAGCATGCAGCATGGGCCGCTTCGCATCACTTGCAGGAGCGCCTGGCACATGTCAGAACCCTGCCTTTTAGCGCAGGCTAGGCTTGTCTTGCTCTGCACGACAAATCTGTGGTAGAACCTGGACAAATATGATATTAGCTCGGGCATCGATGTATATCATTGATGCGGCACAGATATGGGTCGGGTACCAGTTGCTGATTGTGCTCGATTGTGCTGTGGCCCTATGTATTGGTATGATCAATCTTACTGTGGGATAAACACCAGTATCAGTGACCTCCGAGATGTTTCAGTCGTTGCAACAGAGTCATTGTGCGTAAGCAGCTTCTCTCAGCTTCTCGTTGCAGGCCGATGCCGACGCCAGCTAGATTCTTTGGCTTGGCCTTCTTTCCCATTGTCAGTCATAAGAAGTCTTTTGTGTGTTGTAGCAGGAAAGGGGGTGCTTCATTGGGTGTCCAGGGTCTCTTCTGTTTCATTACGTTGAGAGTGCTCCTTCGGTACCTTCTGTGCGGAACACTTGACTTCCTCCGAGTGTATCTTCAACACAGTCATAATGGCAGGCTTTGGTCACCTATTCAAGAACCCCAAAGCATACTCTGCCTTCAGGCCCACGTATCCAGCAGACCTCTATGAACAAATATATAAGTTTGCAGACCTACAGCGCTACGAGCTGGCCGTGGACATTGCGACAGGAAGCGGACAGGCAGCCACTGTCTTGGCTCAGCGATTTCAGAAGGTGCTCCATCCACGTTAATGATGCATTGGCTATACTCAGTACAGATGCCTGGCTTCCCCTAGAATGTGGATGCCATAAGGCCTGCGACCACTGAGGGGAGTACACACAGGCAGGGAACATCCTGATACAGGTGCTCACGTCGGACCTTGTGCAGGTCATTGCGCAAGATCAGAGCCAGGATCAGCTGCAGGGCGCCCTGAGCGATCAGCGCAATGTCGAGTACCAGCACGCCAAGGCAGAGGACACCGGCCTGCCTAGCGCCTGCGCAGACCTTGTCACTACAGCACAAGCCATGCACTGGTGAGCTTGCCTGACAGCCGGCCAGGCTCTGAGTATTATTGCAGGCTCCAAAGCATTACACATCTGCATGAGCCATTCAATGTGACAAGAATTACGCCTTCTGCTGTTCCGTGATCTCGCGCCCGCATACGCATCCAGTGCTGTGCACACAGCAATCGCACGCAAGCTCAGCAAAATGCTTGTCTGCTCAGCACATGAGACCAGCAGCTTCTCATCCTTGTGCAACGGTTCTATACCTCTGTCTGGCTGGTCCGGGTAGGACCATCCTCATCAAGAGACTGGGCTGGGGACTCACTATCAGTGCCGATGCAGGTTTGAGCTGCCATCATTTTATAAGGAGGTACGGCGCATACTGAAGCCGTCAGGCGCTTTTGCTGCATGGGGGTATGATCTGTGCGAGTTTGAGAACGCGGAGGCCAACAAAGTCCTCGAGCACCTGTACAATGGTGTCCTGGGTCCCTACTGGTCTGAGAGGCGGCGCCTGGTAGAGGCCCAATACAAAGGTACCTGCAATCAGCCTTGCAGTTTGCCCATTCCTGTCTGTGTCTAAGAGGGCTGGTGATGATAGTGATGCTGACAAGATCCAAGTCAGCCTGAGCAGCGCCCCTCTTCAGTCGATGCTGCTGACCTGGACATGTCAGCACGTTGTTGTGAGTCAGACAGTCTTAGCCATACTAGCTGATGGTTTTGATGACCTGGCCACATACAGGCATGGAGCCAGGCCCAGAGCACTTTGGTCAGGTGGAGAGGCGCCTTCTGAAGACAATGAGCACTCACCTGTCAGTGTCGGCCTTGGTGAGGTTCCAGCTATCCTTCAATAGTCACGCTCCACCCATTGCAAGGCCTTACAATGCGCACTGGGATGTGTAGAGCTGGCAAACTCACAGCCCGTCTCTCACACACAAACCGGTGCAGGGCCCATACGAGTTCTCGAGCAGAGGCTTGTGTGCCTCTGTCATGCAGTGTACACCTTTGATCTTGGAGCTTACGCTCCGCAGAATAGCTTCCTCAAAACAATGACAGAGTTTGTTCGTGTGCAGATTGGGTACTTGAGCAGCTGGTCTGCGTGTTCCACCTATAGACAAAAGCACCCTGACCACCCGGATCCTCTGGTTCAGTTCCGTGAAGACTACATGAAGGCCTGTGGCTTTACGAGCGATGATGAGAGCGCAAAAGTCACACATCCCCTGTTTGTCATCCTCGCCAAGGACCCACAGCCATTGTGACGAGGTCTGCGCGCATGCTGCATAGCACATCAATGTTACAAGGCAAGGAAGATGACGGCAGTGTTAGTAGAAGAATGTCAGGGCATGTTTGGGGAGTTCGCTCCTTGCCATCCCAAACTTTCAGCATGCAGAAAGTTGCTTTTGTAGACGAGTCTCGGAATTGCACATTGCAGATTTTGCAGCAGACAGGATAGATGTAGTTTTGACCAGGTGATGGGTGCTGGCATTTGCCACATCCAAGTTGAGGGACATGCTGAGTTCCAGCATAAGCAGTAGCTCTAACGATGTAGCTGACTATGCCACAGCCTGTCTGAGATCTAGATGCATCACTGGGCATGCAAGCTATTACTGCTTTGTACCCTATGGCATCCGACATTCGCCTGCCACCAAGTCCCCCAGAGTGACCTGCATCCTTCGCCCTGAGACATCGGTAGAGAGTCGAGAGCTGTGGCGTGGGTGCTTGACAATCTTCAGCGACACTTCATAAATGCCGGTGCACATGGATGTATAGTCTAAAAATTGCAAAAAGCACACACTCATCCTCGAACATTCGCCCGGGACAACTACTCCGGTCAGACGGTCTTGTAGCTCAGTTGGTTAGAGCGTCGTGCTAATAACGCGAATGTCACAGGTTCGAGCCCTGTCTGGACCACGTTTTTTGCCAAAGCAAGTTCGCCTGTGTCATTGCGAGCGGCTGACTTGCTTGCACCTGGGTATGTGGACTACTGAGAAGACCTTTGGGAACGTGCAAAGGTGAGGAGGTACCTTCAGAAAACTGCAACTCAAGCGTCGCCGGCATACTTGCGGCTGGTGGTGTTGTTCCTCGGTCATGGAGATGCCAGCTGCTTAGCAGAACATGTGTTGTGCTCAGACAAAAATGGCTCAGTGGTGCATAGATCAAGATCGGTGCTGAATGATGGGAATGATGGGATGTTGGAGCCAATATTTGGTGGTCCTTGAATGCTCTCGTGGCAGGGATTTACGGCGCAAGGGAGGTCAGTATGAAGTCTGCTTGGATTGTCCAAGCATCTGCAGGTTGATGTCACGTTGAAGCTCTGCGCAGGCCACACTGCAAAAGGGAGAATGTTGTTGTGGCCCTGACTTTCCGGTACACTTTCTTTTGTCAGAAGAATGAAACAATCCTTGGTTTGGTACCCTTGTCTCCCTCATCATCATTGTCACTGCTGTCGTCGCTCCCATCGCTATAAGCTACCAGCCCACCTGCATGCAAAGCACGGTCTCTTCTGGCATGCTCCTGAGATGCTGGAAAAGAGTGGAGCATGATCTCAACCTAGGTGCTTAAGCGACAGGCAATGCAGTGCTCCAGCATCGGCTGAGCCAAAAGCCTATACAATTAGCTCAAGGCAGGTACACCAGCTTGAGATTCGCTGCAGGGTCCACAGAGTCCAAGTGGCTTGTACATACTGAAGCAAGAAATGTTTTGAAGAGTGTCACTTAAAAGGGTGCTGCAGATCAGTACCTTGCTTGCCTTCGTCTTCATCAGATCCACCTGTGTTACCCTCTTCAAGCTTTGGGTCTGCTCTGGGGATTTGATGGCCATCTTCTGCTAGAGCCTCTGATGCACTGTCCTGCTGAACATCATCCACAGACGACTTGAGAGGCAACCCATTCCCAGCAGACGCACTGCTATGTGCTTGAGACGCCGCGCTTACTGATGGAGGAACCCAACCTGCATACAAACATCGCCTCACTCATGGCATCCGCTGCATGAGGATGCATCCGCGACATAAATCATGCCTTGGGCTTGCCTGCCAGAGCCGAAGCTTCCTTGGCACAATTTCAGCTGGGAGAGTGCAGGCAAGCAATCCCCTCAGCTTAAAATTGTTCAGAAGGTGCCACAGGCTCCGGCTAACAAGCCTGAGTCTAGGCGCCCTGCAGACTTGGTTATGCTCCAACAGTCCACAGACCAATTTCTGTAAGATCTGAAGCATACCTCCAATGCTGATCGGACCCTCATCCTTCCTTGCACTTGCCACTAGCTCTGCATGCCTCAGCATGGCTGCCTGCCTTGCCGCCTCAGCAGCAGCCTGCTCAGCTGCATGTCTCCCTCGCCCCCGTCCTGCATGCAGAAGTCTGCTCAACTAGAAATGAGGACAAGGTAGCACACTTGCATCCGGACAGTCTGACGCACTCCACCCCCTGTCAAAGCCTGAAGTCAGCTGACTGGCAAGCTGTGGAGCCTACAGAATAGTGGAGTCTCTGAAAGCCATGGTGTATGTGTGACTCATACCTGGGCCTTGCTGGCGCCCGCCAAGGCGGCCTGCGACGCCAGTGGAGCCTCTATTGGCGTACATGCCGCCCTGGTTGCCTTGCTGGGGCACCATAGCTGTGTCCTGAACAGGCGGCCTGGCCGCGCCTGCCTGGCTGGCCTGCCGCCGCCCACTCAGCACGCCACCATTCGCCCAAGCGGCTGCAGCCTGAGGACACTGATGCGCATCACAGATCCCAGACATTGCCGGAACAGCAACTCCATTAGCGTTGTCGGTGCGCTCACATGCAGCTATCAAAGCAGAGGCCGCCTACAACAGGGATGTATGCCAGGTCTGTCAAAATATGCAGATGCACCTGCTATGGGTTTTCCATGAGCATGATTGATTACACTGGCGAATCATGATGCAGATACAGACCGTGAGTGCATAGCGTGTCCGGCGCCACGCATGCACCCAGTCATGGTGCTTCACGCAATGAAGGGAGGGTCAGTGGTAGGCAGGCGCACCAGCGCAGACTCAGCAGCGCCTTTGCTGGCGCCCAGCTGCAGATCCCGCTGCCTCTGGGCTTCAGCCTTGGCCAGCGCCTTCCGGTGAATTGGGCCCTCCACATGCTGCTTGTATTGTGCATCACCAGCGAAGTTGGCCTGCAGTTTGCCGCAGTCATTGATGCGCAGTGCGCGACGCAAGTGTCCTTCAGCACTGGCAGTGTCTTGTTGCAGCATAGAGGGGTAGTCGTAGCGCAGCAGGCCAGAGGAAGAGCAAAGACGCACATTGCAGAGGTCGCAGTGGATCATGCTTGGGCCTGCCAAAGCAGCTGCTCGCTGCACAGCGGCGAAGGCTGCAGACTCTGGCCCCAGCTGCACGCCTCCTGTGGCGTTGCTGGGCTGGTTCTTCTTTTCATAGATGTCGACTCCAGCTTGCTCCTGCAATCATCAATATCTTTGTCTGCTGTCGACTCTACAGATAGTATGGGAGTGCAGGTGGTGCATGGAAGAAGGCAGGATAGCTCGGCTCCGCACCACTCTGTGCATGCGTTCCTGATTCCTTCGTTGGTCTCTGCTACTCATTGACTTCTTCAGGTTCTCCATCTGCACCGCCAGTGGCGCTGAGACACCTCGCCTGCTCATGATGACGAACTTGCCCTCACTGCTCAGAACTTTCTTTGTTGTGAGCAGGACTGTATTACAAGGCTAAATTTGCCTTTCCTTGAGTAACATGGACTTGAGAATGTCTAGGCCTACAGCAAAACCAGTAGTCTACGCTGTTCTGAGATGAACATCTCCTTGAGGCAGAGCAGGTTCCGCTTGAAGCCTTCCAGCTTCCCTTGGTCAATATGACTCTGTGAGCACGTTGACTGTGGATATTCAGCCCCTCACGATTATGCAGAGGCTTGCAAAGGATACTGCACATCTTTCAGTACGCCTTGTGGCATGTCACACGTCGTTTGATACAATATAAAGCAAAAGACGCACTGACTGTTGAAGTTGGCCCTGTGCAAGCCCACAGACGGCCTTTTGAAAAACGCCCCCCACATTGACTGCACCTTATTAAGCAGCAGTTCTGTACGACTGCAAACACAAGGCCTCGGTCCGGTGACCGGCATCTTCATAGGACTCCACTACCAGTGACATCCTCGGCAGTCATGTCGCCCTGATGATCGTTTTTCCCGCTTGAAGACAGGCTGAAGGTGCCCTGTGAGATATCAGAAGGGAGTCATGCGCCCTCAGTCCCCATATACGCCCGAGAGGCCGGCCAAGCATACCAGGTAAATGCAAATGCAGACCTCTAAGGCTCTAGGATGTTGACGGACCTGTGAGACTGACACAGTCTTTGGTTAGCCTGCCAGTAGCAGGGGCTAAGACTGTACATCCTGTGCAGGACTGTAAGTGCGGCCAGCAAGACAGTCACCTTTGCAGATGACAGCAGCGTGGGCAGCTCCCACCAGGACAGCCAGTCCCAGACATCAAGCCCTGCAGAAAGGTGATCCTCACAGCAGCGAGGCATCCCACTGCACCTTTGTGCTGCCGTCCCCTGCGTATGCACTACTTCTAGCGATGGTCAAACCCAAACAGCAGGCTACAGACGCGAAGCTCCTTGGACTATGATATAAAAATGCTGAAGGGGCCTGCTGTGGAGTCCAGGAATGTCATCTGCCCCAGAACCATCATCTCATCTATTTCCACAGCCAAATGTAATCTGGTTGGAGAAAGGTGAAGGGCACAATCTGGCAGCCCAGGCAGGCACATCTGAGGGGATGATTTCCTGCTGGGTGCAGCGTTGTCAAGAAGGGCAAGAAGACGCCTGCCGGCAAGCTCAACGCCCTGTTCAGACGCTCCTCCAGCAAGCCTGTGGCGCAAGCAGAGACGCCGCCCCGCAAGTCGTCGCAGCACTCGCGCAGCTTCTCTGCATCAACTCATACAGCGCCCTCTGGCCGCGGTAATTTCCTCTAGGCAACCTCCTATTGAGCTGTTACATGTCGATGTACTCTTCACACATCAGCACTGAGGCTCTTGCACGCTGAATCTATAACAATGGCAGGGCATGGGTGCTAGCTTGGCTGGGAGAGCTTGATGCTATATGGGCTGATGGCGCCTGCTAGGGGGGCGCTGATTTTTAAGTGACATGCTTGTGCGCTGTTGCAGCTGGCATCCGGATTGGGGGCTTGGAGGCCTTTGAGGATGGAGGATTTGATCTGAGGAACGATCTGTCGAGCCTGACAGAGAAGGGCATCGACGTGCTACGCACCGACCTGGCTGCGCTGGACATCGAGTGCGCTGAGGAGCTGCGCAAGGCTGTGCACGGCAACTACATCCCGTTTATCACCGCCTCACAGGTAGCCTTCTGCTTGATGCTGACACAAGGCAAGTGCGGTCTCAAAGAAATAGGCGATAGGACTGAACAAGGATGCCCCGGAAACTCGTTCATACAATCCCATCAACTTCTTTTGCTTCTCAAATCTTCACAGGAATGGGGTGAGAGCACCACCATACCAGGGGAGGGTCATAGCCTGCAAGATCATTTCTCGTCCCGCTTCAAAAATTTATCAGGAAAGAGAATTTCAGGCAGGATTGACAGAGATTGGTGGGCTTGCTGTGCAGGGGGTGAGCCATCTTGATACAGAGATGGGGACGCTGCGCAACCTGCTGACAAACTCGGCAGTGCTTGTGAACGCCCTGAAAGAGGTTGCACAGCCTTCGATCAAGCCAACAGCGGCTCAGCCAAAGCTGGATGGCTCTGCTCCAGGTGCAAGGACAGACGTGGACTGGGCACAGACCACAGATGGGCTCAGGTGTGCTTCCTTTGCTCCCTTGCAGGTCTCATTTTGCCTTCTTCATCCTTTTGTCACCAGTGCGTGCGAGTCTCAGACCGTAGTGCAGGACATCAAGAGTTGAAACGTTGTGAAGGTGGTCTGACGCTCTAGATGAGGTGGACACGACAATAGCAGAGAGGCGGCCGCTCGATGCCTTGCAAGCGCTGCGAAGGATAGAAAAAATGGTCGCAAGGCCTCCCGTAGGGCAAGGCGATCCGCTGGACACTGCAAGAATAGCGCAGGGTGAGCGTGCAGCTATATGAACTGTAAAATTGGCAATCCTGTTGTGAAGCATTCGCCCGGGACATACTCCGGTCAGACGGTCTTGTAGCTCAGTTGGTTAGAGCGTCGTGCTAATAACGCGAATGTCACAGGTTCGAGCCCTGTCTGGACCACCACTTTTTTTTCCCTCTTTTCTGTGCCATCATGCTCTCCCCAGCACCATTCAAACTAGAGTCAGCTGACAGAGGCGTGTGTCTGCAGAGGCCAGAGCAGAGAGGCAGACGGCAGAGGTGGAGGAGCGGCAAAACAAGCTGGCAAGCCTAGCAGAGTCTGCGCTCACAGAGGTGAGATTTCAGATGCAGAGATCTCTTCACCATAAAGTCTGGGTGCTCCCAAGTCAGGTGCTAGGGGTTCCTCACCCTAAGTAGACTGCTGCTAAGCTTTGCCCCCATCAGAAAGCAAGGTGTGCATGAGCATGCATCTGGAATGTAATCAGGGATAACTTGCTTGAGCTCGCAGATGAGAGAGGCCTGGAGGGATCCCCTACTCTGCACATGTGCGGTTGATGCAGAGACGTGTCAATTGCTTCTGCAGGCTGCATCCGGGCACATGCCGGCAGATGGGAGCGCTAATGAGCTGTGCGTGACAGCGGGTGTGCTCAGCTCGGTTGCGGGCAGCCCGCATGCAGCCCACAAGCTCCTCAGCGCCTACTCAGGCCGCCTCAGGAGCGCCCAGCAGCGCCTGCTCAAGCCCCAAAATGCCGGTAAGTGGTCCCGCATCTCCGTGCACCCTCTGTATAAGGGCCTGGGCGGTGTGAGCATGTGAAAGAGTCTCCCCAGCGACGTTGATTGTGAGCAAAGCTCAGATTGCCTGGTCCCCAAGAGCGCAGACATACCGCACGCCAGAGCAGTCACATATCAAACTGCAAAGCGCTTTATCAAAGAAGTGCTCGGCACAGTGGTATAGACTTTGATTGTTTGCGCAGGTGGCAGTGATGCGGATGGGACAGAATCAGCGGGAGCACTGGCGCAGGGCACCTTCCAGACCTTGGCGCGGGCGGCAGATGACATGGGGGCTGTCTTTGCAGACGATCCCCCTGAACTGTCCTCTCTGCTCCTTACTTGGGCCCTGCAGGTCAGGCGCCAGGCCAGCCTGCATGATCCCTCGTGCATGTGCATGTACATGCTCACCAAGAATTTTGCCAGCATGGTTTACCCTCTTGCCAGTGCAAGGGCTCAGCAGACCTTATTCTTGCTGCATGGCACTGTATCATGGCTTCTCTGTTGCTGCAAGCCTGCCTCTCAATTGACAGCTCCTAGGCATGACTTGAGCTGGTGGCACAGAACCAGCCTGAGGTTTGGGCCTGAGAGGTGCTATCACTGATGCAGGAGACGCAGCGCTGTGCGCTGCTGATCAAGCGCCATGCGCTTTCGCCATTTGCGGCGCCGGCAGGGCTGGCCTCGACGGTGCAGTGCTGCTCCCTGGCGCTGCTGCACTGCCGGGCCCTGCAAGCCTCCCACAATCTGGCCCTTGGCCCCACACTGCTCCGAGAGCTCTGGCCAGCATGTGACCAGGCAAGCACATGCTTTCCTGCATCTCTGCTGTCTGGGCTGCAGGTCATCCATGGTGATGCGATGCCTTGCGTCCATCATCGGCTGCCAGGCAGCTGCTGGGGTATGCAGCAGCTCCTCTGCGACTCTTGGAGCAAGAAAAGGAGCAGCATCTGCAGTACAGTCATAGGCACAGCTTCCTATGAGCTGTGACGGGGCGCTCGTGGCTTCACACTTGAACTTGAAATCAGGATCATAGTTGTCACTTGATGTGCTGCACACGATGCTCAGGTGCTGGAGCGGCGCCTGATCAGGATAGCGGAGGAGATAAAGACAGCTGTCACCGCTGAGGTGGACAGGATTGCAGCGGCCGGCATGCCGGCCTCGACCAAGACTGGCTGGGCCCAGCTCACAGAGGCGTTCCCTACCGCTGACCAGCTTCTGGATGAGATTCAGGTACAGGACCACCCTGCAACGTGCATGCTGTACATGCTCCACAAAGGACCTTGACCTCAGACTCTGTCTTCCTGCAATTGTCTGGATGCTTAGACGTCTGCGATATGCAGCTCTGGGGTGCAGCAGGTGATGATTGTGCCTTATCCTGGTGCAGGCAATCATCCAAATCCTGCAGCCTCTGGCAGGGCCCAAAGTGGGGGAGGCGGTTCGAAAGACGGTGAACGAGCTGTTTGGCGTGTTTGCTCAGTCCATGTCTGCAGCCTTCCAGAAGTTCATGCGACCCGATGGCACCTTCCCTCCGCGCTTGGGTGGGTCCTCTCAGATAGCCCATTGTGATTGCCATGAGTGTATACCAGACCATGTGACCTCCCAGTAAGATCTTAAAGGATGTTTGCGTACCCTCCTGCTCACAGCTGCTGTGAGCATGGCAGATTGATGGGTGGTCATCGGGTCTGTGCCGGCATTGCTACAAGTCTTATGCAATGTTCCAGACATTTTTGGGACCTCTGATGTCTCTAATACATTCCCGCTACTGGCGTGCATGCTAGACTGAGTATGCTTCTTGATGACAGCCCCTGTGCAGCGCCAGTAATTGAGGTATCCGCTCATTCTGCCATGCATGAGTGTTGAGCATACCCGTCTTGTTGTAGCTCCAGCTGCAGAGCCAGCAATGGAGACAGCAGCGTCGCTGGTGGAGCAGTTCCTGCCGGAGCTCATGTCGGCATTGGAGGAGGAGTGCGGGGAGAACCTGGACATGGCCGAGCTGATGCGCCACATCGACTCCCTTGCCCAGGAGCTGGGCATGCAGCGGGCAGAGCCGCCCGAGGAATGATGTTTAGAGGACGCAAGCAGGATGCTGGGATAGTGAAGATGGGCCAGTGCAGGCAGGCTGTAGCCACGCAGGTTGACATCTGTGACAACTCTTGCTCATGCGCCACATCGACTCCCTTGCCCAGGAAGCCGCCCGAGAAGTGATGTCCAGTATGGGACGGACACGAGTATGATGTTGGGAGGATCGTTGGATGCGGAGGGGGCCAGATGCTCACAAGCTTGACGTGCAAGATTGGAATTGGGATGAGTTCAGTGGACTTTCAACATCAGAGGGGAGAGTTCAACAGCCGGGGTAAAGAGCTGGACAGATTGTGCACCAACCTAAGTTTAGTGCCCGTACTGGGGAAGTCAAAACCTTTACACAGCTAGGACTGAAGCCACACATGCGAAGGTGCGGCAAGATGCAGTACCAACAAGACGGAAATGCTAGTGTGCTGCTGCCCTTCAAACAAGAATCTCAGGGCCAGGCTGCAAAAGCAAGCATCCAAGATGATAGTTTAGCAAGTGCTGCGCCACACGCTGAATGTCTCACACGTTGCACTTCCAGAGGCCTGTGCAACAGCTTCACAGGGACAGACTATCACTCCGATATAGCTCAAGGTCCAATGCTGATGAAGACCGCCTCTGAGGGCACACCATCGTCCAGGATGGTCAGGAGGTAATCTCCTGGAGGTGTGACATTGCGGCTCTGGGGCACGTGTGCTGTGCAGGTGGTCACTGCCTGGCCGGTAGCGCTGAAGACTGGGGTTGTGCATTGGGTGGTCAATCTGACATAGCGCTGACTGTACATCTGGTTGTGCGTGGAGAAGCCGGGCATGATCACAGATGCCTCTTGCCCTGCACCACAGCATGCACAAGTTCAGGCCTGCATGACTGAAGCTGGTTGCAGTGCTACCTAGTGCTTACTTCAGCAGCGTTGCATGGGAAGAGGCATGCATCAGCAAGCAAGTGGCTGGCACTTGCATCTTCAGCTGCTCCAGAGTAATGTCCCGGACATTGCTGCGGCTCAATCTCATGCAACACTCTCTAACATCCTGAAAGCATGCCCAGATTGTGTGATTTTCAGTGTCCAGAGCAAGAGAGGGTGCATGGGTACCTTGATTCAGGCCCGTCACTTGGACAGACACAGTGAAGGTGGAGCCATACGCATGGGGTGCATTGTTCCCACTCACGCTCTTGATGACTGGCCTTGACCTGTCAAAGTACCAGGGGTAGTACATCTCAGCCCGCAGCTCTGCAGGATACCTGCAGACAAGGACTGCCCACTCAAAACATGCACTGCCATGAATGTACAAATGTCAGAGTCATCGAGCGCATTTAGATATCACAAGGTATGCAGTATGAGCTAAGCACGTCAGACATCATGAGGGCCAGCCGGATTGATCAATTGATGGTTGCCCAGCCTGAGGCTATGTGCTTTCACCGACGACAGGTTAGAGTGAGGCAGGATGCCAGCGCACTTACACGGAGTTAACAGGGTCGCTCTGGAACATGTAGCCACCCTGCACAACAGTGCATCCATCAGCCAACATCCAATCGGTATAGATATGTTTCCTGGCTGTTTTTCCACGGTCTCTTTAAGTCCGTGCACACGCAACTAGGCTTTGGCAGAGTTGAGGACATTGGTTACAGCTCAATCAGGAGTTGCACAAGTATATGTCCCAAGAATGTCATAGCAGAGAGTGCACCTGAGGATTGGTCCCGCCAGTCCAAATGGCGCCCGAGGCGACAAGGGTAGAAACGCCGTGGTACAGGCGCGGCACAGTAGCATGCGCTCCTGTATCAATAGCGATTCATATCATAGCCCGCGCCAAGGGCGTATTGTCTAGCCTTAGGTAAGGTGGTGACAACACTTTGCAACAAGGTGGTACCTCCATGGAAGGTCATGGTGACGGTGTCCAGGATGTCCACTTGATAGACCGGTGCATTAGCTGCATAGTACCTGCGTGTGACAGAGACTCACATCTGAGAGGCTTGACACCTGTGCAACACCTTAAACACTCATATGTGCAGGCAGCAGCAGGTCTGATAACGACCCACATGCATCAAGGGAACAGGGTACCGGTAGTGTTCTATTGATGATTGACATCCTTGGTGTGCTGCACAAAGCATTCGTCTTGCATGACTTCCAAAGGCAATGTTTCTGGATGTATGCTGGAGGTTTACTAGCTTTGCACTCACCCAGCACTGCCAGTAGAGGAACCGCCCAGGCAGGCCAGGTTGCCGTCCAGCATGTACACGCAATACACCATGATGCGCGTGTTCAGCTGCTTCAGCTTTGTGCGGTCAGCCACCGGGTTGTCATCCGTCGGCGTGATCATCACACAGTCTGGATCCGCAGCCACTGCAAGGCACGGTATAGGCATCTGAGCACTCAACTCAAGGACAGTCCTCCTCTCACCCTGAAATGCCCGTCTTCCTCCCATGAGCTTGGTGCATCTGCAATTTAAGCTTCATGCAAGAACGACGTGTGAGCCAATGCGAGACAACAGAGTGGCACCCTCAAAAGTGATGTGAGGTGTGTGTATGCTCCGTGTATTAAGGTCAGGAAGGTTCTCACCTCCAGGCTTGAAGTAGGCCCATGTGGCGCCACACGTGACAACTGTGGCTTTGTCGTATGGAGCCGCCAAGGGCAGCAGGAAGCTGGTGCCGTCCGACGGGTATGTTGTGGGGGTTCCCCCGTCAGCGAAGCGCTTGTCTATAGGTCCCGGGCCCTTCACCACTTTGGATTTGCCTGGTTCCAGGTGGCCCACATACCACTGACTGCATTGCAGTCAGCGCTTCACGTGTCTAGAGCGCACTCTGACTGTACTCAGCTTAGGTCAAGGCACATCACATTCAGGCCTAATATACCTTCATACATCAGAAACATGTGCAGTACGCAGAATTTGTACTCAGATGGGAACGAGAGCAGTCTAGAGAGCTGTCAGATACAGTAATGGGATAGTCTAGAATGCATCTGGCAACGACAGCCTCGAGCTTATACACCAGTTCCGAGACGTCATTGTGCTGGTTGCATGTCAGAGACCTACTTGCGCTGCTGGAGGTACCAGTCCCCTGTGGGCAGCAAGTGCACATGGGGGTACAGGAATCTGGAGTTGCGGTCCACCCCATCTGTGGGTGGGGTGTTCCAGTTGATGGGCATCTTCATGTTTGCCAGGTTGTCTTCTAGGCCGCCGTTGCGGGGGTAGATCTCAAAGGTGTCCCCGTGCCACCTACCACCAGCAGACACAGCTGATTCGGTTCCTGGTCGTGCATGCATATATGCATGCATGTGGGCCTTGTGGAGCCAGAATTGCTGCACACTGTATTGGCGCAGAGGACCCGCTATCAGGTTCTGAGATGCATGGTCGGTATGTATATAGGTGTGGCGACCCGCAGCCAGAGGCCATAGGGCATTCACAACCATGTCTGCAGCCAGAGTCTGGGGCCAGTCGTACATGCACAGTCTGCAGCCTCGTCAACTGGGAAATGACTCAGTCTCAAACATGGTTCCTACAACCCCTCCGGGCAAGTCGTGGAGGGGCCTCCCTTGGTAAACCACTCGAACTTCCAGGAGGATGTCCATACAGAGGTGGAAGTGAGTGCAGGCATGGTGTAACGTACCCAGTGCCCATCCCATCAACGTCTTGGCCGCTGATGACGAGGATGCGGCCATCTGGCCTCAGAACGGCACCCGGATACCAGCGATGCGCCAGCAGCCTGTCTGCTGCATTGTTGCTGGTGTCCTGCACACAACCCCTCCATGAGAGCTTTGTGGCCATCAAGGAATGCTGTCTGAAGGCATGGTCATTGTGGGAAGGACCTGATGACAGAAGCGCTCTGCAGGAAGCGAAATACCTCTGCTACGCTCCGTCTATTAGAGCGCCAAGCTTACACAGCTTAGGGTGAAGGGCAGTTGGGGCACTGATGTGGCAGATTGGGCGCGCAGACCTCGTTGATCTCGCAATTGCCGTCATTGCAGGCCTGGTAGCGTCTGATGGAGTTTCCACCAGCCTTTTCCTTCAATTTATTGTCCCCGCCTCCCCCAAGATTGATAATGAGCCCGCCCATCAGGGCAGTGCCAGCAGAGCACCAAGAATCTGAAGTGACACCTGCACAGCACAACCAGCATTTTTGGGGCAGTAAGAGCAGTGGGCAATATATGACAGAGGGCTCCGTTTATTGATCAGGCAACGCCTCTGAGCGACTCCCCACAGCTGTTAGCTCGTGTCACAGTACCTCTCCACGTCATGCCACGGCCAGTTGGGAAAAGTTCTATATGCTCAGGATAGAGATTGCTGGGGACGCGCCTGTCACATTGCGAACAGCATTGTTTGCTATGTCATACTCTGCAGCCACGATGTATGTAGGGTTCGGGGCCTGGCTGCCGTAGAATCTGCGGTCAATCATCAGGATCTTGTTGTACCTGCAGCCAAAGCCACACAATGCTGAGCACTGTATGCCTTGGTGCAAATAAGAAATCAGCATCACAATCCATAATCAAGGGAGGACAGTATATCATCCCATAGACATGTGTCGAGCTAATGCCTTCTGGCTCACCTTGTCAGCTGTACGTGAATGGGTGCGACGCCCATGTTGGTATTCCGAATTGCCCAGTAATCTGGATAGCATGATATTGCACTGAGCTGTCTCTGTCAGCAGGCTAAGTCCATGTTCATCCCATGTCATGAACACCGGCCCTCAATAGAGAGTGGCTAGCGATTTCGAAGTCCTCCATATGCCAGAGCTCAACAGCCACAATGCTTCATGCAGTCCTGCCCTCATATGTGCTGTACGCCATTGGTTGATAGCATGCATAAGACAATGGCTCTTCAGATTGGGTACAGCCATGCTTGCCTGCTTGTACCAAGTAGTTGTCTGCCTGCTGTAGGCGCCTGCCCAGGGCAGCGGGCGCCGGTGAAGTAGCCCTAGTCCTTAGTGTGGGATCAATGCGGCCCAGAAAGCCCGCAAGCGTGTTGTCCAGTGTCGCCTCACCCCTGGCCACAGCTTGCAGCGCCTGCAGCAGAAGAAGACATCCCAATGAGCTGCTTTGCAAAGCCTGGCCACCGCTTGGAGAGGGACGTTGGATAGTCCTCATGACTCCAGCAAGCAAAAGATTTTGCTTACAGAGATACACTTGATGCGCACTTGATGCGCAGCTTGATGCTTGACGCAAAGTTGCTCTGCGTACTGCACATTTCAAAGGCTAAAGGGTCTTGCAAGGAGACAGTGCCAGAGCACCTCTTGTGGCGTGAAGGTTCGCACGGGCAGCAGGCGCGGATCTATGCCCACAGGTCCGCCAGGTGGGGGGACGATTCTTGGCAGATTGGCTGGCGCAGGGCAGCTGCATGCAACACTCAAGGTCGGTCCATGCCATGATCACAGTTGGGGCTCAATGCCCAGCACAAGCAGTCAGGGACATTCCATTGTGGGTGAAGGGCCCTCAACGTCTTTACCCTTATAGATGTACTAAGATGCCTGCACTAAGCCAATATCAGAAGGACAACAGCACACGGAGCAAAAGAACTTTATGCAAACACAGGAGGGCCCCTCATAGTATCTGGGAAACTCCAGCCCACCAGTTCCCTCAGCTCTCAGGATATTTTGACATAGTGGGACAGAACATACTACATGTGCAAAATAGCTGGCGCACACCTGTTAAAGAACTGAGCTGCAAAGGTTGGGCACCGCGCAATCACGTCAGGCTCAGGCGAGGCCGGGGCTGCAATCACAATGTCACTTGCCTATCTGAAAGCATAGACATAGAGTGCCAAAGGCTGCACGCTGAATGCATGAACCATAGCGCTGACTTTGAAAGGCTATGTTGTGATACTACAAACTTGACAGCACAGTGATTGCAGGGTTGGGGGCATGAGTGCCCAATGCACTGCAGTGGCGCTCAGGACCATTGTAGGAAAGCATCACCTGATCCAGGTGCTGTTGTGGGAACCCCATCCCAGTGGCCCAAGGTGTCATCGACTGTTTCAATGGGTATATCTGCACATTCTATACACTTTACGTCATTGTGAGAACACACTGGTATGTAGACTTTGCTGCGAAGCAGAAGGCTAATGTTGTGCAATTGCTCAGATGCCGAAGAGGACTGGGAGCTCTGAGGCAGTGAAGGCAGTTGTCGAAGATGTGTTGGCTGAAGCCAGTCTCATGGTGCCTTCAGAAACCATCACCTAATATTTGGTTTGTGCCGCTGTTGGCTGTAGCTACCACCTCGTTTAGAAGGCCAGTGACATTTGTGTATGACTGTGCAAGCCTCAGCGATTCTATCTGATCGTTGATGGTGCTCCTGATGCGTGCATCCTGACAATTACATCGCTGCAGCACCGCTAGGCACAGCACAGCGAAGACAGAACGCCCTGTATAGAATTGGAACTCGTCAGCATTGTTGTGCGCGAGGCGTACAATGACACTCCTACATGGCTGCTGTCGAGGCTTACCCAAGGTCATGGCAGCGGCTGCCTGCTGTAGTTATAGCGTATCAGGCGTACTTACATTGCCAACGACGCTCGCCACTCCTTCAAGGAGACCGTGAGGCCCCATCTCAAGGTTCGATGTGGCTATTGTCAGTTCGACGCAACGAGCTGTCAGTCGGTGAATTGGACTGATCAAATTTTTTGCCTGCCCATGTAACGCATCAGGCTCATTGCCGCTGAGACCGCGGCGGAACCTCCCTCAGATGAGCTACCAACCAGCGCAACCATAATTAAGGTCGCAGAAGGTCTGTGTACCAATGCAGGACGTAATAGGGACCCGAATCGCGCCTTAGGGACCCTGTTCCTCATGTACATTTCAAATGAATTAGGCTGCATGACAGCTCTCACAACTGTATGAGCAGGATGTGTTACTTTCCATGCAAGGCTACCCTGAGCAGGGAGTGCTTTCACTGCTGGATCTGTAGTAGTGCATGCCACATAGCATCATCGGGGATTCAGCTTCACTATTGATTTGTCTCATTCCAGCGTTGTCTCAGACTCTGGCTTGCACTATTGCGAAAGAAGCCTTTGGAATTTCCACACATCAGTTTGGACTTGCAGAGACCCTAGCAATCACCAAAATTCTGCGCATTCTCACTTCTTGTGGCCAAACCATGACCCTAGGTGATCGCATAATCAATGAATGACTCATCCCTCCTTCATGCTTCAAGTCATGAGTCTGCGCAAGGCACTGAGAACATGCGTTGCAACGGCACCACTGGAAGTTAGGTTGAAAGCTGGCAGGCATCTGTGCCGTCCACTGCTTCTCCTTGACCATTTTCACAAAGCTCACTTGTGCTGGTGCACTTGTCTCAAGGTAATCCTTGCAGCTGGCGGAAAACATGGCACCTGACTGAAGATACATGTGTGTCAATGTGGACATTGCTTCGCGTGGTGAGCTGCAGACAAACGAATATGTACGCCTTTTCCGAAAGGTTAGGTTCAAGGTCCCTGTCGCAGCAATTACAAGCCATCTTAGTGGGAGTGCTGTACCTATAGAGACCACTAAGTTGCAGTCCACATTTAGCTCAAGCGCCCTCAAGCTTGGCGTCATGTGTGGACCCAGGTCGGCCAGGCCAAACTCCAATTGCACGTCCTCATTGTTGAGATCTTCCTTACTGAGAATAAGCTGCAGATCTTCTAGCTTCTCCAACTTTGGTGCTCCCTGGAGTATTTGCTTACAAGGGTAGGTGGAAAGCTTCCGGCTCTTGGTGTGACGTAAGGTCAGCCCGGTGATGAAATCCCGAAAAGCGAGAGTGACCTCCTGGATGCGTTGGGGCTCACAAGTACTATGCAAAAGACATCCGGCTGGCAAGGCCACAAAGCCTTCAAGGTACACATCTGTGAGCGCCACTTCTCGCGGGTGCGCGCAGCTTCTAAGGTCTGCAGGACCCTTGAGTATGGCGTGAATAAACTGTACACACAGCGTTTTGAGACCTGTAAGAAGGCCGATTGAGCGAAATACCTCTTGATGCATTCGCTCCCCACCTCCTCTCTTAGAGTTTGCCTCTAACACCAACACCGCAACAAGTCTCATCAGCACATCCTCAATGCTGCCCTCCTTGAGAGGCACTTGGGGTCTGCCTTTGATGTGCAAGCAATACAATAATGGCATTGCGCTGCTAGGTTGTGTGATGTGCTTGGTTTGGGCTACCGAGAGTTCTACGGCTTTGTGCAATTGGCAGGCACAACATTTGTCGAGCTCCAACTCCCTCAGGAAACCCTGCCCATCAATGCTTGGGTCACTACGCACCGCCGCCGTGAGAAATGGCCTCAGTGCAAAGGTTGCGTGGCAAGCGCCACAAGCCTTGCCCCACTCCGTGGTATCTTTATGTTGTCTGACAATGGCCCAGACATCCCGTGGAAGGTCCATGGCCTGCGTACATATGCTTAAAGTAAGAGCCAGCCCTATGCATTCCAAAAGCCTTACAGTGGCTAATATTCCCTCTCCCACAGGTGTGCCAAAGCAAAGCGCTTTGAGCTCAACTCAGCAACCCAGACGCTTCAGTCTTGGCATGTCACGTGCTGTGTGTCGGACCACATCTGAAGTATTGGATAAGCGAGCTTTCATGTGATCATTTACCTGTTTCAGACATGTCATATCAGCATGATGCTGCCCCTTTATCTACATACTTCTTAGCTGGTGGCTGGTTGGGTGACACATGGCACTGTGCAAGTGCCGCAGGCCTTGAAAATATCTCCTTGAATATGAGTATGCAAATCATGCACGTAGTGCTCTGCGAGCTCTGGTAATGGGTCCTAATGGCATGAATAAATCAATAAGTTCACCAAGACCCACAGGAAGAACTGGGTAACACGACAAGTATTCTCACCCAGCTGTACGCTTGGTACTGCTTAGACCGTCGCCTCATGTAGAGGAGCGAAGGGCCGAAACTTGCATAGTCTCGAGACGCGGGGCTGCGCTTCTACCGCACACAGCGGTATATCATTAATTTACCACACCTTTTGGGTGCTTCACGCGCCTCTGATAGGCATGAGAGTGATATATAGGGCCGAGACGCCAGCAAACCCGTCAAGCGCTTCCGAAGTTCCAGGGTTCCGGAAGCTGAGGAGCTGGCAAAATTTCTGCAGAAGCGGCCGCTGTCCACTGACTGGTATAGCAGGGCGAATGACTGCAGCTTATGCTGGGAACTATCAGCATGCATAGGCACGGTGTTGCTCGCATGATAGTCCATGCTGAAACATAAAGCAGCTTGCCATGATGAAGGAGTGACCTTCATGACCATCAAGCTGCCATCCTTGGTGGAGCGAGTGTTCCACCAGAATGCCATTGCCGATACAATGCATCATTTGTGATAGCTACATAGCAGACAGTACTATGGAATGCCAATGTCAACCAAGCAATAATTTATAGCTTGAAGCTACTCTTACAACTTTGACTTAGGAACATCATTTGCAATCCATTCGAGCCATCATATTGCTCTTTAGAAGGCTCCTCTAGTGCTCACATATCAGCCACTGGCAGATTCCCATTTGCAAGAAACTAAATAGATACATATGATCTACAGATGATCTTTGGAATGTGCTTGAGCTTGGGCAGCCAACTATGATGGGGCCTCATGTGCTTGTCAAAGCCATTGCTGGTCCATGCTCTATCACACAAAATAGGTACACCAGCCTTTGCGAGACACTCTGGACATGCACTGCAACAACACTCTTGCAGGTTGCTGAGTTGAAAGTTGGGAGGCGTTCTTGCAGTCCAACACTCCTGCTTGCCTTCAATACAATAAAGGAGCCTCAGCTCTTGTGCATAAGTGTCTTGGAGTGCCTTAATGTTGATAGGCAAAAGCGGTTTCCCCGACCAAAGGTAGACTTCCTTCAATGTGGTGATGGGGAGTTCACCCAACACTAAATCATGCACATGCAAGTAGCCTGCTGCGATCAATACAAGCGACCTTAGCTTGATCTCGGGAGGTAGCCGGACTGTCATACTGCAATCCACATCCAACTCAAGCACCTCCAAGCTTGGCATTGGGGGGATGACAAATCGCAGCGTTGCTTTTATTCTGTGGGCCAGATGGTACTCCGGCATCTTCCAGGTGAGCCGTAGCTGTTTTAGATACATGGTATAAGATTCAAGCTTGTTTGGCGTATGCTTGGGCAGCCAGTCTTCAGCATAGAGATACAATGTAAAACTATGCGTGCGACACATACTCAAGTCTGTGACCATCTCCCTTAACATAGGCCTAAATCTATCTCCGACAAACTTTGGCTCACCGGCTGTATGCACTACACATGCAGCAGGCAAGGCCAAGAAGCCCGCAAAGCGGACACCCTGTACCGCCACATGTTGCAGATGCACACAAGCTGTCAAATCTACAGCTCTCTTGATGGTAAGGTCATGATATTGTACAAACAAAGTCTCGAGACCTTTCAGACCACCAATTGCTAGAAAGAGCGCCTTATAGGTTTGCTCACTCCCGGCCTGACTTAAGATTGAGCCTCGCAACACCAAGTGCCTCAAACCAGGCATGTTTAGGCTCATCATCACACTCTTCACGTGCAATGTCAGCACCGAAACATGCTTGGCAAGACAGCTCATGAGAACGCCCTCAAGGCTGGTTGCCGTGAGAGGCACACTGCGCCTCCCTATGATGTGCAGGCAGCCCAACAATGGCACTGCGCTGGCGGCCTCCTTGAATTGCTCAATCTCGCTTCGTGTGACCTTCACACCCTCATGCAAGTTCCGCAGATTGAGGAGGAAAGATCGGCATGTAGGCCATCTCTTGAGTTGCAGCTGCCTCATGAGGGCATGCTCATCGTTGCCCGAGTCAGTGCACACCTCTGACACCAGAAGTGACATTCTTGCTTGATAGGATACAGCGCACGCCCCGCAAGCTTTGGCCCACTCCTTGTTGGACATGAATCGGCCAACGTTGGCCCAAACACTCACGGGAAGATCCACAGCCTGCGTGTGTGGGAACAAGTGGGGGTTTGTTGCCAATCACATCATACGCTTACCATCTGGGCTTCGCTGCACAACCTTGTGCTGGGTTTTGACCGTGTAAGACGTGGAACGTCTTTACTTGACATGAAGAGCAGTCACCCCTTCCTTTGTGCCTGTACTACATTGCTTCGTGGTATAAAGCTTTACGCCTCTGCCATTGCGTGGGTTGAGGCAGCTCAAAAATGTTGGCTGATGGCGGGTCCCCAAGCTGGCCGGTCCCTTGGGGCTCATGAAGCGCTTGATGTCAGTTCAGAGGCAGATGAGCATGTCCATGCCCTGCACAAACGCCCGGTTGAAGGTGCAAACTTTCAGGTTCTGCTTGTCATGATGGCACTATACTATGGCTGCTTTGTGAGGCATCGTCTAACAACCCCACGTGCATTGAGAAGGCCATTAACACTGGCAGGGCCACCAGCCTTACATTGGCTTTGCGCAAGAACAGATGGCCTGCTTAGGAGGACTTCGATCTTAAGCGGCGCACCTTTGTCCAAGATGACGTGCGTTGATCCCGGCCACTTGCTCGGTCGCACATCTCCTATCGTACACAGCAAGATGTTCGAACGCACTAAATCTGTTCTGACACCTTTTGGGTGTCTCTCTCGCTGGAGAGAGGCCAGCAACTTCAGGGTTCCGGAAGCTTAGGTGTCACCCAGACCAGCCATCAGTCACAATTCTCAGACTGGTATTAGCACCGCGTAGGAGGAATGAGCTCATAGGCACAGCATGCTAGTCCACCAAGTTGACGGGAAGACAAGGCAGCTGGCAATGATGGTAGGTTGGAGGACAACTTGGTCCGCCTTACAGCTCCGAGAGACCAGTTTTGCACACATGTACAAGGCGTCAGGACGGAACAGTTCAAGCTTTGCTATCATAGCAGATAGCATTGGGCAACGCCAATGTCAACCAAAAAGTGAGCTAACTAATCAACTGGAATAATGCAGCCATTACTTACAGAGTTTGGCTTGCGCTCCTTCGAGTTTCTTGAGTACCATCCAGGAGTTTCAGTCCTGAGCTCGTTATTAGAAGGACTCCATCACTCACCCATTGGCTGAAACTAGGTCTGCGGGCATCCTAGTAGATACTGAAGATGTACACATGATTTTTGGGCTGCGCTCAAGCTTAGGCACCCAACTCTGATGGGACCTCATATGCTTGTCAAAGCCGTTGCTGGTCCACTCTCCATCACACAATATAGGAACACCAGCTCGTGCAAGACACTCTGGACATGCATTGCAACAGCAATCTTGCATATTGCCAGGTTGAGAGTTGGGAGGCATTTGCGCCGCATAAAGAGCCTGCTTGTCTGTGACACACTTGAGAAGCCTCAGCTCTTGGGCATAAGTGTCTCGGAGTACACTCACATTTTCAAGCAAGAAGGCTGCGCCTGACTGAAGGTAGACATGCTTCAGTGTGGTCATGGGAGCTTCGCCCAATACCAATTCAGTCAAATGCAAAAAGCCTGCTGCAATCAATACAAGCGACCTAAGCCTGAGGTCAGCACGTAACTAAGTTACTAGACTGCAATCCACATCAAGCTCAAGCACCTCCAAGCTTGGCATTGGGGGAAACATGAATAGCACCGCTGCTCTGACCCTGTGGGCCAATTGATATTCCGGTATCTTCAAGGTGAGCCGCACCGCAATGAATGCATGGGAGCACCCCTTGTCACAAGGATGCTGAAAAGAGCGTCATTCAAAGTAGCAAGGTACACAGTGTACCTTGCTATCACAGAGGTACATCATTAAAGTGGTCCTGCGACGCGTACGTACATCTCTGGAAGATGGCGTGAGTCTAGCTTCACCAAAACTCGGCTCGCCAGGTGCATGCAAAACACAGGTACTTGGCAGCGCTAGCAAGCCCGCAAAGCGAACACCATGTACCGCCACGCGCACAAGCTGTCAAATCTACAGCTCTCTTGATGGTAAGGTCATGATATTGTACAAACAAAGTCTCGAGACCTTTCAGACCACCAATTGCTAGAAAGAGCGCCTTATAGGTTTGCTCACTCCCGGCCTGACTTAAGATTGAGCCTCGCAACACCAAGTGCCTCAAACCAGGCATGTTTAGGCTCATCATCACACTCTTCACGTGCAATGTCAGCACCGAAACATGCTTGGCAAGACAGCTCATGAGAACGCCCTCAAGGCTGGTTGCCGTGAGAGGCACACTGCGCCTCCCTATGATGTGCAGGCAGCCCAACAATGGCACTGCGCTGGCGGCCTCCTTGAATTGCTCAATCTCGCTTCGTGTGACCTTCACACCCTCATGCAAGTTCCGCAGATTGAGGAGGAAAGATCGGCATGTAGGCCATCTCTTGAGTTGCAGCTGCCTCATGAGGGCATGCTCATCGTTGCCCGAGTCAGTGCACACCTCTGACACCAGAAGTGACATTCTTGCTTGATAGGATACAGCGCACGCCCCGCAAGCTTTGGCCCACTCCTTGTTGGACATGAATCGGCCAACGTTGGCCCAAACACTCACGGGAAGATCCACAGCCTGCGTGTGTAGGAGGAAGTGGAGGTCCATCATTATTCATACGCCCACCAAGTTTGCATGTTGCACACACGGTCAGGCCAGGGGTTTTGGAAGAGCTGCAATGAGAGCAGTCACCTTTTCTTGCGTGCCTGTACCACACTGCTTCGTGATATGAAGCCACGCCGTAGGCGCGGCGCCCTTGCCATTGCGTGGGTTGAGGCAGCTAAAAAACTTGGGCCGATGCCGGTCACCCAAGGTGGCCGGTTCCCTGGAGCTCATAATGCGCATGATGTCAGTTCAGAGGCAAATATGCATGTCCATGCCCTGCAAAAACGCCTGTTTCACGGTGCAAACTTCAGGTCCTTGCAGCTCACTACCATCGGATGCTTAGTGAGGCAAGGTCTATTAACCCAACTTCGGTGCACTGCGAAGGCCTTGAATACTGGCACTGCCTTACATTGGCTGGTAGGGCCTGGAAGGGCCACCAGCCTTACACTGGCTTTGCGTACAGCTGGCTCGGAAGGACTTCCATTACAAGCAGCGCACCTGCTCATGTGTGGTCAAGGATGACGTGCATTGACTTCGGCCACTGACTTGGTCGCACTCCTACCGTACACAGCGAGATGTTCGAAAACACTTAAGCTGAATGACACCTTTGGGTTTTTCCTCTTGAGCTCTCACGTGACGTACAAGGGTGCTATCAGATGTCACCCAAGCTGGCAGCTTAAGCAAAAGAAGCCAGGACGTGGCGTGCAATGTAAGTCACCGTCAGTTGCGCAGGTGAACGCGGGCAATAAAGACGGAGCATCACTCAGTGATTCGTTGCTTTGCCAAGTCCTACAAGCAGTACCTTCGTGATGCCTTTGGCAAATCTTGCCCAGATAAGACACCACCGCTGCAAAGTTGGAGAAAGTGCTGCAGGTCGTGCTGGCATAGCCATGCCTGGAGGCGATGGTCAAAGTCGTCCTAGCAGCTGGCTTTCTTATCATAAGAAATGATGGAATGCAATCCTACCCATGATAGTCAAGACAAAAGCTACATGCTGATGCTGATGGGAGTTTTCTTGAGAGGGTGTCATTGCCAGACAATGTATCACTCCTCTCTAGCGCCAAGACCTTAATAACACAAATTCGCCATAGACATGCGAGAGCTTCAGCTTTCATAGCATGCTACGGTCAATTGGGCAACCCAGGTTCACCCACCAACTTTAAGTTGATACCATGAGCAGCTACTGGCACCGGAGAAGTTCAGCTATATTTCAAGCTTCTTAATTGTCGTCTAACAAGAGTCTCTGAAGTGTCTCCTATCAGCTACGCATCTAGTACCCGGATTCCAGGATTATAGCCATGGGCTTTTAGACCTGGTGTTTGATGCATGCTTGCTCACCACTTCAATGGGCTCTTAGATTTTTGTCAAAGCCCTCGCTCGTCCATATATGCTCACACAGGATTGGCACACCACCGCGTGCAAGGCACTGTGGACAAGCGTTGCAACAACACTCTTCAAGGTTATTTGGTCGAAAGCTCGTGGGCACTTGCGCTATGTACCGCTTGTCCTTGACAGACTATAGAAGCCTCAGATTTTTTCCATAACTATCTCGCAAAATGCTAATGCTACGAGGCCCAAACGGGGCGCGCAACTGTAGGTAAAGATGCTTCAGCGTGGTGACCGGGGAAATGCCCAATTTGAGGCCATGCAGGCGCAAGGTTCCTGCTGCAATGAGCACTAGCGTCTTCAGCTTAATCTCGGATGGTATCTTGACCATGAGATTGCAGTGCAAGCCTAATTCGAGCACCTCCAAGGTTGGCAATGTGCCCGGGGGAATGACCACGCAGAACTCACCCTTCACCTCGTATGCCTTTTGGCTGTCTTTTCCATTCAAATTGATCCGCAACTGCTTCAGATTACTCATGGTTGATGCGTATCTGAGCACCCATTCATAAGAGAACCAGCTATATGTTATCCTATGTGACATGTGACACATGATCAGCTCTGTCACCTTACTCGCAATAGCGTGTAGGTACACAGAAGAGTCCATGGCCTCACTAATGATCTGTAATTGACATCCCGCTGGAAGGGCTAGTGAGTCCTCTTGAAAGCGGACCCCTTGCACTGCCACATGTCGCAGGTGCACACAGCCTCTCAGATCCAGAGCATCAAGAATAACGCCCCTTTCAGCCTTTAGACATAGTGTCGTAAGACCTTTTAGGTCATTAAGTAAGTGGGACTCATAACCGACCTCCTCATCAAAGTTAAATTTTAAGCCTGTGGTTGTGCCTAGTTCCAGCACCAAGTGCTGCAAGAGAGGCATGTCCAAGGGCATCATCACAGCATTGACATGCAGCGTCAGCACTGATAAACGCTTGGCGAGGAAGCTCATGAGCATGCCTTCAAGGCTGTCCTTCGTGAGAGGCACCTGGGGCCTGCCTATGATGTGTAGGCAACGCAGGAACGGTAACTCATTGCTAGCCTGGCGGATCATCTTGATCTGCTCAGAGGTGAGCTTTGCAGCCTCAGACAGCTGCCGCAAATTCAGGCATAGAGAGTGGCAGCCATGCCACCGGTCAAGCTGCAGCTGCCTCATGAAGACCTGCTCATCCTTGCTCAGCTCGTCACGCACCTCCGCCACTACAACAGGCATCTTCAATCTGTAGGATGCAGAGCAGGTCTTGCAAGCGTTGGCCCACTCCTTGGCAAGCATATACTGGCTGACGGCGAACCACACACCTTCTGGAAGGTCCACAGCCTGCGTGTGCGAGAGCGGATACATTTCTATACTGTTTAGCCTATCATTTTGACTTCCTAGCACGAGTGTTCTTATTGTCACTGGGGTGGCTTGGGTGATTGTGCTTGATATGATAAAGCACATACTTGTTCGTCGGAGGCTGCCAGCAGAGGCAGTGCACAAGATTGTGCGCCTCCGCTACTAGCAGTGCTGCCAGTGCGTCTGATAAAGTGCGGCCTATGCCAGGCCCTGGCCCTTCCCTTTGGGCTGCAAAAGCGCTTGATATCAGTCCAGAGGCCACAGGGCGGCCTGTGGTTCATGCCCTGCAGACAGGCAGAATGATGAGCATGGGTACCAAGCCAGCATATATGGGTCGAAAGCCTTGACCTCTGGCAGAACTGTCTCGCCAGCCTCACACTTGGACGTGCATATATACCAGACAGCTGAGGACAGTGCCCGGCAACCTGAATTCGCGCACCTCTTCACAGTCGTCCACCATGACGTGCACAATGTGACCAACTCAAGCCGGTACTCAGCTTCTCTTACACGTTTGTTTTGCTGAGCCCACAACTACGTCGAGGCTTGTCAAGCTGTCTTGATCACTTCATAAAGCAACCAATCACGGTTTGCTTCATCTGTGATTGCCAGAATACCCATTCAGTGGTGCCAGTAAGCCGCGATCAGCGTTGCTGGGCCCATCGGCCTTCTTCGGTCACCGTGAAACCCTCAAGGGTAGTAAGAAAGGGTTATTGGAGCCTGCCCAACTACAAACTGGTATGCATGCTCAGACCACTTTTGCAGCTGGAAGGAACGAAGAGGACCTGGACGCGTACTGGTAATACCGTCACCCTATTGCACGAAAGCCATCCTCTCAGCGGTGTCATGTATACGCGTGCTGTCAGGAGGGCGCCTGCGCTTGAAGACATGTGAACTTATCTCGTGCTGCACTTGTAAGCAGCCTGCGCTGATCTTATGGAGTGTGTATTCAGGCCTATACCATCTCTGCAGGCCAAAATAGGAGCTTGCTTCAGCTCAGCGGAGGGACCACCTGAAAGGGCACTTGTCTGACAATTCAGTGAACTTGCTCACAGGGTTCGTTATGGTCACCACGTCAGCCCTATGAACGCCACGGAAGATTCACGGTGGCTGAGGCATCTCCCAAAGGTTGCATACATGGGCGTCTTGTGCTGCGCGCAAAATTGCTCTCTAGAGACTTTCAAAGCCAGTTCGTGACTGGGGACACCTCTTACAGCGCCCCGACTGTATGACGCCCCTGTGCGCATCATCTGTCTCACACTGAAAGATGTCTCCGGACGATCCCAAAAACTTCCGCCCTGCTCTGAACGACTGTGACTTTGACAGCAGGATTGTCCAGGCCGCCACAATACCGCACAATGAAGACTTCTGCTCGACCTCTGTGTCTACTCCTCATCCTGGCGGTTCTGGGGCCCGGACAGGCTGACTTCCAAGGTGCAAAAAGCCCTCCTTGAGGGACCCCATTCTGCCATGTGTCCTGTCCTGTATAGGTTCCTGCCAGAACAGAGGGATATGAGGGGCGTAGCAGAGACCAAGTGTTGGGTGTTCTGCAGATGCAGGCTCGTGTCCTCTGCTGAGAGTATCAGAACAGTCACAAGCACTTCAGCTGCTGCTGCAGGGGCACCGAGAGGTCTTGGAAACCTCCACAACAATGCCACGACAGCCGCTTTGAACAAGGTTGAAAGACTCCTGCCTGCCACCAAGGGCCAAGTCCAGGATGTCAAAGCCGACTTCGAAGAGTACAAAAATGAGACCACCACACTGATAGATGCTCTCGTCAGCGAAGTCAACTCCCTGACCCCGGTAGGTAGCCACTCCCTACCACATGTAAAGGTGTGTGGAGGATAGAATAAGATATAGACTTCCGGTCGAGGTCTAGGGCATGATTTAGGAGCGCATCGTGGTAGAGTACCCATAATGCATACCATAGGGTGCCTTCAAAATGCCACCCCTCAGGGTCGCACCTCAGGCATTGAGTGACGCCTATACAATATGCAGTGTTGGTTGTGTGGACAGGTGTGTGAAGTACTTCCGTCACTCACAGCTGTCAGCACGCTTAGCATCTGCCCTTAGTGTCTCATATGCGATAGCCAAGCATCCTGGCGGTGTTGAGACATATCAGAGATCATATAGCACCCACTGCTGTCGGGATTTTTAATAGCCCCAGTGCTCAATGGCTACATCACTCTTGTCACGTGCAGTAGCTACATGGCTGGCGGAAGTCTTACAGTGTGACATTGGACGCATCTCAGCAATGACAAACCTGGTTTCATGCAGGGGTACAACGGCACCAACGGCCTGAACGGCATCAATGGAACTAGCGGTGCGCACATGTGTCCACCTCAATCTTGAAGCTTAGCGCGGCGCATCACTCCCCCAGCTCTGTTGCGGAGCTTCGTGGCCATTGGGGATCAGAAGGTGCATGGCTGTCCGCCTGCTGACCATGCATGACATGTGTCTGCAGGTGTCATGGGAGCGACAGGCCTCACAGGGTCTGAAGGTCAGACTGGAGGCATGGGAGGAAAGGGCTCCACCGGCTCCACAGGTGGTTTCCTCTCCTCGCTTCGTGCCGTCCGGAGTCACGCTGCACCACCCTTGTCTGGGTTGTGTGACGTCTCAAAGATGCCCATTGCCTCCTACCATGAAGGAGCAAAGCTGACAGCTTGTTGTGATTGCAGGCCTGTCGGGAAACAGCGGCCTCGAAGGAGGCACCGGCCTCAACGGTGTGAACATCAGCTTCTTGCCGAGCGCTTAGCAGGACCCGCCACACGTTCAGTTGTCTTTTGAGTGCTTCAACACACAGTTGACATGCCAGGTGCATGCAGGTCCAAAGGGAGCCACAGGGTTTACCGGAACCACAGGCCTCAAAGGTGAATAGTCATGCCTGCACTTGCCGTCTCTGACAGCGTTTGCATAGCCTGCACCCCTTCTGAGGGTCCTGTGCAACACGTGAGGTACCTGACATGGCGCATGACCACATCTCACAGCCACCTCTTGCTCCAGGTGCAACAGGGGCGACAGGTTTCTCCGGAGCTACAGGTTTCACAGGTCTGTCCTATATTGACACTGACCTGCAATGTCTCAGGCCACCCGGCCCTCCACCCCTGCTTCAGGCCGCGCTGATCTGAGGTGCATCCAGCTTGCTGCACGGGAGCTGCCATGAGGCGCAGCCGATCCCTCCTGCTGGTGCAGGTCAGAGCGGCGGCACAGGCCTTTCTGGAGCCACAGGCCTCACAGGTGAGTCCGAGAGCGCATGGTTATCTCTCAGTGTATTTACAAGATACAGATTGCCTGCGGGCCCTGTCTCCCACAGATCTAGGCTCTGTCTTCTTTGTGATGGGACCCCTGTATGTCTCAGTGGCCGCCACAGCACAGCCAACAGTCTCGCATGGATCCAGGTTTGCAAGGGACCACGGGCGATTCTGGAGCCACTGGCCTCACAGGTGTGCCATCATCATGCTGCGTGCCATTTCACCTGGCACATTGCAGACCGTTTGGTTGGATCTCCACATGCAATGCTATGCCACATGGCATGTGTCATGCCTCAAGTGAAGCATGTCTGCCACCATCCATGATCAGCAGCCTCCCTGGCTTGCAGGACTGACGGGCCTCACTGGAGCGACCGGTTTTACAGGTGCAGCTCTGCCAATGTTTCTTGTACATACAGTCTTTTTGGACCATCTTGACTGCACTCTGTCAGATCCTGATGCAGCTTCAGAGGTCTGCACATCCACAGACACTCGTAGGCATCTTGCAACTGCGCCTCCCATGCACAGGCTTCAAGGCTTGGTGCTTTCGCATCATTATTGTGCTATATATCTGGGACTGGCGTGCAGGTTCCACGGGAGCCACCGGCCTGACAGGTGTGCGCCTTGATCTGAACACCTTGATACCTTGTCGCCATCCTCTGTAAGGAGACTTCTTAAGCGCATGTGTTGCCACATGTCTGGGACAGTGGCTGTCACTGACGAACAGTGTACTACATATAGTATAGAAGAGGTAGATTTTCTTCAGGAGTGCAGGCCTCTCCAAGCCCTTCGAGTCACCCTCACCCCAGCAAGTGATGCCTGGGATGCTCACTGATTTAGGCTAGATAGGCTCACGCCTTCATGTTCAGGTGCACCAAGTGTTGGCACCCTAGGTGTGAAGTGAATGGTACCCACCCAGAGGTACAGTACCGCGTGAGCCAAATGTGCCAGAGAAGTCCGCATGGGTGATGTGTGGGCAGGATGCACCGGCCAAGGCTTCACAATTTTCCAGCTGACGACCCTGGGGAACAATGGGCCTAACGGGCCAACGAGTGTGGACGGCTACGCCACATCGCCCCAACCAGCATGCCTGGACCTTGGGACCCAGCTCGTCCAGTCTGGAGCGTTGGCAATCGTTCCAGCAGGCAGTGGGGTGCAGCGCTTTACAGTCCCTGTCACCGGCACCTACAAGCTTGATGTGAATGGTGAGGACACCCTATCTGGGCTTTCTACAGCATGTCAATCTGAGAGCTGTGCTGACTTGCTTCAGCTACATGTGGCGTGTGGTACCCCCAAAGTCTTGCCAGTACCTGCCCCTGACTTCAGGAGCTCAACATATCATCTCAACCCAGGCAAGCAAAATGCACACTTGGGTATATGACGATGCCCTGATAAGCCCATGCCTGCATTGCCGGAGTATCAGGCTCATCGTCATGCATAGTCATCGCTAGAGTGTCTATGTTGGCGGCTTCAGAGGACTCAGGGGCCGTCCTTACGTTTTGTATAGATGCAGCTGGTACTACTCAACAGCCTTACAGTTCGGAGGCACATGGGCCCAATCACAGTGCAAATTTGCAAGACGCTTTTGCTTAAAGTGCTCCCAAGGCTTGTCAGTTGCCCTAGTTATTCTTTCATGCAAGTGGCTGTTGAACACTTGTCAAGCGGGCCAGGAGCACTCAGGGCAGCCCCTGATCTGCCAATTGTTAGGCCCTCCTAGCACTGCTATATATTGAAATGTCCTGAGATGAGTTTTGCTGCCAGGTGCTGGATCCGTCAGCGCAGACTCCTCTGCACCTCAGGGAGGTGGTGCCATGGTGACCGGGCAGATCGTGCTCACGCAAGGGACCTACCTGTACACTGCTATTGGCCAGCAAGCTATGCGACAGGACGCTTCTGCTCTAGGCAAGCTCATATGTTCTGGCAACCGAATGCTTCCCTTCTGTACTGCTTATGCCTGAGACGGAACTTTTGCAACACAGACCCAGATAAGATCAAGGGTATTCCCCATGATTGCGAGTGGCTTTTTGGCACTTACCACCACTGAACATCAGGGTTGCCATATCTAGCCTCTTACCACTATTGACACTGTCACCGAGAATTGCAAGAGGTAGATCAAGGCTCTCACGCTTTTGCTAAATGCTGCAGGAGGCTCTGGAGGGACCTTCATCTACTCGTCCACCTCTCCCAATGGTATCAACGACACAAGTGGGAACCCAACGCTGCTGCTGGTCGCGGCAGGTCATTGCCCTTCCCCTTTGTGACCGTGAAAGGATGTACATGCCTATCCTTGCTGCGCAACCTTGCATCACATGTCATGACTTGTTTTCCTCTTCATGAGGACACCAAAGTCTCCTGCTCCTACGCCGAGCGAAGCGCCCTTCAGAGTTGAGACGCAAAGGCTAAGTGATGATCCTGTGCGCGGATAAGTCAAGCACTCCAGCAAGTAGTGTTTCAAAGTGCCTCAATCTGCGACGAGGAGTCTGGTCAGCAAGCATTACAAGGCGCTCGTCGCCTGCCAGACCAACAAGTCGAGTGACACCCTTCATGTCACCTCAACAAGAGCCCTTCACAAGCAGTGTTGCTCCTCAAGAGCACAGCAAAAATGCTGGAGGGGAACTCCTTGCTTATATGCAGGCAGTGGAGGTATTATCCAGTCTCTTGACTGTGGAGGCCACAACGTGGCCACCCAAGGCTTTGTCATGATGGGAGCTGTCGGTGCTGGCGGGCGTACAGATGGCCCGAATGCTGGTGCTGCTGGTACCTTCAATGCTGGAGGTGCAGGCGGAGGGGGCTACCAGGACATTGGAGGAGGAGGGGTGGGTTCTTGCCACGAGGCCATAGTATTGCAACAAAGTTGCTGATTGCATTGTTTCGTCACTGTTGCGTGGCATGCCGCCCCTGCGAGTCTCCCGCTTGACCAATTCATGCGAGCTACTGCATGTCCTCACACCAAGCAGACCAGCGCTTGTGTGTACAAGAGTAGTCTCAAAATGAGCCGTCCTCGCATACTCTGGCTAGGGTGCACTAGCACCCTTGGTATAGCCGTGTGTGTTTGAAGGTGTATGATGGTTGCACTTCGCTACGATGTAAGGCGTTGCTATTACGGCAACAAACAAGGAGGGTTAATGCCATGTAGGGCGGAGGCCTTGGCAATCCTGCGACCGCTACCATCACCTTCCTGGGAGGACCAGCCGGCTCTGGTGGTGTGAACACTGCTGGCGGTTTTGGTGGGTCCTTCCACCTCTCCGCTTTATTGCGGGGCACCCGCATGCCGTCACTGAGCTGTGATTCTCAGACATCCTGTGTGGCGTGTCGCCGTTTCTGTGGCATGGCTCTCCAGCAAGTCCCTTGTTGACAGCATCACAACTTGCAACCGACCTTGACGTCACAATCACGCCTGTGGTGGTGAAGGTGGCGGGGGCGGAGGAGGTGGCTTTGCCCCGCAAGAGGGTCGAAACTCTGGGATTGCACGAGCTGGAGGAGCCGGAGGTGAGGGCCTCACTTCTTGTCTATGCTTGGAGCTCTCCGCATACAACCATTGTGAAGTCTGCACATTGCAGTTCATGAAACACAAGAAGTCGCTTGCAGTGGCGGGGTTTTGGGCCTGGGGTTTTGGCCACACAGTTGCCGGTCATGATATACTATATGCTATGCGCTAGTCCCCATTGGATAACAGAGACCATGTGTCATTCCTTGACCTGCATCAGTGTCGCACCATGCAAGCCATAGTGCAATAGTAATAGCAGGTGGATACAACAAGAGGAGCCTCTAGGGTCGACACCTTGATTATGTCACACGGGAGCCCATTCACCTCCTCCTTGACTCTGCAAAATCCTATTTCACGAACACCCTTGATCTGGGCTGCAGTTTTAAGAGGGGATATTCATTGTTCAGGCGGCGGCGGCTATGGTGGCGGCAATGGAGGTGACGTTTTGTGCTAACGTCTTGTGAAAAGCCTCTCCCAAAATACAAACTACTTCTGTGTCTGAAGCGATCATGTGTCATCTGGAGAGGCAATTGGCCATAGCTGCAATATTGCACTGCAAGTAAGGCAGTCCAGGGTACAATAACAACAATTGTGTGATCCTCCAATGCATGTGATTAAAATAAGATCGGCGGCTGGCTTCATTGGTCCCAGCAGGCTTTGAGATTGCACGACTAAGGACTCATCTGCCTTGCAGACGCTGCTTATGAAAATCAGAGTAACCTCCAATTTTGTGGAGCCGGAGGTCAAAACTATGCGGACATGGCCAGCCTGATCCCTGGTAGTCCAACCTACTTAAACTCAAACAACGCTGGATCTGGCAGTGTGACAATCACGCTTGTGAACTGAGCGGTGCAATGCTGAGCAACATCTTGGGCCCACTCAGGGCCGATACCAACCGACCACAGCTCTGCAACCCCCTAATTCACAGTCTTCATTTTGCATATGGGCCCCGTTTCTGCGCCTTTGTTGCCTTTGTCAAAGTGCATTGCCAAGCAAAGTGTGCTGGATCGCATGCTATAAGATACAAAGCGTCAAGGCACCGGGCTGTTTGAGGGCGCCCCTCATCATAATGATTGCATTGCTGCATGGCATGAGACCCGTGGGCCCACGTATCATTGAGCAATATTTGCCGCACTATGAAGTTCCTTAGGAAGTTTAGCAAAGTCGGTTTATAGCACAGAGTCAAAGATGAACGGAGCTTAATTCAGTGCAATCTTACAAAAGCTCAAAACATGGTGAGTCATAGGGCCCTGATATGGCTGGGCCATGTGGCCAGGATGCTTGATGAGAGGCTACCAAAGAGCTCTCTAGAGTGATGTTTGGACACAAGGATGGCTCTAGCCGGAGAGGCAACAGCCAGAAGCAATGGACAGATTGTGTCAAGAGACCTTGCAAGTTGCACGGCTTCCATACCCTTGAGGACGGGTGCTTTCACAAACAGTTCCCATATGGTTCTAGAGGGTTCTCAAATGTGGTGGAAACTTGAAGATAGGGCAGATTGGAGGGCTGCTGGGCATAGATATGGGGCATAGAATCTCTGTTTGAACGCACCCGAAGTATGGATTGGAAAGCATGCAATGAAGGAAGTTCTTGCACTGGCTAGATAGCGGGCGAGTGCGACCTTGACCAGAGGCCGCTTGATAGAGTGGCGAGGGGGCTGATCACATATAGGTCGTTGCGGGCCTAACGCGACTCGAAAAGACAGTGCTTTGCAAAGGCGATGGGCCAGATGCCCTCTCATAGGCCTAAGCTGCAAGCAACAGTGCCTGTCAGCCGTGCGTCAAGTACCTTGTACAATGTACCACAACGAGCATTGAATGAAGAAATGTGGAATGAAGGATAATTTGCAGCATCGCCATGATAATATCATACATGTATGGATATGCCATTGATAGAAGAACAAATTATGAGATCAGCTGATTCCAAAATACATACTTTGGTTCCAATGTACATTATGGTAAAGGTCCATGAAGGAGAGCCCTTGCATTGCCTGCCACATGTGTGTATACCTCAGGAGCATGCCAAGCATTTGCACTCGCAACGCCCAGTCGGCCATGTCAGAGACTGTCTCTGAGACACATGATGGCCTGTGTTCCGTGTTGTGTACGCACCAAGGAGATTGCTGGTGGCCCTGGTATCGGCCGTATTCCTTTCATGGGAGTAAATAAGAGTTTGAAGTGGCGGGCCAATGGGCAGGTCTCCAAGGTGCAATGCTACGTGACTTTACTCCCCAGGCTGCTCTCGTTTTCTGAGTCTTTCAAGCTGCGATGTATGTGCATTCGTGCAGCACGGCGCTCAGCCCTTAAACCCCAGGTCCCCCAACTGCATGAGAGGATCCGAGGCCGTGAAGAGTGCATGCAGTTTTTGAGACGCGCGCGGTCCCACTCTCTGAGAGTTGCCGGGTGCCTTCAAGTCTGCTACCAGATTCTCCTTCTCCCGCTGATTCCTGAGCAGGTTCAGAGCATCTCAGAACGGCGTGAGACTGAAGTGTCTAACGGCGTGACTCTCTGCAGCTTGTGCTGCTAAGGCGCAACAGCAGCTCCTACAGTGAGCTGAGCCTCATGCCCATACACCCTTGGACAGCATGCGCTGGTACATCGCGCTTTGACTGAGCTCCAGCTTTGCTATGTACTGATGTAAACCATGACACGTGAGCTGCTATGGACTTGTGGGGTTCCCCTGCTCAGACAGGACCGATAGAGGAAGGGTCTTGTTGCTTAGGCCCCAGCACCTGGAGGGGTCAGCATAGATGGCCATGAGCTGGCCCAGGGAGGGGTGCTGGGTGACGATGGCATGGGCCTGCGCAGGGGAGATGTCCACGACAAAGGAGAGGGCGTGGAACCAGGGCTCCAGGGCGCGGGAACGCAGCGGGTGACGCGCCAGCGTCTCCTTCACGCCCTTGCTGTTTTTGCCGCTGCCCCCAAACTGGTGCAGGTACGAGTCCTGGCGGTGACAGATGTTATGTTTTCAGGTAGAAACGCAGGTTCAGCAGCACAGCTTCCACATATCAATCCACTTCAGGCATGTGCAGCATACGTGAGGCTAGCCACTGTAAGGACATGAGCTTCAGTTGTATTCCAGGCCATCTCCCTGTCATGTCATCTTGGACAGGTTGAAGTGCATGCATGCTGATGGAGAGGACAAAGGGATGGGAGCCAGGCTAACCTGCACTTTGAAGGGCTGTGCGGCAAGTGCTTTGGTGAGCTGTGAGACGTAGTCCGCCGCCTCAGCAGCATCTGCCACGCAGCGGTGGCGGACTCCTGGGTGGTCCAACACCAGCCTCGCCAGCACCTGTGGCAGACACCTCAGCTCCTCGGCGCACACACAACCTGGATGGCCTTGGGGGTTGCCACCTGTCATGCTGAGGGTTGCATGCACTGTTGTCGATGTGAAAGCACCCATGAGAATAACAGAGCTGTGTATGGATTCTCCTTGTCTTACCCATCTGTTCAAAGCATGATGCGCTACGTCGGAGCACTAGCTGCCGTTCTCCCTCACTCCGTTCTGGAGACTATCTGCATCATGATCGCATTGGCTTTGACCAAACGAGCAAATGAGAACGAGGCTTACCTCATCAAAGGCTGCAGCATTAAATCCTCCGCCCCCGGGTCCCAATGCTCTGTACTCAGCATTCTGACGCCGCCTGCGTGCCACATGCATTCATCATGCAGCACTGTATCTCTTGTGGCAGTGCGCGGATTTGCTCATACTGTCTCACGGCTTATGGTCTTCTCGTTTCTGTTGGAAAGTTGGTGAGGTGCGCGCCTGAGGTAGGACTGCAGCCCTTCGAGGCACAAGCTCAGTGTGCAGCCAGGGTGAGCAGCTGCCACTTGGCCCAGGAAGGCTTCCAGGGGTTGCCGCTCCAGCAGCTGCACGAATCTCTCCCCCTGGACATTAAGCTGACTGTTGGCCCCTGCCCAAAGCTTGACATCAGAAAGCCAGAGCTTGTTATCAATGTCATGGATGTCAACATTGCCTCAGGATGGACCTGCGTGGTCACTTGACAGGCATACTTCGGAGATGCTTCAGCTGAGGGCATCAACATCAACCACCTTCGTACAACAAGACAATTGTCTCCAGCAAGCATTGTAATCCAAGAATGACAGCCTTGGAGAGGGCAGACTGGAAAGCCATCAGCAAGCTGACAAGCAGAGTGGAACTCACAGTGGCATAGACCAAGACATACGGCACCTCCTCATACTGGGCTTCCTCAGGCCCACTGCTGGCTGCAGCTGTCACCTCAGCCTACGCCAGCACAACAGAACTACTCAACGAGGCCTTCCCAAACTTGAAGCACTGCCCAATATGCAAAGCTGAGGCTGAGAGCATACAGGGGGGACTGTGACCTTGGGCGACAGCATATTGTGTAATCCAAAAGGCCAAGGTTGTGAAGCTCCTCATCTGTGGTATGCAGAGAAGCGTGTGGCTTGAAAGGCAAACAGTGAACAGGTGCCTTGCTGCAGGATGTGAATTGCAATGCTAGTGTCAAGAGACCCATTGAGGAAAGAGTGGAGAATCTTACCTGCTGGGCTGTCCTGTAGACGCGCCTGCGCCACACCATGGAGCAGTGGCCATGGCGTCCCAGGGGGAGGGCGCCCCCCGCATTGACCTCGTAGGTGAATTCATCAGCGCGCAGGCGCTCCATGATGCGCAGCGTGGTCGCGTGATTCATCGCAGTGGGGCAAAGCACTGGCAGGATGTCCTGTTGGGCCGTCTTGCCTGCAAGGTGCATATACACGTGATACAAGCTTACGAACATTGCAATGATGCAGTGTCGCCTGGTGACTCATGCAGACGGCACAAAGCACACATGGCTGTTCTGAAGGGTCTCACCATTGTCCCGCTGCCTATCCAAGCGCTCTTGAGCTCTCCGCTGCTTCTCTTGCTCTCTGCAGAGGGCCAGAGTGACATCTAGGTAAACAGCGCACACTGCTCTACTGTTTCCCCAAGAATGTGTCATGGCATGTGCCCAGCTGCATGGATCTCTTCTGCATCACAACTGCAGGGGCCATAGGTGCAGGTGTGAACGTCCAAGGAGGGTGCTGTGTGCAAGAAGTGCTTACTTCTGAGCGGCCTTCTCTTGACGTGCACGCTCTCTGGCCTCCTTTCTCTGCTGCTTCTCCCGCTCCTTGGCCGCTGCAGCAGCCGCCTTCTCCTCTGCAGTCTTCGCCTTTGCTCTGCCCCTGCGCACAGCCCTGGTCTGTCAGTGCTCCAGGCCAGAGCTGCTACGGGAGCAACAGAATCCTATATGTATGCTTGAAGAAGCCCATTTACAGGGATGTGCAGAGACAGAGGATACGGCCCAAGACCAGGTGTCTGAACTTCGGACTCTGAAGTGTACGGGATGCTCTCGCAAGCAGATGCCAGGTGCGCAGCATTGTGCCCTGAGATGCACAAGGGTGGGCTGCAAACCTAGCTGGAGCCACAGGAGCAGGCTCTGGCTCTGGCTCAGGCTCCCAGAGCGGCTCCTCTGGTTCCCCTTCGCTGTCACTGTCTGCAGGCATCGCCTCACTTGCTACTGGGCTCTGCCCTTGCCCAGCTGCTGCCTGCTGTGATGAAGCTTCCCGCTGGACTGCTTTGGAGCCAAGCCCAGCATCTGAGCCTGGAGGCTGTGCCCTGCCAGACTCAATCGCTTCAAGTGGGGCTGCATGAGGTATAGCTGCTCCTGGAAAGCTCTCTAGCTGGAGGTCTGAGGACGATGCTGGGCTGCCCGGCTGCCCTGAGGGCAGTGCTGGTGAGTCAGCGAACACCTCCACATCAGCGTCGGGAGCCGGACCTGCGCTGTCTTTGGCATCTTGAGCGGTTGACGCAGCTCTAGGCACAGCCTGTCCACTGCTTGCTCGGCCTGGTTCGGCTTGTTTGATGTCTGAGAGCAGGATAGCCCGGTCAGATGACCTCCCACGAAGTGCACGTAGGCCTGCTCTGGGACTCAAGCTGAAGCCTGCTTGTGCTGCATCCCCATGAGCGCTATCCCCTGCCACCACCTCTTGCGGACTCTGCTGAACAATAGGGTCCAGGGCTTCAGGCTCCTCTGCTGTGTCTGAGTTGCTGCGGCCCTGCTGTGGTGAGGCTGGGTGCTGATGGTGCTGCTGAGGTGGCAGGCTGGGCTGTGGGGACTCAGGAGGAGGCAGCAGCTGGCTTGCTGTGGGCTGAGAAGCATCAAAGCGCTGCAAGGGGCAGGAAGGACATCATGCAGGTGCTTTGGGAAGGCCTTGGGAGACAAGCATGCTGCAGACTGCGAAGGCATTTGAGCGCTCTAGCACATAAGGAACTACAGAGTACTGGGAGTTCCGCTTTCTTGCGCAGCAGACTCTTATAAGCGCCAGACGAGCAGTCCCCTGCTCCAAAGTGCAATTGAAGTGAGCACATGCAGCAGAGGAAAATGACACCTAGGAGAGTGCCTACCTGGCCATCATCATAGGCTTCTAGGTATGATGGGCGGGCACGCTTCCTGCGGGACCTGCCCTGGGTAGTCCCATGGCTGTCTGCAGCCTCTGCAGATGGATCTGCAGGTGTCTGCAGTCTGTTACACATGCCATGGTCCTAGCTCTGGATACAGGCTCATCGGAGTGTCCGGTGTGGCCTTCAGTAGGTATTCTACAAAACAAAGACTCCCAAGGCCGCACCTTGTTCAGGAGGTGGGGACACCGATCCCTGTTGCTTCTCAGGAGACGTAAGGTCCAGGACATCGTCGTCTGTTGACACCATCTCCGACAGTCTTGCGGCTTACAGCACTGCCTTCCAGGTGCCTGACGGGTAGATTATCTAATGTGAGGACTGTCCTGTGTGGCCTAGCAGGAAGACACGTCCATGCTCTGGGCTATTGTCCTTTCTCGATGCCTGTGCCACCTCATACAGCTTGAAATAACTTGTCCCGGATGGCCGGTGCCTCACGGAGATAGGCCAGGTGCCACTATCATGGCTATTATGTCAGCCGGCAACTAGCCGTTTATAGCGCCTATGCAGGATGACGACGATCACTACCCTTGCATGGTGGTCTATAGTTGCTTGGCAACTGCCCTCCCTGGGCAAAGCAAGGCCGGCATCCGCCCTTTTTCTAATGTCACAAATTAATACTCATCAAGCTTTGATGCATGTCTCAACAGCGCAATAATCAAGTAGGCGCATTGCAGAGATGAAGCGCCCAAATTTGGCTCAAAATCTCTGTTGAGCTAGTCCAAGAAAAGGGAACGGGTGGTCTCGTAAGCTCCCTGTGATAGCTTCCGGCGCATACCTTCAACATCTATACTAACACGTAGAGATGGGGCTTCGAAAGAATTTGACGCGTGTTTTCAGCAGGAAGCACTCCCCCGTGGCGGCAGACAGCCGTGCCCTGAAAGGTCCGCGAAGTCAACTAAGCCTTGTACTAATTTCCAGTGCTGTATGCTTTCCTGATTACACTGTCTTCTACACTCAACGAAAGCACACCATCTTTCCATCCTCGTCCGTCCCAGTCACGTTTCTTGTAGATCATAGCAATAGTCAGAGCTACAAATGAGCAGTATTCAACGACAAGGCCAGGCATGTCAGCTGAAACTTCGTAGTGATAGGCGATGCAGGAGCAGAAGGGGAACCTCAGGACGAGAAGACGGTGGCTCATGGCTCAAGGGCCGTGTCAGCACCACCCGCAGCACAACTTCCCATCAAGCGCTTGATGCTGCTTATTGAGGCCAGGGCACGAGACACCCACCTGAACAAGGCTGTCCGGCACCTACGCTTGGAAGGCAGCAATTATGATGTACTGGTGAGGCCTCCTCACAGAGCTGCATGGACAAACACCCACATGACGTGACTTCACTCAGCAGCCTGAGCTGTCTCCTGACTTGCGTCTGGACCTGAGGTAATAACATATTTTGATGCTTTCTCACATCTAGCAGACGATGGTCTACAGACATCGACAATGCGCATGCCCATGCAGGTGCATGAGCTGAGGAAAGAGGGGGATGCAGAGCGGCTTGTGCGTGCTGCCTTTGATGCAGCAACACTCAGCCCCGCAGAGAAGACCATACACACCTTTGTGGCTGTTGGAGGAGACCACACCGCAAACACAGGCACGTTGCAGAGCAGATGTGCCGCAAGCCTGTCTCGTGCTTACCATCATGAGTTGCTTTTGTTGAATACCACAGCAACGGTGTGCAGGACTTGCCACCAGAACTTCATTATGCAGGACAGCAGTCATAAGATAGCTTGCCCATGAGCGCTGTCCTGCAGACTGTAGCGCATGGGGCAAAAGCCTGCACACTTCTCACAGACCTTCTCGGCCCATCTGTGGCCGGGCATGGTACAGTACTGAGTGCATGCTGTGCGTGCAGTGGTGAATGCCCTGGTGTCCTGCGGGGCCTCGGAGGACTGCTGCATGGGGCTGGTGCCGCGTGGGCCAGGCCCGCACGACATCGCAGCCTCCCTGAAGATCCCCCAGAACGTGTCACAGGCGCTGCAGATAGTCGCTACCGGGCAATGTCATCCTGTGGACCTTGGCGTTCTGAATAAGAAAAAGGTACCGAGCATCACCACCTGTTGATACATATTATAACCCAGGGTGACGCTATAGAATGCATTTTGTACAGGTTTCCAAGCAGCACAGAACAGCTCGCTGTGCAATCTCTGGGACTTGTGACAATCAATGCATTCATCACAGTGGCAAACTGGTTCCTCCACGGATGATGCTTGTCTCAGGTCTTCATGAACCTGGTCAACACCGGCCTTGCTGCGGAGGTTGAACAGAGCAGGCAAGGGGCGCACGCAGCGTGCTTGGTGTCCTTGATCCACCCGGACAGGGACACAAGCGGCCAGGGCATGCCCACCAGGCAGAAGGAGCGGCATGGATGCCTGTCCTTCCTTTCTGTGGGAACCACAATCTTCCAGGGTGAGCCAGCCATCTCTGTGAAGCTGTAAATAATGCCGCTCAACTCAAACGCAAGCCTTTGTCCAAGTCTTCATGCGTCTAAGCATGAGCATAGCCTGATGCAACTGCTAGCCTGTCTCTCTCAGGCATGTCTGACACGCAAATGGGCATGCAGGGTCTACGCTCAATGATGGCCTGCTGGACATCATGTATGCAATGGACCTGTCTCAAGAGCAGGTGAGCCGACACTCTGGCATTACCTAAGGGCTGTACCCCAGGTGCTTGGTTGCACGCATTTGCATTCAGACTGACAAGTGTGTGGTTGGCCCTCACACCTCCTGACAGGAGGTGCATACAGCCTGGACATCTGCCAAAGAATTGCAGCTCTGCTTGAACAACAGCTGCCCAACAAGATGCACAACATCTAGATAAGAATCTCCAGGGCTTACAGCGCTCAGCATAGAGCAGCTACACGGCGCTGAGGCCTTGTGTGCGCTGTGCAGCTTGCCACTCTGTCGCAAGGCATGGCCACAGGCCAGGGGCTGGAGAGCCTACATGGGGAGATGCATCGTGCAAAAGTGCCCTGGCTTGAGGTGCATGCCCCTGGTGGCATCCAGGTGACCACTCAGTGCTCATCTTACGTGGTCATTCGATGCGCAAGAGCCCTGAATTCTGGCACAATTACTGAAGCGCGTAGGACAGCACGCATTGATTGAGCTTGACACGACACGGTGCCACCCTCTGCGAGACATGCTTTGAAGCTGGGCAAGGCGCGCAAGTTGGGCAACGTGGACATGTGTTTGGGCATGCATGAACAGGTACAGAGCCTTCAGCAGTGTCTGCAGGTGAAGGTGGATGGCCAGGACACAGTTGAGGAGGATCTTCGGTTTGAGGTCCTGCCGGACCGAATCAGATGTGCAATGCCAGAGGCAGCGCAATGAGAGCTGCCTCGGAAAGCCCACAGCATGATTGATCCAGACTTACATCTAGCCTCAGACTGACAGGAATCAGAGAAGCACTTACAAGCAACACATTGGCTCGCACTAGACAGGCAGGCGCTCTGGGGCCTCTTCAGGCGAGCATGGAAGCAGTACCTAGTGAGGCATCTCCTTCAAAACCTTTGGTTATAAATAGCAGGCTGCACAGTACAGGGCTTTGCTGTATATGACCCTATATGGCTACAAACCTCCCCTTAGCATCCTTCTTTTTCCTGAACTTGATCTCTGTCATGTTGTTTGGCATGAATTTCTGCAGGACCTCAGGTATCCTGCAATGCCAGCAAAGTAAGTCATCGAGGTGTAGGCGCCTAGACCTCAATGTGCATGGGGGAGGTCACAATAGACTGCATCCTCAATGGCCAGAGCAAAGCTGTATAATCAGCATGACATGCAATGAAGCAAGGCAAGCCCATCAGGGGGAATGCAAGGTGTGTCAAGGCGTGTGGGGATAGGTTGAGCAAGGGAGAGGCTTTGAGATAATACCTCACGCCATCCGGTGTCTGGTAGTTTTCAAGAATACAGCACAGTGTCCTCTCTGTGGCTGACAGCGTGCAGTTCAGCATGTGAACATACTCTTTGCGGGCTGCATCTGTGCCGGGCAGCTTCTGGGTCCGTAATCGGACCTCCAGTCGCCGCGACTGCAGGACAGAGTGTAGCCTCATCAACCTCAGAACCAGACGAATAATGCATGGCCCCTTTGCTACACTGCCAGTGATGATGCAGAATTGCAACAGTACATGATCAGCCTTAGACTGCCAAGAAAGGGCATATGCGTTGAAGAGGACAGCATAAGTGAATACTGCCAATGTACATACCTGGTAGTCTGTGCAATTTGAGCATGAGACAAGTTCCCTGTAGGCTCTTGAGGCCGGAAACCATGCTTCAAGGTCATACTTCTTGGCAGCTGCATTGTTGAGCTCGCCGCTCACCATGTTTACTACCTGCACGAGACAGATCCCTGCCATTCACAGACATGTGTGTGCACATGTGTGACCTATCTGGCGATGTAAATCTACCTGTACTGTCTCGGGTGCTGGAACACTCAGCAAGCTCTCAGCAAGGGATTATCACCTCAAGGGACCACAATAGGTACCTCATCACAGTCAGCAGCATGTCTATCATCAAGCCGGCATCATCGGGCCACCTCACCCGATATGCTAGGCCCAGAGAGGTGTAGAACTCCTCTGCGTTGTGCAGCATCTCCTCCATGGCCTCCCACGACTTGTTGTTGTCCGGAGAGGTCACAAAGAATTGCTCCACCTTCTCAAACTGGTGTATCCTGCATACCACCATGCACAACCTCATCAGCATCTTGGGCAGCACTGCTGACCATTCCGGGCCAGCATATCCACGAGAGGGACGTCCTCTGGCATGTCATCTGCTGGCACACACCCTCACATCCTGAGCAGCATCTCAATCCATCCTGCTCTGAAGCTCATAATGCAGGATTGCGTGAGAGAAATGTTGCAATAAGACAAACGGCAAAGCAGATAGGATTACCTGAAGATGCCGAGAGTGTCCCGGCCATGGCTGCCGGCCTCTTTCCGGAAGCAGGTCGAGTAGCCCACGTACTTCAGCGGCAGATCTGCCTCGCCAAACCACTGCTGCCTGTGCATGGCGCACAGCGGCTGCTCTGAGGTGGCAATTAGGTACTTGTCATCACCCTCGCCTGCAGCATCACAGGTGCATTCTTACTGCAGACCTTGCCTCTCCTATTGCCGGCATGTGACATGAACTGTAAAGTGGCGATGACAGTTGAAGCAGGCCAGACTGGTTGCAACAAACGGCTTGCCAAAAGCCAAATGAGCACAGAAAGGCGCTTATGGAGAGCTGAACAGGACAAAGCGTACCTGCTGACGTGACATGGCCACACTCAGGTGCAGATCAGAGAAGCGCACGTGCAATATTCTACAAGGCGCACCTGTGACTTTGTACAGCTCCTCATCAAATTGCTCCAGCTGCGCGCACTCGGCCATGATGTCCTTGCGCATGAAGAAGGGCGTCATGACGGGGCTGCACCCCTGCGCGTACCCGTGGTGCAGCGCAGCCTGAATCAGCGCCTGATTGAGCAGCACGCCCTCGTTGATCAGATAGAACCCTCTGCCGCCTGTGTACAGGGAGCGTCTGTCAGGCCTCCAAGGGGCCTGTGAACGATGATGCCACATGCCTGTCTTGCCGCTTCATCCAGACCAGTCAGAGTCTCCACAAGCAGAGGGGAAGTCCGAGTCCTTCAAGATCCTTAACAACATCCCTAGCTAGCTGCGTGGCAGGCCTTGCATGGCATACCAAGACTTTCTCCAGCCAACACAAAGAGCTCATGCTTCGTACGTACCTGCTACAGTGCTGCCTGACTCCATATCTACGATGCCCAGCAGCTGCACCAGATCCACATGGTTGTAGAGCTCCGTTCCTTCCCTGTGGTCTCCCTCGGTCTTCACCACCACATTGTGCGCCTGCAATACATCCTTCACAGGTTCAGCACAATGTCCTAGACACCAGCCACTCAGCGGTGCATTGTGCGTAAAGCGCAGGGATTGCTGTGAGCCTGAGGGTGTCACTCTACCCGAATGCGGAACTGAACCTTTCATATGCCACACAACCTATCACACGGCTGCCACAGCATGCCATTTTTGGCGGGTTCAAGGAATGATCAGTGAGATGGGAAGGTGTTACATTTTTTCCAGCCACACCAGGGCATTGAGAGCACTGAGCGGTAGAGGGTGAGCAAAATTGCACCTCGTCGTTGTCGACAGGCACGCTGTCATGCACAAGGTTGCCGATGCCCATGAGGGCCTTGTCGCGCACTGCCTCAGCCTCCTTTGCAGCCTCCTCCGCCCGCACAATCTCTGCCTTCATGCTTTTGCTCTTTTCCTGGAGCTCTGTGGCATCCTTCTTAGCCTGCAGCAAGCTCCATGTGATGTGACAATGCCCAGGACATAGCAGAGAAGTACAACACCAGACTGCTGCTGCTCCTCCTACAATGGCATCAGCCTGAACGATGGCGTCTGTAGTGGCTTCTGTGTGGCCATAGCGTGAAAAGGGGGACAGCCTGGCACACCTTCCTGAGGGTCCCGATCTCTTTGTTGAGGGTGTTTGCATCCCTCTTCAGGCCCTCCATAGCGTAGACAGCTGCATATCAGCGACATCTCTAGGCAATTTATATTTAGGCACAGGCACGGCAAAACAAGCAAGGTGCAGCCCAGGAAGCCCATGGAAGCAGGGGATGCAGACAGATGAAGCAGGGGGACATACCGTCTCTCCAGGCGTTGTCCAACGCAATGACCTTGTCAACAACCGCTGGGTCTGCATATCTCCGTCTCTGGGACTCTCTTATCAGCTCTGGGTTGCCTCCCTTGCCTGCACGATGCATCTGGCTGGTGCAGATCGGCGTAGTACGTCCGAGATGTCGAGACAGATTGGAAGCAGGACATCGACAGCCATGCATCACGCATATCATGCAAGACACATGACTGTAGCGACACAGGAAGAGGATTGCACCTTCTCTGAAGAGGTTGATGTCCAGCATTCTGTATATGTTCTAGAGCGCTCCCGCAGAGTGGTACCTCTCGGCCCCCTGTAGACTACAGTGCAAAATGCAAAGTTCAAGATGCAAAGATGTGGGAGTATAAGTATGCTAACTTTCTGTCCTGGGCCAGACTTCGGGTTGATTGCGCAGTCATTGACACGCTGGCAAGACGCCCCAATGATGAGCAGACTCACAGATGCGGATATATCAAAGTGTCGCGTATGTTGTTCGCTTGCTTGTGGGAACAAGTCTCACCACGACCGGCAGAGCTGGAGCAGGTCATTCGCCTTTCACAATGCACAAAGGCTATTCAGCCTGATGTGAACTGCATGACATACTGCCCTTCACCATTCACGTGTGCTGAATATGTACTGTGTGGTTTGTTGTACACGCTTCAATTAGAAATGCGGTCATCGGAGCATCGAGGGATGTTCTTCATGATGCAGCTGTCAGCAACGGCTTTATATTATAGCATAGTAAGAGCGTGCTTTTGAGGCTGGGTACCTTTGCAGGCTTCTCAAATTCGATGAAAGCAGTATGGCCAGAAGACAAGCCTCAGACGCTTTCCTCCGCATCGGCCTGCCTATGTTCATACTGGTGACTGGTGGAAGCTTCTTGCTCTCGCAGCTCTTACAAGGCAAATACGACATCAAGGTAGTCAGCCTCTGCTCATAAGCAAAGCAGCACACGTATTCTCCAGGATGGGAGCCTAAAGCATGGAGCCCCTTTGTGCATACTTTCCCTGTCCTTTGTTGCCACTTTCAGAAGCAGTGAGCTGGGAAACTCGTTGTCACCATCATCAGGCTACTCCACCTCAGGTTTATTCTCAGGAGGCCCAAAGTTTGTGTCCGGTGACAGGAAGCACAGGACAAAGCTTCGGACTTGGGCCTGCAGACACAGACTGGCAAATCGCATGCAAGTCTCGAGGATGAGCTCCAGGTGAGGGCGCAGTGGTGTCTCCTTGTATAGCAACCAAATGCACCTGTAAATCTTGGCCAAGATGTACATCCGAATGGCCTCACACGACCCTGCGCACCAATGACGGTGTGTTCTCATAGGGGCATGAGCGCCTGTTGTGACATACCCATGCTCCTGTGTGCAGAAGCTGCAAGCGCAGATAGACTTGGACGCATACACCAACAAGCCCGTCCCAAAGCCCGACGAGGAGTGAGGTAGGCTGAGGCACTTGAGTCTCTGTCTCTTGCCATGCAACAATCTTTGCCGAGTGAGATATGCTGATGCACTTTGTATCCTGTCATCTGCCATGCAATGCTCTGTGCATCATGTCCATGTGCCCGCAGTGCTCTGTCTTGACGGGAAGGCGTGTGCGCAGGTGCATCTGTAATGGCTGGTACTGGCAGCCTGGAAGAGATTCTGTCGTCGTGTCTTTCACCGGAAAACTTGCGACGCGTGCAGGCAGAGTCAGCTCTCAAGGTGCTGCATGCCTTCCCTCTGGCACACGATTTCACTCACATCAGCCCCAACTCCCATATGAGTGCTGCATGCTGATGCTTATGCATGCCCAGGCAATTGCTGGAGAACTGCATCGTATGCTTGACTGGCTGTGGGCTTCTCTAGGACAGCAGACAGCCACTCTATCTTTTACAGCATGCACGCAGGCCGCCTGCAAGGATGCAGAGGTGCTGCCGCACCTGCTGGCGACAGTGCAGCAGTCACAAAGCCCCGAGGTGCAGCTGCTGGCTGCGCAGACGCTGCGCAAGCACGTCCCGCGCGACTGGCGCCGCCTCAGCAGCCAGGTCTGCTGTTTTGATCAGCTGCATGGCAAGCAGCAACATCCACATCCCTGTCACGCTCATAGCTCCATGTTCCATCTTGTCTGCATCATGGTCACGTCCTGCTAAGTCTCCGCACGGCTAGATTTGCCTTTCCCTCAGAGATTACTCTCAAGCATTCTCATTCTCAGTTCTGATATGTATCCTCAAGGCAGGTGTCTATCCTGCGCCTTTTCACTGGGCCTGCTGGAAATCGTCTGGGAATTCCCAGCTTCGGTTGTGCAAATTCATCTTCGTATTCATTCTGGTGCGTTGTTGCATATCAGCATCATGGCTATTGACTATGTCAGGTGACAAAGACACTTTGGTCTCTGCAGGTGCAGGATGGCATGAAGGCGGGTATTCAGGAGCTGCTGTCGGGGGAGCGCGTGGGCACGGTGCGCAGAGCGCTCGCGATGGCGGCCGCCGCGATGGCGCGCATCTGCGTCCCCGCCAACCAGTGGCCCTCGCTGCTGCCCTGGCTGCATGGGTGCACGCAGAGCCCCAGCGAGGCGCAGCGCGAGACGGCCCTCATGCTCATCTGCTCCCTCATCGAGACCATCGGTGCGCTGCCCTCATACAATTTGTGCAGTAGGCAATTATCTCAACCTAAAGTGGTCGAAAGTATGCTGAAAGCCACCCATGCATCCGCTGCGCGGCCGCGCAGCACCTGCCCCTGGTTGGCATGCAAAAGAGGAGGCTTCGCATGGGACACTTCCAGTCCCAATTCTCCCTTGAGGGCTGACTGGGCAGCAGCACCTGTCATGAGCACTGTCATGAGGGAATGTCTACAATTTTTTCCATATGCCTTGCAGGCGAGCACATGCGGCAGCACTTCAGCACCCTGGTGCAAGTGGCCGACGCCGGCCTGAAGGACTCCAGCGAGCGCGTGCGCGGCCAGGCCCTTGCGGCTGTCGCGACGCTCGTGCAGTGGGTTGCGGAGGAGCCAGAAGTGAAGACCTTCCGCACCCTGGTGCCATCCATCCTGCAGGTATAAATTCCCTCATCAAGACGCTTTTCAAAGCAAGTGCAGGTGCCCTGGGATGCCTATCAGGCATTCTATCAGCCCCACAAGCAGTACGTAGATTGTACAGGCCATGCTGCAGGCAACGGCACTAGCTACCTCTATCACCGACGATAATGTGAGAGCGCCTGTACTTGGCTTGAGATGCCTTTACAGGCTAGCGAGTGTTCTACAAGAGCAGGTCACTGAGCAGAGGATTGTCAAGGCTGCTCCTGGACAAGATTGCATGACAGCGTGCTGTGCTGTGTGCAGATGGCGCAGGCAGGCCTTGCAGCTGAGGACGAGCACGTGGCCATAGAGGCCTGTGAGATCTTCATAGACCTCATTGAAGCCCCTGCTCCGGTGCTGGGCCCGACCATCCCAGACCTGGTGCGCTGGTGCCTGCAAGTGGCCACCACGACCGGCTACGATCTGGCCACCAGAGAGATGGCCTTGCAGGTAGGCCTCTGCTTGACGCTTGAGCTCGAGTGTTGGAGGGACTGACTGAGACAGCACATTATGTGTTACTATAGTTACAGCGCGCCCTCAGAGCCAGCTAGCATACAGCAGCAATCAGTTCTGCTAGAGAGACCTGATCTTCCTCTGAAGAGGGGCTGAAACAGACCTGAATTGGCGCTAAAGCACTTCACCTGTGCAGGTGGTCCAGTGGCTGGCGCGGTACAAGCCGCGGCAGCTGGCCAAGTCAGGTGCTGTGAAAGCGGTCATGCAGGTGATCTGCCAGCTATGCGCAGAGCCGGACCCTCCAGAGCATGACGATGCAGACCAGCTCCCTGCCGCCAAATTTGCTGCCCAGGTGACTCATTCCGATCATGTGCGTCCATGTGCCCCAGCATGTATTGGCTGCACAATGAACAGGCCACATGCATCGATGGCCTTCAAGGCTCCTCAGCGCCCATTCACCTTTGGATACTGTGTAGAGAGGCCTGCTGTGTTCCGTCTTTGTCTCCGAGCGGACGTCAGGATATGCTTTATCTGTGATGCTGTTCGACACAGGACATGGAGCACTCACCGAGCTTGGCACATTTGCCAGGCTAAAGTGTTGACATGCTGAATGCTATGCAGGCTATAGATGTGCTGGCCCTGCACCTACCCAACAAGCTCATCCTGCCCGATGCCCTGAACTTTGCCCAGGAGGCCATCGGTTCGCCCGAGGCGCACGTGCGGGCAGCCGCCTGCACAGTCATCGTGGATGTGGCAGAGGGCTGCTCAGACGCCCTGCGCAAGAAGCTCCTGCCTGTGCTGCAGGTCAAGCTTCAGCCTTACACTTGTCATTTTCTGAGCACAGAGCATAGTGCCTTATTCCCTGCTTATTGGCATCCATTCAACCAGGCGCCCGGAGAAGCCAACTCCTTGCCTGCTGACCAGGCGTGGCAAGGATTTTCTTGTTTGTGGCTCTTCTGTTGTGGCCTTAGAATCTGAAGTGCTCTGCTGCAGATTGTCGGCAAGGGCTTTCAGGACCCGGACAAGAAGGTCCGGGGGCAGGCCATGTTTGCGCTGGGCGAGCTGGCGGCGCACTGCCAGCCGGAGATGAGCAAGCATGCCGGCGAGGCGCTGCCCCATGTATTTGCGGCCATGGCCGAGGACGACGCCACGCTGCAGGAGCAGGCCTGCTATGCCCTGGACTCCTTTTGCGAGAACCTCGGTGAGTTCTGCCAGCTTGCTAGTGCCTGAGAGCTTGTTTAGTCTCTACAAGACAATTTTCATGGCCCAGCTTTTGCCGCCAATGGGTTGCTGCTACCAGAAAACCCAACTCCAGCTTGGCATGCCACTGGAGTTACTCTGTAGCATGACTCCCCTGCACAGCGTCATTGCCTGCCTGCAATGAGACGGCGAGCTGAATGTGATGGTGGCCATGCTGCTTCCTGATGAACACAACCGTGTATACTGTGCAGAAGAGGAGATGACTCAGTATCTGCGGCCATTGCTGGAGCGCCTGGCGGGCATCCTGAACAGCAGCCCCAGCGTGGAGCTCCAGGCGGGCGCCCTGTCAGCTATCAGCTCATCTGCAGCTGCCGCAGGCCCGGGATTCACCCCATATGCGCGCGATGCCCTGGCCCTGCTGAGAGGCTTCATGGACATCACTGATGTATGCATCCTATTGCCTTTATTGCATTCGCCTAGTAGTCTGTCCTCGTCAAATTCATGTCTGGCGCTGACTCGTCGATCGCCTTCACTAGAGGCAGTACAGCACATGCGAGCGCTCTTACTTGGCTGGACATTGCTGGTCGATTCTCTGAATTGTGACAGCCGCGTTATGCACTGGTGATGAGCCATTTATGACGGCGCAGCTTGCACTGCCATGACAGAACGTGCGCCAAAACGGACTTGCATTGACATTTATTGCCGCCACGTGCATGACAGTTGGGTGCCATGCCCCGCAGGAAGAGAAGCTGCGGTGCCGAGTGCGAGCAACGGAGGCTGTGGGAGTGATTGCAGCATCGGTGGGCATGGAAGTGCTGGGGCCCTCCCTGCAGGACTTTGTGGCCGCAGCTCTGCGGGTGGGCCTGCACCTAGCTCCTGCACAGCAGCTACACGCACCAGCGCTTGACATGCTACCTACTCCACACAGCATGCAATCAAACTAATCTGTGCATGAGTTTGGGCTTAGTGTATGGCCTCCGCATCACTTGAGGAGAAGCACACAGGGCAGGAAGTGCCACCATGCTCAGGGCGTATGGCCTTCTGCCCTACATGATGCTGAGGCCTCTGTCATGGTGCAGGGCTTGCAGATAGAGGACAGCGAGCTGCGGGAGTTCACGCACGGCATGCTGGGCAGCATCGCCGACAAGCTCGGCAAGGACTTTGCGCCCTTCCTGCCGCATGCTGTTGAGGCAGCTTTCGCCTCCTGCTCTCAGGCAAGCACTCACTGCCTATATCGGGTGCTGGCCCCTGGTTTTAAGACCGGTCAGAATGTGGGTGTCTATTTCCTGGTCCTACAGTGATAGACTGGCAGCCTTCTCAGAGCTGCCCTCTTTGCAGACCATGCGCTTCAGTGAAGGTTCAATTCATGCCACATTGGGAGGTGCACTACAGGTTTATATGCCCACACTTGGTCTGCCGGTCAGAGAAATGATGCCCGCCATAGTTTCATCAGATGCCTGCAATTGAAATGGTGCTCTGCAGGAGGATGGCACAGCAGGGGACGACTCGGAGGAGGAGGGGTCTGCGGAGGCCAAGAGCGAGTCCCTGGGCAGCGACATTGACGATGACGAGGAAGACGAGGATGACGAGGAAGGCGCCTCCCGCCGCCTCAATGTCCGCACTGGTGAGCCCGCGCTCAGCACAGAAAGTATCCGCTAGGCCAGCATGGAGCCACTCTTCATATTCTAGGTATCCTAAGTGGAAGCAGTGAGGGGTCCTCCCCGAGTCGTGAGGTTTCCTGATGTCATAGTGCAGCACGATGCGATGGCGGGGCAAGCACGGACAATGCTGAATGTCCCAGCGCCTGAGCTCACCTAATTCGCAGCTTCTGCAGAGCAGCTCTAGCAGGGGCTGGGGCCTCTCATGCATTAGCAGACATAGGCATCTGACTGGAAATTTTCCAGAGATTATGCTAATGCATGCAGAGCAATAACTTCTTGAGGTGTGAGTGTATATGCTAGATGACGGACGTTGTTGCCTGGAAGCCACTCCTGATGGTCATCACACCACAGCGTGATGCAAGACAGACGCCAGCAGGGACCTTCCAACCTGACAGGACACACCCAATAGAGAGGATACAGGAGGCATTCAAGAGCCCTGTCAGTAACTGCTACTTACTTAGTATACAGCCCATCCACTGAAATGATGGAGAGACACTGTGCATATGCAGGCATCCTGGACGAGAAAGCAGCAGCAGCACAGGCCCTGGGCTTGTATGCGAAAGGAACCCTGGAGCTGTACGGGCCCTATGTGGAGCGCACCCTGTCCATCCTGCAGCGCATGGCCAGCTACTTCCACGATGACGTGCGAGAGCAGGCCTACGACTCCCTCGCCTACCTGGTGGCCGCCACTGCCAAAGCCTTCCCCACCTCTGCCCCAGGTCTCCCCTCTCATCCCAATGGATATTATATGCACTGTAATACACCATCTGTGAAGAATCATTGTCTGATGGTGGGAGCTGCTCACTACCTGGGGTACATTATCTTGCATCATGCACTGCACCAGACTGGCCACCTGAGGGTGCGCTGAACCTTTACTGCAGCACTATGCCAGCACTGGCCTGATTTATGATGTTGGTGTGCAGGGAAGGTGAGCGGGGAGGTGCAGCATGTGCTGGATGCAGCCATGGCCATCCTCCTGCATGCAGTAGAAGCAGATGACGACAAGGTATGTGCTACACTCAAAATGGTATGGCGGCGTCTGTGACAGAAGGCGTACATGAAGTGTACAGAGGTTACCTGCAGTGATTACAAGACGCTATAGAGTGATTGGGACAGAGGCCTAAGCCTCAGCGACCCATTCTGAGAAGTCCTCGTGCTGGTGGCGTTCAGGACGCTGTGTCTTGGGTTTCGAGGAACCGCTGGGTGCTGCAGGAGGCAGTATCAGTGGCCATAGCAGGTGCGGTAGGCCTGGTGAGGGGCCTGGGGGCAGAGCCGTGCGCCGCCTACCTGGAGAAGCTGATAAGTAACATTACTAAGGTGGCCTCCGGGGAGGCGCTGTGCCAGCTGGCGGAGGAGGACGAGGAGGAAATGGAAGAGGAGGAAGAGCAGGAGGTACAGCTCCCGCTCCCTTGTGTTGATAGTGTGTGAGTCCTTGGAAGTTTCCATGAGCCAGCTTGCTAAAGGCTTCGATAGTGTCCCTAGCTGAGTGCTAGCACATGCAGAGGCCAAGTAGTTCATGTGAGAGATGATGAGACTTGCTTGAGTCCTATGCTGTTGCGCTCCCCATCATGGTCAAAGTTGTGAGCAACAGCACAGGGCTTGACTAAGTCTAGTCATCTGTGCAATGTGCACTGGGCCCCTGCATTATTCTGGCACCAGGCCAGGGCCTGGCTGCTGCATGCAATGCAACGAGGTCTGCTCGTTGAAAGCCAGGAGCTTGCGATCTCATGATCATATAGGGTTCAAGAGCACCTTCACGTACATGTGAGCATCTGTCCACCTGCCTTTACGGCTGCATTGACAGCAGCATTGCTCTGGACCTGTCGATTAAGTCGAGAGATGCTTGTGTGCAGGAGAACCCAGACGAGAATCTGCTGGTGGCCGTGGGGGACGCCTTGCCTGCTTTGGCAGCAGCGCTGGGCCCGGACACGTACGCGCCTATCTTTGCCCAGCAGCACGCCGAGGCGCTCTTCAAGTGGATGCGCGGCAGCCAGCCTGACAGCGTCCGTGCCGCCGGCATGGGTGAGCCGTTGCATTGCCCCTTCCTGGATTTCTAAATCTACAACATTGTTCATGGCAGACCATGCCATGGGCAGATGACTCTGGGTGGTGATGCTGCAGAAGATGTGATGGTAACCAATTTACCAGCAACTAGTAACAATTCACCGTGTAGGATACTCATGATCCCTACTGCACTTTATAGGGGTCTGGCCACAGAGTAACACGAGGGATGACTGGGCGTGTACATGCCTACAGGTGCACTGGCAGAGGTATCGAGGGAGCTGGGGCACCACATGGTGCCCTACGTGCCCAAGCTCCTGCCCATCATCCTGCGCGAGCTGCGCTGCGAGATGTCCGACAACCGGCGCAACTCCGCCTTCGCTGCGGGCACACTCGTGTCCGCTGCGCCGGAGGCCACCTCTCAGCATGCCCTCAACCTACTCCAAGTGAGCCTCCGCTTGTCACAGGGCAAAACTGACACCATCGTTACAAGACAATCTGCAAGGCTTGGAGATCTCACACCCTTTGCAACACATGCATCTTGCTCCCCAGGTAGTGAGCAGGGTCGTCCACCAAACGGTGCTGTCTTCATGGACGAAGTGGTGCAGTAGTGTTGGCATGGGTATCATTAGATGTGGGGTTGCCTTCTCAGGCGCTGCAGCCGCTGTTTCAAGCAGACGAGGAGCCGGGCACCCGGGACAACGCAGCAGGCGCAGTCAGCCGCATGATCCTGGCGCTGGGGTCGCACCTGCCTCTCGAGCAGGTCAGTCACGAAATTGAGCTCTGTGCCCTGAAAGTCCTCCATGCTGCCAACACAACTTGAGGGCCCTCCAGTGTGTGTTTGAGAATTTTTCAAGCTGTGTTGATGCCGGCAGCATGTGACCTATCAGCAGCATTGGCGGGTCTAGCCGAGGTCATCTGCAGCGAATTGTCCATGACGGCTGCTGCAGGTTGCCTGGAGTGTGAACCCATGCCTTGACATGCTCACGGTGCTTGCAGGTCGTGCCGGTCCTGCTGAGCGCTGTGCCGCTGAAGGAGGACTTGGATGAGGTGGCGCCAGTCTCAAGCGCCCTGGCTGCAATGCTGATCAACCCAGATTTGGCTCCACGTCTGGCCCCCCAGAAGAACAGCCTGCTCCAGGTGAGAGGACTCCTAACCTTTCCCAGGCACTGCTTGCTTGGCACTGACAGCACAGGATTCGGTTCCCCCTCTGTTTGTCAGGTGTTGTAAGGGGTGCGGGTGCAGTAATTTCAAAGCGCGCCTCCGTTAAAAGAATCCAGGCAGGAGCGGACATGAGGTGCACCCAGCAAGGCATGTGCTTAGCTGGATGTCTCTGGATCTGCGCAGGCTCTAGATGCTATCTTGAAGCAGAGGGAGGTCCCTGAGGACCTGAAGAAGACTTTGGTGGAAATTCTGGCAACATCAGATGATCCCCAAATGCAGCAGCTGCTGTCAAGCCTCCAAGGACACTTGTAGCTGTGTAGCTGTTGGTATCAAGGACCCTGCTGCTGATATTGCGATGGATTGTGCGTGTAGGATTAGGTAGCTCCATGTCTCACCTGCTTGCAAGATTGCACTTGCACTGTGGGTCCTTTTCAATTCGGCAAATTTGTGCCGGAACCATTTGCCGACTAGAGTGAACGATGTTCATGCTTTGTGCTTTCATTCTTGGGTGTGCATATGTGATCCACATCAACAGGTAGGAATCTGTGAAGTATTATTACAAGGGAGGCAACCCGTAGCCTAGGGCCATAGGGCATACACGTGGGAGTCTAGCAGCCTCAACCACGGGGGCCAGCACAGTCACCATGCAATCAGTCTGCAGCCCAATTGCATGATGTTGGGATAGCATGTACAACACAAGCTCTAAGGCATACTCAAGCCTGGGTAACCTTGGTGTCCCCACACCAAAGCCCCCATACACCAGCCCCACAGCGACGCAACACCAGCTGGTGACGTCGAGGGTTTCTAGGGGAGAGGACCTCCTCTGTCTGGAGCGGCATCAGAAGCAAGCAAGCTAAACACGCAAGGCAAACATGCACATGCAGGCCAAACATGCAGTGCAAGGCAATCAAGTCCTAGTGCCACTGTCAGTCAGCCCCCAAACTGCTCCACGCAATGGTTTCTAAAGGTAATGACGGCAAGCAGGAATGTATCTGCCGCCGTAGCTGCCTCCTCTGCACCTCCTATAAAGTCATCTCGTAATAAGGCAACCATCCCCTCATTGTCAGACAATACTGGGGCAGTATCACTGTGAAACACGGTCTTCTCACATCCCTCTCCCCTTAGAAGTGCAAGGGGTAGCACGCTGCCCCGTTAAGGACACATGACCCTTCAAACAGTGTAACCGTAGACTTACAGGCCTGAATCTGATAACAGTGCTTTGTTGCAAGTCTGCACTTCACTGTCGTTCATGCTCTCAATTTAGAAATGTGCACCTAGCTTCATGCATGGCATCCAATGCACTGAAGCAAGGCTGCAAATTACTTGCTCAAAAGGGCGCCACAAGGACTTCCCATCCTTGCACACACTGCTGACGCCAGTCTGCTGTTAGGGGACCAATGCTCTCGTAAGTAGAGTGCTGAATTGTATCATGTAGGGAGTGTCACTGAAGCGACCCGAACATGTTGGGCACTTCACCAACTGAATAGTCCTCTCTCCTGAGTAAGCATCCCTTGCATCTACTTGATAGTAGGCTGACACCGAGCATCTCGCTCAGCAACTCTGCGCATTGTTAGCAGGCAATACTTTGTGCATTCGTTGACGCTTCCACTGCTTGCAGCCAGTAATCGATCAAGTGCTACATCAGCTTTGTGGCACAATATGCTGCGAGCAGCTAAGGAAAGAGAAAGCCTGACCGGAAAATGGTCTGGGATCTGATCTGATTTAGAGCCTGCTGCAGCAGAATTGCATGCTGGAGGCTCAAGAACAGTACTCAGCTGTCATACTCCCCCTAGGTCGGCTCTCAAGTCTACAACGCGGAACGTCGGCAGAGCTCAGCTGAAGAAAGCCCCTTGCAGCTGCTTCAGTACTGCATCACCGATGAGCTTGTGCTGCTTGGTGGTTGGGTGCACCTGCAACAGACCATCGTCTCACACCACCCTCCGGTCTCACCCCTTCACACCCGTGGCTGACAGGGAATAGAAAAGCGTTATCCTGAGCCAACAAAAGTTGAGCAGAACCCTTTCGGCATATCTTCCCCCAATGCTAAATGGCAACCAGCAGCGGGATGCAGGGCCTCACCTCATCGTGATACATGTGGTTGGCTGAGTTGGTGATGCACGAGGGGATGAATTCGTAGGGGTTCACCCCACCCTGCCCAATGGGCAGGGAAGTCAGCGTCGCGCCCAGGATGTGCCCAAGCTTGTTGCTCTTGGTGGAGTTGTTCTGGAGGTGGTACAGGTTGTCCCCGAAATGGCCTAGGAAGTCTACTGTGGTGTTAGGCTGAGCTGCAAAGACAGGGCCTAGGAGGGTGTTGATGATGTACTGGTCCAGGTTGAACTTGTCCTGAAGAGTGTTGTCGTGGCTGACCAGAAGTGTTGCCTGCATGCGCATACATCAAGTCTCTGGCGCTTATATACCTCTGTCTTGCCTGTGTCTTGCATCACAAAGAAGATGTTGAAGCCTTCACCTTGTATACAGGAGCCAAGCTTGGAGGGTCAAGTGATCTGAGCGACCTCTCACAGTATTGGATACTCAGGGTCACTCAGAAAGGATTGATGGGCGTCAATAGCTCACCGAGGCGCCTGGGAATGTGTTGACTAGCGTCCCAAGGTTCTCTTCGTTGGAGGTCGCATAGTTTGATCTCACCAGGCCTGTCACACTGCATTGCATGAAACCCGGTCATTATGCACATATATGCAGTTGCCGCCATACCCTTTATGCGAAGCTGTATGCATTGGGAATACCACAATGAAGAGAGAAAGTGACTTCATGGCATCACAGCGTGCTAAAGCCCATGCACACCACCGTATGCATGCAGGCTGTCAAGAGCACTCATTGCTGCAAGCTCGTGAGGCAAGTCTGTTGGTGCAGACTGCTGTGAGACTCCTACCACCAAAGAGCAGGTGTACGCACCAAGGATTTATAGTGTCAACAAAGCCAAAGTGTGTGGCCTGCGTCTTGAAGGTCCTCTGAAGGCTGGCAAGGTCAAAGAACTCGACAGTCAGCCCTCCACCCACATGCCTTGCTTTGAATGTTGTGACAGCATCTTGCACTGCTGCATTTGCAGCTGCCTGCATGCGCAGAGAGCTTACATCATGGCATGGACATGTGTGGAGGATCACATTGCAGGCACCCTGTCTAGACACAGTCAGCTATCAACTGTCTCGGTATCCCATCTGCAGCCTCGGCAGTGATGCTGTCGTGATGGCCTGATGGGATGTAGCACCGGACTTGGATAGCTGCCGCAGGACAGAACGGAGACGGGTGCGCTCACACAAAGCTGTGCATGTGGAGGGAGTGAAGGATGACCAAGCTGTGACTGAGGTCTCTCACCGCCACTTTGATGCCGTACTGCACAGTGCTGTCCTTGGGGCTGCTCCCAAAGAACACGTCCAGCGCATTCACATACTTGTTCACCAGCTGCACAATGGGCACCTGCTCAATGGCCACAAATCCCCACACAACGATCTTGCGTGCGCCTCCCGCATACAGCGTGTCCAGGTTAGTCCTGCGCATGCATGCCCCTCACTGAGCCTAGGCATTGAAAACTTGGAGGTAGGTAGCAAGCAAATGAGGGAAAGATGTTGCAGTTGGGGTACTGAAAAAAGAATACGCTTCGCTTGCATCAGAGGGATGGGGAAGGAATTGGTGACATACCCAAGCGCCTTGCCGACAGCTGCAATGGCGTCCTCAACAGGAGCATTCAACGCCGCATTCCTGGCAAAGTTGACAATGTTTGTCACATTGCCTGTCACCGCAGCCTGCAACCCATGCTGCAAATTTGTCATCAGCTAGCCAGCTTGGGTGTTACAGAGCATTGCGTATGTGCCCGCTGCGTGTCCTGCTTATGCTAGACCGGGGGCAAGCTGGGATAGCGTGTCATTGGTCAGGCAGCAAGCAACTTCAGTCATATTTCAATGATACCAGAAGGTTGTTGCAGCAACCACTCACCAACACATTGTTGTTTCCTGCACAAGGCACGTGAGCACTCAACTTTGCCGCACGTGACATCTGAGCCCACACCAGCATGCTCAACAAGCATGTGCTTGATCCACAGTGTATCTGCTGGCATTGCTGCAACAATCTGTTCTGCACCAGAGTGCGCTTTGGGGTGACTCTATGCCCCTGAGCAACATACATTGAGAGGCGATGATGTGTGAGGCTGCACCTGATTCCACCACAAAGACATCATCCGGGGAGACTGGCCCATTGACCTCCTGAAAGAACCTGCAATACACAGCCATCTAACCCTACTGCGGATGCAAATCACTTTATTCAGTGTGAAAGTGCTCACTGCTGATGCGGCAGATACGGCCATGTCACTGATGCCGTTCCAGACGACAAAGGGCAATCAGCTGTGGCCTCACTTCTTAATCTGGCCGTCCAGTCCTGTCACATTGTTTGTTGTCCGCCCCAGTCCATTCGACCTCAGATTGTTTGGGTAAAAGTCACCCGTAGTGCTTGTGGATGGTCCAACAACTGATCCACCCACAGCCTGCATGCCAGGCACACTGTGCTATTGAGCGTGCATGAGCGCCTAGTGTCGAGCAACATGAGACCGCACACGACAATGCACAACCCACGGCAGAGGCGGGTGCGTGTGGGGTGCCTATCAGGCCTTTCTGGTATGCGACCAGGGTGAATTGCAATTGGAGGAGGGGATCGTACCAGATCATACAGCTGGAAGCCGGAGAGGAGGTCAATGAGGTACTCTGCACATCAGCGCACCCTTCTACCCTCTGTTTCTGAGGTGCATCAAACATGCCAGGTATCTGGCTGCTGCAGCATTGGCCAACATGCACAGCCAATAATGTCACCCACAGATCAGGATAGGTCAGATGTAGAATGCTGGATACTGCATTCCAGAAAGCACTCACCTGGCCAGGTGGGACCATTGCTCCATCTTCCATCCTTGTACTGGTGTGCGGGTGGGTAGTCCGGCAGGGGCGTCTGTGAAGGAGGTCACCACACAGTGAGCTGCTCTGACTTGCAAAAGGGCTTAGCTCGTTGAGTGAGGCATGTGATTGCACATTGTTGTGCGTGGTATGATAGGGATTCAGGGTGCGCTTGCCTGGAAGCCTAGTTGCTCAAATCTGGCTTTGACCAGCAAATTGGTGCCTGCATGGTAGGTGTGAGGTTATAGCAGCCACCTGCAACAATGAAGTGGAGTAATTTGATTGCATGAACAGTTGTGAGGCGCTTACCGTTACCATTGTCGCTGATGCTATCCCCAAACACGACTAGCCTCTTCGCCGACACACTCAATGCTGCAGTCACAAGGACAGTCAAGCAGATCTGGACCTTTATGGGACTTCGCATCCTTTCCAGACCAGTGCGGAGGTGTGGCTCTGCTACTGAGCCTGATTTTCTATTTCCTGGGCCTTGCTTTCGATTTCGGAGTTGCTAAAATTGTCACGTTATCGACGATCTTGTTATATACACCTCACGTGAGACCCCAAGTGCCGGTAGATCAGCTCGATCGGTAGCGGAGGAGACTGCTGGATCCAGATTCTTGTTCTTTCAAAAGCTGATATCTATCAAGGTAGAGTACAGCCTGTATCAGCCTGCCTGACAGCGATTATCATCGCGGGCGGCACGTGGTTAAGCGGTTAGTCAGCAGCTCTCATCAGCTTCTTGAGGCAGCACTGTGTGCCCATGATGGTTCCATAAGATATGGTAAGCTACGAAAGGACTGAAAGGAGTCACGGTGGTTTGATCCAGGGTGTAGTGAGTCGACGAGAGCATGCCAGAGACATGACCTACATGGCTATGAAGGTGTAGAAACTGGCGATGTTGCTGGATCCTCGAATCCTGGCGGCCTACCATCGACATCTCGCTCTTCAGTGAACAAGTCCTTGCACGAATTGGTATGGCTGACATAACAATTGTCTCTGCCTGTGCAGACGCTTGAGCAGTCTACTGTTCTGCAAAGTGTCTGAGAGAGGGGAAAGTGTGCGCCTCAAGGCCCTTCCTGTCGCAGGTGCATCCGGCTAGAAACTACATCGACATCGGGCACGGGAGAGGCAGCCAAGCTAGCTGATCCCGTTTCTTTTCACAAAAGGCAGGACTCTCAAGAGCTCCTGCCCATGACTTTGTAAATATGTGGTGGCTACCCGCAGCCATCATGCCTAGCTTACTGATCTCAAACAAAAGAGCAAACTCAACATCATTTTGGCTACGCAATTCTGTCACTATTGTGGGGACTGTTGAACTGAAAACTCTGTCATTTGACTGTCGCCACAAAACCTAGGCGCAAGTCACGATGCTGTCAGCGGGCCTATTTTGATGCTGTGCTGCAGAAACTAGGGACCGCATTGGTTTTTGCGAGTTTGTTGGACAGTCGCAAGACATCATAGAGTCGCCTTCCCTTGCCTTGCCCACTATCCTGTATTTGCAGACGTTGAAAGGCGGCATGGAGCGCGGTTGGTTGGACAAGCTAGAAGCTTGCAAAGGCTTTGACAACGGCCAGAAAGCTGAACTTAGGGGCAGGCTACTTGCCCTTCAGAGCGTTGGAGTAAATCCCAATGTCACCCTGATGGAGAGTGACGAGGACATCAGGCGATGCTTAGACGGTCTATACAATGCCCACACTAGACCAAGTCGGCTCCGTCGTCGTTTGTTTTCCTCTCAGACAGATCACATGCTGAAAGCAGGGAGTCGCAAATGCTGGAACATCATGGAAGTGAGGCATCCTTGCAAGCCCGAAGCAATCCTCCGGCACTATGCAAAACTTGTTTTCCCACTCGGAGGGGCTACCATTTGGTGTTGCAGTGCAGTGCGCTTGCCATGAGGCGCTTGTATAGACAGCCGCAGGGAGCCAAGATGCTTGTTGCATAGGCTCATGTGCTTTCTGAGAGGACTTGTCTTTTGAGCCGTCGCTATGCTTGCAGAGCTAACTCTGCGTGAGGTCATGGGAGTCATACTCCCAAAGGTGGAGAGACCCAGCACACCGCAGGAGCCTCCTAGCACAACCCAACACCCACTGCCCAAAAGCTTCGGTATTGTGTTAAGTTGGCCCGACTTCCGTAAGGGGTCTCAAGCGCTCTATGGCAGCCTCAACAACACCGACCGCCTCTATACAGTGCCAACCTATGACTTCGTGGATGGTGAGTCGGACCAGTCTCCAGGGCATGAGCTCGAGGTCAGGGAGCTGCTGATGAGAATGCTAAAAGGCGTCAATACTGCCGCAACGGTGTTAGGAATCCCGAAGAAGTATAGTTGTGGGGGAAGCGGCCGCAGCTTGTCGTTCACAAACATAATGGTGCGACCTGTTGGCGCAAGCGGCGCCCTGTCTGAGGACCCAAGCGGCCAAGTCTGTGCAACCATACTGGTAAAGGTGTGTTCAGCCATGACGAAGATTAAAGCATGTTCCCACAGGCTGCATTGGGTTGTAGGAGCGCTGAGCAATTCCAAGGCCACAGAGGTGCCCATGGTGTCACAATGGTTAGCCGAGTCAAAGACCGTGTTGCAACCAAGTGCAAAGCCTTGTAGCAGTTTTGATAAGGTAATGTGCAAACGCTCATATCTGCCGTCCATGATGGTCTGAAGCTTTCTCACAGCCTGCCTCAATCTACTTCTTGGCACCCACCCCGAGAGGTCATTAAGATCTGCTCCGCCCTTAGCATTTTCCGAGCCTTTTCGTCTGCTTTGAAGGGGGAGTGGGATTTCGAGCTGAAGCGAGGTGATCGCCTGGAAGACCGACTGCACAACACTGAGAAGATTGAGGCCATCGTGCGTGTCGTGCAGGAGGTTGGTCCAAGTGAACTCATTTGTAAAAGTGTGTGATACCGTTCTATGCATTGTGTCGCGTCACACTTGACTGTTAGTGTCAAAAGGGGATGTATCGCTATCTTTTGGCTAGCAGTACTATGCTTTGGCTACATGGGCAAAGGCGCAATTGTTAGCTACATCTCTACTAGCAAGCGCGCACTCAAGATTGTTATGCCAGTCTCAATGCCTTTTGATGCACTGCAGGCCTTCGGAGATGCTGTCTTTGATAAGGCGCCACTGCTTGCCCTCACCAATTACGACGTCACCATCTTCCTCAAGCGCAGCCAAGATGTCAAAGACAAGCGGCTTTGGGCTTCTGAGCCTATATGGTTCGATGACACCAGTCCTCCACCACAAGTATTTTGGCTGTATGGGTTGCAGACGGCGCACCAGCTCCAAGGCTGGAAGGAAAGGCTCCCACGAGCTGATGTGCCAGCCAACCGTAAGCGGAAGCTCATTGCAGAGGAGCAGGCAAAAGGTGCTAGCAGTGCAAGCCGCCATGTAAGGCCGCGCAAGGCCACTGTAAGCTCGCCACGCCAGGCATGCCACCCCTTGCACAAAGGGCATGGGATGGAGCTCTGGCCTTCAGCAGCTCTCCATCTAGCTGATGACCTTATAGACTTAGGGCTAGAGGAGACTGTTCTACTTTCCGAGCTGGAATTCGGTGGTCTCATAAACATAGGCTCCTATGCCAACACTTTCAAGGTGAGCCCGTGTGACTTACATAGAAGTATGCCTTGTGCTGGGGGTTTCAGACTTGCAAACACTCACAATCCGTGAGTACAATCTCTCTTTACCTGCATAAGGCCGGCAATGCACGAGCCTGTCCGTGTCAAAATGACTCATGGGCTTTCATTGCTTTAGTGATGGTGTCATCAGATCATTGCATGGCACAGACATACAATGGCACATCGCAAAGGGCTGCCTCAGAGTTGTGCTGTTCAACAGTTAATTTGCTCTGTGATTGCCGCAAACCTAAAGCATTGGTGATTTAGCTGTGGAGGCCATGGCATTATGCATTGACTATTATGTGCTAAGTTGAATACTCGGTTGGGTGTAGGGAGTCCTTGAGAGACGGTCTGTAGCAATCAAGATATTCAACACCAAGAAGTCGGGAGCAATTGCAGCTTATGCAAGCGAAAAGCATGCCTATCTACAATTGAAGACCCTCCAAGGAGAGGCTATCCCCTACCTCTGGCGGAGCGGCTTGCTTGCGCACACCTCAGCGCCGGTCATTGTCACATCTTTGGAGGGTAATGCCCTCGATGAGGACCATCCCGTTCCTAAGGACCTGCACTGGCCCATGCGAAAGGCTTTGCGGGCACTGCACGCTGGAGGTGCTTGCCATGGTAATTTGCGGCTCTCCAATTTTGTGTTGGAGGGTCGGAAAGTGAGGCTAGTTGGGCTTGGACAGACCGCCGTGCACGCCACTAGAAAACAAAGGGGTGCTGAGCGATGTCAACTCAAGGCTATGCTGGCATAGACTTCAGCTGTGTGTCATTGTCTCGACCGCGCAGCAACTGCATGCAAAGAAGACCAATGAACACGTACCACATGCAGCTCCTGAGAGAGAGAGAAACTTTACATCTTTTCCAGCCACCTAGGGCTGATGAGATGCCTGACCCCCATCAGGGTCAGTGCCATAGTATACTCCCAAGCATTCCTTGATATACATCGCAACACCACGAATGTCATCTTGCCAGATGAATCGAAGCATGGTAGCTGCATGCTCTCCAAACAAGCCTTGATATCTGTCACGAATATCCTGCAGCCCTGGGCACTCAAACACAACATGCTGTTCATCACCCGGGTTTTCACCAGCACACAATGTGCATACCCTATGCAGCCTGGGAATACCTTGCCTACGACCATGATCCCAGGGAAGGTTATGGCAACCCATCCTAAACCTGAGCAAGGTTTGCACACACCTAGCGGACAGTGGCAGCCTGAATATTGCCTTGGGATGGATGTGGGCAGGCCGTGCAAACCATGCACCATACGTACAAAGATTGGCACCCTGAGAGGGGCATGTCCTAGGACTAAATGGGGCGTCTTGCCAAATTGCATCGTACTTGGCCTTTAGTTTGATGTCCAATGTATGCTCAACAATGGGGTCCAAGTCATCATCCTGATGTCGTACATAGTGTATGCTTGACTGTGTTGAAATTTGTTCCGTGCAAATATGTGTATGAGATACATTATATGAGCTATTGATGTCATCCTTGGCGTACAGCTGAGACATGGAGAGAAGCTCTCCTGAGGGCAAAACTCTATTGCTTTGCGTCAGTTGTGGCAATGTGTAGCTGTTTAGGGCCTTCACGTTGAGTGTCCACAATGAGGTGTATACTTCTGTCAAGTCTAGGCACATTGGCAGATCGCTTCAGCATAGTGGATGTTTGCACCACAATCTCATGAACATGTGTCAATACCACGAAGCTGACAGTGCTTTATATAGTCTTGCACGAGGCGCTGTATATGGCCACTCTCAGCAACAAGGAATCCTGGGTCTGCATCTGCGCTGTGACCCTGCATGACCTTTGTGGTCACCTTGAGAAGGACAAACTTATACACCGCTCTGCTGATGACCTGCATGTCCGCATTCCAGTGAGATAGCAGGATAAGCCCTTGGCTTGCCCAAGCAGCTTCGGCCGAAGCTGCAATGGTCTAGGGAGCATCATGCGGGTTTGACGTGTCAGAGCTGCTATTGACAACAGACATCACTTGGCAATCTGAAAGGATGGCACAGCATGCTTCGCCAGAGTTGCACAACTGTTGCTCACCTGAGCAGCATATAGAGGATTGAGGATGGCTTTCACAAATCTGAGTGTGGCCTTTTGCACTGCCGGCGCTGGATCCAAAGGTGGAGGCTTGCCAGCTGCAGTCTTGCCTAGCTTCTCATGATCAGGCTCAGCTGCAGAGTGTGCGCCTGGTGCTGCATGAGCACTGCCACGCTGCCTCTTCTCTGAGCTGCGGGGTCTGGGTGACAGGGCATGGGAGTCAATGTCCAGCAAGGCTCCCTCAGGATCATACTCCTCACTGTCAACATCGCTCCGGCTGCTCTGATCACCCTCTGCTTTTGGACTACCGTCTCCATCGGCCTGCCGGTGTTGCTGCAAGCTCGTGTCCCCTGACCAGTCTATCTCAGCCTCCTCCAGCAGGACGCCCTTTGCTGCATCCTCAGTTCCTCCATCGGTCAGAGGCACTTCAGCCTCCTTGCCGTTGGGACTGCCTGGGATGGCAGGTGCTGAGATGGCAGGCTCAGCATCTTTCAGCTCTGCAGACTTTTGCTGAAGAGCTGGAGCACAGCTGGGGCTGTTGCTGACCTGACTCTGGCCCTTCTCTGGGACGTTGACTGCAGGCTGGGCGCTTGCTGCTGCACTGCTGTGCTGAGCCGCATGGTCGATTGCAGTGCTACTTGGTGCTGCCAACCCTGCACCGTCCTCTGCAGCACCTTGTTGCTGTGCAAGCCTGGCCTCTGCAGGCAGGTAGCTTGGGCATGCTTGCTGCCGAGCAGCATTGTTCATGTACACCTGATCATGAACACAAGACTGCTCACTGTGTATGTAATACCTGTCTAAACTTCAACTTCTGACAGTACCTAAAGAACCGTCATCGTTTGTGGTTCAGTGCCAGGGAAAGCATTAGGCTAGGACTGTGAGAGTAGACAGACCTGCTTGCCGACACCCTTTCTATAGATGCTCATCTCCTGAGCCAGTGCTGCCTGGGCTGCAAACTTCCTCAGACCTGCAGCTTCCATGCTGCGTGCAGCTGCAGGGGTCACAGCCATCCCAGCGTCTTGCAACAGCCTTGCTAGCTGCTGACCAGCAAGCCTCTTCGCCACGCCCTGCAGGTCACGCATGATTCTTGCCATGTGCCAGGAGCAGCCTATGCCATCATTCAACGCACAGCATGCATGCCTTCACTCTTGCACAGCTGGGAGTTGCATCTCACCTGCCGCAAGATGCGAGGGACGCTGGATCTGTTTATGTAAGCCACAAGGGGCTGGTCATGCGGGTCCAGTCCATCTATCAGCGCATCTGTGGCTGCAATGCTTTGGACGGCACGAGCACTCTGGCTGCTTGGGTGCTGCCTTAAGACTGCTGGCTGCACCGGCTCAGAAGGCGCCCTTGCACTCATATCCTGCTCAGAGGGTTTTGCGTCGGTCTCTATGCCAGCTGATGCAGCAAGCTGCGGGCTGTGCTGCTCAAGTGTGGCCGACAATTGGGAGCTGTGTAGCTCATCTGCAAGGTGCAGCTTTGCAGAGCCTGAGTCCTGTGGCGCTGATTGGGAAGTCTTGCGCTTCTTGGCTGCGCGCTGAGCTGCTTGCAGTATGAGGGCCCTCCCGTTCAGTCCAAACCTGCATGAGAGGGTCACTCAGCTGAGATGTTCCCTGTAATCTTACAGCAAGCTGAAAGCAAAGAACCTCCCCGGCCCGTCAGCCTCATGCATGTACAGCACACAGGCTACTCATCCTCTTGAGCTAGATGTCTCACCCTGGGGCTTCATTTGCAGCGTTGAGCAGGCCTTCCACGGTTTTTCCCGCATCCACAGAGCCAGCTGTGCTCTCGGGAGTCAATGCCATAGTCTGCTTTAAGCAACTCTAGCTCATGATGGCCATGCCTCACGACCCCTTAGCCACTGGGCCAACACTCAGGCGGGCAATGTAATAAATGCTGCAGAAACTGATCACTTACATCGCGCTTGACACTCTACAAGGGTCTGTGCTAACACATGTTGGCAACTGAAGAGCGCTGGACGACTGTAGCTCCCACTTATGCCTGCCTAGCAAGTCGATGCCATGACATTCAACCTGTCGCAACTGAGTTTCCGTGCTCTTACAGCCCCGCACAACAGTAAGAAAACGTTTTACATGGCTGCTTACAACGCAAGGGCGCAGTGCAAGTCTATAGTATGCCATGTGCATTGCAGGAGGGAAATGACAGTGCTTTCGATGCCAGCCTGTTTGGGCACTGTAGCTTCCGGAGGCTTCACTTCGAGAAGGAATCTTTCTCGAGCAAAAGCCCGGACTTCGAAGTGATCGCCTCTTCCGTTCCAATGTGAGCCGTGCTTCCTCTGACTGGCGCACGTACGACGCCTGAGTCCCTCCTTGTCCCGTCATAGGCGTCCTTCGAAGAGACCATCAAGCGCTCCAAACCCTTGAAGGGGATATCTTGGCGAGCGTACGCCCCCTAGCCGTTCTTCTACTTAGCTAAGGATGGAGGCTTACGAGGACTTCACTGCGCACCTCGCAGCGGTAAGCAACAGACGTCTGTAACCGCTGTCGATGGTGGCCTCCTCATTCATCTCTTGGACAGCAAATGCTATAAGAAACAGCTTTGGCCAAGCGCACACTCAATGTAAAGATCATTTCCATGCAGGGATGGATGGCCCCTTTGGAGGATGACTGCAAGCTGCTCAGAAACCTGCTCGATGACTGCCTGAGGATTGAGGTTGGGGAGAACCTCTTCAACAAGGTGACGCATGGGTTGAAAGCTTTGACTCATTTCAGATAAAATCAAAAGCCCTAGAAGGGGGCCATCCAGGCTGCTTGCCGCTGTATGACGCTGAGCAAGTCATGCGCATGCAGTTCGAGGCCATGAGGACCCTGTCACACTGTGTCTCTGAGCTCAGTCAGAAAGACGTCAGGGTAAGCTCTCGTATGCACCTATGCCGACCATCAAATTTCAAGTTGATTGTATGTGGCACATAGTGACAAGGCCAGAATGTGCCTGCAGAGCTCTTCCAAGGTGCTTGCTCAGAATATGGCAGATGAGCTCATGTCAATGCCTCTGGACGAAGCCATACCGCTCACAAGGGCATGCGGTGCGTCCTGTACCTCCCCGTACTATCAGACCTTGCAAAGTATTCCTATGTAGTACATCAAGTGACACTGATGTAGAATTGTGGCGCAGGGCACTATCTCAACCTCACACAGATTGCAGAGACGCACCACAGGTGCGACAGCAAGCATGGTGTCACCTGTACTGTGTCACCAGTGACGATGAGGACTTTCAAGTAAAGGAAGTTTACAGGAAAGTGCATGGTGCAGTGTGAGAACGAGCAGGATAGAAGGAGTCGCCACGAAGACCTTCAATGAGGTCTTCGGGCACCTCATCGCCCATGGCATGACGCCAGATGACCTGTATGATGCTGTTTGCAAGCAGGTAAGCATGCTGCTTGTATGATAGCCCATGTGGATCAGCACATGCTTTCCATGCTCCGTACTATGTGCCTCAGATCTTGCAGTGACTCTGATCTCTCACAGCATGTGCTTCCTCACTGCATACTCTGCCCAGCCTTGCACATGGTTCAGCTAAGCAGAGCCTTGACATAAGACCTGCTTTCCAGGAGTATTTGCAGAATGACTGAGGTGTTGATCTGGAATGCAGCACACAGAGGTGGTGCTCACAGCCCACCCAACCCAGGTCAACAGGCGGACGCTGCAGCACAAGCATTGCCGCATTGCAGCCTTGCTTGCTCAGAATGACAGGTGACGGTCTTTTCCAGCGCACCCATCTCCTGACCTGGTCTTACGGCCCCAGGCCCGATTGCGCAGTGTATTCTGATACATCTCTGATATTCATGCCGCAGGCCGGACTATACACAGCATGAGAAGGATGAGGTCCAGATGGACATCATGCGTGAGATCACATCCTTGTGGCAGACAGATGAGCTGCGCCGGCACAAGCCCACACCTGTAGACGGTGGGTACTACGGACTTGCTTGGCTCTTAATCCTGACTTGTGACTCTCATATGATATCCTCAGTGGGCAGGCGCGTGGGTTGAGCATAGAGCACTCGCTCGACATGAATCTTAAGGCATTCTAGAAAGGAATGGGGCTGAAGACCAGCAGCTGCTGTGGGGGCGCGAGCACACATTTCATAGAGAGCACGGCACGACTTGGGCTATGCAGCTGAGCAAGAGGCCGTGCTACTGGACTAGTCTGTGTGCTCGACTATGCTGATTTTGTGGAAAGCAGCAACACAGGCATGTTGCCACGTCAATGACTGTCTTGAGGCGTGCTGTACTGTAGTAGGCTATTCACTAAGTGTTTGTGGCCCCTTATCGCAGCCCACACCCCTGGCTTCTGCCTGGCTCTTTCCTAGAGCAGGCAGCCACTGGGCAATGCAAGCAGATGCTCTGAAAGTCTGTGTGGGTATGTGACAGAGGCCCGGGGAGGGCTGCACATTGTGGAGCAGTCGCTCTGGGCGGCCGTCCCGGCCTTCTTGCGCAAGTTGAGCCTGGCTTTGAAGAAGCACACTGGCCGCGAGCTGCCCATCAACATGACGCCGCTCACCTTCGGGTCGTGGATGGGAGGTGACCGGGACGGCAACCCCAACGTCACTGCTCCTGTGAGTCTCCACATGAAGACCACTCTTGATGAAAGTCTGTGCTCCCTGCACATGGCTCCTTTGAAAGGAGTTGCAAAGGCTCGTCAGACTCCGTTGCCTCCGTCTGTGACATATGTTGCAGAACAAACAGACGCCTCTGAGGATGGGATCCTTTGAGGCATCAGCTGCCCAGAACAGTAGTGTTGAATGTGGCCTCATTCTGTCTGAGCAGCTCAGCTCTCACTTGAGCGTGAGGGTCATGCAGGTGACACACAGTGTTGCTATACTGGCTCGCTGGATGGCTGCTGACCTGTACCTGCGGGAGGTGGATGCGCTGCGGTTTGAGCTGTCTCAGAACCACGCATCAGATGAGGTGCACATTCCTGCCTTAAGAAGGAACTTGTCTTCTGTGTGGGACATTTCCACACATGTGTTGCAAAGGTCTTGCTGGGGAGCATTCCATGTATCAGTCACATCTGCACACATAGCACTTCTTCTTACCCAAACCCTGTCCTAGTTTTAGGTTTCATCTTCCGGTCCATTTGCTGGGACAGCCTTGTGCCAGGCTGGAGTGAGATGGTGAGCTGTGCAGGTGTGGAGGCTGGCAAGAGAGATCACCAAAGCACAGCATGCACAGGGCGACAGCCATGCAGCACCGGCCCCTGGGCAGGTATGTGCTATTCTCAGTCCTTGCACCATACTTGCTGGACTCCATAAAGAGATAAAATGGTTTGCAGTACTTCATGATTGGCAGATATTCACACACAAGAGGCTGCACCATTGAGAGTGATGTTCAGAGGGAAGCACGGCTTCTGACACAGTATGTGCTGCTTGGTGAAACGCTTGGCTTGTCTGCCTGTAGGGCAACTCAGCAGCGCCTGCAATGCCGGGGCGCCAGTACATGCGGTCCTTCTCCCAGGCCACCATGCCCAACGCCAGCTCTGAGGGCGGCTTTGCAAAGGTGGGAAGCCATGCACGCATTCCCCAGGGCGAACACCATACCCAACACTGATTGTATGATCTGAGGCATTCGATGTTGGCACTCGGGGAATTACCGCTCATACTCCTATCAAGTGTGGGTTGAAGGAGGCATTTGCAGCAACCAAGTTGCAGGTCATGAGGTTGTTGCCCTTTGAGACCTGGACAAGTCACTGTCCTCGTGCCCTGGCGCAGATGCCATCAGCCCACCACACATTCCATGAGGAGCGCCAGACTGACGCCCATGACATCACACATGATGCTGTGGGCATGCCCATCGCACCGGGCACCGGGCCCCTCATCATTCGCCCAGATGGCCAACGCATGGAGGTTTGCTCCTAACACTGCATCCCCAGATCATTCTGGACCTTGCACTATCCTGATCACTTTGCGCCGTGCGACTCCTGTCTGAACTGTAGCTTACCTCATCTCTTGTCTGACGGCACCGAGTATGGAGGAGATATTGCTCCTTTCTGGTAGGACAGACCTATGTAGCTGTGGCGCAACAGGCATTAGCTGAAGCTTGCTATTCACTGGCAGGTAGGATCGCCGCCTACAGAGCTCCTCTGGAGTCCCCGCGCAGACGCAGCCTCCCGCAGGGGTTCCATCGAGCTGGCGCCCCGTGCCTTCACCCCGCACCACACGCCTGTGCGCGGTGACTCCCTCGATGCATCCTCAGCAGCCGCCTCCCCCAAGGTCAGCCTCCCGCTGTTCAGGTCTCTTCTCATTGCTGCTGATCAGGTCTCACCATCTTGGATGCTAAAGCCCGTCCTTAAGAGAATTGTGCCAGCAGGACAGTACAGGGTCAGGTAGTGCATGCCTCATGACCTGGGTCAGGTTCAAAGCTCAGCACTTGGAAGCTTAGACGAGATGCGGTTGATGGGTGTCCTCGCAGGCAAATGGAAATGCAAACAGCAGTGGCAGTGATCTGGGTAGCCTCGACTCTGGCGCGCAGCAGCAGATGCCCCTCAATGTAAAGGCAGGTGTCCTCTCTGAGAAGCTGTCAAAGAGGTTTGGCAGCTCCGGCGCTGCCCCATCCCCAGACACCATCAAGAAGCGCGGCCTCAGGGTATGCCCTGATCCCTGTCGCTTCATCTCACCCTAACCTAGCCTGAGCGCGCTCATGCCCCACACACTCATGTCCTGCAAGATCTGAGCGCCAAGTAATGCACAATGAGTGCTGTCAGCACCTGCAAGGATCACACAACACAGCACTGTCTAGTTCAGACGTTGCATGTGCGGTGGCGAGAACAGGTATGCAGAAGGGGTCAATGGTGCTTGCAGGCGGCTCGCTACCACAAGACATCCATAGACGCCCTGCTGCACCCTCGTCACCACAGCGCTACTCCCTACCGGGTCGTCCTTGGAGATGTAAACTTGTCAGCCATCCTGCTCTGTTGCAATGCTGTAGCCCTATCACTCTGCAAACTGAGCAAGTCATGGACAGCTCTCTGGACCTGTGCACACAGCAACCAGATGTCACCCTCCTTGAATTGCTGGCCTTGATCCTACTCATCTCTCAGTGGTGTTGAGACCAACACTCCATGCTCAGGTGAGACAGAAGCTGGTGAACACCAGGAAGCGCATGGAAGACATTCTGGGTGGCGGCGCGCCCACAGACGATGATGTCTGCTATGAGACGACCGAGTCTCTGGCAGAGCCCCTGCTGGCCTGCTACTGGTCCCTGTGGGAGTGCGGCTCTGGCATTGTTGCTGAAGGTGCGCCCTGCACCCCTCATGCCTGAGTTGCCAAACAATGAGAATTGCATGCATTACAGGATCTTTCCAGCTTGCTTTGGAAGGGAGCCGACGGCCCATGCAATGCGACGCATTTGAAGGCACCTCACAAAGCCTCCTGTACAAGCCAGAGTGCATTTCATGCTAAGGTGCGTCCACAGTTGAGATGGGGTTGTGTGAGCTCCAGGGCGGCTGCTGGATCTGCTGAGGAGGGTGTACTGCTTTGGCGTGGGCCTCATGAAGATGGACCTGCGCCAGGAGAGCAGCCGGCACACTGACGCCATTGCAGCAGTCACAAAGTGCGCATGGCTGCTTGAACTCTCTCTTCTTGGTGGCTTGTATGCGCTCCCGCCTACACTCACATGCGCAGAAGGCATGCTTGCTGGCTTGCCTGAGATGCAACTCTAGAGGTCTGCTCCGCATGTAAGATTCCACAAGGCAGGAACTCTCGCAAAAGGCAGGGCGGCTGACAAGCTCTGGTGCCGGGCAGATACCTGGGGATGGGCGATTTCAGCGAGTGGGGGGAGGATGAGCGGGTGGAGTGGCTGGTGAAGGAGCTGCAGAGCAAGCGCCCCCTGGTGCCCCCCGCCATGCCCCTCACCGACGAGGTCAAAGAGGTGCGCACCACATGACTCATGACACAATGTGACACTCTCCATGGCTTGCTGCATGACAAGCGCATGACACAGACAGGCAAGCGCCGTACGTGCAATTGCTTTGCCTATATGAGACTGCACCAAACCGGAAGCAAGCTTGGCACAAAGTTTCTAGGTCATGGCAGGCATCATGCATCGCTAGCAGATTCATGAGGCCTTGCTTCTGCAGGTACTGGACACCTTTAAGGTGGCAGCAGAGCTGGGGCCTGAGAGCTTGTCTGCGTACGTGATCTCAATGGCCACCAATGCCTCAGATGTGCTGGCTGTGGAGCTGCTCAAGCGCGAGGCCTCCCTGGTGGTATGCACCTACCCAAGATATCATGTGCTCGCTTATCCAGAATTCAGTCTCTGCCTGCAAACCACAGTTGATGTCATGATTCCTTGCTGCTTGCTGCCCCATGTCTGGAGAACAGTAGCAGTGTGTGCTGCCCTAATGTGCACTGACTAGCATGCCTGGTATGCAAGTGTCCAGTAGTGTGTCATTCTGAAGTGGCTGATCAGATGTGCGATGCTGTATAGTCAGCGGCAGACAAGACCAGCAGCCGCAACCAGGCGCACCCCCGTGCCATGACGCAGCGCGTGGTGCCCCTCTTTGAGACGCTGGACGACCTCAACAATGCCGGCGCCACCCTCAAGCGCCTCCTGGACACGCCCTGGTACCGCCAGCAGCTTAGGTACCCTTCCTAGCCATGAAGCAGGGATGCCCTCTTTGCATGCACTAACATGCTTCATCCTTGCTCCCATGTGCTCAAAGCTTCACAAGATATGCTGTAGGCTTTGTGACCCAAGGCGGCTCTTTGCACATGCTTCCAGCACAAAAATTTGCATTGTAAAAGAGCCTGCACTGGCCATGCATTGCTCAGGCCATTGGGATCGCCAAGCGATGGAGATTGGCCGTGATCAACTGCAGGGATGTGCACGGCGACCATCAGGAGATCATGCTGGGCTACTCTGACTCTGGCAAGGATGGCGGCCGCCTGGCTGCTGCATGGGCCCTCTACAAGTGCCAGGAAGACCTTGTGCAGGTGAGCGCCCTAAGGAGCCTTGATGGGTCTTGCCACAAGCATCACTGCCTACTGCACTGACATCTCCCCCTGTGATAGTCATGGAGGCGCTGTAGGGCGGGTGCTACTGCCAGAAAGACCTCCCGAGCCTTGCTCTGCGCAGCTGAGGTCCCAGCGTAGCCAATTGCAGGTCAGCGCCTTGGGTGCTGGTGAATCAGCCTGGAGAGCCCTGACTGCGCAGGTGTGCAAGGAGGCGGGGGTCAAGATGACGCTGTTCCACGGACGCGGAGGCACAGTGGGGCGCGGAGGAGGCCCCTCCCACCTGGCCATCCAGTCCCAGCCGCCCGGCAGCGTGCAGGGATCTCTGCGCATTACAGAGCAGGTATATCGTGACCGCCATCCTGCTGCACCTCGTTCCTTTAAGATCTTATAGCAATGTGGCCCCCAGTGATGTGCGCAGCAGATGCATGGGGCTAAACACAGTCATCCTCTCAGAGTTCTTGCTCCTTGACACTCACTGTTGCCATCCAGGCTCCTGGAAGATGTTGCTCAATGAGTTTGTCATATGCAGGGAGAGATGGTGCAGGCCAAGTTTGGCATGCCAGCTGTGGCGGGCCGCCAGATGGAGGTGTTCTCCACGGCGGTGCTGCTGGCCACGCACTCGCCCCCGCGGTCCCCCCGCAAGCCCGAGTGGCGCGCCCACATGGAGCGCATGTCCGCCATCTCCTGCGAGGCCTACCGAGACGTGCGTCTTCGATATTGCTGCATGCCTTTCTAGGCCTCGTGCTCGCCAAACACACCTGATCCACCCTCCCTGCTCTGCTGCAATGAGGCGTATGCTCGACAGGATATGCTGACAGGGCAGTGAGCGTGTGAGCGTGTGCTGCAGCTGGTGTTCAAGAACCCGGACTTTGTACCGTACTTCAGGGCTGTCACGCCCGAGGAGGAGCTCTCAAATCTCAACATTGGAAGCCGGCCCTCGAGGCGTAAGCAGGTACGGCGCATCTCTGAATAATTTGAACTGCACCATACTGCCTAGGGCCTAGGAACACTCCAAGGCAAGAATGCCTGAGGCAGGAAATCACCCTGATGGTACCATACTGAATGCAAGGCCCCATGCCAAGCCAAGTTTGAGCACTCTGCAGGGAGGAGGGGTGGAGACGCTGCGAGCCATTCCTTGGATCTTTGCGTGGACTCAGATCCGCATGGTGCTGCCCGCCTGGTTGGGCATTGACACTGCTCTGAGGCGCCTCTTTGACGAGGTACGGCATGCAGGCCCTCCGGCTGCCTGCAGAATACACTGAACCTCTCTGCAATTGCTTGATAGGTATCCGGTGGGCCAGGGAATGGTCTTTGACCCGTCCCTCAAGCGCTAGGGATCAACCTAACCTGACCCAGACCCATTCAATGAGACAAACTTTGCATTCTAGCATGCAGTGCAAGCACGGATAAATTGTCTTGAGTTGCAGGGGGCCGATGCACCAGAAGGTTTTGCAGTGTCCTTGGTGATAGATGTCAATGCGCAATCTTGGGCGTGCAGGGCAAGAGGGCCGATCTGAGGGAGATGTATGCGGAGTGGCCCTTCTTCCAGAGCACCATCGACCTGATCGAGATGATCCTGGCCAAGGCGGACATGCGCATCGCGGAGCTGTACGACCGCACGCTGGTCACCGACCCCGCCCAGCGCCGCCTGGGCGCGCACCTGCGCCAGCACTTCCACAACACCGTCGATGCCGTCCTGCAGGTGACGCACTCCCTCTGCATTGGTACCATTACAAGGGACGTAACCCGTAGCCTAGGGCCATAGGGCATACACGTGGGATGCTAGCAGCCTCAATCACGGGGGCCAGCACAGCCAGCATGCAACCAGTCTGCAGTCCTATTACATGATGTTGGGATAGCATGCATAGAATAGACTCCAACGCATGCTCAAGCCTGGGTACGTGTAAAATTCTGCAGCCAAGCACTGGCGGCCACTACAGCGCCCTCCTGCATACTGCCTGTTTGCCTGGGGCTCCCACTGCGGTATTTGCTCTTGCATGCTGGGACAGAAATACCCAATGCAGCAAGCTAGCCTGCATGTAGCTGATTGGATGACTTGACTGTCCCAGGCGCGTCTGCTTAGCAAGTTTCGTCACTATGCAGGTGACGCAGCACCAGCATCTGTGCCAGAACAACCCTACCCTGAGGCAGCTCATCGAGATGCGCAACCCTTACATTGACCCCATCAACATCTTCCAGGTGCTCACTCTCACTCTCACTCTCTGCTACGCAGATTGATGCTGATACTGACACACGTGGTTTGCTTGCACTCCACTGTGTAAAGAGCCTTATGAGCTACTCTGCATGTCTGCAAAGGCCATGCTAGAGAACAGCCAGGAGCTGTGCTGTCATGATGTGTGATCCTGGGAGCTTGCAGCAACCCATGCATGAGGCACGTCTCCTGCGCGTGACAAGAGCAGCGCCCTGCCCTCAGGTGGAGGTGCTGCGGCGGCTGCGGGAGCAGCCCGAGGACAGGACGCTGCGGGACGCGCTCCTGGTGTCCATTAACGGAGTCGCAAGCGGCATGCGCAACACCGGCTGAGCCAGGCTGCGGGCTTGCCCGCTCACTGCATCGTATATCAGGCATGCAGCCCGCTCACGACAGCAGCTGGCTGCATTGTGCTTTGCTTCATCTGATGGTTTGCGGCGTGGTTAGCATCTTGGCTGTAGCCTGTGTGCGACAGCATCCAGGGCCGGGTCAGATCAAGAAGGCGAGAGGCAGATTGATCATACTGCCTGAGGGAAAGGGCGATTGATGCCATGGGGCCGTCTATATGGGACATGCAGATGCTCTCATGCCGGGGGCATATGTGCTTTTCCACTTCAGCATGGGAAAGTGTGGATGGGAAAGCATGGATGGGTCCTGCTGGCTGGGTTGAGACTTGCGGTTGCTCTAATTGAACAACATCATTGCTCATGTGTCAGGAGCTTGGCTTCATTGATGCAATCAGTGAGGTCGTCATACTACTAGGAAGTCTTTCTAGACAACATGCTTGCTGCGTGTGTGTCTTGGGCCGAGGATAATGTGCTCCTTACATGGAGCAGCTCTTCAATACTTGCAATGTTTGCTGTCTGAACCTAGCTATAGCAGACAACAAATGCTCTGATAGTCACAGCACCTGCTACAGGTTGGCTGATGTGCTGCTAGATAGTGTGTAGCCTCCATGTGACCTGTGTTTAGCATGTCATGTAGATGGTGAGAACAGTTGCAGATCTCTCCTAACGGGAATCTTGGCACAGGCAATAGCATGAGACAATCCCCTGAGTGAGCAGTGCGTCTAGAGTACTCAGGGTACGCCTGTGTTCAATACCGGGTCCCTTGAGGCCAGCTCAGCTGAGCCAGAGCTTGGCTGGAAGCGGTTGAGATTCTTAGAGATTGTCAGGCTCAGACAACGTGTAGATGCCAGCATCAATCTTCCTGATCTGGTTGACTGGATTTAATGAGCGCGCAAGCTTCATTAACTCCAGGGCCTGTTCTACTTCTGCTGCTCAGTGTCACAATGTGAGCCTGATGGCAGAGCATCCTTGGGAGAGGGCTCACATTATGACATCCTCTGACTTGCCTGGCTGGACATCTATAAATGGCGCCTGGGCTGGCTGCAAACGTCACCGGATCACATCCAGAAGGCATGCCGCCGCAGCAAATCCCCCAATGGATGTATCAGACCTGACATGCCTCATCACCTTTCGGCTCTGTGTAGCACCAAGAGGTGGCAGTCTCATGAGGCTGCAAGCTTTGCCTTGTGCTCCCGCAGCCACTTTGGCGAGTACTCAGTAGGCACTGCATCGATCTTGGCAGCCACCACAAAGTCGTACTTTGACAGGCCACCAATCGCGTGCGTAGATAGGTCAACCTGCAGACAACATCCCTCATGCAAGTGCACAACCTACGCAGCACTGCTCTAATGCAGCTTTGAGACCCTACAATTTGGCATGACACATGAGTTTGTGCAGACAGAAAACAATGTGTGTTGGGGTCAGCAATCATGACCAGGTTTTCATGGCGGGAGCAGCTGAGCCCACCGTGACATCCCTGTAATTGGTCAGATGCAGGTCTGGATGGTGCCCCTCTGCCTCTGCAACCTCCATGACCTCCGTGAAGAACGCTATTGCTGCAAATCATATGTTCGCTTAGCTTCCTGCATCTGCACATTCACGAATATGGTCGATCAGATGCATCACACCTGCCTTGAAGTTCTTTGCAACGAAGGCCTTGGATATGCTTGTGCGCTCTTCGTTTGCAGCCCAGTCAGGTACGGCAGGAAGCAGCTCTGATACCTCCTCTTTGCTGAGTTTCGGGGTGTCCCTGCGATGGTCGCATGTCATTGATGCTGACTGTGCAACAGGACAGGTCTTGATATAGACGGAGGCACTTGACGCTTACTTTCCACATTGACCACCGCACGACTGTGATCGGAGGTCATCAGCAGACATGCTACAGCTCACGATATTGCTTGTGCTCAGGTGACGGTGAGGCCGGTGCCCCAGGTGCTTCAATGGAGATGTCCTGTAGCAGAGAGTAGGACTTAATCGAGGAGTTATCCTTGTGATCATTCTTTGCATTGCATCCGGATGAGCGCGCGCTATATTCAGAGTGCTAAGCCTCGGAAAAAAATTTGCATGGCAGGAATAGGCAGAGGAAGCTAGCGACCTATAGGAGGAAGCTGTGACTCACCTTCATGGGCTGCAGAAGGTGCAGCGCCACACAAAGCGCATTCAACACATCCGTCATTGGCGCAAGACGCATGCGATATGATCGGTGCCAAGGCTCCTCTGGGTACTCGTGCCGGTCCGTCATTGGCACCTTGTAACAACTCAAATTCGTATCACATGAGCCTAGGCCTGCATCCCTTTTCAGGTTCCTCATATGAGGATTTGGCAGATGTACCTTGGTCCGAAAGCATACCGAGACTCGGGCCCTCAATGCCAGACCGCAGGGATATACAAGCTTTCCTTACAGTCCAGCTATCGCTCTGGATGCTCTCAACAGTGACTCTGCATAAATATGTACTGTGCTGAGACACTGCTTCGAACACTCTCAGTAGGAGTTCCCTCCCCCTCCCACTTATGGGGCTTACACCAAGCCCTATGTGCACACTATGTCGTCTGGCCAGCGTCGGCCTGAAAGGCCATGGCTGTTTTGTGATCCCTCAGTGCGGCATTAGGCAGCTGCAGGGTGGCTGCATTGCGCCATCCCATGTGATGCGTTATCCCATGACGTTTGGGACACCAGGGCATGAAGCCTTGGGCAGGATGTATGCAAGCGCTGGCACACAGCAGGATCCAAAGAAGTCGCATCTGTATCGATAAATTGTGTGAAAGGACTAGAGAGCATTCCCATGGGGAGCAAGACCTAACATGGCCGCTATACTTCTGTTGTCAGTGTTTGCACCCTCAAGAGCAGACTGCTCTATGTGACCTGTAGTCTTCAATCACACCCATTGCTACGAAGTGTGAGCTCTGGCAATCCTCAGATCGCCACAGGATCCTGAGTCTTTGCATAAGTAGTCTTCAGATATACTGGAGGGAACCGCTCTGGCTCCAACTTTATGCAAATGAGCTGAAGCTCACACATTAGCTGGCAGGGCATGTAAAACAATCTCAGTGTCTGGACGTGTCTGCAGAAATGGCACCTTGCACCAGCATCGCCTCTCTTGACAATCCGTAAGAGGACGTTGGAACATCTCTTGATGTTGTGATCCCTGGAACGCAGCGTTGCTGCGCTAATATCGCTCACCAAACATGCTGATCCATTCCCTCTACACTGCTGCAAGCGGCCTTCCTTCATGGCAGGTGGAGATATCCCAAAGGGGCTTTGAAGAGACTGGTAATTGAGAAATGACTCTACGTGTGGCGTTATGACAGCTGGACACTACAGGGTCAGAATCAGGAAGCCCTCAAGGGCGTCACCATCATCGCATTGATGGCGAAGGAATACTGCTTTGCAGCCGCTCAGGGGTAGAAGACGCCGTGCTTGGTCGCATAGTTGGCTGCTGCACGGTCGAGCTGCTGGAACAGGGGCAGATAGGCTGTGGCGACATAGTACTGCACTGCGCAGCTCTGTGGGGTGGTGCAAGGCGTCACAGCCAGGGACTGGAGCAGCGGCAACAAGGGCGCTGTGGCCGCCCTGCATTACCACCCTCTGTTTTAAGACTTGTTCAACACCAGGGACCACCCACACACACACACAGGGGCATTCAGTCAGCACTGTAGAGACGCAAGTGTCCATACAGACCGGATCAGATCACATCACATTCCTTCCAGCCACACCAGGCTGATCAGATGCTGACCCCCCTGAAAGAGGGGGGTTCACTCTGTTGAGACGGGCGCTGACAAGATTCGCGACCCCAGTCAGAGCATCTTGCCACACAAACGCTTGCGTTGCCTGTACTCCTTGCAGCTGTCGCGTCGCATCAGCACAGCGGGGACCTCTGCACACACGGAATCCGGCACAGAACATAGAAGGCGCGCATGGCACCTGCAAGCCAGGAGGACCATGGAAGTCAAGTCAGGAGCATCTTTGAGACTTACGCAATGGTGACGACAGTGTCTGGGCCGTTGGTAGAAACCAGCAGGGCGTTCCGGGCGGCTGCGAGCTGGGCAATGATGGTGGTGTTGGTTGCCAGAGCTGTCTGGATTGCTGAGAACACCGCAAGAGTGCCCAGACCAGGAATGCCTGCGGTGCACCACATCGGGGCCTTACACTCCTTCAAGGATGACCTTGAAAAAGACCAGGGTAGGGACATTGCCAGCCATGACCTTGGCGTGCTAAAGGGACAGCTTGTGCCTGCGGTAGACATGGCTGTGACAATGATGCGGTCGTGGCGCTACTGCATCAATAATATGGTATGCCTACCAGTCTGCTCAATGTAACGGATGCTGGCCGGGTAATTTTGGCCAGGGAAGTAGGTCTGCTTGAAGCTCTTGAGGAAGGCTGTGCGGCCGGCCAGATCAGGCTTGAAGTTCGCAGGCTTGGTCAGGGTAAAGGTGTCCAGCACGGCGCCACTGATGCTGCTAATCATCTGCGCATGCACAGCACAATATACATCTTCTGGAGGTGGTGCACCAGGAAAGCTGCATTTACATCCTGAGGGACCATCATTGCACTTGTAATTGGTCATGACATGCATTGTCAGAAAGTGGGCCTCTGCTCATCATGCCACGTCACCACTCGGCCAGAGTAGTAAGAAGGCACCTGGCAAGAGAAGGATGTTGCGGTCACAGTGCATGGCTGGTAGCCGTGCTCCACGGCAACTGTCACCCAGTAAGGTGGCAGCGCGTAGTTGGGAAGGTACCTGCGGTTCAGAACAACCTTCTAGGTGACAGCCTGTTCAAGGCTGAGCGTGAAATTCTCCTTGCATGCAAGAGCACAGGTCTGAACGCAGCAGTACATCCTGCTGGAAGAGAGGAGATGGGTCGCATCCCGTTCCATTGTAACCTGTGCATGGCCAATCAAGCCTGCCGCTATCACTAGTATGCAGCGCTGAAGCAGGGACGCACGAGAGCGAGAAGCCAGCATTGCCAATGACAACGTGGGTAGGTCCGCCAAGCGAGCCATCAGCCAGGTTAGGCTGGCAGGTCCCATTGTATACGGGACAGGTCCTCTCGTACACGTGGTCATGTCCATGCCATGTCAGGTCCACCTTCACGCACCAGGCATGTCCTCAGCATCTCTGTGCCCTCTTTCAAGATATACCTGGCTGAAACAAAATGAGCCATAGAAGCATGGCAAGCTGGGCCACCCATTCACCTGATACTTCAGGAGAAGGGGCTCAAGGGAGTTCCTCAGCGACTGAGCCACGCTGACAACACCATCGCCGATGCTGGTGGTGTAGATTGGCCTGTGTCCATCTGCAATCACCCAAAAATACGCATTGACAGGCATGTCCTGTTCCTGGCCAGCACCTTATGCCTACCGAGGCAGCGCACAGTGCCAAATTTCATCAGAGGTTGCCATCATACTCGCATCAGAGCAGCTGCCTGGACAAGAAGGGAGCAGGATTGGGGCCCAGTGAAACTGGAGATCAAGGCCCAGGGGAGTAAAAGCTCACTCAGGACAATCCAGGGCGTCACGGAGCGGTCCACAGATGCAAAGGCAGACTCAATGAACCTGCACAGAGTAGAGGTGCCGTCAGGAGCCTACTCATATGACTCGCCACAGGCAAGAAACAGATAATCCCACCACTGTATTGCAGACCTAAGTGCAGAGAGGGGCACCTTCTTCATCCAGACAGCCCCAAGGCTTGCAACATGCCATAGCAATGGTCATCTGGACAATGGTCCATGACTGTGAGCAGCGTGACATATGTGACTGAACATCATGTGTGATAATATCCTGGCATGAGCAAGGGGGGACATACTGGTACTGAGCAGAGCCTGGAGAGTAGTCAATCTCAGTGGAGTAGGCGACAAAGAACACTGGCCCAACGCTGTAGCTGTACCACGCTGCACGCAAGGGCAAGGACTTTTATTTGGTAACAACAAATCTGAAACTGCTGGATTTTGCTCTTATTGTACAGGACAGCTCATGACAGACATTAAGTATCAGGCACGGATGCCTCATTTTCACACAAAGCATCTTACCTGGGCTGCCCGGGGCCCAGTTTGGGTTGCCCAGGGACTGTGTCCTCCTCGCGTACACCACGCCACACTCACCTGCTCAATATCTCATCCTAAGGTGACGCTGACTCAGTTTGGGTTCACAGACATGTCAAGACAGTTTCAATACTTTAAGGGGACGTAGGAGGTCAAATGAACTCTGAAGCGGTCTCACATACCGCCTGAGTCTGCTTCTGCGTTGTTGTAGTTGTCTCCCGTGAAAGGGCTGTCCCTCTCGTGGTTCTGCAGACAGGCAGCTGTGTTCTCACACCGCAAAGATAAAGAGCAAGCAATTCTTTGCTATCACCACTTGACATCAGACTGGGGAACGGGGCCGGGTTCATGTGTGGCGCACCCCTTCTGTAAGCATCCATGGCACGATGCCGCCAATCGCTGACATGGAGTCCATGTATACATCCCATGCCTCTGTCTGCAAGGCACTTGTGGAAGCTCAGACAAGCCATCCTGAAGCATCTGATGTGTCACAGCTAGTCACATGCAGGCACTTGAGGTGCTTAGCCGGTATAGCTCTACACCTGAGCTTGCTGATTAGTGCCAGGTTCTTTATTCTGTAGAATACCCTGCAGTCCTAGGCTACCAGAGACACCTATTCAGGAACAGGATCTGGCTGTACCTCTCCACGAGCATAGGACACATCTCCGTTGAGGAGGAAGAGCTGGACATCGGCTGAGTCAGCGACCAGCTTTTGCAGCGTGGCCAGCGCAGAGCCCTGCTGCGAGTTGTCCTGGGTGAGGACGTTGTAAACCAGCGCGTTCAGCTCCTCCGCGGTGTAGGTGGGCCCGAAGTCCTGAGGGTTTGCCAGAGGCAGCGCTGGGTTGGTGGGCTGCTGCGTGTACTCATACTCGAAGCTCCCATCAACCTGCGCGTGCGCATGCCCCATCAGGCTGCTGCATGTCATGTCAGACCCTAGCAGTGTATCTTGCTTATGGAGTGGCCATCAAGCAAATTTGTCAAACCCATCTACAGAACCATAGAAGCTGCAAGTTGTTTCACACCAGGGCAGCTCAGGTCCATGCACAGCCTCAGCCATAGTCTGAAGGGGAGCACGTCAAAGAAGGCTCACCTCTGCGTGGCCATGGTCTGCAATGGCCAGGAGCTTGAGGGTGCCTGAAGGCCCGGGCGCAGGGCTGGTCAGAAAAGACAGCTCAGAGCCCATTCCCATCTTCTGCAGGCCCCAGTGCAGTCCAACATCAGTACGCCATCAGACCATGTCTGCCACCCTTCACTACGTTGTGGACAAGGTGCCAGACTGTGCAGCCTGTAGAGGGTGCAATGAAAGGCACGCATGGCATTACCCCTCAAGTCAATGGCACCCTGGCTGCATGGGAGGTGCATAAGGTCAGGGATGCTCACCAGATCACCATAGTTGTAGTAGTACCGTGTGTTGGGCTGTAGGCCTGTTATCTTCACATAGTTCAGGGCTCCTGCACATGAGGACCCACTGTCAGCACAACCTTTACGCCACAAGAAAGACTGGCTAAGAAGCCCGCCATCAGGCGTCACACCTCTGCTTCTTTTGTCACAGCTTGTAGGAGGCAGCACTCATATGCCCAACGAGTGGTGCTTACGGTAGGACTTTACCTGGGTCAAAGAATCCAGTGTCATTGGCGGGTGATGCGCACATGTCCGAGGCCTTGTATGTTGTGGCGGAACCCACAGCAACCTGTACATGGTGCACTGCTAAACGCTTGGTCCGTCTCACGTACACAAAGCCTTGCTAGGTATTCATTCACAGGCAGAACATGCTACTTCCGGCTGCATCCGTGCATGACAACATGCCACTGCCACAGGAACACACAGGACGGGGTCGGGGCAGCTCACCTGGAGTAGCTTGCCAGACTCGGTTCCGTAGAAAACAATGGAGAGACCCACATCTCTTGTGGACCACTGCACCAAAGCCTCCCTGCACCAGCACAGACGTGACGCGTATGCCATGAAAGTCTGCACACCCTGTGGCAAGGTCCAGCCTCGACATGTGTGAGCAGTTGTCCACTCTCATGTCCAGTCCAATCTAACACTCTTACAACAGGGCATCCCGGAGTGACAATGTTCACTGGTGTAGCAACAGCAGCTTTCAGCATTTCAAGGTGAGATCAGTCTGGGCCTGAGCCGCACCCTGTCTTCTGGGTCAGGGCGAGATGCACTTGGGTGGGCTCGTTGTAGTTGCTGAAGGGCAGGGGCGCGGTCTGGGCGGCCAGCGTGGCGGCGCTGAAGAAGCCGTTGGCCTGGGTGGCATTGGCGAAGAAGTAGACGACCAGCGGCTTGCGCTGGTTGATGACCCGGAAGCTGCGCACGCATGCAATGCCATCACCTTTCCAGAAAAGGTGCCGGTGCATGGTGTTGCAAACCTGGTCAGGGCATCAGCCTCTGCTGTGGGGCTTCCGCACATGTCTCAGGTTAGGCAGATGAAGGTGCATGGAGCTTGCGCAAGGTTTCCATGTGGACCTGCCATGCATTGGCCCTCCCAAAGGATGCAGAGTCATACATGAGGCCCAGCCTGTATGCTTAGACTGGTGATGGTGAGGTCCCACACCTGAAGGTGGTGCTGCCCGTCGACACATAGGACAGGTCAGCGTTAGCCCACTTGTACTTCAAGAGCTTGTTCAGGCCAATGGTACTGTTGGAGGGGTCCTGAACATAGATTGCCACTGCATCATAGGTAGTCGGCTTGGCAACGCCACTAAGTGTCACACTGATATAGTCCCCATTCTTCACCTGCAGCACAGGCATCACTGTCATAGCTACTCAACACTTTAATACAAGGCATCCAGCAGGGTACCCGGCACACGCAGGCAGTGCGCAGTGCAAAGCATCAACTCATCAGGAAGGATCGCTGTCTGCACTTCAGGACCTGTGACTGTGTGAGGGAGGCCGTAGGCTCAAGACTCACCTCCGTGACATTCAGCGTGAGCGTGATGCCATTGTTAGGTGGTGCTGTGGCTGTGTTGTGCAGGAATGGCACAAAGCCAGCGGCCGTCTTCTCGACCTTCTTCGTGCTGTCCATGATGCCATTCACGATCTCTGAGGACAGGTCAGGCAGTGTCAAACTACTGGACAGCGCTGTGGCCTCGGCAACCAGCTGCTCCTGCATCAGGACAAAGCAAGCTTGAGAATGGTGCAATCAGGTGCTCTGTCTCCTGCTCCGCAGATCTCTGAAGGCATTTGCTGCATGCTAAGTACTTGTCCTCCTCATCTGGGCGTGTAAGCTTCACTGACCACAGACATATTGCAATTCAGTCTGTAGGCTCGGGAAGTTGCCACTTCATGAGGGGATATTTACGTCTGCAGCTGCGAAGGACAGCAGGCATGCAGCACATAGTGCCACTGCCAAGGCGATGGACTTTGCTCCCACACTCATCTCTCCCTCTGCATGACGATCCTTCCTTTAGCATCGGGTCCCCCCTCAATCGAGGTGGTGAGCACAGCCGTGTACGGCGCCATAGCATACTCAGCGATCACTGTTATAGCGCACAACATTGTGTAGAAGGTGTGTTGCCATACCTGATGCTAGTCCAATGTTCCGAACAACAGCAAGACTGTGACGGCACGGCCCGATCAAGAGACAAGAGAGGGCTGACAGCTCCCTCTACCCCACGGTCTGATGCCTTTCCTGACGAAATGTGAGAAAGAGCTTCTGTCATTGTACAAGGCGAATTCGGCATATTCTCCGGGACCCTGTTCAAACCAGGGCGGTTACGTCACCCCATAGCATCGCTTTATATTGACAATGTGAAAGCGGGGCTGCGAATAGCAAAGAGCCGTCGTTCATGTGCATTCATCACATCTGCTCCAGCAATAGGATGCCTGTCTGGCCTTCAGATGAGGATGCCAGCGGTGTGGCCATTCCCAATTCAGCTGGGGCAAGTTTCGCTTTTGCTCATCGGAGCTCTTTGAGTTCCTCTCGCCACCTGAATGTGCAGCACTTCTTGCAACATCCCCCACATCAGTGTCTTCAAAGCCGCCACTGTGACTTTACGACCTGCAGCTATCCGAGTGGGCGGGAACTTCGAGCCCATCTGCGCGATTGGAGATGCCCTCGGAACCGACACATGCGCTTGTTATACCTCACAACCACTTCTAATGCCACGCAAGCATCGTCACGGGCTGTGCCGAAGCACTGTAGGTGCAGCTTCCGTGCAAATGGGAGCTGGGTGATCACGTGGAGTGCAGACGAGTATATCACAGATGGCAGAAGGGAGGCTCCGGGATCGCGGAACAGTGGACTAGGCCTGATTGCATCTCAGCTGACGCGCACTCACGTCACTGAACGAATTTCACTGAATCGCTTCAAAGAGCGCGGAAGGATGTTCCGTCGAGATCGACCAGGCAAACATGCCTCTATTGGGGTCCCCTCGCCTGTATTACTTGCCTGTCCCGTTTCCTGCGGGCTCATCCCTTCCTTGGCGTGTGTGAGTCCCTGGAAAGCAGTGTCATGACATGCGATTACATAAGCCGTCCGGACATCTTGTGGCGATTGGCATGCCTGCCTCCATTGTGCCATCTCCATCGTGTATAATGGAAAACACAGCGAGTCTCCTTTGTTGATGGAAGAGGAGTCCCAAACTGAGCGGTTACACCAAATTAAGCCCAATCAGGCAACAGTACCTCACAGCCAATCCTGAAGTGTGATTATTGGGACATTCGCAGGGCTCATCTATCACGGGCGGTGTCACTGTACGGGTGATAGTTGTACGTCCATAGTCTTCAGACAAACACCAATCGCCATCTGTGTCCCCACTATCATATTGTTTTGGCTCAGAGCGGGATTGAGCATTTCTGCTCAGGGAGAGCCGGCGCGTCACTTCACAGACGAACGCCTGTACAAGAATTTCGAAACAGGTGAAGACGATTATTACGTTATGCGAGTGCCCCCACGCATCCGATTCATGGCTCCCGGCCGAGGCTGCTGACGTGCATGTACCATGTTGTGCACATTGACGTAGGAGCCTGGTGATCTCAAGAACTTGTGCGCGTGCAATTATTGATTCATTGACATAGAACAAGACAAATCTTCCGATGCTGAATGCCGTACGTACGTGGGAAGAGCACAATTTGCTGCGGCTGCATATGGCGACTGCGCACTTAACGCTCACATAGCATAGGCTACCATTTGCATGGATGGGTCTTGCAAGAAAGCACCTGGCTAGAGACTCTAGCCCAGGGCAGTGCGTCTCTCCGAAGCAGACTGTCTCCTGTCTGCAGGGAGGAGCTATGGGAAAACAGCCTCAAGAGAAGAATGGCGGCTCTGACGCTGCCGATGACGTCCTTCAGAATACCTCCAAGGAAGAAATCGAGAAGCTGGCAGCCGGGGACATTGAGGTGCGGTAATGCCAACGTTTGTGTTGCGCTGTGTGGCTGTGAAGGGCATCCGGGGCCTATGCATTGCATGTGGATTGTGTGAAGGCCTGGCTTGTACTTGTAGCAGCGCTGCCTCTCTTCTTCAGTCATTGCAGCCTTGGTTCAGCCCATGCCATGCTCTGCCTCCCTGGCATGTTTTGTGATTGACTTGAGCCTTGTCCATGGTTGCAAGCGATCTGTGGTCTCTCCTAATGCAGGTCAATGCCAACTTGACGGTCTACGTCGCTCTCGCCTGTCTGGTGGCAGCAAGCGGCGGCGTTCTTTTTGGTAAGCCTGCCGTCTGTGTCTCCATTGGGAAGGAGCTTTGTCAGATTGCCAGTGGAATGTCCTTTCCTTGGAATAGGCCTGGTTGTGGGAAGACACGTGGCTATGCTGACAGCAGCAGTGTGGTGCAGGCTACGATGCAGGCTGCACGGGAGGTGAGGTTCTGTCTCCCATTCTGCCTCCACCTCAGCACGCCAGCCAATTGTCGGCCTCAGACATTGTAGCTTGTGATGACAAACATCCTGCTGCATGGTGTGCAACAGCTCTGAAGCATGGTAACTATGCGCAGGTGTGGAGACTATGAAGCAGTTTGCAGAGATGTGGTGCGGTTACCTGCCCCTGGGTGCCTTGGATGTATGGCAAGCCTGTGATGAACACTGATGCATGATACTGAGCAGTGAACAGGAATATGGAATTCGTGGCAGCTGACCATCCTGACGTCCACTGCCGTGTGGCATGCCACGTCAGCTACTTATGCAAATATACAGGGAAGGCTGATGCGCTGACAGCTCTTGCTGTCATGCTGCAGGTTTCCTGCAACAGCCAGCAAGACGGACACCTCCTTCTATTGCAAGTTCAACGACAAGACGCTGCAGGCATACAGCGCTGTCATGCACTTTACTGGCGCGGTGGCCTCGCTTTTCGCAGGCTACATCACCCAGCGCTTTGGGCGCACGACATCCATGATTGTGGCTGGTACCTCCTACATTGCAGGCAGCATTCTCCAGGTGAGTTCTTGTCTAGAGAGCGGGAAAATGCCATGTAGGCCAGCATTGTGAAGGGTTGCAGCTACAGTGCTGCTATTGACACCTGCAAGGCGCAAGACGAGGTCCAGGGCTAGAGCAGACCCATGACGCTCCTTTGCAGAAGCACATCCAGGCTCTTTCAAGCATGGCATCTCTGAGATGTGCTGCGCGCATGATGACCACATGCTCATCTGTCAGGTCTGGTGGGCGACTTTGTAACAATCAGAGGAGGTGCTAAGCTAGCTTGCACCCGCAGGCTGCAGCATCAAAGAGCATTGGCATGCTGTTTGCTGGCCGCATATGCTGGGGCATTGGAGTGGGCTTTGGAGACCACTGCGCCTTTATCTACACAGCTGAGATGGCGCCCCCACAGTGAGCCCCTTCAGGGAGTCGCGAGCCCTCGTCAGACCGCCTGCCTTAGACAGGCCGTGCTGCTCTTGATTGATACAATCACTGCTGAAAGGTATCTGTCTTTGTGAGTGCGCCCACGTAGACAATCATGAGATGGCTGACCCTGGCTGCTCAGGTGGAGGGGCAGGTTGAACTCGATGGTACAGACAGGCACCTTCTTGGGTCTGGTGGTGGCATCGGCAATCAATGTTGGGACCAACTACCTTGTCTGGGGTTGGCGGCTCTCACTCGGCCTCGCTGCGGTACCTGGGGCCATTCTGCTTCTCGGTAAGCGTTGCAGAAGACGCTGTCTTCTCAGCTTGCTGCATTGTCATGCTATTGGAACAATAGCCACTACTGGACTGGATTCAAAGGCCTGCAAGGACCACCATCACCAAGTCTTTGTCAGGGCGCTACATGGATTGATGTATGTGGGCTCCTTGATTGTGCCCTTTCAAGTGGTGAGGGCTTCCTATCTGTAGTTGTTAAGGGTGCTGTGTAGAGTATCACGACACTGCTCAAAACGCCGTACAGGTGGAATCTTCTTGCCAAACACGCCCAACTCTCTGGTGGAGCGGGGCAACCCCGAGAAGGCCAAGGCTGTGCTGAGGCGCGTGCGTGGCACCAAGGACGTAGACACAGAATTCAAGAGCATCCTAGTGGCCAATAAGGTGATGGAGAATATGGAGAACCCCTGGCGGGCAATCATCAGGTGCAGTCCTAAGAGTCTGTCCACGTAGCTCTCTATAGTCCGCAAAGGGTGAACATCTGCAGTCTGACTTGCTTTCCATGCTTCGGTGCCAAAGGGCGACAGGCTCCTTGCATGACGTGGGCTGCATGAGAGAGCCGATTGTGCCATGCGCAGGCGCAAGAATATACCACAGCTGACATTGGCAATCATGATGCCTCTCCTTCAGGTGAGGCATCTGAGGGCTGCCTGTGGCGGTCACACCAATCTTACTGCTTGGATGTATGACTGCTCACATCATCCCGCTCAAGCTGATAGGTGAAGGATTGATTCCATCATAATATCATGCCATAGAGATACTGATTGTTGTGATTGCACTGCAGCAATGGAGTGGAGTGAATGCAGTCAGTTTCTTCTCACCCCAAATCTTTGCAGGTAGGCCGAGCTTTCCTGTCATTTGCAAATGCAACATCCGCACAATGGCATGTCTCTGCCTTCACGCTCCCCTCTTGTGTCCTCTTGCAGGCGTTGCCGCATTTTCAGGAGGCCATGCAGGGAATGAGGGCCAGCTCTTTGCAGCTCTTCTTGTAAATGCAGTCCAGCTAGTATCCAATATCGTCTGCATTATATTTGTGGATAAGGCGAGTCAACAGCTTCCCTTTGCATCGCCTTGTCACATAGCAGCCTGTCTGTTGTGTCAGCCAATCAGCTTGCCTCCTGACGTTTCATAGCCCCAATGTCTCACTGTTCTTGCTTTTGGAAGCACCACTTCAGAATCAAGGTGGTGCTACATTTTGCAGGTTGGCCGACGCACTCTGCTGATCAGTGGATCAATTCTGGGGCTGCTTGCAGACTACGCCGTCGCTATTGTGTTTGCGGTCACGTGAGGCTTCACCTTCCCGTCTTATACTCGCCAATGCTCAGCATACTCTGCCAAAGCCTCAGACCGTGAACACATGCTCCCCCACACAGCTTGTGACGTTCATGCATCTGCAGGTATGCAGGAGGAGCTGCCCTTCCTCAGACTGGCTCCCTTGCCGCTATTATTCTGGTAAACCCTACTTGCAATTGGGGAAGCATGAAGTGGCCTTGTGTGAACCGTTCTCGTTTCATACGGAGGAGGAGAGACGCTGATTGGACTCTCATAACAGTCATGCAGCAATGTCATATGCCATTGCATTTATCCAGCTGCCCAGACAAGTGTCTTCTGTACGCAGATCTGCCTTTATGGCGTTTCCTTTGGCTTTTCTTGGGGTCCAATTGGTGCGTCTGCAGACCTCTTGTACCCATCTTTCTGGCTTTCTTCAATCTCAACATAACATATGTCTCATGTGACAGTGTCAGCCCTGCTGAAAGCCCCCAATTATCTAAAACCCCCTGACACGCAGGCTGGTTGGTTCCAAGCGAGATCCATGACCTCAACACGCGCTCAGCCGGTCAGTCCATCACTGTGTTTACACAGCTGATCTCTGGAGCCATTGTGACCCAGGTGAGCGCCAACAGAGCCTTATGCTCAGCGGATGTGCTGAGGTCTGTGCAAGCCAGGCAGCTGCACATCTGCTCTCTATCATGAGAGACAGTGAAGCAACGCTGCTGAGAGGCTGGAGTGGTGCAGGTGTTCTTGATGATGATGTGCACCATGAAGTACGGCGTCTTCATTTTCTTTGGAGCTTGGCAGACCATTGCGCTGATCTTTGTCCTCTTCTTCCTGCCTGAGACACGCGGAGTACCTATCGAGAGGGTGCGACCTCTCCCCGATCCCTTTGTTGAGCGATGGCCTGCACTTTGAGTTGTTTGTAGATCTCCTAGTAGGTTCTCGTAGGGATCAGCTGTACTGCGACCCCCTAATGATGTGGTTCTCTTCCCATGCAGAGTGCTCAGCATGTGCGCTCGCACTGGTTCTGGCGCAAAGTCGCATACAAGAATGGCGTCATCCCGGATGAGGACAAGCCACCACGTGACAAGAAGGAGATCGAGATGGACGGCAAGCACGCAAATGCAGGCTCGAAGAACAATCGAGGCAGAGCAAATGGGGCCGCAAATGGCAATGGCAAGCACCAGGTGCATGATCCCACTGAGAATGACCATGTCAGCCGCAGCAATGCAGCCTGAAAGTCCTCATGAGTACCACACCAAGAGCCAACTCCCACCTTAGGTTGGGGAATGATCCATGTCGCTTGCACCAGCTGTCACTGGCTCAGGAGAAGGTGCTTTTTGACGTCACTGCCATATCACCATTTGTCCAAGCTCTGACAGCTGTTGGCAGCAAATTTTGCATCTCTCGGGGTGAAGTGCTATCCATAGCCTAGTGCATGTGTACAGTATTTCTGGCTCACATAGTGGTGCGTCGGCATTTGATGCAGAAGCAGCCAACTTTCTGGTCCCTGGTATTTCAGGTGATCACTCAGACCCTGCATAGCAGGTCAAGATGCCATCAAGTATGTGTATGAAGCGCTATCATTTGATTGCGACAATTTTGCACGCTTGTCATGGGACCGATTTTCAAGATGTACCCGCATGATAGGCTGATGTCATACATTGTTTCAGCAGTTCAAGAAGAAGCCCCTGGGAAGTGATGATTTCTCTTGCGAAGTGGCCTTTGTGCCAGACTGTTTTCGAGACTTTAGTATAGCCTTGACATGGCAACAGGCCAAGCGCTTCTTAGTGAGGACGCCCACCATGATGTCCCAACGTCTATGCAGCTCTCAAGCCTGTCTTTGCCCTCATGATGGGCTTGCCTCTTCATATGATGGTGATAGGCATCGATTGGAGTTCCTTCTAAGGAAGGAAGGGCTCTGCATACGTATGCCCTAAAGACTGTGGTGTTGTACATCAAAGCAGGTCTTCTTGTGTACTCGTGTGCATGCACCCAAATGTTGACAGGCTGATTGGGTTGATGCATGTAACACAATGCTGTCTGACTTACATTCTACGCCTGGTACCAGCTGGCCTAGAACGCACGGGTCGCTGTAAGGCGGCACATTCTAGTAGGCACTGCACATACGGTGATTACACCCTGAGGTGAAGCAGCCAGCTTGACATTTTGTGTCCTGTATCTCAAAGAATGCTCCCTATATGCTGGGTCATGTAGAAGGCGTCTTGGGCCCAATGCATCCACACTTACTCTAGCGCTAGTAACTCTGAACCCGAAAGCTTACTCATTGCCATGCAGACAAACAGCTCTCTATACTTCTCCATGGATACTTGCTGCAAGCAATGTTCCTGAAGCTTTCCTATTGCATGGAGGACACACTCCAGGTCTGAGCCAATCATCTGAAAAGACTACAAGACAGGTCTGTTGAACATGTGTGACGTCAGAAACAAGTAGCACCTCTATCATACAAGAGTATGTTTGGCTTCACGTTCAAGCACTATACCTCCCTTGTGCTTCACTAAGCTGGCATCACTCTAGGCATCTGCATATGGGCTGCATAATCTCATGTCGTCCTATGAAGCAATCTGGACAGGGTCACAGCTGACCACTTAGCATAAAGGTGAAGATGAGATGAGGATCAAGCCTCAGAGCCAAGGGTGCCAGGTCGGATCCATCCTGCACAGGTTTCGTGGCGATGTAGCCTGCTCAACAAGCTCCTGCGCGCCTTTCTGCGCACTGATGGGCTGTCCCTGCACAAAGGTAAGCACATGTGTCATCTGCATTCTGCTCCTGCAATGGGCAGCTGAGACAGGCATGACTGCGCAGACACTGCAACCCAGCGCCGCTGCAGCAGAAGTTGTGTACAATATCACACTTCAGCACACAGCTCCGAGACACACCTCTGGAGGCTCGCGTGGCCTGACTTGGGACGTGCGCTGCATGCAGGCATCTATGTTGCTGTCCACGAGCTGCTTCAGAGTGGGCGGCCGCATGGCAGCGCCGCGCTGCATGCGCCGAGCACCCCAGGCGCTGATGTCGTCGCGCAGGAACAGCGCCAGCAGGTCTGCCAGGGCCCCGTCTCGCGCCATGATGGCCTGCACAGAGCGGTTGATGTGAGGGCTGACGCGCTGCACAGCTCATCATTCGTGGATGCGCGGTTTTGTCGAGCCTTGTCCAGGACGTATGAGACGGGAATGGCGGCCGTACCTGAGCTGCAGCAGCCATCGCGGAGACAAACACTCCTTCGACGCCAAAGGGCGTGAAGAAGGTGTGGAGGTTGCGGGTGAGCCGGAAGGGCACAGGCTCGGTGCGCTCCAGGATGCCCTTCTGGTCGTAGGACGGGATGAAGTCCACCTGGAAGGTCTTGCCCGAGTTGCGGGCAAACAGGATCTTGTAGGGCATGCGCCCTCCCACCAGCAGCATATGGCACAGCAGACCTGCGACCGGGACTCTCAGTCTGACTTGGCACACAGCTCGAGGGTACAGATGCAGGATGGTGTTATAGCTATGCACAGAGCTGTGAGAGAAGGGTGACGTGCGTCATGGGAATCAGAGGAGTATGAGGCATATGCTTGTGTTCCCCACCTGACAAGGCCATTTGACAGCAGAACTGCTTCTTGAAGGCCCACAGGTGATTGCAGCTAGGCAGCGTCTTGTACATGTACTGACTGAACACCGTCTCGCTCACAAGACGCTGCTCGATCTCCTGGTAGGCCTGCATAGAATGTCACCCTACTGTTCGGAGAGCTCGCACATAGATAGACAAGTATTGAGGTGGGATGGCAGTGCCCCTCTCTCTCCTACTTCTGATAAGACTGCTCTCATTCACAAATCACCTGGCTATTAGTCTGTGACACACCTGTAGGCGTAGCGCGCCATCAGGATCGGAGATGAGGTTGCCATTGGGCGAGCAGCAGCGCTTCTTGAAGTGGGAGATGGGCTGATCCGCCTCGCGCCCGTACCGGGCACAGTTGACTTCATACGCCTCTCCATAGCTGCAGTAGCTGGTCTCCTCCTCCACCAACCTCACCTGCAGGGTGCAGATGCTGTCAACAAGGGAGCCTCAAGAGCCTGCAAAAGTCTTGTCTTTTGTCCACATCTAGATAGACCCAGCGGGGTCCATGATATCTCTGTGAGTGCCCCATCACACTGTTTAGCAGGATGGCAGGTGACAAAAGGGGCTTCGGGGTGTGCTGGGTAGAGACCTGAGGGTAGACAGGGACGATTATTGGAGTGTGCCAGGCCAGATGGCGGCGGCGTGACTGGGGGTGGGCCTCCAGCAGACAGTTCATGTTCCGCAGGAGCTGCATCATCCGCTCATCAGCAGACCCTGCACACCATCCTCAGAGTCTCAGAAGATGAAGGCCTATGAAGCAAATGGCTGGCTGCAGCAAAGGCATTCTATGCTCAAGGGTCCAGCAATGAACGCAGAGACAGGTGTGTGACGTCTTGCCAACGTCCATGAGGTGGGTGGTATAGAGCCTGCAAGGATCTAAAGACAAGCAATGATGCAGACAACTTGCTGCAGCCATCGATGCTGATGCACTTTTCCCCAAGGCTAGCATCTCTGCCCTAAAAAGATGTTAGCCTACGGAGATGACTTCATCAGCATCAGTGGCTTCGCAAGGCGCAGTGTCATACAGGCAAGCTAAATCAGCTCTGCCTGCCCTCTGACATGCAGTCAGCAGTAACAAAGGCCAGGGAATAGCCGGAAGTGAAGAAGCATACCGCAGGGTGTGGACCAGTGCTGCCCAGTCTGCACCAGGAAGTTCACAGTCTTCCCGTCGGAGCCGTTGAGCGCAAGGCGCCGGTAGGAGGTGGCGTGCCGCCGCACAATCCCCACGTTGGCCCCAAAGCGCTCCAGGTACACCACAGAGTCGGGGGACACCTCTGCCGTCCCCAGATACTGCCCGGGCATCTCCACGTCTGTGAAAGACTGCTCCTGGAAAACAGTATGATGAACACTTACACCCTGAGAAAGCCAAGACCCCGTGGCCGCTCCCTGACAAAACAATGATCTCCAAAGGCGCATACTTCATCTGCCTGTTCTCACTGCCTTCCTATACTGTCGGGGACGACAGCTTGCCATTATGGATATTCGCAAGCATCAACAATGACATCTGCAGCTTCCTGGTACATCTTTTTACGGAAATGTGCTGTGAGTAAGAACTATGAAATGTCTCTGCGTTGCAAGTATGTAAACCACATGACCGGGATAGGCTGTAGGAGGTCCGGGCACCTGCAGGTTGCGGGCCTCGTCTTCCAGGCGGAGGTAGGGCGGCATGGAGTCCTCCACGGTGCTCTGCAGGGTGGCGCGCCACGTCTTGAGGCGCCCCGACAGGTCTCCCAGGGTGGCCGGCCAGCCTGGCGAGGATGGGTCCAGGTCCTCCACAAACTGCTCGCGGTACTCGCCCATGCGGCTGTGCTTGGCCATGTGCTCGTTTGAGAAGCACGCCTTGCAAACCCCTGCATACCCAATGTGTCCATCACCTTCTGCGCAGCCAGACGACCAGATGACACAGAAGGATTGCCCCATTTCCACGCCCCCAGGGCATGCGCACACCTCTGCCGAATCCAGTCAAAGCCACCCTCAACAGGAACAGGCAGCAGGTGTGGGCGCACCGGAGAGCTCCTTTTTGAGGGAGGCTGGGACCTCAGCATTGTTGGAGAAGGGCATCTTGTAGCAGCGGTGCAGCAGCGCATGCACCACAGCCAGCAGCCGCTCCTCAGCCTTTGGCACAAAGCGTGTCCCTGCATGTCATGAACAACTCAAGAAGGGCAGCAGAGCAGAGCTGCACAAAACCATGAGGTGCAGGGCGTCCACTCAGACTTCATCTGTAGGTCTCAGGCTGGTCACAGAATGCAAAGGCAGATTGGGAATACTGAGGAGACCGACAACTCCTCAAAGACATAAATGCCTTCCAGATGAATGTGCTATTTGAGGATGAGACGGAAGAGCACACCAATCTCTGTCATCATCAGCTCCAGAGCCGTGATGGCGTGCGGGTGCTTGTTGCGCAGCAGATCCATGATCTCCTTGCCAGACTCAAAGGCAACTACCTCTGGCGGCTTCTCAAAGGTCTTTGGCACCGGCGGAGCAGGGCTTGCTCCTGCCTCTGGCTTGCTGGCCGCCTCGCCTGCACACAGTCCTGTCCATCTTACAGCTTGCCTGGGCCTTGCTGCTGCATGGCTTCTCCTTAAATAGCCTTGTCAGGCTCGAGCTACCCGAAGACCATTGACAATGTGTAGAGCAGCATACTTACAAGAGCTGAACATTGTTATCATACCGAAGGCGCTTCTCTATGACATGCAGACATGGGCCAACGTGTAGACTGTACATGAAGGTGCAGGACCACACCTGCAGCTCCCTTGGAGTCTTTGGCATTGCTTTCGGCATCCACTGTGCCGCTGCTGGGTGCAGCACCCGAGATTGTGCCGCCCTGCCCACCAGAGCCAAAAGAGGCTGATGGGGCAGCTGCCTGTGTGGAGCCAGCTGCAGCAGCACCGGCTGCATTTGGCGCCTGATCTCCAGGCATCACAGGCGTGGGCGGCAGGTTGCCGCTGCCTGTCCTGGCAGCCTGCCGCGCCTCGCTGACTGCCTTCACTGCCGCCTGCATGTCACAGTGTCTTCTTCAGGCAAATTGCTCTGCGGCTTCAGCTTTACTTCAAGAGAGCCCATACATTCAAGTGATACTGGAGAGCGGCTTCCTGTTTCCCGACGTAACACAGAGGCCGTCAGAATGCCAGAGCTTTCTTCTCATAGGCATGTCACGTAAGAGGCTGCACAAGACCCAGCAGCACACAATCGGATCATACCTCGCGCAGAGACAGCAGGATTGTGCGCAGGCCATAGTAGACGGCCTGAGGGAATGCAGTGGCCAACTGCGACAGCAGGTCCTTCACAACAGCTGCCTCTGGGCGCTGCAGGCTGGTCTGCAGCTGAGGCAGATAGGGGAGCCAGTTGTTCAGGGGGACCTGCATATGCATGGCCGTTCTCCCTCACCTCGCTCTACACTTAGGCTGCTTGCGTGCGAAACAGCACACACAACGTGCAATTGGAAGACTTTGCGGATGTCAGGTCCAAGACGAGGCAAACTGAGAGCGAAGATGAACTATACCTGGCGGCCATGCTTGCGGATGGCCTTGCTGACAACGCCATTGGTATCGTGGAAGGAGAGGAGGTTGAGGATGCGCGCCATCATGCCACGCCCCTCTGTGCTCTGGTGGCGGATGGCTTGCAGGTAGCATGTCACTGCGTTCTCCAGCCAGGACTGTCCATCCCCATTCGGTGCATCCGCCTTTGCCTGCAAGCAAATCTCGACCTCACAGCTGCCAATTATGGCAGACAGAGCATAATCTCTGCATCAGGTGCCGCAACATCCAGAGCACATGGTTGATGTCAGGAGCTTAGCTTGGGGCGCTGACCTGCGTGTCACAGAAGGTTCCCCAGGACAGCCAGCCCTCAGCCAGCTGTGGGTACAGAGCCAGAGAGGTGGCAAAGGCCTTGTTGGCAGCGTCATTGTCCTCCACTGCTGCCAGCAGCTGGCCATGCAGCCGGAAGATCTCCGCCTGCGACAGCACAGCAGGTCCCCTCAGCAGTGTTCAGCCGACAGACTGGATTTTTATGTCTCACTCAGGCATGGGGTGAAAAAAGTGGCATCTGTGGGAAACTCAGGCAACCATAAGAGTGATCACTGACTTCACCTGGTGTGTGTTGGAGAAATAGTCCAGGTTCTGGCTGGACAAGAGGTTGACGCCTTCCATGTACAGGCGCGGCTGCTCCAGAGACGCCTTGGCCTGCTCGGTGATCTTCACAAAGGCCTCCTGCACCTCCATGGCGTTGAAGCCGTACTGGGTGGCAATGATGTGCTTCGCCACCTCTGGGCAGCCGTGCTTGCGAGCGATTGCTGCCAGGCGGTTCACAGACCTGCAAGGAGTTTGCATACTCAGCATCAGCATTGCCTACCAACAGAAACAGGCACATGCCATATCTTTCTCCTGGTTGCAATAGCCAGTGCAGGGTACAAGCAGCCCTTTGCCGTTCAATGGCCAAGGACTTGCTCACAAAAGGTTACAAGAGATGCACAGTTGCACTAGAGAGCAGAAGAGTGTGCGTAAGGGATTACCAGGCTTTGTCCTTGTAGCCCAGCTGATGCAAGTGGGGTGCAAGCTCGCCCATGTGCTTGAACGCATTGATGATGACATTGTAGATGGCATTGCGCCAGGTTAGCACGTCGCTCCACACCGTCAGCTGCTCCCACTCATTGGGTGTGCGCAACCGCCACGTCTCCAGAATGTCCTGCATGGTGTGAGAAGAATTCATACAGGCATGCACCATGCCAGCAGGTCCAAAGTCATGTTCAGGGCTTACAAGACCTGTGTTGGCCAAGGCGTGGCGTTGCTGCGCCAGCCAGTATTGCTTCTATACAACACTGGGTCGTCTTGATGACAGAATCTGGCAAGCGCACCTTGAGCTCAGCATACTGGTGGTTGGGGTTGTGCGCCGGCTGGCCCAGGTCCATGAGGATGCGCGTGGACTCCTGCAGCTCCACCAGCCGCTGGAAGCACATCAGCATGCCCAGCTGGGGCCACACCCCCACATCCGGCAGCTGCCACCACCTGCCACAAGACGTAGCCTTCAGTGTGGTCTGTCCATGTATCAAATGGCATCAATCTGCCATATATCACCAAACAAGGGCGCTCCTCAGGGACACGCCAACGCAGATTATTGAGGTGCACACTTTGGGAGGTGGAAGGTACTCACTGCTCAAGAGCCTTGGAGATGGCAGCTCCTGTGTGCTTGTCTGCCTCTATAACGTGGCCGTCCTGGAGGTGCACGTAGGTCTGCACCATCTTGTAGTTGGGAGTCTCCTCGACCATGGTCTTGGGCAGGACGAGCTCCTTGAGGCGCTGCCACTCGTGCATGCGCCAGAGGCAGTCGGTGAGCTGGCCGTAGTTCTCCGTCACGGAGGCGTACTCGGCCACCGTCTCCCACTGGCTCATTTCCGCGGCGCACCTCAGGTACTGCTTGTTCCACTGCGCCATCTCCCCCTTGCTGGGCTGCTTGGAGGGATCTGCAAGGCAGTCTGCGGCTCAGACAAGAGGTAGTGCCTTATTCCCGAGTGGTCAGATCACACAAATTAATGAGGACCACGCAAAAGGCAAGGGGCTCCCAGTATAGGCAACTGCCTAGTACCCCCCATCTTGTGTGCGGCACACCAGCGGCCCTGTCCGGTACCATAGAAGGCGCATTAGCTGCAGTGCTCACCAGGAGACTGGTATGTGCCGGCCTGGTTTTTGTTGATGGCTTCTTCAAGGAAGTCCTGGCCGCGGACCAGCATGCCATGCTGGATGCAGGACAGCGCTGCCCGCGTCTCTTGGGCAGACCCGCGCCTCTTCCACAGTCCAAACAGGACGTCATCCTCATTCAGCATGCCATACAGCTCTGCCAGGCAGTCGAAGCAGCGTGTCTCCTGCTCACGCACGAGAATCTCAAGGTCAGACTTACCAGTCGCTTTGCCTCCACCTTCTGTGCAACCTTGATAATGATGGAGGTAGCTCTCTTTGTAAGGCAACTTGATATAAGTCACTTGCAACTTCATTGTCGGCATGAAACACCCATGAGGAAGCAATGGTAGTACCCAAATTAGATAAGATTTAACCAGTGGTCAGGGTGCATGCCTGCGGGAAGAGCATGACATGGGACTCTAGAAGCGGGATGGCAATGTGCCAGGCGCTGTACGTCTTGCCAAGGAAGCGTATGAGCTCTGACGGGATCTTTGGCTGGGGCTGGCTCAACGAGATGCCCTCCAACAGTGCCTGCAAGCACGCAAAACCTGCTGAGCATTCCCGTCAGGTGTCCAACCTTGTGCACTTGAGGGTTGCGTCGTCTGCTTGTGCAGCTCAAAGCTGCGTGTGGAGAAAGAGTTGGGACTACCAAAGATCCTTAGCAAGAGATTACCTGAACGACATTGGGTCGATGCTGCGCCTGCTTCAGGTGGTACTCCTTGGAGAGGAGCGCGATGATGGGCTTGGCCAGCTGGATCTGCTGCTCCTTCTTCTCCGACAGGGTGGCCCACACAATGGGGAACACCAGCACCCACAGGTGGCAGGCCATGTGAGGGTCCCCATGTGCCACCTCCGTCACTGAGCTGACCATATCCCGCACCTCGTGAGACCCTGCATGGTCACAGGAATCCGTCCAGACCTAACACTTGCACAGACCCTGCCATGCTTCAGTGCCTTCAAAATGTTGCCAGCATGCAGAAGTTGGCAACTGGCCTGCCAGCAGAGCATGCGCATGCGCAGAGCCTTGCCTTCTCTGTAGAGGAATCTGATGTGTTCGCGCATCAGCTCGTCCACATTTTCTGGTATGGACAGGCCAGCGGTGATGTCCCTGACCATGGGCTCCTGTGGAACCTTGATTGGCTCAGGTGGTGCCTGCGAACCTCCATTGTCCTGACCATTCGCAGCTGACGAGCTCTGCAACAGTAGGAAAAGTATTTCTTCCAAAGCCAAGTCCGCAGTGGCACCTTTGCCATATTGACTGAGAAAATAACACTGGCAATTTTACAGCAAATGCCAGTCTCCTGCAGTCCAATGTTTCTGAAATGTCTTCTGACGGTAGTCTTCCATAAGGTTGTGCAGAAGCTGCCTGCCGATACAGTTGAGCCATGATTTGGACATGTCGCCTCTCTTGACATAGCTACATGGCCTCATCGCCAGGTCAGACATGAAGCGCAGAAAGAGCAGAACGTACTGGTGGGGGAGGCAGGGCGAAGGGCGGCTGCTGAGGAGCTGCACTGCCACCAAAGCCAGAGAGGCTGGACATCATGCTCGGGGGCTGCGCTGGCCCGGACGGCTGGTTGGCAAGCCCCATGGCAGCCATCTGCTGCTGTTGCTGCTGCGCCTGCTGCAGAGAATGCTGCAACTGTAGCATCTGCTGCTGCTGCTGACCAGGTCCGGGTGGTCCTCCAACAGGCGCGCCTGTGCAAGATTCGCATGGCATCTCAATACCGGAGTAGAATTGAACTGAGGCAGAGCCCCAACAGTTTCCCTCGGGTGATCATAATAGTAGGGACAGCTCACTTTCAAGATCTTGGTGGCAGGACCACACGTCACTGCCAGTGCAGGGCTCCCAGCGACTGCTTGCCCTTGCCAGGGGACGAATTAATGATTGTCATGTGCCTTTCAATCACAACTGATATGGGAATATGACTCAAAGCAACAGGAGCTCATGATCAAGATATATACCTGGCCTGGGAGCCTGAGGTTGCCCAGGCGGAACAGCTGGCGGGGGAGGCATGAGCTGCTGCTGCAGCTGCTGCAGCTGGAGCTGCTGCTGCGATGCCTGGCTCATCTGGCCGGGCTCCTGCTTGACCTGTGGTACAGGTGTTGGTAAAGCTCCAGACTCTGCTGTGGATGCAGGGGCCAGTGTAGGGGCTGCCTGTCCTGCAGCGCTGGCAGAAGGACCCTGATCCACTTGCATGGGTTGTGCCTGCACCTTATTGTCCGTCAGTCCTGCTGTCCTTCAGAGATAGTTGTATAGGGGAATACAGTATTGTACATGAAGTGCTACATCCAGCTCTGTATTGAGAGACGTCTCTTCATACTCAGGCAAGATGGCAGTATGCCTCTGCCTTGGCAGTCATCAATGCAGCTGGCTGGATTGTGCGTGGTCAAAGCATTCTCACTCTGTGCAGACATGTGGCAGGAATGTTCACACCTGATCGACACCATCCTGCTCTGCTTTGACTGCCGGGGAAGCAGACTGCTGAGATGTTGAGGCCGCAGAAGGACCCGCAATCTGCACACGCATGCCAGTCTCGCAAATATTCAAATGCTTGGCGTGCCGTTGCCTTTTTTCTCGACAAGAAGCATCAAGCAACTCTCTATGGAAGATGCACACTCTGCAGAGATGCCTCCAGAATGCCATGCCAGCGTGTGTACCTGTGCCTGCTGGGCGGGTGCTTGTGCAGCACTTCCATTGCTGACCTCAGGAGCGCTCTGCGCAGCTGCAGAGGCAGCTGCCGAGGCGGTGGGTGCCGCCGCCTGCCTCATCTGGTAGATGTTCTGCTTTGTCATGGCCAGCAGCGCTGGGATCTGCGCGGAGTTGGGTGCCAGTTTGATGGGCTCCCTCTCCACCAGCACAGCCAGTACCAAATCCTGGACCAACACGCTGCCTCAGGATGACACAGTGCATGAGCAGGCAGGTCTCAAGCCGCTGGCACCAGACCAAGTTACTTGTATGTCTGTTGTGCAGACCCTGACAACTTCCCTTCACCTGTTGGTAACACTGCAAGTAAGAGCTTCACTCCAGACAACTCACCAGCCCCTGCTTCAGCCAGAAGGTGTCGGCCAGGTGTTCCCACTCCTGGTTGCAGACGATGAAGCGCAGCCTGTCGAACAGCGTGACGGGGATGGCCGCATTGTACAGCTGGAAGAACTTGGCTCGCATGGCTGGGTCAGACGCCCTCAGGCCCAGCAAAAACACTCGCTCCACCTTGTCAAAGACCTCGCTGCGGAGCGCCTCTCCCTGAAAGAGAAATTGACTGTCATCCCTGAGCCTGGTTGCTACTGGTAAATTTGTTGTGGGTGGTATGCAAAGCGGTGACAGCTCACCTGTGGGAGGCTGTTGGAGGTGCACAGCTGGTGGATCATCTCCAGAAAGGAGGCTTCCCACTTCTGCTGCACTGGACCCTTATAGCCGCTGCGTGCCAGTGTAGCAAGGCGCTGCAGGAACAAGATGGCTTCCTGGACGCACACAGCACACAGCAACGTAAGTCCCCATCTCCCTCATGCTAGGGCAGTTGCTGTGCTGTCTGTGATGATGACTTTGATGATATGTCTGTCATCATCAGATTGGCTGTAGAGATGAAGAGACAGACATCCTTCAGCACTGCAGAAGCACAGATATGGCAAGAGCACACCTTCTCTGTCAGGCTGATGTACTCAGAGGGCTTCCCAGGCACATGCACCACCACTGGATGGAGCAGCCAGGTCCTGACCACACTGAGGATGCCCATGACGATGGCCAGATCTGTGTGCTTGGCAGCATTGCCAGTGATGAGCAGCACGAGAGTCTGCAGGTACAGCTTCTTGCGCTCCACGTTTGTGAGGACCTTGTTGGCTGTGAGCTTCAGAGCGCAGAGAGTCACCCAGTTGAGGGTCCCATACTCTGGCTCACCCAGCTCTGATGTATCCCTGCACCACGTTTCGCTCCCTCAGTATCCTGCCACTCAGACTAAAGGCTTCGGTATATGCACAAGGCTCCGCATGAGCACATGGCTCTACACCAATTCCAATGCAGCAAGCAGTGAGGCGTACAGGATTGCACTTTCTGGCGGTGCAGAGGGATGTACCTGTTGCGGCCGGCCTGGCGAGAGGAGTCCAGCACAAAGCCCCCTGGGCTGGCATGGTCGCGAGCCACCCGATTGATGAGCTTGACCAGGACGTGCGTGAAGCGGTTGGCGTAGTCCTTGCAGCACTCCTCCAGGACGCCCAGCACGCGCATGGACGCGCACACTATGAGCAGCCCCTGGCTGCCAGGGCTGATGTTCAGGCCCTGTGATGTGCCCGCTGCGCCCAGGTTGCCCGTCATGATCTCATGTACTTTCGCATACACCTCCTGCAAGCACGATGACATTCTGCTCGCAACTGGAAATATACATCTGCTCAACATGCTGCAGGTGCCTTTCTGTGAGACAAAGCCGCAACGTACCTTTAGACCGACCACATGAAGCAAGCCTGTAGGCATTGTGAAGAGGATTCACAAGGTAGAGGGCAAGACTGCCATCCTGCATGCTGAAAGGGCACAGGCAAGATGAGCAGAAAGCAGAAGGGTTCCAGGAGAGCGCACATGCACTTCTTTGGGCAGCTCAGCCGGCTGCGTGGCGGAGGGCACGGGGAACGGCTTGTAGATGGACCGCAGCATGTCGCAAAGCAGGCTGATGACCCGATTGTGGCCGCTGCAGAAGGCGGGCTCCAGCATGACAATGACCTGCTGATGGCTCTGCTGCATCGTGAACAGCGGTTGCACCTTCAAGAAGCGCCTCATCACCTCCATGCCTGCACAGAGACCCTATGTTTAGGGAAAATGGTGCAATTGAGGCAGTCAGCCTGCTCTGCATCCTCACTGTTTCTGTGGAAGCACTGCCTGCGGGCAAAGTCGTCTTGGAGCTGAAACACTGAAGATTTGCAGTGAAGCTGGCAACGACTGAGCATTGATGCAAGAGCGCGCTCACCAATGAGCAGTGCGGGGGGCGGGTCGAGGCTCTGCTGCAGGTTGCCCTCGAGCATCCTGTTCAGGAAGCTCATCTTGACTGGGACATTTGGCCACAGCGCAAGGGTGTCATCCAGAAGGCCCAGGGCATGCTTCAGGAGCGCAGGTGCATCTGGATCCTTCTGGGCGTCCCCGAGAAGGAAGGCAATGCGGGTCAGGAAGGTCAGCAGCGTCTCCTTCATAAGGGCATTTAGCTGCCACTCCTGGTCGGTGAAGGCCGGATTTGCGCTCCTGCGTGACATTGCAGCAAGTCATGCCATAAAGGACTTTTCTCAGCATGGGTGACATCTCCACTATTCTGGACGATAGCCCTCATCTGATCAACAGCTGTCAAATTTTGTGCTCATGAGAAGCTTGATGGAAGGCTTACATCCTCTGGGACAGTGCGGGCATGTCAGATAGAGAGCCTCCCGCATCCCCAACACCAGAGGCAGCTGCAGCAGCTCCTGAGGCATCAGCCTCGGCTGCTGCCTGCTGCTGAGCCCCAGTCGCCTGGTCAGCAGCAGGTTCTAGCTTTGGCTGCTTTGCCTGCGGGCCTTCCTCTGCTCCGGCTTCCTCCATCTGTGCAGCAGGGACGTTTCCCTTCAGTGTACTGTCAATGCAATCTCATGATGTCCCCAGCGCAATAGCCATGCTCGATGGGAAGGCTGAAGACAGTGGCATGTCGTCATCAAACAATCTCAGGCATTCCAGTCACTGGGATTCCTTCATGGAACTATCACATCGAGGGTGTAAATTCTCATGCGCACCTTGACATCTCCTGTGGTGTCCTCGTGTGGCCTCTTTGTGCCTGTAGATGGCTCTGCTGCGGGCTCAGCCTGCATTCACTTTTCATACTGAATATCACCCCTCTGTCTGGCAGAAAATGATACCCTGCATTGATGTCTTGTTTTGTCTCAGCCTACCAGGCAGGTCACTATCACTGTCAGAGGTAGGTATGCCGGGATAGCAGAGACGCTTGCCTGATCCCTGTTGCGGCTCTCAGCCAGGCGCCGCTGCTCCCAGTAGATGATGAGCCCAGCCAGGTCCAGGGACAGTTTCCTGTTCTCTGGCGAGGCCTGATTGTGCAAGCCCAGCTTCATCAAGCCATTCACGATCTGGGGTACGAATTGCATCCTGCACACATTGACATTCTTTTAGGTAGTGATGATTGGAAGGCATTTCCGCTCGCGACATAAGTGCAGTCGCGAGCAGGGCTTCCAATGCTGCAGAGCAAACTGGGCTCCTGTATGCGCCTTGAACCTGAGGTAACAACATCCGCCAAGCAGAGAGGATGCTCTGCCTTGAGAGAGGAGAGGCCGACCTGGAGCTGTAGTAGAGGTCGGCGTGGCGCACGAGGAGCTGCCAGATGTGGATGAGGTGGGGCGTGGAGTGGCCCTCCTCCACCAGCACCTTCTTGGTGTAGCGCACCCAGATGGGGTACTTGAGGTCCCCCGGCGCCAGGCGCCGCACCAGCACCGGCGTCAGCGTGTCCAGCGCGTCCCGCACCAGCGCCTTCTTGTTGTCCGCCTGGCACAGCCGCAGCAGCGCCACAAACACCTGTGAGTTTGGGACACTGCCCGTCAATGGAAGGCCACCAAGCAAATGCCCACCTCCTTCAGCATTGCTGAGACCTCAGTATTGCTGAGGGGCCTCATGCATGCCCTTTGACTCGGCAGATGTGGTATAATTTACCCCATGACTGAGTTGTCAGCCTACCCGACAGAATTGGACTATCTCTCCACTCATGGTGGATGAAAAAGGCTGATAGGTACTAGACATGTGCCCCCTTTGCCATCGGAGCTACTACGGTGGTGTGACAAGGCGGCTGGGTGAATGGATGGTGATCAGTCTGATGCCGCTTACCTGTAGAACAATCTTCTCCGGAGCAGCATAGGCATCGAAGAAGTGGCAGACGTTCTGGAAGGCATAGTACTTGACGGCGCTGTCATCCTTCTTCAGATTGTTCCAGCCAAACTTAATGAACTCCTTTCTATTCTGGACCAGCTGCCCGGGCGCCCTCCTAATCATCAGTGTTGCCATCTGAAGCAGCTCCACCTTCATGGCATCGCCATAGGCAGCTGCACACAGGCACCGACTCAGTTGTTGCAGGAAATTCCATGTTCGGCATCCAGGATGCTTGATATGGGGCAACACAATGTGCACTGTGCGTAGCGCCTTGTGCAGCAGCAGAGCACAGCGTCAAAATTTCAAATGCATTGGGCTGCCCCTCAGAAGCCAGGAGGTGCACGCACTGGAGGCACCATCTTGCTGGTCGAACATGGTGTTGACCATGGTGGTGAGGGACTCCTCGTCCACAACATTCTCGCCAGCGTCATAGCCTGCCTCCAGCATGGGCAGGATCAGCAGGCTCGCTGCCTGCACCAGCTGCTCCACTGGCCGAGACTGCTTCTGGAACGCGTCCAAGAACTCCGAGAGGATCTGCAGACCAGACGCGAAACTCAGCAACAGCGGCACAACTACCTGCTATACCCTTGTGCTCAGCACTTCAGATGCAATTGCACTCGTAAGCTCAAGTCGGTAGTTCCTGGCCAATTGCAGGGACATGAGGGGGACACAGCAGACTCACCCTCCGTTTATCCTCCAGGGAATAAGTTTGTGCCACAGTGTCCCTGAAGTATGTCTGCAGGAAGCTGAAGTCGACCCGAGAGTGCACTGTGAAGATGTCCAGGAGGTCGTACAATGGGCCCACGAGATGGTGGTTGCGGGCGAGGTATGTCAGCATGGCCTTGGCAATGCGCTTGCTCTCATACAGCTCATGCCTCTCCAGCTTCTCTTCATTGGCCACTCTGCATATGCAAGCCTTTGTTACAGGAGAAGGCACCCAACTTGTCCAGTCGGTAAAGTGTGCCTGGCGCAAGCAGAAGGATCACATTCCTGCCTTTCAGACTTTGACACGACAGGGCAAGTTGAGCCTCTCACATGGCAATGGGCAGAGATGAGCATACAGAGGCGGGCCACACCTTGCGCGCCTGGCGGGGGAGTTCCACTGCTGGTGCAGCAGCTTGAAGAGGTCCTCAGGCAGCCACTCAGGCATGAGCTTTGTCATGATGGCCAGGAGGTGCGCTGTGTGGTAATGTGCATCGCGCCGGCTCTGCTGGCTCTGCAACGCCTACACATAAGGAGAGTCATGATCACGCTTTGTCCTGCAGACTGCCCAGCAAGCTCCAAAGACAAGGGCCAAGGCATGGAACAGCTGTGCCCATGATGAAACCTGAAAGAAGACACGGGTGACTTTAGCAATACACTGACCCAAGATTTCCTGCCATGGAACCTGAGCAGCGCTCGCTGCCTAGCCAGCTCAGAGGCAGCCCACCTGAGCAGTTTCAGGGGCGCCTGGCACTGGGGTTGGCAGGACACTGGGGTACGCGAGGAGCTCTCCCAGCTTGCGCTCGGAGGCGGCCAGTTGGTTCAGCAGGGGATGGCCCATGGGTGAGCGCAGGATGTCCACAAAGCGGTGGAAGTAGTTGGTGTTTGCCATTCTTGAGGTCTCCAGGAAATATTCCACCGCCTGTTCAGGCAGCCTCCTCCTTTCAGCCAATGCTGCTCAAGGCTGACAAACAGCAGGAATGCACCAAGTTAAAGCACGGGCTGACTACCATTTGCAAGAACGTCTCTAGTGTAATATCTGTAGTCCTTGACATACTCTTGCAACTCTGTCCTCAGCAAGCAAAGATTTGAACCAACACACAATGGCAGCAAGGTAATTTTGGACCTACCTCAATAGTGTACTTGTTGAGGAATTTGGCAAGAGGCTCCCGGTAGGGTGACCACATCTTGCTGGGCTCAACAGTGGTGTGCATGTGGGCCAGAGCATTCTCCAGCTCAATTACAAGCACCACCAGGCCTGGCTGCTCCTGCACAGATACATGGCCACCCTTGCTACACACACAAACGGCCGAGGAAGTCAATATCTGGTCCCTGCTAAGCTACTCATGCAGCACACATATAGTTATATACATTCGAGCGGAGCACTTGCCTGCGTCTCCAAAAACTTGACAGCAGGCGGTGGCAGCAGGTGGAACAGGTCCAGGATGGCGGCGGCAATCTGACACTCCTGGCCAGGATCCCAGGAGTGCTGCACTGCCAGCAGCTTCTCTGGCTCCAGCCACTTCTTCAAGTGGTCTATCAGTTTCTCACCTGCAGCAGCATGCCCGTTACATCATAGAGCTGCACGCCCTGGAATTTAGGGAAAAGCCCTGCAAGGTTTGCAGTGTGAAGGACATATTGGTGAAGACAGAAGACGGAGGACTGACCTAGGGTGACATTGAACCAGCTGGCGAGTAGCTTGAGAAGCCTTGCCAGTCCTCTGAGGAGAGGGAGCCGCAGCTTGTTGTAGTAGGCCAGGTTGACCAAGATTGGCCTGAGACTGGTCTGCAAAGCATTGCAATGTGGTCAGAGCAGAGGGGCCGCTTTGCCTGACATGCTGAACACATGTCAAGCCCGAGCGACAAGACAGTGGCCCTGTAAGACTATTCACACAACTCTCCCAAAAATCAGCAAGGGCGAAGAAGAACCATCAGGGAAAGTCATCAGCACAGGGCTGACTTGGTTCCGTGCTTTGTACCTGCAGCAGGGTCTTGGGCATCTTCTGGTATGCAATGACTGCTGCCAGGCCCTCCTGGGACATGTCCACCGCCACCTCGTTGGAGCTGGTAAGGTGCTTGAAGAAGACCTGGATGATGCGGCCCCTCAGCTCCTGCAGATCTGGGCTGTCCCTGCACACACCGGAAGCTATTCAGAGGGCATGCAGGCTGCATGTGTTGCTGCCAACCAGAAGAGGCTTACAGGGCCTAGGCTATGGCTGATGATTTGCTCGACAAACCTGGGTCATTGTTTCAGTCACTGTCCTATAATAGCTTGTGTAGGGGTGCAGTGGACGGTTGCTGGCTTGGCTGCTTTTGGTAAGGGCGGTACCTGAAGAGGTCCCACTGCATGGCAGCGCAGAGCATGGACAGACAGGTCGACCTGAGCTGCTCCACAGCCCTGTTGGTATCAGCGATGCCCCTGTGAGTCCCAGCCATGGCTGCAGCTGCTGCCGCATCATCCATCTCAGACAGCACATACGCGTCTGAGATCACATGCACGACCTCCTGCAATGGGGCAAACATGGTCAGTGGGGCTTTTCCACGTGACAGCGCCAATCGCTGCCACACAAGACGCAGGATCGCTGATCATAAAAAGTTTGCGTTCGGGCACGCCATGTGCGCTGTGAAAGGAAGAAGCGCACTTGTGAGAGGGGCAGCAGGCATGGCCGCTGCTGGAGGCAGAAGGTGAAAGCAGCCGCATTCCCGATCTGTGCAGCCGCGTGCTTCAGAGGCATCAGGCGCCGCTTCTCCAGTGGAGGCTGCATCTTCTCCAGCAGCGGCTTCAGCAGGTTGGTCTTTGATCTGCCACTCGCCCCGCTTACAATCTGCAGAGATGGCACGTTCTGTATACTTGCCAGAGACATGAATCAATATCTTAGCCCCCTTTCAATCTTGTTCAAGGTCTGCAATGTGCTGTGCAATATATGCAAGCATGCCTGTGCATACATACCTCCAAGCACCCATCTGCCAGCTTCCTGAGAGCTTCAGAGGACTTCTGACTCAGCAGCTCATGAGCTACCACCTGCACACCACACGCCTCATCATGTATGATGCAGATAGACATTTAAATCTCACAACACACTGATGAGCACAACTGTTTGATGAGATCAGGATTGGTAAAGGATTGGGCATCTCATGCTGAGCAGGACAGACCTGGACAACGCCTTCCAGGGTCTTGTCAGTGCCAGCGTCTGCAGGCTCTGGCGCAGAAGGCTTTTCTGCTGGCGCAGCACCTCCATCCCCGTCAGCGTCAGG